>CM019071.1:120002040-121202040 GCA_009667805.1 Leptobrachium leishanense
GCATATCCATGAGCTGGGGGGCATATCCATGAGCAGGGGGGCATATCCATGAGCAGGGGGGCATATCCATGAGCGGGGGGGGCATATCCATGAGCGGGGGGGGCATATCCATGAGCAAGGGGGGCATATCCATGAGCAGGGGGGCATATCCATGAGCAAGGGGGGCATATCCATGAGCAGGGGGGCCATATCCATGAGCAAGGGGGGCATATCCATGAGCAAGGGGGGCATATCCATGAGCTGGGGGGGCAATTATCCATGAGCTGGGGGGGCAATTATCCATGAGCTGGGGGGCATATCCATGAGCAGGGGGGCATATCCATGAGCAGGGGGGCATATCCATGAGCGGGGGGGGGGGCATATCCATGAGCGGGGGGGGCATATCCATGAGCAAGGGGGGCATATCCATGAGCAAGGGGGCATATCCATGAGCAGGGGGGCCATATCCATGAGCAAGGGGGCCATATCCATGAGCAGGGGGGCCATATCCATGAGCAAGGGGGGCATATCCATGAGCAAGGGGGGCATATCCATGAGCTGGGGGGGCAATTATCCATGAGCTGGGGGGGCAATTATCCATGAGCTGGGGGGCAATTATCCATGAGCTGGGGGGCAATTATCCATGAGCTGGGGGGCATATCCATGAGCAGGGGGGCATATCCATGAGCAGGGGGGCATATCCATGAGCAAGGGGGCATATCCATGAGCTGGGGGGCATATCCATGAGCAGGGGGGCATATCCATGAGCTGGGGGGCATATCCATGAGCAGGGGGGCATATCCATGAGCAGGGGGGCATATCCATGAGCAGGGGGGCAATTATCCATGAGCTGGGGGGCAATTATCCATGAGCTGGGGGGCAATTATCCATGAGCTGGGGGGCAATTATCCATGAGCTGGGGGGCAATTATCCATGAGCTGGGGGGCAATTATCCATGAGCTGGGGGGGCAATTATCCATGAGCTGGGGTCAGGATATCCATGAGCTGGGGGGCAATTATCCATGAGCTGGGGCAAATCCATGAGACCTGGGGGCTTTATAGGAGGTCTGTTCTTATTGGAAAGCGTCACATGACCTAAAATAAAAGTATCGGTAATTGGTATCGGTGAGTACTTGAACAAAAGTATCGGTACTCGTACTCGGTCTTAAAAAAGTGGTCATCGGTGCATCCCTACTTCTAGGGATGTGTTTGTTTTATTTTGAATGCTGAAACTGCTGCCTGCTGAACAGCACTTAATAAAGTAAAGAACTTGTTTATGAAAACCCTAGAGGACCGTGCTTTCTTAAGGATATAACACCCAAGGCGGATACAAGGATTACAGTATGTATGTGTATATGTATGTGTGTCTCATGTGAACATGACTACTGCAGGATGTAGTGATACCTTTTTGCCTTGCCCTATATCCTACCCATATCTACGTGGGGTGGTTCTGTTATTCTGTAACTGAATATTGCTACACGTTGCTTCTCCTCTAGATCGCTCTCCCGGTACCTGTGAGTCTTCCAGATGTGGACAGTCTCTGCATCCTCAATCTCGTGCTTCTCGGCCATTTCGTCCAGGAAGTCAAAGAAATATTTGACAGCGATGGGAACTGGACGATTGACTCCCAGCATGACTTGGAAAGTGTCATCCACAAATTTCTGCAGTGTACCCTGAGAAAGGACAGAATGCGCTCAGAGGTCATCTACATGCAGAAACTCACCATGTGTCTCAACAGGAGATAAACCACTAAATACATCGGCCAGGTCAGCATTAGCACAGCCTGTGGGCAGTAATATCTGAAGGATGGCGTTAATTAAAAGAAACAATACAGAGATCCAAAAAATATTTCCCCGATCTATCTAATCCGTGTATCTATAGGTGACCAAGTCACACTTTCTGAAGGCAGTCATGGCGGCCATTGTGCCAGCTGCCACTCCATCCTTTACCTTCATGGATAGTAAGCGGGTTAGGTAGATCTCGGGAATCGCTTTGGCACGCTCCCTCTCCCGTAGGCTGCTCCTCCTGTTCCTGCAAACTTCAGGTTCCTCTAGAGATTTTACCAGATGCCAGGGCTTCACCCCGCCTTCCTCTCCATCTTCCAGCATTGGGGTTTCTGAGGGACAGACGGAACATGATGTAACTGAGGAAAAATGGCAAAACAGCAAAGGGGAGAGGAGGAGAGTATACGAGGGACTAGGAGAGAGAGAGAAAAAAAAGCCACAACTGGAGCTGGAGAACACCAGCTAGACTGTTCATGGTGTATTGTCACACATGTCAAGTTTTTATTGGCATTGCTAAAAACACCAGACGGATGGGAGTCGCGGAGACCACCAAGCAGAAAGAAGAAAAATGGAAGCAAAAGTAAAATAAATATATTAAGGTTATCGGGATCGCGCACTCACTCTCGCTGCCCAAAAAGCTGCAGTTCGGCGTCTCGCACTGGTTGTTGTGAAGTCGAGGAATGAGAGCCACGGTTGCGTTGTCTGGAACCTGAACACAGAGCCCATGTTAAAATTCCTTGAACCTATGAAATCATCCTTCATTTTTGCCATATAGCCGGCCTTACCTTATAATGGTGCAGGGTATTCAGCCTCTTCCACTGGTCCTGTGTTAGTGACGTGAGGTCTTCATCGTTGAGCGTTAAATGACCTGCGTTGCCAGAGCGCCATTCTGCAAAACAAACCATTTAAAAAAATCTTTTTTACAGATTGTGCAGTTTTAGAAATAACAAAATTACCGTGTAACCACACCACATCCTTTTTGCAGCAGGCCTGCTGCCTCTGCCACCCAACAATTAACCCTAGGATCCCTTAGGGAACACATGACTGGCCTGCACAGAGCCCTGACCTTAAACACCAATGAACCAGAACGGAGTCAGGCCTTCTCTGCCAACATCATTGTCTGACCTTACAAATGCTCTTCAGCAAGAAGGGGCATAAATTCCCTCAGAAACACTTCACAAATCGCGTGGAAAACCTTCCCAGAAGAGTGAAAGATGTTATAGCCGGAAAGGGGGGAAACCAACTTCATATTAATGTCTGGTATCTTAAATGCAAAGCCATAAAAGGCTCTCTTGGCGTAATGGTCAAGTGTCGTAATACATATGTCCATGTAGCGTCCTTCCATTGCAGATATAACAGCTTCCACGCTTCTGTGAAGACATTCCAACAGATTTACAGACACAATACAGATAGGCGCGGATGAAAAAACCTGAAAGAGAATGAGTCCCAATGCCGCTGTCCACTAGTTGGGGTTGTTCTTGTTCGGTACAACCAGGAATGATGATAGATAAATGGCAAGTGTAGCGCAAAGGGAAATCCAATATAAAAGGTCGCTTGATCTCTTCGGAATATCTCAATTAAAGGAAAACGGAGAAAATCATAGTGCAGACTGTGCAAGCTCAAGAGATGATAGAACATATATTGATCTCACTCACATTGATTTGAGCCAACCGGCTCTGGGATCTTGAGCCTTAGGGTTCTTAATGGCCACCCAAACGCCCTCAGGATATTGTAGGTTACACGAGATGTGGTACAGGACCTAGTCCAGGTCCGTGGAATAAAGGCCTAAAAAGTTGTTTAAAAGGTACAACATCCAAAAACCCCTTTCATTAAATGATAAGAATTCAGCAGTTGAAAAAAAGAAATTTTATTCTATAAAACATATATAGAATAAATTCAGATGCCAAAACGCGTTTCGCCCAGGACAACAAATATCCCTATGGCTTCATCAGTTGGCTTGGGCGAAATGCGTTTTGGCATCTGAATTTATATTATATCTGTTTTATAGAATAAAATTTATTTTTATCCACTGCTGAATTCTTATTTAATGAAAGGGGTTTTTGGATGTTGGACCTTTAAACAACTTTTCAGGCCTTTATTCCACGGACCTGGACTAGGTCCTGTACCACATCTCGTGTAACCTACAATATCCTGAGGGCGTTTGGGTGGCCATTAAGAACCCTAAGGCTCAAGATCCCAGAGCCGGTTGGCTCAAATCAATGTGAGATCAATATATGTTCTATCACCTCTTGAGCTTGCACAGTCTGCACTATGATTTTCTCAGTTTTCCTTTAATTGAGGTATTCCGAAGAGATCAAGCGACCTTTAATATTGGAGTTCCCTTTGCGCTACACTTGCCATTTATCTATCATCATTCCAACAGATTTGATAGTTTCTGGGGGAGTTTTTGCCCATTAAGCCAGCAGAGCATTTGTGAGGTCAGGCTCCAAATTTGGATGTGAAGGCCTGACTCGCAATCCCCGTTCCAGTTCATAGCAAAGGTTTTGGATGGGACTGGGGTCAGAGCTCTGCAGGCCACAACGAACTCATCCATGTCTTTATAGACCTTGCTTTGTGCATTGGGGCAGTCATGCTGGACTAGATAAGGGTCTTCCCCAAACAACTGTTCCCCACAAAGTTGGAAGCAAAGCATTATCTAGCACAACGCTTGAAAAAAAGCCTTGTACCATTAACCCTTCACCAAACTTTACAAGCTGGCACAACGCAGTCAGGCAACCTTCTCGTCCACCTAGCCCAAACTCGCCCAAAAGACTGCCAGAGGCGTGATTTGTCACTCCACAAAACAGATTAGCAACTATAGCTGACTTTTTAAAAAATATTTCCTATATAAAGATTGTGTTTAGAGATTTGAGCATCAGGAGGCGCCAATTCACATTGTACACTTTTTTTGTTATAACTCTACAGCAGGGTTTCCCAACCTGCTCCTCAAGACCTTTAACAGGACAGGTTTTAAGGATTGCCTTGGGGAAACGCAGACTGAATCCTGCAATCACTGAGCAGCAAATCATATCACCTGTGCTGTGCTTCACATATCTGGAAAACCTGACCTGTCAGTGGGCCCTGAGGACCAGAGTTGGGGATCACTGCTTTAGAGTAGTCTCAGCTGGGGGTCCTTATTACATTTCATCATGGTGATTTTTTTTCTTCTTTTTCCCTTTAATCCCTTTAATCATAATGCAGTATAACCAACCGAACAGCTCCGTCTTGAACACTTTAATCATATTTTAAAGGGATACTCTAGGCAACATGACCACCTAAGCTATTTTAGGTGGTCATGATGCCCGGAGTATCCTGCCCTCTGTCCCCCCTCCCTCCGCTCGGCAGTTCAGCTGAAAAAGCTGAAAACAGCTGAGAGAGGCGGAGGAGTTTACTCCGCCCTCCCAGCTGTCAGTCAGCAGAGCGGGAATCATATTTCCCGCTTCTGCCGACTTTTGACAAGTAGGAGACGTCATCGCGCTTTCAGCGCGATGACGTCTCCAACTCACCGCAGAAGCTGGCGGCTCCCTCTGAGGTTAGTGTTGCTCGCATCCTCTTGCGCGCAACACTAATCCTCAGAGGGAGCCGGGAGGAAGCCTGCCGATTGGCTGGCTTATGTGAGAGGCGCGCATGCGCGCTTCTCACGTAAACCAGAAGCCAAGACACAGCAAGAAGAAGGACGGGAGCAGAAGAGGAGGGAGGGGAGTATAAAAAAAAAAAAAAAAAGACGCCGCTGGAAAGAAGTGGATTTTAGGGTAAGTATTACAGTTACAAAAAAATAAATAAAAAATAAAGATTTATTAAGGGAATAGGGATAGGTTAGGATAAAAAAAACAGGGGGGGGGGGTGATTTTTTGAGTAGAGTGTTCCTTTAACATTTAGTGTCATTTTGAGGAGCTGGTGTTAGTGGATCTGGATTTGCAGAGACGTCCCAAAGGACAGAGGTTGCCAGAGATGTGTATAATAAAAAACGAAGAAACCAAGAAGCAGTTGCCTGGACTCTTTCACGAGAGATAAAACCCATAAATTTGGTTGATGGCTGCGCCCATACATTCAGGGTCTGGAAACCGCTCAACATTCAAGACCCCGAGAATCGCCGACACTGGTTTCATGAGAAGTCAAGGAGGACCATGAATGGTGTATTTCATCTACTGACAAAGCATGGCAGGAAGTGAAGAGCTTTACTTAATAAAAGTATCATCAGACAGCTTTCAGACCTTCTCATGGAGGAGAAAAATAATAAAAAAAAAAAATCAAGATTTAAATGAAAAACCTACACCCCCCCCCCCCCTTTCTTGAAAGGCTTCATGCGCCTCGGCTTACATTTTAGAGGTTTACTACAATTCGGAGAGGATTCTCCTTGCACAGATGTGAAGCGCTGAACCTGCTCCTGCGTTGTAATCACAGACACATTGATCTGCTGGTTGGGCTCAATAGCAGCTGTTCTTACCCAGATCCAGTGTATGCACAGCAGGTCTCTGTGAGAAGGGGGTCCCTTTGTAGACATTATTGAGGATCTTCCGTTTGACCTGGGTGATGGTGTCCGTGTCGAGGACCCTGACAGGCACGCGCTGCACCTCACCCCCGCTCTTCACCATAACGGTCAGGGTCATTGGCCGGTACTCTATGTCCTCACGCAGAAGGCGTCCATCGTTCAGGGTACGCTTCGCCTTTCCAGTTACCGCATCAACCGGACCCTTATCTACTTGGTACTTGATGGCGCAGAACAGCATGTACAACGGCTCTGCTGCCGCTTCCTACAAGCAAACAAGAAGGCCTCATCAACCGTGCATGGACGTCAAGCGATACAGACACCTCAAAATAATCATCGATAACGTCCTCTCCGTGAAGGAAACATACAGGCTGGTAGCAGCCAGACGTAATCTCCCTGGAGAGCTAGCTCAGCTGCCAAGAACTCACCCGCAGATAGGAGTGTAAGCAGATTGCCATCCAGTTGGTTAGAAGTTTCTCCACGATGGTCTCGGTCCTAAGAGAAAAGAAGTGCACGCCATTATTATCACCACTACACCTGGAGATTTGTTGGTTGTATGGACCAAATAAACCATGTCCTACTATTTTGCCTGAACATGGAATAACTTTATAAAATAATCATAAGGGGATTATTCACTGAGTAACATTGTGCTGCTAAAATTCACTATAGTTGATAAACCGCAGTAAATATCACTGTTGTTGCAAGTAGAGAGAACCTGGGCTGTTCAGAGAAGGAAGATCTACCAACGGCAGGTGAAGCAGAAGCAAACCGCGGCAATGCCATTCATTCTCTGTAAAGTGAGTGTACTGCTGCTATTCTTCATTCACTTACATAGTTACATAGGCTGAAAAAAGACGTGCGTCCATCGGGTTCAGCCTCTCACACATCGCCTACGAAAAACAGTCTGAAGCGCTCGCCAATATGCAGCACAATGGGAAAAAAAATCCTTCTTGACCCCAGAATGGCATCAGATTTCTCCTTGGATCAAACAGTTTTTATCCACGTATTAAATATTATAACCCTTAATATTCGGTGTCTGCAGGAAGTCATCCAGTCGTTTTTTCAAAGTCTGTACGGTCTCTGACCCAACCACCTCAACAGGCAGACAATTCCACAGCTTTATTGTTCTCACTGTAAAATAACCCTTCCTATGCTTTAGGCTCAATTTCCTTTCCTCCAGTCTAAATGGGTGACCTCATGTCCTGTGTATAGTCCTGTTAATGAATAGGTTTCCAGACTATAATTATATAAAGTTATCAGATCCCCTCTAAGGCCCTGTATATATTTAAATAACTTTATATAAATATATACGGGGCCTTTGATAACTTTATCAGATCCCCTCTAAGGCTAGGGTCAGACTAACGCAGTATCAACGTGCGTTTAGCAGCACTAAATCACGGCCGTGCTAGCAGCAAATGACGTCCAATGCCGGGCAGCATACGAAGAACGGCCGCACAAAAGTGCGGCTGCGCAACGCAAGTGGCAAACGAACGCATTTTTTCGAGAACGTGAAACCGCTAGTACTGACGTACAGAGTGCGCTGCGTCCACTAGCGGCGTGTGTGCGTGATTAGGAGACGTCAGACACTGCTAATGTCCGGCCAACATAATGTCCAGACACAAAAAGGGTTTTATTGATGATCCGTACAAAATCGTGGACGAGAATGCGCATGGTATTGCGTATTCCGTGAAAAAATGCGTCCATTCGTTCGAACGCACTTTTTCACGGACAACGCGAAAAATGCGTTAGTCTGACCCTAGCCTAAGGCCCGTATATATATTCATATAAGGTTATCAGATCCCCTCTAAGGCCCCGTATATATTTATATAAAGTTATCAGATCCCCTCTAAGGCCCCATATATATTTATATAAAGTTATCAGATCCCCTCTAAGGCCCCATATATATTTATATAAAGTTATCAGATCCCCTCTAAGGCCCCATATATATTTAAATAAAGTTATCAGATCCCCTCTAAGGCCCCGTATATATTTAAATAAAGTTATCAGATCCCCTCTAAGGCCCGCATATATTCATATAAGGTTATCAGATCCCCTCTAAGGCGCCGTTTCCCTAAACTAAACAGGTTTGAGCTTCTTAGCCTTTCCGCATAACTTAAACCTTCCATTCCCCTTATTAATTTAGTTGCCCGCCTCAGCACTTGTTCTAGCGCTATAATATCCTTTAAGACAGATGCCCAGAAATTGCACGGCATATTCATATTCACTGTTGATTAGCTACAACATCGATTTATACATCCGCGAGCGGTAATCTCAAAAATGTGGTGGGTGGTATATTGGGGTATGTATTTGCTGCTCTTCACTTTCCATGTGTCCCTGCACCATAATAGGTACAATTATCAGGTGACCTGTGCTTTTGATGCCCAGTTATTTCATCCTTAGTTGTAGGATGGCGATCATTGAATTGTACAAATCCCCTTCTGCCTCTGTAAGACCACAATGAAGTGACAGGGGGGGGGGCACTTGAAGCAAATTTAAGAAGCCCTTCTACTGCACCTTTATCCATTCACTATACGGACCTGCGAAGCAGCAGTTTGGGATTTTTGGCCACACATTGTTCTATCAGGCCGATTAACAGCGTCTTCATAACATCCGTCAGATACTCCAGCTTGCCGTGCAGCGCCACCATGAGGAGGGATGCAGCGTGGCAGCGATCGCGTTGAGACAATGTGGGCTGAGCATCCAAGGTCTCTATCAGCTGTGAGAAACCAGATGATAGCACAGATTTATAAAAGAATATAGAATTAAATAAAAGGATGTCAGCAGGAAGACTACAAAAAAATTGGCATTAAACATCAAAAGACCCAATATTCATATATTGAACCTGGCATGGGATTTTTTGAGAAACATAGAAAAATGTTGTCAGATAAGAACCTTTCTGCCCATCTAGTCTGCCCAATTACATGGATACTTTACCTGGATTTATCTTTTGTTTAGGATAGCCTTATGCCTATCCCATGCTTGCTTAAATTCAATTACTGTTTTGGCCTCTACCACTTCTACTGGAAGACTTGAGGGATGAAAATAACCAAAAGCAATCACTCCAACACAGAGAAATACATAATTTTTTGCAGAGCGTAAAATGGAGTACTTATCTCTGTGAGGAGCAGCAAAAGAAGAGGAAATGATGCTCCAGACACGCCTCCCCTATGGACTGGTATGAGGGGGTGGCCAGGGTCTGAGGGAAGGGATACTCCCACGTTGGGATGTTTTATGTTAAATTCTTTTGCTGCTGTGAGTTGAATAAAGAAGAGATAAGCAAATAGGAGCCTCCGAGTCGTGTCTTAAAATTCCAGTTTAAAATTGCTGGTCGTACAGCAGGGAAACCATGGAAATCGAGTGTTTACAATGCCAACAATATATTGAGCCTGGTAGGCTGCAAGAATTTGTGTTTGTGTTGGTTTCGTCAGTGTGACGGTTTATCGGCAGAATGGCGGTTGAACGATAAATATCGTGTCTGAAAAGGTTTCCAATGGTTTGTGTCTAAGAAATAACTAATCTCATAATGATCTCACAATTAATATCTTATTGGAATCTGTGAGCTGAAATCATTTATGCTCTACGATGGAAAATTAATTGCTTACATTTTTTCATTGTTGATAGCCTTTGGTACCTGCGAGTCGCAATAATTTAAGGCTCCTCAACGGGAATATCAAGTGCTGACAGTTTATCAAGCCTGGTCTAAGGCTGAAACAATTTATGATGATCCTGTCAATATGATGTGCGCTCTCGGTTTTTCATTTTTTCACGTTTATAAAGTTTCGAACCTGAATAGGTCCAAACAATCCATGTTCTCAAAGACGGGAATATTCTCTGCTGACAGCCAATTAATGCCCGTGGGGGTTAAACATTTTTTGATAATTTTTTTGTCAAATGAGGTTCTCGTCTACTAAACAAGTTTGGTGCATGGTCAATACGTTTTTTTTTTGGGGTTTTTTTGTGAAAGGATTTTACCAGGAAGGATACATTGAGATTTCTCTCGTTTTCAAGTATGTCCTGGGTGGCGAGTATGTCCCGTTGGGTGTCTTGCCCAAGGACACTTACTGGAGAGGTGCTCTTGCTGGGGATCGAACCCATGTCTCCACAGGCTCTCTCCATGCAGAGCAGTGACATTACCTCTACTCCACCCAGCCGTTCCAATGAGCTATCTATTGATTTGTCAGCATATGGTTTTTTGCGCTGTCTGGCTGAGTCAATTTTATTTATTCATGATCTTGTCAATATATGGCATATTTAACTAGCATGGTCATGCCTCACCATCAATTTAACGCGCTGTGTAAACTGGTGGACGCACCGTTTACTTTAGTATTCAAAATACACAATTATAGTTCCAATTTTGCTGATATAATCACTGTGTTTAATGTTTAATATAATCAATTTATGTTCTAATTCGACAACGTTCTCTAATGCAAGAAGGTTATTTATATAATTCTTTATTGTGTTTAATAAAATTAATCTTTTAATTTAAAGCAATAGGTAAATTGATATTATTCGATTCTAGTGCTTAATCACTTTCCTAGTTTGCTTATCCCTCCATACGGTGGTTCTTCCATCGGTTCTTCATACACGTTAAACAATGTAACCATGGTGATATCTACCCAAATTCCCCCCCCCCCCCATGCTGGGGAGATGGGTGAGAGAATAAATAAAAATAAAAATCACAGGTCTGTAGGAGGAGTGACTACGGGTGTTAAAAAAAATGGGTATGTCAGATGAGATACTGTCTCATCTGTCTGTCTGAACATCCATGGAGAATAAGTAGAAATGGACATTAACTCCTTCACTACCAAGTGATTTTTTTTAAAAATTGTCAGGAATCAGTGATGTTTGAAAAATAATTTTTAATTAATTATAATGCAAGAAGATATTTAGAAATACTCCCAATGATTTTTTTACTGTACTAACCTATATGGCCAGTAGATGGCGCCATCTACTGCCAAATTGAGTTACAGTTGCAGCCTGTGGTTCACTGCAACAAATGTATCAGCTTGCTGAATGTCCCATGTCAGGACATTCAGTTAGCGGATTTTACACATTTTTAGCTCTTTGGGCATTATGCCCACAGAGCTAAAACTTTGGGGGTACCTTTTGTAGCCCAAAATCAACAGAAATTTGTTTGCAGCAAATTAATTTCATTTGCTTTTGGGCTGCAGATCAAGATCTCGCGATATGATATCGGGACACTGGATGGTGCCTTTGACGCCCACGATATCTCGACCTCTGTAATGAAGGGGTTAATCAGTCCATTAATGAACTCAACCCTGCAGACAGGGAAAATTGTGTAAACCAGTCGATTACCACAGCTGCATTGACGTATGTGGTGTCATAGCCAGCTCAAAGAAAATAATGCATGCATACTATATTGTTGCGCTTCGTGTGTTATTTGAGCAGTTTTAAGGTACATTTTAAACCAGGGATCTCAGACTCTGCCCCCCCCAAGAGGTTTCTGAATTACAACACGCATGATTCTCTGGACATCGATTACATTCAAAGAATTTTGGGAAATGTAGGCCATCACCATCTGGGAGGGTCAGAGTTTGAGATCCCCATCTGAAAGGATTCGAGTGTCTCAGCGGTACAGACAGAAACAGGATATTTACTAGAATGACACTTTTAGTGCCAAGAATATGAATAAATAAAACAGGGTGATCAAAGGATAAAAGGGAAATGAAGCGATGAGCAAACCTTGGTAAGGAATAGCTTGTTATTCAGCAGATTGGACAGCTGAGTGAGGCCCTGCTCAACGGTGTTTCTTTTGCCCTCGGGAACATCCAGAGTCTTCCTGAGCGGGGAGCTGGCCTGTCCTGGGAAGAAGATCCTCTCCACGTAGGTTTTGTGATCTAGGAATGGAATGCCAGACGCCTCCAGGTCGCTGGTGAGATCCATCATTTCCGTCATCAGGTCTGGACGATAAAGGGAAAATCTCACAACACTGGCAACAATGCTGCCAGAGATACATTTACCACGAAGAACAAGAGCGCATGATAATAGAAACATTACCGGTGAATTCCTTCTTGCACTGATCACCCACGCTGGTCTCCAGGTTCTCCAGCTGTACCAGGACCTTCTTGTAATCCCTCATTGCCAGCTTACTCTGCCTCCTGCAAAATACACCGGATTCATTTTTCTTCACTAACTCGAAATGTTCCTGTATTGCAGCAAAGTGCAGGGACTTGTTCATAAACCTAAGAAGCACAGTGCTCCGAAACAGCCCATCCTTTCCTCTATAACCAAAAGGAAAATGCTATAAAAAGCCATTGTTTAGATCATAAAGCAAAGAGGAAAACCATATGTCAGCGGTTACTGAATGCAGGCCGCCATGCACATTCTTATGTCCGATCACATTGAACTGGACAAACGCTAATCTCATAATACGCTACAAGTAGTTACAGTGCAGCAACATACAGCCCTTTTTATTTACTCCATTCGATTTGGTCACCTCCAGTTTATGTAATTTTCAAAATTTGAGGGAAAAAAAAAAAACACAAAAAAAACACACTTAGAATGCACAGAACAAACTTAAAGTCCATGAAATCGTGTTTTCTGAGTCAAATAGAAGGACTAGGCAGGCGCTACACTCCTGAAACCGATGAAGGACTAGGCAGGCGCTACACTCCTGAAACCGATGAAGGACTAGGCAGGCGCTACACTCCTGAAACCGATGAAGGACTAGGCAGGCGCTACACTCCTGAAACCGATGAAGGACTAGGCAGGCGCTACACTCCTGAAACCGATGAAGGACTAGGCAGGCGCTACACTCCTGAAACCGATGAAGGACTAGGCGCTACACTCCTGAAACCGATGAAGGACTAGGCGCTACACTCCTGAAACAGATGAAGGACTAGGCGCTACACTCCTGAAACAGATGAAGGACTAGGCGCTACACTCCTGAAACAGATGAAGGACTAGGCGCTACACTCCTGAAACAGATGAAGGACTAGGCGCTACACTCCTGAAACAGATGAAGGACTAGGCGCTACACTCCTGAAACAGAAGAAGGACTAGGCGCTACACTCCAGAAACAGAAGAAGGACTAGGCGCTACACTCCAGAAACAGAAGAAGGACTAGGCGCTACACTCCAGAAACAGAAGAAGGACTAGGCGCTACACTCCAGAAACAGAAGAAGGACTAGGCGCTACACTCCAGAAACAGAAGAAGGACTAGGCGCTACACTCCAGAAACAGAAGAAGGACTAGGCGCTACACTCCAGAAACAGAAGAAGGACTAGGCGCTACACTCCAGAAACAGAAGAAGGACTAGGCGCTACACTCCTGAAACAGATGAAGGACTAGGCGCTACACTCCTGAAACAGATGAAGGACTAGGCGCTACACTCCAGAAACAGATGAAGGACTAGGCGCTACACTCCAGAAACAGAAGAAGGACTAGGCGCTACACTCCAGAAACAGAAGAAGGACTAGGCGCTACACTCCAGAAACAGAAGAAGGACTAGGCGCTACACTCCAGAAACAGAAGAAGGACTAGGCGCTACACTCCAGAAACAGAAGAAGGACTAGGCGCTACACTCCAGAAACAGAAGAAGGACTAGGCGCTACACTCCAGAAACAGAAGAAGGACTAGGCGCTACACTCCAGAAACAGAAGAAGGACTAGGCGCTACACTCCAGAAACAGAAGAAGGACTAGGCGCTACACTCCAGAAACAGAAGAAGGACTAGGCGCTACACTCCAGAAACAGAAGAAGGACTAGGCGCTACACTCCAGAAACAGAAGAAGGACTAGGCGCTACACTCCAGAAACAGAAGAAGGACTAGGCGCTACACTCCAGAAACAGAAGAAGGACTAGGCGCTACACTCCAGAAACAGAAGAAGGACTAGGCGCTACACTCCAGAAACAGAAGAAGGACTAGGCGCTACACTCCAGAAACAGAAGAAGGACTAGGCGCTACACTCCAGAAACAGAAGAAGGACTAGGCGCTACACTCCAGAAACAGAAGAAGGACTAGGCGCTACACCTCCAGAAACAGAAGAAGGACTAGGCGCTACACTCCAGAAACAGAAGAAGGACTAGGCTCTACACTCCAGAAACAGAAGAAGGACTAGGCACTACACTCCAGAAACAGAAGAAGGACTAGGCACTACACTCCAGAAACAGAAGAAGGACTAGGCACTACACTCCAGAAACAGAAGAAGGACTAGGCACTACACTCCAGAAACAGAAGAAGGACTAGGCACTACACTCCAGAAACAGAAGAAGGACTAGGCACTACACTCCAGAAACAGAAGGACTAGGCACTACACTCCAGAAACAGAAGGACTAGGCGCTACACTCCAGAAACAGAAGGACTAGGCGCTACACTCCTGAAACAGAAGGACTAAGCGCTACACTCCTGAAACAGAAGAAGGATTATGTACTACAATCCTAGAGTGTTTACTTTAGAGGACAAGCAGAAATGTTGCAGATCCTACATCGTTACTTAGGCCGAAGAAAAAAAAAAGTGCGTCCGTAGAGTTCAGCCTTTCACGCAACACCTAATGCTGTTGATCCAAAAGAAGGTTAAACACAAAAAAAAAACAGTCTGGAGCACTCACCAAAATACAACTTACTGGGGAATTCTCCCCCCCCCCCACACACATTCTACAAGGACTTGAGTACTTGGTCGACCTTTCTGTTTTTGATTCAATATTGAGAGGGCCATTCTTCGGATGCTTGAGCATCCTTGGCTCCCAACATTTGTCGCTTACATATGGCAGAATGGATGGACACACACACTCTCTAAGGTTTCCAATTGAAGGCCCTGTTCCTCGCAGCGTACATTACCTGTACATAAAGATGATTATTAGGACAATGGGGATTAGCAGTGCACCTCCGACTGCCAAACCGATTTTGGCTTCTTTTGGAAAAGTGCTCTGTCCTTCAATATCGTATTGTACTTTGCCTAGGTGGTATTCCAGCTTCCCCATCTTTACCTGTGAAGAGAGATAGAAGAACATCTCAGTGCCTGATCAGCAGGTGACAGCTGACAATGGTCCTTTCAGTCAGACTACTCACCACAAACTCCAACTGGGAAGAACTGGCGTGCAGCGGTTGTGGCACCTCATGCGGAGGTTCACAATACAGGTGGTTGTGAGTGAGCGTCTTCACGGTGCAGATTCCATCTCCGATCATTGCCACGACCTCTTGTTTACTGATGCCAGAGTCCAAGCCCTCGCCCTGACAGAGAAATTAAATATATAACAGCAGCAGGATGAGAACGAGTATTTGCTCTATTTGGACATTGCAGAATAAGAAGAGAAATGGACAAAGTGACTATTTTTTAAAAAAGGGACAATCTGTATCAGAGAGCTCAAACTCTGGGCCACCTGGATGTTTCTGAACTATAACTCTCAGGCCGAGTGCACACGGGACGTTTTCTTTAACGCACATTACGTGCGTTAAAAGAAAACCAGCGTCGCACTCGACGCCCGCCAGCCCCCCTTGCGCGATCTTCCATAGGAGGATAGCGGAGCCCCGTCGATGCGAATCCTAGCGCATCAACACTGTCGATGCGCTAGGATGTGCGTCGACGGGGCTCCGCTATCCTCCTATGGAAGATCGCGCAAGGGGGGGTGGCGGGCGTCGAGTGCGACGCTGGTTTTCTTTTAACGCACGTAATGTGCGTTAAAGAAAACGTCCCGTGTGCACCCGACCTCACTTGTTCTCTGGCCATCTATTGCAATCAGAGAATTCTGGGAATTGTAGGCAATAAACATGGCAGGCCAGAGGTTGAGATCCCTGCACTACACAGTGTGAGCTTTCAATCGTATCTGAGTGGTCACGCTGCTGTGAATTCCCTGCTCGCTCTCTCCCCCTGACGAGGAGAGCACAGATGGCCTATTCAGCCTTACAAATGCAGGGGCTTAGTTCTTCCCAGAAACTCTAGCTGAGGGAGCCCTCAGCTCAGGTTTCAAAGCTTTGAGACCTTTGGGAACTAGCCTTATCCAACGGTATCAAAGCCTCCATGCATTGACAGGTAATATATTGGCTGAATGTCGTCGTCCCCCCCGCACTCACGTGACATGCTGAGCTGGAAATGTGTTATATCCTGCAGAGATCAGAGGGAGACGAGCACAGGATTCAGGTGCGTTTTTAAAGAAAACTAAAAGGGTCAAAAAAACGGGATGGGGTAGGTGGGGCCTAATGTTAAACCCCTCTGTCCTACCCCTTTGTGTTTTGACCCTATAGTATCCATTTTTAAAGTCCAAATTAAAAGGAGAGGGTGGGAAGGTACATGAACTGTAAGCTGCAGACTTTATGGGATAAAATCTTTACAGCTCGATTAACCTCCCTGGTGGTTTATTTTAAAATGTCACGTCTAAAAGTGTCTATTTTTTAAAAAATTGTTTTTGTCCCCCCTAGCGGCATCCCGAGTGTGGCTCGGGGTTAAATTCCTATGTTGGAAGCGGTAACCCCGAGCAACACTCGGAATGCCGCTGGATACATCACCTCTCCCTCGCTGTCCCACGCAGTCTCCTCCGGCGATCGCGACCTCATTACTTCCTGGTTCCCTCCTTGCGAGAAGGAAACCAGGAAGTAAAACACTGCGATCGCCGGGGGAGGCCGCAGAGATCAGCGAGGGAGCGCACGGAGAGGTGCTGTATACAGCCCGAGTGTGTCTCGGGGTTACCGCTCTCAGCGGTGAAATTTAACCCCGACACACAATCAGGAAAACTGTCAGGGGGAGTTTTAAATAAACATTTTTCACATGTGATGAATAGCAAAACACTGATTTCAACTGACTTAAAAAGGAAAACAACAATTTGTCATGCATTAAAATAGTGTCATTTCGGTTACCTCGATGTCCAACACGTTCCCGGGCTTTAAATTATACGGCTTATCTCGGTCATCTCGATTGAGTGGTTTAAGAGATGGATTCTTGTGGTAAGTGAAGTTCTCTCCGACACTGCTGAAGGGAATCCGTACATTGTCCAGGACAAACATCACTTCCGCAGGCAGGGAATTCTCAGGGACGGATGGAGAGACGCATTCCATGTCGGATGAGTTATGATGACATGGCTCACTAAACTAGAAATGGAACAGGGGACGTTTCATTACAGGTTCTGCCCACGACGGCGTCTGATCTTTTCAGGACTGCTCATTCCTTGTGTATATGATCCAACTGCAGCTCGTTACTAAAGCGCACTAACAAGTAATCCCACAATATGCTTTCACGAATTGAATTTTCGCAGTTTGAAATTCTAGCCCTGTGTAAACCGCGACTGTTGGATCAAACCCAATGGAGAAAGCATCATCGAAAACCCTGAAAACGCATTTTTGCAACCTGTTCATTAGTGTAATAACTGGATGAAAAACATGTATTCCTGATAGCTTTTATAGCTATAAAAACTATGTACCAAAAAATACTGAATGTTACATCTACAGTCAAGTCTGCACAGCCGATCTGACAGAATAGTAGTCACTGTCATTTTAAAACACTTTTAGGCTAGGGTCAGACGAACGCATTTTTCACGTCTACCGTCAAAAGTGCGTTGAAGCATCCGAACGCATTTTTTCATGGAATACGTGATAACGGTCATACGATGCGCATTTTCGGCCGTATTTTTTACGGATCCAAACCAGGAAACTTGGGTGTCTGGACGTTATGTTGGCCGGACATGAGCAGCGTCTGACGTCTCCTAATTACGCACACACGCCGCTATGCGGACGCAGTGCACTCTGTACGTCAGTACTAGTGGTTCGACGTTCTTGCAAAAAATGCGTTAGTTTGCCGCTTGCGTTGCGCGGCCTAACTTTCGTGCGGCCGTACTTTCGTGGGCCTGCGTTGGACGTCATTTGCTGCTACCACGGCCGTAATAAAGTGCCCGCGAAATGCACGTTCGCACTGCGTTCGTCTGACCCCAGCCTAAGAAGCACAGCACTTTATTGCTAAGGTGTGCGTTTCACACAGCGTCTATCGCCAACACATGTGTAAGCAGACATGGCTCCAGAGTTTGTGAGGCCTTGGGCACAGTTGGAATGCGAGCCCCCCAACCCACTAGATTTTAATTGCTGAAGACTAACACAACTCCCTTGGTAGAAAGGCGTATAAATGTATTTGTGTGTAATGTCAAGACACGTGAATGTCACCTGCAAGTGGACATTCCACCCAAGTACAATCATGCAAGGCCCATGTCTGAGTGAGGTCTTAGACAACTGCCTATTTTCCCCAATTACAGAGAGGCCTCTGTGTGTATGGTAGCGGGAGCACTTCATGTACTGGCAAACTCCAGTATCGGTGCGATAAACCCTCAACTAACTTGCTTTTTTTTATAGAATAGATTTTTGGCTCATCTGGTAGACCTGGTATAGTGTTTTTTTATATATATAGTTTTTAGTATGAATAAAAGGAAAGCATTGTGAAAAACATGTACAGCGATATATATATGACTTTTAATGGGGGGGGGGGACAGATAAGAAGGAAAAAGGAGAGGATAGTTCGTCCATCAGTTGAACATCCCTCATTTTAGAGCTGGTATTGTTTTAACACCGAATCAAACACACAAAGTTAAAAAAAAAAAAAACTCTAAGGCTGGGGTCAGATGAGCGTAGTGTTCACGTCCGTGATTGCGCCTGAAAGTACGTCCGTGATAGCATGACAGAAAGCCCATTGGAGCCCGACACACGAAGTACATCCGCACAACGGCCGCGGCCCACGGACGCAAGGCAGGCAAGAACGTACAACTCCTAGAACGGCCGCACAAAGTGTGCTGTGTCCGCAACGTCTGCATAGCTTTGTGTGTGAGTGATGGTACGTGGTCAGACGGACTGCATTTATACGTCCAGTATTTTTCACAGACAAAATGGTTTTGCTTTTTACTTTATTTTCCCTCCTACATCCGTCAAAATATACGTCAGTGAAAAAAAGGACTGTGTGGCCACTACTGCGTCTTCCGTACGTCCGTAGAAATCACGCTCGTCTGACCCTAGCCTAAAAGTGAGTCGTAAAAGAGGCGGTTAAAAGGCCAAAATGGGCCCATGATATCCCAGCCATCACTTCACTCAAGTTAGCAGTAGTCTTAACCCTTTCACTGCTGAGGATGTGTGGGGAACGTCCTCATTGACTAAGGAAAGATAGGGGGTTCATTTGAACCCCGATATCTGCCGACTGTTGGCAGCTAGCAGGGTCAGGTTTGGTATATTAGAAAGGCCAGAGCACGGCTTTTCCAATGATGCCGAACATGACCATGTTTAAAGTAAAGAAAGAAAAAAAAAATTAATAATAAAAAAAGAAAGACGTGTTTTTTTTAAAGATGTGAAATGGCTCAGCAGTGAAGGGGTTAATATTTTAAATATCCGCTTCATCTAGTTCTGATGTCTGGCAGTAAGATCGATAGATGGATGGATGTCCAGACCTGGCTGGCTGTTTCTATGCACACGATTTGCATGAGACAAATAGAGGATTGCTGGCCATGCATACAGACACGGAGCTCGGCTGCCTCGCTGCCCGACACCGAGAAATGGACACGGAATAAACATTTTATTTTAAATAAAAGATTTGCCAACCTATGATCCTGGGACCTCTTGGCCGCCAAATCACAGGCAAAGATGACCAACTCTGGCATTTCAGTACAGCAGGCAGTCACAGGTCATTGGAGAGTATCTGAGACTCTCCATCATATGCGACACTTGTTTAACCCCCCCCCCCCCCCTCTACTGCCAACATCGAGTATACACAATCATCAAAAGCACCAGCTGGATGGTGCCCCCAGTATCTAGTACACGCGATGAGAACTAAATCTGGAGGAATGTAAAGGCATTCCGGTTTATTGAAAACTAAATGCGCTCCAGAACACGTCACATAAAGGTCAAGACATTGGACATTCGCTGAAATTATTTGAAAAACGTTGTGATCCGTTTCTCCTGCGTGGAACCATGGAGCTCAAGCTACAAATTTAGTAACTCTTTTTGACCAGCAATGGGAGACCTCTGCCTGTCAAAGCGGGTTTATCTACAGTGAACATATACAGCAGGACGTCGCTTTACTGTGTGGTTAATTGAAAGTGATTTTCCATTAAACCACCAGCTCCTGCCAGTGATTTTATGGAAAGTCACTTGG
This sequence comes from Leptobrachium leishanense, assembly GCA_009667805.1. NCBI lineage: Eukaryota > Metazoa > Chordata > Amphibia > Anura > Megophryidae > Leptobrachium > Leptobrachium leishanense. The sequence continues at coordinate 120,022,366 of CM019071.1, forward strand.
CAGTGAAGGGGTTATCTAACAGAAAAAAATATAAATGAATATATTTAAGGGAGCGCAGTACATATATTGATGGAAATTATAAGCAAGGATTGACTTAGCTTAAAATTAGTCAGCATAGGGTTGAACCTTCTTATTCGGAAATCTGATCATATAATATCATCATCCTATATGAAAAGAAATATAAATTGCGTAGCACAGTATGACAGTTTGAAACACACTAAGTGGTGTAGATGGTCGCACTCACAAAGGTGGAGCCCCCAATGGCTCGTATCAATTCGCCTTTAGGTCTCTTATAGGAGGGGGACCTCGCCCATATGGGATCTTGAAGTTTTCCTGGGATAGAGGATAACCAAAGGTGGAGTCTTCAACGCCTCTTATCAGTTGGCCTTTAGATCTCTCATAGAGGGGAAACTTCGCCCATGTATAGATTTCTTTTTGATGGCAGGATGTACCTCAAATATAAAGGATAACGCTATAGTGCATTATCATTGATACACAAATAGGGTATATAAAAGTGAAAAACTCACGTGATTCAGAGCCTTCCAATATGATGGCTCTGTATATAAGGCATATGGACCTCTTATTTGGTCAGAGGGGGTCCTTCCTCCAGGATAGAGATAGATAGACTTGCTGACATTCACGTCACAGGTCAAGGAATGATCGATTGATTGAGCTCTTCTGTGTATTGGGTAACGGCTATATGTCTTTACAATCTTTTTGCAGTGCTGGATTTACTTCTCATGTTCCTGTAAGCGCAGAAATCTGAGGCAACCCAAGGTCCCAAACCTTAGTGACTCAGCAGCAGACGTGGGCACAGATCAGAATTTCGGTTCCTTTTGTTTCGGCAAATTTCGTAATCCAAAACTTTCAGATTTTTCCAAATTTACCTGTTCAGGTCGATCTGCTCATGCTGCTTGTCAAACATGTTTGACAAGCAGCATGAGCAGATCGACCTGAACAGGTAAATTTGGAAAAATCTGAAAGTTTTGGATTACGAAATTTGCCGAAACAAAAGGAACCGAAATTCTGATCTGTGCCCACGTCTGCTGCTGAGTCACTAAGGTTTGGGACCTTGGGTTGCCTCAGATTTCTGCGCTTACAGGAACATGAGAAGTAAATCCAGCACTGCAAAAAGATTGTAAAGACATATAGCCGTTACCCAATACACAGAAGAGCTCAATCAATCGATCATTCCTTGACATGTGACGTGAATGTCAGCAAGTCTATCTATCTCTATCCTGGAGGAAGGACCCCCTCTGACCAAATAAGAGGTCCATATGCCTTATATACAGAGCCATCATATTGGAAGGCTCTGAATCACGTGAGTTTTTCACTTTTATATACCCTATTTGTGTATCAATGATAATGCACTATAGCGTTATCCTTTATATTTGAGGTACATCCTGCCATCAAAAAGAAATCTATACATGGGCGAAGTTTCCCCTCTATGAGAGATCTAAAGGCCAACTGATAAGAGGCGTTGAAGACTCCACCTTTGGTTATCCTCTATCCCAGGAAAACTTCAAGATCCCATATGGGCGAGGTCCCCCTCCTATAAGATACCTAAAGGCGAATTGATACGAGCCATTGGGGGCTCCACCTTTGTGAGTGCGACCATCTACACCACTTAGTGTGTTTCAAACTGTCATACTGTGCTACGCAATTTATATTTCTTTTCATATAGGATGATGATATTATATGATCAGATTTCCGAATAAGAAGGTTCAACCCTATGCTGACTAATTTTAAGCTAAGTCAATCCTTGCTTATAATTTCCATCAATATATGTACTGCGCTCCCTTAAATATATTCATTTATATTTTTTTCTGTTAGATATTGGTAAGGTGACAGGTACACCCAATAGGTGAGCAGCATTATATATCACCAGTTTACTATATGAAATAGCGCCGATACTCTGAACGTCTTTTCGTTCTACTTTTCGAGTGAATGGGGTTATAACTCAAGCTTTCACACTGGCGTTAGACAAACTACATCCTCAGAAGATCATCTCTTTAAAGGAATCTAGTGAGGAGTTTACTTGCCCTGCATCATCATGTTCCACCAACTGAAGGAATGTGCGCAAGAAACGGGTCAACTTTGAGAACCTCTACTTTCCTCCGCTTGCAATGCGCTCTCCCATGCACCTTCACTCTCTCCACACCTGAGATGTTGACCCAGGTTTAAAATACTACCGAATTAAAGGCAAACCCCATATGCCTTCTTGAGGGTCTCTAAGCATCAAAACTGCAGGACATATGCGCCTTTTTATCAAGACCCCATTAGTTACTTTTTTCTGAAGAGTCTACGGGCAAGTGAGCCAATACAAAGGGCCCTGTTACAATCTTCGCGCATGTGTTTGCGCCCGCGCAAAAACGCATTAATGCGAGGGGCAAAACCCTTTGCGCTGAACATAGTATTACACTGTCAGCACAACAAACGCGCGTATACGTCTACCGCGGGTGAACGCTGCGCAAGCTTACGGTACTTCGCACGTCCTATACTTAACATTGTGAGCGCAAATGCGTTTTGTGCGCTGGGACGCGGATGGTATTACAATCTATGCGCAGTTTGTAACGCACAGCCTTTGCGCGCATAATTTTAGCAGCTCCTAAAAGCTGGTGTTAATGGCAAATTCTATCAACCTGGCCGAAACCAAATACACCAGCCAAAAAAAAAAAAAAAAAATACGCAAAGTATAGTTACACATTCCACACATTCCAAACCAATAAATTTGAGAAGTTGTGCGTGCTTTTTTTTATAGATGCAGCATATATGGCAGGCGCAAAAACTTAACGTGAGACAATTGTGGTTCTTAATTCTGATTGGCTGAATTGCGTGAAAAAAAAACAGTCCACACACCGATTTCTGCGCGCACCCTTTTGCGTGTCTGTTTTACGCGCGTTATTGCTCGACAGATGAAAAAAATGCACGAGGATTGCAATTCCAGCGTTGATTTACGCACGTTAACGTTTAATGCTGAGTGCACAAATTCACGCGTTCTGCGTGCGTTTTTACGTTGAGCATGTAATAGGGCCCAAAGTGTGAGAGCTAGAGTTGATCTAAATACACATACTTAGCTTGGGATGCTCACAGTCCTATAAAGACTCAATTTGAGGTGTCGTTAATAGCCATACGCTGCCAACTCACCTCTTGCATGGTAAAACCCAGGTCTCTCCTCTTCCTTCTCCTCCTGCTGCTCTCTTCACCCACTATATCGGGTTGTTTAGGAAACACTTTGGCAAGGACGCTCATGAGTGGATGTTGCACCACATCTAGGCCGGAACCACTTACTCTGATAACACGGCCACCCCTTTGGGGACAAGAAAAACCATTGAAAAAAAACTGTTTCTATTACATAGGACTCAAACAAAAACTCTTGTTCACTTACCCATAAAAGCCACTGGAAGGGCCAGCAAAGGAAATGGTTGGGTTCTCTGTGTAGATGAACTGGGTTTCTTCCAGGACCTTTTTTGCAGTCCCATAAAAGACTTGTACACTCAGCTCTTGTAGCTCTGGACTTTGGTTTGTAATACACTGTATCTCTTCATTTGTAACGTTCCCAAATCTGGAAGAGACGGACAGATTGAGAAAGCAAAACAAATACAGTTCTTTCACCATCACCGGTGTTCAAAAGATACAAGAAAAGGCAACGCAGATGAAGGGTCATCTGAACAGTAAAGCGCAAGACAGCATCCACTAACATTTTGCAAGGAATGTCTCCTAAAGTCACAGCGATCTGGTCTCCTGTTAGCAGTTTGGAACCAAAGATGGTGATCATGGTCCCACCAGCCATAGGACCTCTCAGAGGAGATAAAGAGAGCAGCTCAGGGTCCTGAAAGAGAGAGGGAGTCGTACTTTACATATTCTTACTCAGGTGCGGTTTGTAGGTTGTGTAGCTCAATAAAACACCAAAAGGAAGGTCGCTCAACCGCAATGTATAATAAAACAAAAACCTTAATGGAAATAATAAACTGCATGTAGATACAAACGATTGCGCACAACAACAGCAAAACAAAAAAGTGATACACAAGATACTTAATAGTCAACATCTTGCGGATGGTGTGTAATGGAAAAGTCTACCCTAACTATAACCGAAGCTCCCTCCATCTTGGTGTCCTCACCCTCCATGCCCAGGTTTGAATCTTGCCCAGAATCTATATGGCCCCGGTGCCCACTGTTAGCGTTGGCAGGACACCAGCATCCACCCTTCTCCAGTGAGCACTGAGGCCGTATATATTGTGGGCAAGATTGAAACATGTGCCATGGAGAAGGAGGGCACGAAGATGAATGGAGCTCTGGCTACTTGTTAAAGCTTGTAACGGTTACACCAAAATACCTTGAATTTAATTATACAGAAATGGAATAGGATGGTGCACTCCGACTATTTAGAAATGGAAGCTTCCACAAACCAGAGCTGACCACTTTCCAACTTAACCCTGCACACCAAAGATTGGAATGGGCACTCCATGATCTAGAGACAGATTTAATGAAGGGCAAGAAAAAAACAAACAACATTTTGGCTACTGTTAAGGCTTGAGAACTCTGTGGTGGTAGCTGAAACGTTGGTTTGCCTTGCTCTTCAACAAATCTGTCTAAGGCTGGTCGTTTACTGGGTCCGCAGTCGTACAGCCAAATTAGTCGCTGTCACTTTTCTACTTGTGCCCGCTGGTGGTGAGAGCAATCCAGGCCAGCTCTTCCCCCATCCGGGCTAGCCATTCTGCCCTATGCCGCTCCTGGATTCCCCTGTGGCTGTCAGGCCTTGGATCACATGTCCCATTAGCTCAGCTCAGTCCGGTCACCTATATCGATGCAAGCAGCAGAGAGGCTCACTGCTCTTGCATGGGTTCGTGTTCCGGAGTTTCTGCTTCCTGTATTTGTGTCTTGGATTTCTGTGTATGATTCTTGCTCTGGTATTGACTACTCTCGTGTTATCCCTGTACTCTGTGTATTGATATTCTGGTTCCCGATTCTTGGCTTGTCTGACTACTCTCCTGGCTCTTGATCCCTGGCATACGGCTGACACACTACCCTGGCATTTAGACCCTCTTGCATTTCCTCTGACCATTCTCTTGTTAACCCCTGTTATTTCTGTGCCCTGTATAGTATTAGAAGGCCAGTATAAGGACCTTGCCCCAGATCAGGGTTTCCTCGTGTGTGTGTGTACTTTTGTGTTGCCAGAATCTTGTTTAACCCTCGCCCTTTCTGTTCTCCTGTCTGTTATTTCTTGTTAGGTTTCCTTTCCTAGACAGAAGGCTATAAAAAGGACCTTACCCCAGAGTTAGGGATCCCTTTAAGGTTCTTCTGTGTTCTGCTGCCATTCCTGTTAATGTCCTGTTATAGAGCTTGTCTTCTAACTGTATATTATCTGTGTGCTGTGGTCTGTCTATGCAGCCAGCAGCTGACCTGCCTCAAGGGCTGAATATCCTCGACAAAGGGCACACCTTGGCGCAAGCCAGGTGCCCCTGTGACAGTTGTCAGACTGCGGACGACCTAGGTCGTACAACTAGCTTCGTCCACTGCGAGCAATTGTGGACGACCCAGGTCAGATATTTCTGGTTAAATTAGCAGATTATTGGAGGGAAAAATGCAGTAACAGGTTCTCCATATTAAAAGCGTATCCCATAGAATATATCACTATAGAGGTTTGAATGTTAAAATATGCCTAAATATGCACTTGGCTCATAAGGGGTTATGGCACAGCTGCAAAAAGGCTTGACTGTTTCCCCTACCCTCATATTTAGATTAACAAAACAGGACTAGTCCCACCTGTCTCACCTATACCAAATATCTTTTTCTCACTACGCCTTATGAAATTCTCAGCATCATATTGTGAGGTATGTCGTACGACAAATCCCATTAGAATGGGAGCGGTGGCTAGTATGAGTTAGTCGCTCAAAGTCGCCCGATGGAAGTCGGAAGCAATGGACAAGGGTTGAATCTCTGTGTTGTGGGATTAATCGTACATCTACATGTACATTGTTAGTCTTCCGACTATGGACCCAGTGGACGACCAGCCATAAGAGATCCCAGAGTACCCGATCCAATGTTTGGTGAGCCTTTAGACTCATGTGGCCCTCTACTATTCTGAGTTATGGCGTTTGTATTGTAGCCAATAGTGATGGTTAAAAGCAAAAAATGTAGATCAATGCTTAGCAACAATTTAAGTCATTAAAAAAACAAATGGAAATGGCGGAGAGCTGTGCAAAGGAGCTACAGTTGAGTTTTTGGGAGGTTTTTTTTGTGTGAGGAAGTCCTGCGGGTAAACACATTCATTTCTAAGGCTATGGGGAAACAAAGATTCTCCCTCTGAAACGCAGCAATTTGTAAAAATTCACTCTCAAGCCACAGGACGCCGCAGGGGTGCATCGACTTATTCTCGCCCCAAGCTCCTTTCTATGTAAGGAGCACAGGTTGTTACTATTCTGGAAACGTTTCATTAGGGATTTAACGATACATCTAGACGGCCATAATCCAGGCAAGGCTTGTTTTTTTTTGTCCCGTGTACTGTACTGTGTATGATCCCAGATGCCAACACTTCTCCTATACTTGAATGAGCTGCCATTATCACACAGATTACCTGGTAGATAAATTGTTGGCTGGAGACTCCAGGGGTCCGGTTATTTACAAAGACCTCTACCGGACCGGACTTCTCTGCACGGCTAGCCGACAGTGTGCACACAATCCTGCAGATAGGAGGAACACAAAAACGCAAAAGGACGGTATTATCCTGCAATATTTTTGAACAAGAATACAAATATTTTACTCCATTATGAATAAAGCGTTTTATTAACTGTTCAGTCTCTGTACTAATTTCCTCAAATGTACGTACAGATAATTGTGATGTCACTAACTCAGCGCCCCACTACCTGTCCTCACCAACTACACCCCAGCCCGCTCCCTAAGGTCAATCAGTGACCTGTGCCTAGCTCCTCCCCGCATCACCTCTTCCCATGATAGACTGCAGGATTTCTCAAGCGCAGCCCCCATCCTCTGGAACGCTCTCCCTCGTACTGTCAGACTTTCCCCTAGTTTCCCTTCCTTTAAACGCTCCCTTAAGACTTATCTATTCAGGCAAGCCTACCACCTGAGTGACTAATACACCTCACTGCCCCAACCGGCCCATCACTCTCACCTTGCGGGCCCATCACTCTCACCTTGCGGGCCCATCACTCTCACCTTGCGGGCCCATCACTCTCACCTTGCGGGCCCATCACTCTCACCTTGCGGGCCCATCACTCTCACCTTGCGGGCCCATCACTCTCACCTTGCGGGCCCATCACTCTCACCTTGCGGGCCCATCACTCTCAACTTGCGAGCCCATCACTCTCAACTTGCGAGCCCATCACTCTCAACTTGCGAGCCCATCACTCTCAACTTGCGGGCCCATCACTCTCAACTTGCGGGCCCATCACTCTCAACTTGCGAGCCCATCACTCTCAACTTGCAGGCCCATCACTCTCAACTTGCGGGCCCATCACTCTCAACTTGCAGTCCTCTCCTGTTTCCACTCCAACCCTTCTAGATTGTGAGTTCCCACGGGAATAGGGCCCACGTTTCCTGTTGTACTGGTTTTTAAAACTGTTGTTCAATGTATTGGAACCCGGTCTATATCATGCCCATTGTAAAGCGCTGTGGAATATGCTGGCATTTTATATATAAAAGTATAATAACCTCTGTTTTTACAATAGGTTTTTCTGGGCTATCCCCTAGGATTATGGTATAAACCGTCTATTAAAACACACGATAGTTACCCAGCAAGCATGTACTTTACACGTTTTTGTTTTTTTTGTAGCACAACAACAACATACAGACTGAAGAAAAACAGGTGCCAATAGACAAAAATAACTTCTCTCTCAGACAATAGGCGGCGCTATATATACACAACACTAAATAAATCCAACGAGAGTGTATTTTAAAGGCTAGACCACTTGACAACAGGGACCCGCCATGAATTCAGAACATACAGTTACATGGCACGTAGTTGTGACTGCAGTAATATCTATAGCCAGGTGGCGGAGCCAAAGAGGCTGAATTCATCTGCCGTGTCTGCCATTTTTTAAATAAAAAATTACTTTTGCATTACCTCTTTTTGCTACAGATTACTCGCTTTTTCCCATCCTGAAAAAAGGCCGCCCTGTCACCTGCAGAACTCTATTACATTGCCAATTAAATCATCATGGCGGCTGTAGTTCAACAAGAGCTGGAGATCTGCCTTTTTTTCCTGACATCAAGAGATGGTCCGTGATGAAGTTATAGGACATGTTGTTTTGGGGTTTTTTTTAAAATTATATTTCACCTCACTTATATACAGCATTACATATGCACATTGTATCCCCCCCCCCCACTCACCCAAAGTGTTTTATTGCCCTTTACCTTGGAAAAAGCCGTATCCGCAATCTGCGCTTATGAATGGGTTTTACCAGTTTAAAGAAGTTATATTAATGTTACAAACTCTATAGCCCACCAGAAACACCAACCTGTTGGAAACCATATATAAATCCACGTCCAACGAGCAAGAATGTCCTGCCACGCTCACAGATACTTCCTCTGCTTTTTGACCCATGTCTACGCCGCTGATGGTCAATGTGGTTCCCCCGTGAATGATGCCCGTCTGCGGGAAGAACTGGAAAGAACAGATACATAGAATAAGAAGATAATTCATAGTAACACTGGGAGCATCGTGTAAAGCAGGGGTCGGCGGCCTTGGCCATCCAGAAGTTTGGGAAGTACATATCATTAGGTTGGCGGCCACTCATGGGAAATGTAGTTCCAAAACATCTGGCGGACAAGGCAGTTCAGGGTTATTCAGAGAAAGGTGAAACTCTGAGAGAACTTTTGGAGAAGGGAAAATTCTAGGTCCAAATAGCGGATTTGGAAAGTGAGATAAATGGGAGAATTTTCTGGTTTGGCTATTTTCACTTCTCCAATCGTTCTCCAGAGTTTCACCTTCCTCTGAATAACCCTGAGTTGACCCCCTGATGCGAACGGAGATTTTCTAGGTAAACCTGCTAGGAGAAATAAAATCTGATATATGCATTGGAAGTCTGATTCGCCACTTTGCGGCACTGGACGCTTACGTAGTCCTGTCTTTAAGTGCTAGCTCAATGGAGTCTACAGCGAGCGCTGCCATCGGGCTGTCCAGCATTTTCTAAGGAGTACCTTTATGTAGGGTTGAGAAAAACTCTTAATTGTGAAAATTTAGAACCTAAGATCATCCTCGATTTTGCCTTTATGAAAATAGAGGAATCTGTGCCCCCCCCCCCCCCCAACGCTGGACTATTTGTCTGAGCATCAGCAGAGTAGCGCAGACTGGTTCAGCAGGAGCCTGCCGTACAGGTCTCCTCTTCTGATGCTTGGACAGACTGTCCACCATAGAAATAAATAAAAATCTCGATTCCTTGATTTACATTAAATTTGTGCTTAACCGCTAATTTAAAAAAAATATATATCATTGTTTGTTTCGCATGGAGCTATGGGGGTGAGCGCATGACAACTTTTTTTTTCTTGTTATGTTTTTATACATGAAGTGGGCTGGATCTTTCTGGTCTCCGCAGCCGCCCAGGTAGGGAATAGGCACGAAACAGTTTTGTCTTTATATATGTATATCTTGTTGTATCCCCAGCCAGGTCATTTATGCTGCTGCTCCTTTCCGTGTTTTCTTTTTCAATCCCAAAGTGAAAAGGTTTGTGGTGAGGGTATAAATATAAACCCACCAGCCTGTCTCTTAGCGGAGGAGCATCACGAATACATGTATTTGCTTAGAAAGCAGCTTTTGGTTTCATTCGGTTGGGACCAACCTGACCAGAGGTGCCGTGACGTGGCGGGTGAGCTTACACTTTAATGGCCATTCAAGAAAACCAAAACCTCAGTTTTGTTTTGCATGGAACCATGCGGATAAGCGCAAATGATAACCCCTTTTCTTGTTATGTGTCATACATGAAAGTGGGCTGAATACTTCTGGTTGACTCAGCCGCCCTGGTAGGGATTAGGCGATAATAAATATATATATATATAATATATTAGCTCAGCCCCATGTTTATGTGCCTGTATAGATTAGACAGTCACAATCTTCACATGTACATACCAGTGTCTAAAATACAAGTGCAACTGTTACCGCTTACCGTGTGGATAACTGGAGTAGGACATGTATCGATTTGGTGCTTTTGACATTGATCGTTGTATACACAGGACGCCTCTGTATCATCCCCGCACCATATGCAGCTATAAGTTGGGTCCAAGGCACGGCAGCTACTGCAGTCTGGCTGTCCCACCGAGCAGTTATACAAAACCACTGCGAGCGAAGAGTAATGAGGGGGTTAGCATGCAAGGCGTTTACGACTTTATCCAAAAGGACGATCATAAAATAGTGCTGGACCCTAAATGAAGATGCTACGTGTTCATATATTCATCCGGTACCCTCGAACCTTGAATATTTTTTGATGTATAAAGTCTAAGCACGTGCATTCGCCTTCATCCCATGCTGTCATTGTGAGTCGTCGGCGTGTCTTTATTAGCGCCACTTGTGATTCTCATTAAAGATCAGAAAATGTGTAAAATATATAAGAAAGGACAAATCCTCCGCCCAAATAAGAGCGGTTAAATCCTTTAATCCTGTAAATGTGACCGAGCTGAGGTCTTCCTTCTGAATGCGTCGAAGAGATAAGTAGTGTGATGTGCCGAGCCCCGATCACTGTATACATAATAAGGCTTTGATTCCAGGGACCATTCTTTTAGAGACACACTTTCGTTCTACAAAAGGATGGAGGCTACGTACCTTGCATTTCGTCCTCGGTGTCCACTCGATGTCCCCCTCCCTTCACTACGTACACAGGAACCTGTTGCTTCATCACACGTAAGGGATATTCATACTGTGAAAAGAGAAGAAAGTGTGAATAACGGAGACGTCATGACAACGCGTACATTTCATTATAATCCGTTGAACATTAAAGACACAAGAAAAGAGACTCAAGCACAGGGATAAACTGGAAACCGTAGCAATAACGAATCCATTGAAAGGAGTTTCAGAAACAAGTCTGAAGACCCTCAAATGTGAGAGGATCAGCTCAAGCATCAGGAACAAGAAAACGACGAAGACCAGCGGAGCGCTCGACATCTCAAGTCTAACAAACCCTACTTAAAAAAATTGTGGGACATCTAGAAGACCAAAAAGAATTCTCCTAAATCAGAACTTACATGATCTCTTAAAAATATTCCCATATACACATGGGTCTACACCGACTTGAAGAATCGCAAAGAATACAGGTTTTGTGCGGAGCTGAAACTAATAGGGTTATGCAAAGAGTTGTGGCCGAAAGGTAACCGAACAGTGAAATCCAGCGTTCGGTTACCGTTCCTGGCCATTCGGCTATCCAGAGAGCAGGCAGTTCGCCAAATGTTGGCGAATTGCCTGCACATACGGTTTCTGTACGAGGGCAGTGAATTCCCCATAGAGAAGCAATACTTCGTCTATTCAGAGAACAGTTGCTGAATTGCCCTGCTGTTCAGTGGTTTCATACGGCAGATTTATTCAGGCGAATCCCATAGGCTTCAAATGTTAAATATATTCACGTTTTAATCCAATATCTAATAAACTGAAACTGCCCTCACCAAAGTCACCAACGATCTCCTAACTGCTAAAAAACACGGTCACTATTCTATTCTCATCCTGCTTGACCTCTCGGCTGCTTTTGACACTGTTGACCACCCCCTCCTTCTACAGACCCTCAACTCTCTGGCTCTTGGTGACACTGCACTTGCTTGGGTTGACTCCTATTTATCCAACAGGTCCTTCTGTGTGTCCTTTGCTGGTAACTCCTCCTCCTCATTGCCTCTATCTGTTGGTGTACCTCAAGGCTCTGTCCTTGGTCCTCTGCTCTTTTCCATCTACACCTCCTCCGTGGGCAAAATCATCAACAGCTTTGGCTTTAATTACCACCTCTACGCTGAAGACACTCAGATCTACCTCTCTACCCCTGATCTCTCTCCCCCTGTCCTTTCAAAAGTCAGTGACTGTTTATCTGGCATCTCCTCCTGGATGGCCTCCCACCACCTAAAGATCAACATGTCAAAGACTGAGCTCCTACTTATTCCTCCCTCCAACGCCTCCCCACCTCCTGACTTCTCTATCACGGTGGAGGGTATCCCCATCTCCCCATCAAACCAAGTTCGCTGTCTTGGAGTTACACTTGACTCTGCTCTTTCCTTCATCCCCCACATCAAGTCTCTTTCCTCCTCCTGCCGATACCAACTGCGTAATATTTCCAGAATTCGGCCATTTCTTACCGCTGTCACCACAAAACAACTCATACACGCCCTGGTAATCTCCCGACTCGACTATTGCAATAATCTCTTATCTGGCCTCCCTCTGTCCCGCCTCTCCCCCCTACAATCCATCCTGAACGCCTCCGCCAGGCTAATCCACCTCACCCGCCGCTCTGTCTCTGCGAGTCCCTTCACTGGCTCCTCATCCACTGCAGAATTAAGTTCAAAATCCTTACCCTTACCTACAAAACCCTCACTAACTCAGCGCCCCACTACCTGTCCTCACTAATCACCAAATACACCCCAGCCCGCTCCCTAAGGTCAAACAGTGACCTGCGCCTAGCTTCTCCCCGCATCACCTCTTCCCATGATAGACTGCAGGATTTCTCACGCGCAGCCCCCACTCTCTGGAACGCTCCCCCTCGTACGGTCAGACTTTCCCCTAACTTCTCTTCCTTCAAACGCTCCCTTAAAACATTCCTATTTAGGGAAGCCTACCACCCAACTCACTGACGCAACCATCAATCACTCTCACCTTACAGTCCTCTCCTCCTGTTTCCAACCCCAACCCTCCCAGATCGTGAGTTCCTACGGGAATAGGGCCCTCGTCTCCTCCTGTACTGTTTGTCAAATGTTGTTCAATGTATTGTAACCCTGTCTATACTGTGCTTATTGTACAGCGCTGCGGAATATGCTGGCGCTTTATAAAGAATAATAATAATAATAAATAATAAAAAACTTTGATTATAATATTCTGCAGTAAAGAGTCTATTTATAGATTTTTTAGGATTTTAGGCATTTTTCGGGATTTTTTATCGTTTTCTTTTTTCTGTAACAGCCCTTTTTATTATCATTCATTGGATCTTATATGTAAATTTCAGACATTTTCGTTCTGTAGTTTCTTTGCAAACAGCGTTTCACTTTCAAACATTCAAGCGTACTGTTTTTTGGTTTTTTTCACTCCGTCTGCGGTGTCGGCTTTATCCCGGCGGCTGCTCTGGTTTCTCAGGCGTGTTCGGCGGGATTAATCCAGATGTTATCACGGGTTTCGGTGTGCAATCGTCAGGTTTTGCGGCGAGTGTTCGGCGGCTTTGCGGCGGCTTTTCCATGCACTACGACAGCCCCGCGGTGCTTGCTGAATACACCGCAGGATCACCGAAATGGGATAGCCAAATCGCACTGAATTCAGACCGAAAAGTCACCGAACGTGTAGTAACTTTTCGATGCTCTTTGAATAACCCTGAATATCAGACTCTGGAAAAATGATCAAATTCAGCTATTTGCCATAAATGTGCATTTCCTGAGCAATTCTATTTACGCCATTGTGAAAAAACATATAATATATATTCTTTTGCATTGAAGCGGCAGATCGTATATATATGCACTTCAAATTAAGGCAGCTTGGGCATACCGCCAGCATCCGTGCTCTATTCATGGGAGAACGCAAATGACTTCAATAAGTCATTCATTATGTTAATGGCATTAACGCAGCACGTGGGAAAATACACTGCCTGCCAAGATCAAGCATTCTTCTCCAATTCCAAAAGGCTCCCGTTTTATGTATACATCTTTCCAATGCGTTTTTTCATATACGGATTTACTTGTATAAAAATGAACACGTCAAGCGAAGTTAAAAAGTAATAAAAAAGGTTTCATTGTAATTCTATGTTAGCAGATAGATTCTATTTTTGCCACGGTGTTTTCTTCCTGTGGTTAAAATGATAGAGATATATTTATTCTCTATTACACGCATTTCCATGGCAACCAGTGCTTTGGAACGCAGATGTCGCACTTTAATGACGTCACGGAAGTGCACCTTGCCCGGAATTGAACGCTGAATCCATGCGGACCAGCGATTCTCGGTCAAGTGTGCTACAAGATGGACGAGTCATTAATGTACATTTGTATAAGGAGACACAATTTTTAATATGACATGTGCTGCTTTTTTTTTTTTTTAAAACATTTTATTAGATGCATAAAATTTTAAGAATATATCGACATGGAAATATTATAGCTCCATATTTGAAAAATCAACTTAATATCCATCCACAAGAAAAACAGCTTAAGCATCTTTAATTTTACCTATACTTTACAAAGAAAAAGAGGGGGGGGAAAGAGGGGGGAGAGGGGGAAGAGGAAAGGGGGGGAAGGTGGGGAGAGGGGAAAGAGGGGAAGAGGGGAAGAGGGGAAGAGGGGGAAGAGGGGAAGAGGGGAAGAGGGGGAAGAGGGGAAAGAGGGGGAAGAGGGGGAAGAGGGGAAGAGGGGAAGAGGGGGAAGAGGGGAAGAGAGGGAAGAGGGGGAAGAGGGGGAAGAGGGGAAAGAGGGGAAAGAGGGGAAAGAGGGGAAAGAGGGGGAAGAGGGGAAAGAGGGGAAAGAGGGGAAAGAGGGGAAAGAGGGGAAAGAGGGGAAAGAGGGGAAAGAGGGGAAAGAGGGGAAAGAGGGGGAAGAGGGGGAAGAGGGGGAAGAGGGGAAAGAGGGGAAGAGGGGAAGAGGGGAAAGGGGAAGAGGGGAAAGAGGGGAAAGAGGGGAAAGAGGGGAAGAGGGGGAGAGGGGGAAGAGGGGAAGAGGGGAAGAGGGGGAAGAGGGGGAAGAGGGGAAGAGGGGGAAGAGGGGGAGAGGGGAAGAGGGGAAGAGGGGGGAAGAGTGGGGAAGAGAGGGAGAGGAAAAAAAAGGGGGGTGAATGTACATTTGTATAAACATGCTGTGCCTGTGACTTCTCTGTACCTGTAACCTTGCTAAAGGCTCAGAAGGGGCTGAAACGTCGGGCAGGTTTACAGGAAACCTTTTTAACATGTTTATTTAAACAAAACTCAAACTTTTAAGTCTTCAAGTGCATCCTGTTTTTTGGTCATTTATATACTTACTGAGGATGTTTGCACCGAGGCTAAAGCAGACTCTGTATTGGAGATATATAGATATGACCCTATTACAATCTTCACGCAAACGTTTGCACACGCGCGCAAAAACGCATTGACGCGAGAGGGAAAAACCCTTTACGCTGAACGTCGTATTACAATGTCAGCGCAACAAACACGCGTATACGTCTACCGCGGGTGAACCTGCGCCAGCTTACTGTACTGCGCGTGTCCTATACTTAACATTGTGAGCGCAAATGCGTTTGTGCGCTGGTACGTGGATGGTATTACAATCTATGCACAGTTTGTAACGCACAGCCTTTGCGCGCATAATTTTAGCAACTCCTAAAAGCTGGTGTTAATGGCAAAATCTATCAACCTGCCGGAACCAAATACACCAGCCCGAAACAAAACAAAAAAAGTGCTGCAAAGTATTTTTTATTTTTTTTGGAGAAATGATTTTACCAGGAAGGATACATTGAGATTTCTCTCGTTTTCAAGTATGTCCTGGGTGGGGAGTATGTACCGTTAGGTGTCTTGCCCAAGGACACTTACTGGAGAGGTGCTCTTGCTGGGATCGAACCCATGACTCCACAGGCTCTCTCCATGCAGAGCAGTGATGTTACCTCTACTCCACCCAGCCGGTACACATTCTACTCATACCAAACCAATAAATTTGAGAAGTTGTGAGTGGTTTTTTTATTGATGCAGCATATATGATCGACTTTGACAGGCGCAAAAACTTAACAAGAGACAATTGTGGTTCTTAATTCTGATTGCACACTGATTTCTGCATGCAACGTTCCTGCGCGTGAGTTTGTGTGCGTCCGTTTTATGCGCGTTATTTTTTGACGGATGAAAAAATGCGCTTGGATTGTAATACCAGCATTGTTTTACGCGCATTAATGTTTACCGCTTCGCGCAAAAATTCACGCAATGCGCGTGAAGAATGTAATAGGGCCCATAAAGTTTTATTATTGCAGGAGCCATTTGCACATCACAGCAATTCGAAGAACTGCATCATAGAGCTCCTGTGCTACATTTCCCATACGCATCAAGGAACTCTGGGTAAGACATGCAAATGAAATCTTCAAGTTCCCTATTTATTTTTTTAATCCTGGGCACAAAAGCACAAAAACTCTTACGGTCTTTAATGTTACACATCCCAGAAAATGAAAGACTGATTATTCTCCAGTGTCATAATGCAACACCACTGAGGTTTAACTCCTCCGGTTCATCTGTTGGGGGTTTGCAGGGAAATTTACGTTTTGGGGGGGGGGGGGACCACTCCAGCTTCGTGCACTGCTATTGGGCCTGACAATTCCAGGCTAATGATAATCCGTTACAAATAAAGGACATTCAATTCCATTTGCTGTCACAAAGTATTCATGTACGATTTAAAGAAGAGCATTCCACAATACGATTTATTTATTTTCCCACAACCCGGGACTGGAGAAACTTTTATTAAAATGAGACGTCATCAGGAGACCAACTACACATTTTAGGAGCCAGGCACGTTTTATATACGGAATTGTGTGCAACAGTCCAGAAATGTAGGGGTCCAAGGTAAAAGGATAGGAGTACCAGGACTAATGGGCCCCTGGGATTCTCATGCCTGGCTTATTGGGTGTATATATTTTTTCAAAACATAGGAACAAGGAAGTCTAATCTTAAAGATAAGCCCTGGTTAGGCCGGGGGTCAGACGAGCGTTTTGCGGACGGGAAGGAATGTCCGTGAGTGTGGACGTTCCTTCCACTCTGATGCCCTTCTGGCCACCTCGCCGAGTGCAGTTAGTGCGCTCAGCACTGCAAAGCTCGATCCTCCTATTGAAGATCACGCTTTGCAGCCCCCTTGAACACACGTCGTATCGCTTTGACAGGGAGGCTTTCAGAACGTCCGCAGCACGCCCACTGTCACACACACAATTCGTATGCACGCTACAGCGTGTGGTCGGCCGGGAAGCGTCACAACGCTGCGACGGACGCCAGGAGGTACGTCAGTACAGGGCGCACACATTGCGCTCGTCTGACCCCGGCCTTACTGAACAGGAAAATAGTTTTATCCTCAGGTTTAGTTCACTCACCTTGTGAGCTTGACAGTGTACTCTGTATGTGTTTTCAGTCTCGGACTCTACCTCAATCTGGGCGGGCAGAGTGACAGGAGACCCTTTAACATCTATGACACAGCTGTATCCGACCTCCTCAGCCTGTGAAAAAGGATATGGTCATTCCAGACTGCAACATGATATTGTGAGAAAATGCTGCAACATTGTATAAGAACACACAAATGTGACAACAGGGCAAAACAAGACAAAAAAATGCAAGTCCATAAACCATGCATGATCAAATCGCATCGTCTTTGGACACACCAATATAAAGAACAAACATAGGATCCCATACAGAGACAGACACAGACATGCGAATAAAGAGCCAACAACTATTTCTTTGCACGTGTGTTTCTCTGTTGTACAGGATCCCATGTTTGTTCCGGATATTGATGTACCCGAAGATAAATGTCGAAAAGCCTATGTGTCACCTGATTTTTAACCTATCTGCAACAGGATTCCTGCAAGAGGGATTATTAAAACATGTCTGCACGCGGTTTTGAGGAAGCTCTGGTCTTGTATTGCTTTTTGTTTATTGAGGTTTGCTCTAGACTAAGCTCCTATGAACAGGACCCTCTACACCTAACGTTTCAATCCTATGTCCTTTATCTGTATCTTGTTCCCTTTGTTATTGTAAAGCGTTGCAGAAACTGTTGGCGCTATATAAATGATGACAATAATAATAACCGATTAATACCACCCTTTTTTGTTATGAGGGACATGGCTCAGCCCAGGAGAGCCAATTGGGTGGATACCATGCTCTGTCCAGTCCCCTTGGCCCAGGGTCTCCCGGGCATGTGGCCCCTTCCAAGGCATCTGGTTGGCCGCTTGACAATGCCACAGTACTTCTGGCTAGTTCTCCATTTTCTTTTGTTTTGTCCCTGTGCTCCTTTTCACTGATTCATTGTGGACTCTGCTTATTTTTGATTCCACCTTAATTTTTATTTAGTAACCGGTATCTGACGCTATTTGCTGGTCCTGTGAGACTATTTTTCACATCGTGACGAAATATTGCGGTTGTCGGCTTTCCGTTTTGTTACTTTGACTAGAAGTGAAAATTTTAAATAAGAATAAAAAAACCAAAAAAAAACACCATGTATGCACTCGTCAGACAGCTAGATTTTCTCACCATTTTCCTCCACTTTCTCACAGCCTGGAATATATTATTATTTTTCTAAAGTAGAGATAAAGGGGATTTTTGAAGCACAAAAACATTAAGTCCAGACTGTTTGCCTTCACACATTCCAAGAATTAAACCTCTAGGTTATCCCTCATTTATTTTTTAACCTAGAGTGTCTTTTTAACCACATTGCTGAATATTGCCGGCTTGTAGAAAGAAGCAGCGTAAAGGGATTAACCTCGTTATGTCATATATAACCTACATGTGCATTATTCCGCAACACACATACAAGGGAATACACTGAGGAAGCGATATCGCGAAATGCGTTTCAGTGACATATTTAATTGTATTTTATTTGAATAAATGGTTTTAACCCTTTATTTTTTTGGTCCTGTTTGTGTTTTTATGCAAGGATATACCGCTGACATCTATCCAAAGGGGGATCCGGTACCTCTTTACTCTTACTGGCTGCACACATATCTGGTGTCCGAGGGGTGACACCTAAAAACGTGAGTGTACATTCTATATGACATCTGAGCCTTATTGATTTAATTGGTTGCACCACGTTTCTTGCCTTTGAGGCAAGAAGACTTAAAAAGGACATAAGGGGAAAGAACTATGCCTCATTTGAAAGAAGCACGTTATCTACCGCAATTGTTTTATCATACAAGGGAATACCTCTTTTCAGAGTAACTTTGTTGCACTGGCTCCATAAAAACCGCCATCTTTAAGCTCTAGTATTTGTACGTAATACTTTGTGCGCCCGTACGGACCTGCCTCCCGGAGTCTGTCACAGCGTTGTGACGCTGCGTCAGGGCCGGCCACACATTGTAGCATGTGTGCGAATTGCACGGGCTACAGCAGGCGGGCTGCGTCCATTTAGAAAGAATCTCCGTCGAAGTGCTGTGACGCACATTCGACGGGGCTGCAAAAGCCCAATCCTCCATAGGAGGATCGAGCCTTGCAGCGCTGAGCGTGTCAGAGTGGAAGGCATGTCTACTCTCGCGAACGATCCTTCTGCTTGTAAAAATGCTCGTTTGACACCAGCGGAGGTCAGCTCAGAGTGTTTTCGATGTCATGATCAAGATTTGTGAGTGCATTAGGGCTTGTTGATTAAATTCAGAGCACACCATTAGAATATAAGCTTAAAGATTTTAAAGACACCTGACTTGGTAATAAATTATGGTGATTTGATTATAAGATGATCATACATTGCATAAGCTGCCACAAAGTCACTGTACACCACCCTGGCAGGTGATCAGACTGGCATAGTGTAGGACCTGCTAGGGTGGAGTACATTGGGTTTTGCAGCATGGTTTACGCATCATACGGTCATATTTTTTCAGGTGATTTTAATATCTTTAAGCCTTTATTATAGTGGTGTGCTGTCATTCTGGATTTGTTATTTACCTACATGATCGTCAGTTTGATAAGTGGCGCTTTTGTCCAAGGTGGTTATGTAGATGGCAGCAGCCACAGAGCAAGAAGAAATATTCCCCGTGTGCCCACAACCGGTTATTGACGCTGAAGTAATAACCTTGTTACGTATTGTATATTAAATATGTTTACATAAATAATACAGATATTATGTTGCTGTCATGACTATTAATGTGATAGCAATACAGTGTATGTACTTTATTGCCAGATTGATTAAAGTTATTTTTATACGTTTACATATTACAACGCAAGAATGAGAAAGATGTGAAAAACATCTAGCAATTCTTTCTTAAAATTCCAATTTCTAATTCTACGCCCGTTGCTCGTCTTCTCGCAACATTTCCTGCTCTAGGTTCCAAGCAGGAACTTTAAGAAAGCATCTTTGCATTTAAAAAGACGTTCAGCTACATGTCTGCTGTAAAAAACAACATGGGTTGGGGTATATACAACAGGGGTCAGCAACCTTGCCCCTCCAGATTTTTTTGCAACTACATTTCCCAAGAGACCCTGCTAGCCTAGTGAGTGGCTGAGCATCTTGGGAAATTTAGTTCTAAAACATCTGTAGGGCCAAAGTTGCTGACCCTTGGTATACAGCATCAGCGCTCACCTGAAGGAGATGCAGATTCCGCCCATAAAGATTCAATTGTCTTTCAGTTCCAACGTGAATGAAGCGTGAATCCAGTATATGCTCAAGCCTGGGACAGGCCTCGCGACCCCAGAGCACAGGATGTTCACCCTGTTAGGTCCAAAAAAAAAAAAAAATTGATTAAATTTACGTTGTCAATGTTATTAGGCCTGAAGTTCAGGGCTGCCATCAGAAATCTTGGTGCCGCTTTATAAGTCACATCCACCTAGGGCAGCGTTTCTCAAACCTGTCCTCAGGACCCGCTGACAGGCCAGGTTTTCAGGATATCTGAAGCACAGCACTGGTGATATAATTTGCTGCTCAGTGATTGCAGGATTCATTCTGCATTTCCCCAAGGTGATTCTTAAAATCTGGCCTGGTTGAGGGTCCTGAGGACAGGTTTGGGAAACGAAACACTGACCTAGTACAACCCATACTAATAGCTTCCTTAAGTGATGAGCCAGCATGCGCTTACCAGCTCCAGATGTCTCGGCCCACTGGGACATTTTTGTTATCTTGGTGGGTCAGTAAAGGGTGGCATGAATGGACCCCTCTCTCTGTGGCACTTAGACAAGCTGGACAGGGCTCCCTGGTGCCACTGGGCCCCTGAACATATCATGGGCTGTCACCCCCTGATGGCTGCCCTGCAGAAGTTATATTGAACCTGCTCGCTCATCTCGTTTCTTCTGAACTGTGTGTCACGGTCAACCTCGCTACCCTGCCATGTGTGTACCTTGTGTTGCTCTTTATTTCAAAGTCCAGTAGTGAGCTACTTCACCTTGTCCTCACTTTACATCTGGTCATTACTGCAATCCTGTTCACACTTTTACAGGATAGCCCCCAAAAAAAACTCTACAGTTCTTACCCACCCCTCACACCACTGATAAGAACTACTATTTTTCCTACTGAAGACCAGGAATGGTCTGTATTAGTTCTTCACACCACCAGTTTCTATACTCATCGCTACAGTAAAACAATGACTGTTTCTCCATAATTCCCAAGGGAACGGAGAAGCGGGAACGGAGAAGCGGGAACGGAGAAGCGGGAACGGAGAAGCGGGAACGGAGAAGCGGGAACGGAGAAGCGGGAACGGAGAAGGGGGAACGGAGAAGGGGGAACGGAGAAGGGGGAACGGAGAAGGGGGAACGGAGAAGGGGGAACGGAGAAGGGGGAACGGAGAAGAAGGAACGGAGAAGAAGGAACGGAGAAGAGGGAACGGAGAAGAAGGAACGGAGAAGAAGGAACGGAGAAGAAGGAACGGAGCTCACGTTTTGGTTTTGGCTGAATATAACGGTCTGATCCTGGCTGCAATCCTCTGCAGAATGTGTACACCGGTGATCGGAGACGCACCAATAGCACTTCCATGGGCTGCTGACACATCCGCCACAGCTGTAGATACAAATATTTGATGGAAGGAACATACACAAGGGATTGAAAATCCATCTCAAACCTAGAAGCCAGGCAACATTTTCTGTTCAGATGTGTTAAACGAATCCAGAAATCTGGAGGATCTGAGTGAAGCAGAGGTTAACTTCGGGAATCAATGCCCACCCTTAGCCCATAGTTTTGTCAAACAAGGACATACCAAGGGATCGATGGACCCAATTGTGTAAGAGCAAACAAGCAGCTGGGTTTTTACTGATATTTTAAGTATAGTGAGTTCTAATCCCTAATAAAACAACGAGATACCAATTTTGCAAACTATAAATCGAGGTTAAAAAGGACACTATGTAGCGAGATCACTCAATCTTATCCGAGTGGTCAGATTGTTTTGAGCGCCCCACTCCCTCTTTCTGTCGAAGGGGGGTCTTGGAAAGTTAATCTAGCCCTGTGAGTGCAGAGGATTATTCCTGCCCATAACCTGAGCTCAGTTTACAGATCTTCGAGACCGTTGGAAACTAGGTCCCACCAATGGCTCGTAAGGACTTCTGGCTCTGAGAGCCATCGGATGGACTGGAGTATCCAGTCCCCTGCGGTCATGTGACATGCTGCTGCTGGCAGCATGTCAATCCTGCGGGGCTCAGACGCCAGCCCTGGATTTAAGCAAGATTTTAAAAGGAAACTAAATGGGTAAAATGGGATTGGAGGGCAGAAGGGGTCACGTTTAACCCGGTTTTCCTCCTCCAACCCAATTTAACCTTCTAGTATCGCTTTGAGACCTGCAAGCTGACTCCAGTGCCGGAACATCAGGGATGTAGGGTTGCAAAGAGCTAAACTGATATATAGGGAGCCCTGAAACAATGAAGATCTCTTTTTTTCTTTCTTTATTTATTTATTTTTGAGAAAGTATTTTACCAGGAAGGATACATTGAGATTTCTCTCGTTTTCAAGTATGTCCTGGGTGGCGAGTATGTACCGTTAGGAGTCTTGCCCAAGGACACTTACTGGAGAGGTGCTCTTGTCGGGATCAAACCTATGACTCCACAGGCTCTCTCCACGCAGAGCAGTGACGTTACCTCTACTCCACCCAGCAAAATATATAGTGACATTTTGGAGTTCAACACTTACGGTGCGTTAGTAGACAGCTCCATCACTGCCCCACAATCATAGAATGTGAAGTTTGTCACTGCGATGGATACATTGTGAAACACCAGAGTCAAATGGACAGTGACATGATCTGGAGAAGAAAAAGCATGCATGAATGCCAAGATAAGGACTCCAACCTGATACAGAGCAAAATAGAAGTTCATTAATAAACTAGAGAAATGGAGAAAATGTAACTACTCCCATGACATGGGCTTCCTTCCCTTATTTTGGCCCAGACAGAACAAGAAGATTGCTTCACAAGCATTTGGATCACGTCTACATATGATTCATGTCATCGTGGTATACGCAGCCATCTCAGCAGATCTCATCACTTCCCCATCTACACCCCTCTGAGTGGGTGGTGGGGGAACTCCTGGCAGCAGAGTCCTGCTGTAAGCTCTTGAGCAGAGTCTTCTTCATGATTCTCTGTATGTCAAGCGGATTTGTTCATTTTATGCTAGTTTTTTCCTATCCACTGTACAGACCAATGGAATAGGTTGGCACTTAATTTAGAATATCTTCAATTATCTATTAGTTTACATATTAAAATAAAAAACACCTTTTTTGAACCTGCGGTTAAAGAAATGGACCACAAGGTGGCAACATTACAATAGGATACAATGAATAAAAGAGAAAGATGGGAGAGGGACTCCGACCTGGAATTAAGGTACAAAATTCACATTGCCAAGTCAATACAAGTCAGCCTATTACAGAGTTATTTAGCATTGCAGAGAGTGCCATGTACCATGCTGTGCCCCTAGCACACTCTGTGCCCTCTATTGCGCCTTTACCATGCTGTGCCCCTAGCAGTCTCCCTGTGCCCTTTATTCAGCCTTTACCATGTTAGGCACCATGCTGTGTCCCTAGCACCTCTATTCAGCCTTTACCATGCTGTGTCCCTAGCACTCTCTGCGCCGCCTATGCAGCCTTTACCATGCTGTGCCCCTAGCACTCTCCATGCTCCCTCTAAATCATCCTTTACCATGCTGTGCCCTTGGCACTCCCTGCGCCCTCTATTCAGCCTTTACCATACTGTGCTCTAGGCACTCTCCCTGCGCCCTCTATTCAGCCTTTACCATGTTAGGCACCATGCTGTGTCCCTAGCACCCTCTATTCAGCCTTTACCATGCTGTGTCCCTAGCACTCTCCCTGCTCCCTCTAAATCATCCTTTACCATGCGGTGCCCTTGGCACTCCCTGCGCCCTCTATTCAGCCTTTACCATACTGTGCTCTAGGCACTCTCCCTGCGCCCTCTATTCAGCCTTTACCATGTTAGGCACCATGCTGTGTCCCTAGCACCCTCTATTCAGCCTTTACCATGCTGTGTCCCTAGCACTCTCTGCGCCGCCTATGCAGCCTTTACCATGCTGTGCCCCTAGCACTCTCCATGCTCCCTCTATGCAGCCTTTACCATGCTGTGCCCCTAGCACTCTCCCTGCTCCCTCTAAATCATCCTTTACCATGCGGTGTCCTTGGCACGCTCCCTCTATTCAGCCTTTACCATACTGTGCCCTTGGCACTCTCCCTGTGCCCTTGGCACTCTCCCTGTGCCCTCTATTCAGCCTTTACCATGTTAGGCACCATGCTGTATCCCTAGCACCCTCTATTCAGCCTTTACCTTGCTGTGCGCCTAGCAATCTCTGCGCCCTCTATGCAGCCTTTACCATGCTGTGCCCCTAGCACTCTCCCTGCTCCCTCTAAATCATCCTTTACCATGCTGTGCCCTTGGCACTCTCCCTGCTCCCTCTATTCAGCCTTTCCCATACTGTGCCCTTGGCACTCTCCCTGCGCCCGCTATTCAGCCTTTACCATACTGTGCCCTTGGCACTCTCCCTGCGCCCGCTATTCTGCCTTTACCATACTGTGCCCTTGGCACTCTCCCTGTGCCCTCTAATCAGCCTTTACCATGTTAGGCACCATGCTGTATCCCTAGCACCCTCTATTCATCCTTTACCATGCTGTGCCCTTGGCACTCTCCCTGCGCCGGCTATTCAGCCTTTAAAATACTGTGCCCTTGGCACTCTCCCAGCGCCCTTTACTCAGCGTTTATTATTCTTTGCATATAATGGTCATTTTAAGAAACAATAAATGTGAACCGATTCTACCCTGCTCACCTTTTCCTAGCTGGTTGGGTGGCAGCTCTTCTGGAGGCGGTGAACTGCAGATTATTTGATCGCCATCGACATGTGCCACAGTTGACCGCTCATTAAACAGGCATCGCCAGCTTTCCTGGTCTGCCACAGCAGGCAACTGCAGCACGGTCATGGAGATCTAAAAAAAGGGGATAACAAGATGAACGATAGATGATGGAACAGTTAGGATAGTAAGTCGATTGCAAAAAAAGCCACTATAAAGAGTCACTCACGTCTGTCTGATCCTGACGGCTCTGATCAGCCGGGACAACAGCCTGGATGCTCGGACACTGTGTCTGGCTGCCAAAGCTCAAAAGCCAGTGGTTCTCCTCCTTGTAATCGGCACACTGCTTTTTCTCTGTGCATCTACAACAGGCAAATCAGGTAATTATACAAAGAAAAAATGCACATTATGTTAATTCACAGAAATGTGACTATGTATTTTCCAGGAAATATTGCTGAAGGAACCTTAAAAAGACACTACGCTCGGTGACCAGGGAATGACGCAAAACCGATCCCTTTCGCTTACTCTGTGCGATGCTGATCATGCCCAAGCTCTCCGTGTATTGGACGAATCTACAAGGAGTCCTGTGGACTACAGGAGAGGATGCCAGTTGCTGCTGCTCTGCCAGTATCCATTAGCGGCTCTTTTACGAATCTAGCGACTAACATAGCAGCTCGCTTGTAAAATGCTGGTAATAGAGTGCCAGTAATGGGTAAAGGCTCTTTGCTGGCAGCCATTGCTCAGCTAGAACAGAGCTGAAATAGTTTAAAGAAATCTGGCTGAATTACATACTCAACGCTACGTGTAGCCCCTCATATTACCTTCGTAATGCTAAACCCGTGAAAAATCTGTTTGCGCGAGCTTACTACTTTGCGCACCTTATATTGAACATGGGGAGCGCGATCAGTAATTAACGTTAGGATAAGTAAGGTATTACAAAGTCCCAGCGCTAATTACCTCACTGATGGGGTAAACTAGATTTTAGCAACACCCAAAAGCGGGTGCTAACCGATTCCACTTTTGCAGAAACATTTAGCACCCCCTAAAAGCCCCCCCCCCCAATCTTACCCCTCATCCCGCGGCAAGAATGCTGGCCCGATCCACCGCTTCTGGGGGGGGGGAATGTTCCTGGCCTACCTACGTGATCAATCCGCAGCATATCGCGAGAGCAAGATCGCGAGAGCAAGATCGCGAGGCGCTCACGGCCCGGAAGCGCATGTCACCATGGAGACTATGGACTCCAGGAGGTGATGTTCGTGGTGGTGCGGGAGCTCTACCGCTACTATCACTGAGGATAGCGCTGTGTTACGGGGCAGGCGCTACTTCAGCAATCTAACGCTAAAATGGGGGTGCTATGGGGAAACCTGCAGGCACAGGTTTTCCCCGTTAGCATCCCCAATTTGGCGTGAAGTATGGAATTTAGCCCATCGACATTTGCGGAAACTGAAAATATTTATCATCCTTCTGATATTCTCCATTTTTGTCTTTAAAGTGGGATTCCCCTATATTAATTAAGGTGTACAATCATTCCTTTGTGATTTCACCCTGACGCATCAAATGACTGGCTTTTTGTTCGATAACAGGGAACCATATTGAATGATAACATGCCTACCAGCTTCCCCATTTTTAGATACTGGGTTTGCCACAGTTTGTCAGTCTTGCGGATGCAGGTTGAGGCATTTGACGGCTCAACTACATCATAACAATTACACCTAAAAACACCACGAGAACAATACTTGGCTTATTATATGCACAAGGGCATGGGTGGCTAGAGACCAGTAACCAAAATACTTTTCCCCCCCTCCAACAAGGAGCTATATGGTTTACCATAAAAAAACATCCTAAACGACAATAGACCTTCTAATACACCACCCGATTCCTACACTAGACCCATCAGCTATTAGAATCTTGAGACTGCACTGGTCGAGAGGTCACTGGCCGTCCACTGGGTCCGTATTGGTGCGATCATCCGATATCGTGAAGTCGTCCGCCGATCCTACAACATGCAGGTGAATCAGCCCTCTTCCACTGCATCTTATCACCTACAGACGACTTCAGACCATTTTATGCGATTACAACAGATGGCCGCAGGCTATACCAGAAGAGCCTCTGCGCCAGGTACCACAAGGTCCAAGGGTGGCCAAACCCCTCACCTCTCAATAGCCAAAAGAGAGTGTAGCGAGGCAGAGGTAAACAGAGTGCTTGCTCACCATTAATGGGAAAACAGCTGGGCAATTACAAGGTGCTCCATTAACCGGTCAGGCCTAAAGGTTGTCCCACAAGATGATATGCCTTTAATAAAAGGTAAATGTTTTTGTGTTGGTTTACCTCTGCCTGAGGGCCTGGTCTTTTTGTTATTCATTGATTAGTTAAGTTAAATCCTTCGACTACAAATGTCCTATGATAAGGCATAGATTTCCCATCCTTCCTCAGGACTACTACTACTTACTCTCCTCGAAGGACACACCAGCCACAGAAGGGGTCCCCGGCTTGGAGGCAAGCGTTGCAGGTGTAGAATCTCGAACATTCGGAAACAGGGAGTCTGGTAACCTGCAGAAATAAAGGATAAAATACATCAGACGGCAAGTTCATTAAGAGGACTACAAAGTGTGAAGGTTTAAAAACACGAACGAACAAACAAACGTCCGTAAAGACCAACAAATCCATAGGAATATAATGTATTTTTGCAGTAGCCCGTAGTGTCTAGATCAAGGCCGCCTATATATTTAGAAGGGCTACTAAAATGGTGTACGGCTTGAAGGAGAAAAGTTACCAAGAAAGGCTTAATGATCTTAACATGTACAGCTTGGAAAAAAGACGAGACAGAGGAGATATGATAGAAACATTTAAATACGTAAAAGGGAATCCACAAGGTAGAGGAAGGGAGTATATTTAAAAGGAAAAGTAGCAAAACAAGAGGACATAGTCTTAGATTAGAGGGGCAAAGGTTTAAAAGTAACATCAGGAAGCATTATTTTACTGAGAGGGTGGTGGATACATGGAACAGCCTTCCAGTTGAAGTGGTAGAGGCCAAAACAGTAATTGAATTTAAGCAGGCATGGGATAGGCATAAGGCTATCCTAAACAAAAGATAAATCCAGGTAAAGTATCCATGTAATTGGGCAGACTAGATGGGCCGAAAGGTTCTTATCTAACGACATTTTTCTATGTTTCTATGTTTCTATATTTGTTGATTTGCAGTCTATGAAGGCCATGAGCTCACCTGGGACTCTGTCATGACATACAAACGTCTCCCGTGGTCATCCAGGAGGAGGTCGGGGCTGATGGGAGAATCTGGCACTACAACTATGGTGTCGTAAACGCTTCCTTTACCAGACGACACATATACCTGCAAAGGCAACAGAAAAAAAAAGTTTGTACAACCTAGCATGAGGAGAGAACAAAAACAAGTTTCGGAGGCCTCCGAGAATGGTCTACACTTCAATATGGTCCCATATGGGTTTAGGTCAATGGTGCCATTTACAGAGGAAACCATACCTTATGAAATTCAGAGAATATCACCCAAAAAGCGCAGCCAGAACTGAAATGTCAAGGAAGCTTCCTCTGCACAAGAGACGCCGCAACCCCAACGATTGTTTCTGCCTACTTAGCGCTCTAGTACAAGAGGAGAATGTAATGATGTGGAACGTGGAATGTTACAGAACGTATGGTAGATACGCTCTATAATGTTATTGAACAAGTGATGCGGATCAAAATGCTCTGATAAATCTCACTGCTCCTCTGGAGACAAAAAGTATCAAGACATTTCACGAGTAGGCAATAGAAGCCACATGACTTTCATCTGCCACAATCATATTATTATTATACCTTATTTATATAGCACCAGCATATTCCGCAGCACTGAACAATGGGTACGATATAGACAGGATTATAATAACTTGACGCTGAACAACATCTGATAAACAAGTACAGGAGGAAACGAGGGCCCTATTCCCGTGGGAATTTACAATCTAGAAGGGTTGGGGGTGGAAACAGGAGGAGAGGACTGCAAGGTGAGAGTGGTGGGCTGCAAGGTGAGTGATGGACAGGTTAGGGCAGTGAGGTGTATTAGTGAGTGGGGTGGTAGGCTTGTCTGAATAGGAAGGTCTTAAGGGAACGTTTGAAGGAAGGGAAACTAGGGGAAAGTCTGACCGTACGAGGGAGAGTGTTCCAGAGGATGGGGGCTGCGCGTGAGAAATCCTATATCCAGTCCATCATGGGAAGACGCGATACGGAGAGAAGCTAGGCGCATTGCATTAATAAAACTGTAAACAATGTATACAAGCCACACCCGATTACACTTACAAGTTAACCAAAGAAACTTACAAACATTTAGCAGTTTGGTGCTTTTTCTTTTTAAACTTAAGGGATCGAGTCATTTTAAATCTTGGAAAGCAGATACATACATCGTAAAGAGTTTCATCTAACACCCGGTACTAAAGGTTAAAAATAGAACAAAAACAAGTTCCTATTCTTTCCAAAGCTGCCTAAATGGTTTTGTATTGCAGGCAGGGCAGCCATCAGGGGGTGACAGCCCATGACATGTTCAGGGGCCAGAGGCTACATCAGGCCCTGACTGTTGCCAAACCCTGTGCAGCTTATCTAAGTGCTGCAGATGTAAGGGTCCTTCCATGCCACTCAAGACTGGCCCACCAATAAACCAAGACATTTCCCGGTGGGCCACAGCATCTGGGGCCGCTAAGAGTGCTCGGACTCATCACTGAGTGATTAGTATAGTCTGCACCAGGTAGGGGTGCAGCGTGAATGCTCTCCCACCAGAGAACACAGTTTATCCCATTGCCGAACCACCAGTGACTTAGTCAACACTGTAAAATAAAGGTAAGCAGAAGGAGGCAAAAGGATTTATTTTTACTTGGTTTAAAGAAATGGGCAGCCAAGTGAACAGGTCCTGTCCAGTGGGTCGGCAAGCAGCCCCGAGATTTCTGATGGCAGCCCTGACTGCAGGGTTAGGATAAACTCCGTGGAGTACCTACACAACGGAAATGGAAGCCATTCAATTACTTTATGTCTAAACCAATATGCATTCCCCACAAAATTACTCCAGAGTATCAGGAGAGGAGGATATGAAATCGATAAATTGGTGAAAAAGAAATGGAGGGGGGAGGGGATACAAAAACAATACATTCTACATTGTGTCTGTACTATGTTTACTTACACAACATACAGTTTCTAGTTACAAGTCTACTTAAGGATCGCTCAAGGGGCTGTTAAAAAGGCAGGACTTTAAATATATTCCTTAGGGGGTCTACCCTTCCCATAAATATCATGTTTATCTGCTTCCCAGACACTCCATCTGTTGATCTGGTGTTCCCATGTTCCTAATTATAGTTCTCCAATTAAAATGTCAGGTCATTGCCTTCAGACATCTCCTGATTTGTTCTTTGTGTTTTGCTGCTAGATTCCATGCTGGATAAGGGGCCGTAAAACAGTTTTTAAGAAGTTGTAAAAGAAAACAGATGAAAGGAAGAAAAATACGGAACGTCTTCGTGAAGTCATTACTCGGCATACTTTTCGGTCATGAAAATAAACGGGTTTGCGGATACGTGCTGGGTATACATGCAGTCAGTGGCGTCACAAAGGGGGCGGCCCGCACCGGGTGCCACCTTAATTTTTATTTTATTTATTTTTACACACAAAAATATTTTGCCAGGAAGGATACATTGAGCCTTCTCCCATTTTCAAGTATGTCCTGGGTAGGCAAGGCCTAGGCTGGCACTTTCCAGGGGACGGAAAAAAAAACACCCCTGAAGGGGATATTCACAGACCACCAAATTGAAGCAGACATTTCAGTGTTCTGTTGTTCCATGCACTTTGGGGAATCAAATTTTCACAGTGAATTCACCGCAGGGACCCTGAAGTACAGGGAATCAGCCACCGAATGCCGTCGCAAACCCGTCGCCCTCGGTTTTCAAAAAAACTAACGAAAATGTCTGGAATTAATATAGAAGGTCCTATGAATGATAATAAAAAGGTCTGTTACAGAAAAAAGAAAAACGCTATTAGAGAAGAAAAAAAAAAAAAGGAAATTTTTTTGAAAAATGCCCAAGATACTAAAAAAATAAAAATAAAGACTTTTTACTACAGATTAAAAGAACGGTTTATTAGATATTGTATAAAAACAGGAATATGTTTACATTGAAACCTATGGTGTTCATCTGAATAAACCTGCTGAATGAAACCATCAGACATCAGGACATTTCTCTGCTGTTCGGTGTCTCTGAACAGATTAACCATTACTTCTCTATGGGGACTTTCACTGCCTTCGAACAGGCACCATACTTGATGGCAGTTCGCCAAAATTTGTGTGTGAGCATATCACAGAGCTCCACGGCAATAAACCTCACAGTAATGTATTATGAGCATTCAGTGTTATATGGGAGTTACTGAGCTATGAGTAAGATTAGTTAAAAAAAAAAGAAACCTTAAAACTGGGGGGGGGGTGACACCATGAGTTACCACACCGGGTGTCACCAGCCCTAGTGACGCCACTGCATGCAGTTCCTCAATGTGTAGCAGTACTCCCATCATGCAAGGCCAGGCAGGTGCCACCAAAATCCAAGGAGTGACCACCACCGGTGGGATTATATATCATAAGGAATTCTTCACATGGATGAAACCAGCAGAACCAGCAAGTAAAATCCACTCGTTTCCATGGTGATTGCACCACTTACAGTGGTGATGGTAAACCTTGGCACTTCAAATCTTTCAGCACTTCTGTAGTATCTAGAGGATTAAGGCTGGGGTCAGACTAACGCATTTTTAACGTGCGTTTAGGCGCACTTAATTACGGCCGCACTAGCAGCAAATGACGAGCAATGATGGCCAATATACGAAGTACGACCGCACGAAAGTCCGGCCGCGCAACACAAGTGGAAAATGAACACATTTTTTCGAGAAAGCAGAACCGCTAGTACTGACGTACAGAGTGCGCTGCGTCCACTAGCGGCGTGTGTGCGTGATTAGGAGACGTCAGACGCTGCTAATGTCCGGCCTACATAACGTCCAGACGCAAGAAGTGTTTCATTGACGATCCGTAAAAAAAAAAAAAAAAAAAATCACGCACGAAAATGCGCGTCTGACAGTTTTCGCGCATTCCGTGAAAAAAATACGTCAATGCGTTCGGACGCACTTTTTGACAGTTGCTGCGAATAATGCATTTGTTTGACCTTAGCCCAAGACCAAGC
Organism: Leptobrachium leishanense; assembly: GCA_009667805.1. Classification (NCBI taxonomy): domain Eukaryota; kingdom Metazoa; phylum Chordata; class Amphibia; order Anura; family Megophryidae; genus Leptobrachium; species Leptobrachium leishanense. Next base: position 120,054,636 of record CM019071.1, read on the forward strand.
TTGACAAAAGATTTTTGCCGAAACGTTGCGGTGCTGCAGTTGTGTAATGTAATAAACCTGTCTGAAAAAGGAGGTTACATGCCCGGTCCTGTTCTTTTGTTCTATGGATACTTCAAAACAAGCATCTGCACATGTGATTTTGGTCCTTTGGGTGGTAATTCCTTGCAGGTGCTCTGGTGCGACTATTGCGGTCTTTGAGAATTTAGATTTAAACCTTTAAAAAAAAGGAACTTAAGTGCACACAGGAACGTGAAAAGATTATTCCATGATGTTCAACTCTTTGGAGACGGGAGAAAAAAAAAAAATAATTTGACTACAAATTATTTAATTTGCTCTGGGATTGAACGACTGAAAAATTCACCAACACCCGAACAGGGGCAGCACACTTTATCAAAACGGTCCGGCCACTGGCGTGCGCAGGCTGATACATTAGGACAGTGGTGGAAGTACCAGGGTCGCAGCGGACGCAGTTGCGACCGGGCCCTGGCATTCCGCCACTGGAGGGGGGCCCAGCGCCGCCGCCAGATTCCGGCAAAAAGCGCCGGAATCTGGGAGCAGCGCCGCCGGCTGTTCCCCTCCCTGCGAGCGGCCCGCTGGCTTGCAGCTTGGCCGCTCGAGTGGGATGGGAACTAGCTGACCAGCGCACGAGATCTCGCGAGAACTCGGCTGCGCTGGTCAGGTGGTTTCCGGTGAGCGGCCAGGCTGCATGCTTTCAGCGGCCGCTCACCACGGAGAGGAACGTTCTGTTCGGCAGCAGAGGAGGTGAGCTGGGGCCCTATATACCCATAAGAGCTGGGGGCAAATCTATCCTTTAGCTGTGGCAGTATATCCATGAGCTGGGGCAATATATCCATGAGCTGGGGCAGTATATCCATGAGCTGGGGGCAGTATATCCATGAGCTGGGGCAGTATATCCATGAGCTGGGGGCAGTATATCCATGAGCTGGGGGCAGTATATCCATGAGCTGGGGGCAGTATATCCATGAGCTGGGGGCAGTATATCCATGAGCTGGGGGCAGTATATCCATGAGCTGGGGCAGTATATCCATGAGCTGGGGGCAGTATATCCATGAGCTGGGGGCAGTATATCCATGAGCTGGGGGCAGTATATCCATGAGCTGGGGGCAGTATATCCATGAGCTGGGGGCAGTATATTCATGAGCTGGGGGCAGTATATCCATGAGCTGAGGGCAGTATATCCATGAGCTGAGGGCAGTATATCCATGAGCTGAGGGCAGTATATCCATGAGCTGGGGCAGTATATCCATGAGCTGGGGGCAGTATATCCATGAGCTGAGGGCAGTATATCCATGAGCTGGGGGCAGTATATCCATGAGCTGGGGGCAGTATATCCATGAGCTGGGGGCAGTATATCCATGAGCTGGGGGCAGTATATCCATGAGCTGGGGGCAGTATATCCATGAGCTGGGGGCAGTATATCCATGAGCTGGGGGCAGTATATCCATGAGCTGGGGCAGTATATTCATGAGCTGGGGGCAGTATATCCATGAGCTGGGGGCAGTATATCCATGAGCTGGGGGCAGTATATCCATGAGCTGGGGGCAGTATATCCATGAGCTGGGGGCAGTATATCCATGTGCTGGGACAGTATATCCATGTGCTGGGACAGTATATCCATGTGCTGGGGCAGTATCCATGAGCTGGGGGCAAATATATCCATGAGCTGGGGGCAGTATATTCATGAGCTGGGGGCAGTATATCCATGAGCTGGGGGCAGTATATCCATGAGCTGGGGCAGTATATCCATGAGCTGGGGGCAGTATATCCATGAGCTGGGGGCAGTATATCCATGAGCTGGGGCCAGTATATTCATGAGCTGGGGCAGTATCCATGAGGTGGGGCAATATATCCATGAGCTGGGGGCAAATATATCCATGAGCTGGGGGCAAATATATCCAGGAGCTGGGGGCAAATTTATACAGGAGCTGGGGGCAAATTTATACAGGAGCTGGGGGCAAATTTATACAGGAGCTGGGGGCAAAAATATCCATGTGTGGCCTTGGGGCAATATATGTCCATGTGAGCTGGGGGCAATATACATGTCCATGTGAGCTGGGGCAATATATATATCCATGTGAGCTGGGGGCAATATACAGTATATATACGTGTCAGCTGGGGGCAATCTTTTTTATATTGCAGGGAAAAAAAAGGTAAAAATATAGATCTTTTTTTTGGGGGGCCCTTCATGGATTCTTGCACCGGGGCCCTCAGGTTTCTAGTTACGCCACTGTATTAGGATGTGCACCCATGGAACATTTAGTAATTGAACAACTTGTTTTTAGAAGATTTTAAGCAAAATGCACATTTTCCATTAGAAATAACAAGCCTTCATTCAGAGATAGTCAGATTTTATGCTGTTTATCATGAACCAGACTAAGGGAAATCTAAAATGTCAATGTAGGAGGTGAAAGATGACCTAATCACCCAACATTAGGGTGTGCCCAGGCACACTCGGCACACCATGTGCGCACACCTGTGGGTCCGGCGCATACGGTGATACAAATTAAAATTCTCTCCCAGCAACACTACATCAAGCTTAAAGAGTTATTCAATAAGAGCCCAACTTGCCACCGAATGGTGAATTTCACCGTCCGGTGCAATTTCGTAGCAGTTTGTCCATTTAGAAAGCTGTCAATTCACCAAATACTGGCACACTGATGGCGAAATACGGTGCAGTTTGTCGCAGATCACCGAAATTCGGCGATCCACTGCAGCAGCGAAATTAACCAATAGAGAAGTAATGGTTAATCTATTCACTGAACGCTGAACTGCACTGAAGGGTCAGTGAAATGCCTTGATTTTCGGTGGTTCCGTTTTAAAAACAGGCGAATCGCATAGGATTCAAGCTTAAATAATATAATTTTTAGTCAACCGTTTTCAGCAGTCTATTTATGGTGATATTTTTTTTGGTGACTTTTTGATTGCCAATTTTTTTTATTCTGTAACAGACCTATTTAATTATTTCCACACATTTTCATGCATTTTTATTGTTTTAAAACACCTTTAAGGCTAATGTCAGATGAATGCAGTCTGAGCGCACTCTGCGTGCGTGCACAATGGACAGAAGATACTGTAGACACCACTGGCCCGTTTTTCCTGACGGACGTAGAAAAAAAAAAAAGGAATTATGGGAAACAAAATTAACATGAAAAATGCAAAAAATTTGAAAAGGATATGAAAAGCCATTTTGTGCGACAAGGTGCTGGACGACGCAAATGCGCTGCGTCTGACATCTCATCACTCACACAGAATGCTTTGCGGATGTGGAGCGCACTGCACGTCCGTCTAGCGGTTTTATGTTCTTGCCTAACTTGAGTCCGTTTGCCACGTGCGTTGTTCGTGCACGGGTCTCTATTGCTCATGATTCTATGCTACGACAGACGTTAAACTGTGCGGCAACACAGACATGATCACTGCGTTCGTCTGACATGGGCCTTAAAGAATAGCAAAGTTACGTTTTTTTTCCCCTGCAGTTCAGCAGCGTTCGGCAGTCTGTTCAGCAGGCCTTCTGCGGTGCTCGGCGCACTACGGGGACCCTACAGCGAACAGTGATTTCATCGTAGGTGTCGGTGAACTGGAATCACGGAAGTGCGTCGAACGAGAAAGCAACGAAATTTCAGTGCTTTCTGAATGACCTCTTTAGTCGATACCTGGACATAGTGGTTAAACGTGATCCTCTCATGTCCACTTTACGGTTTGCTGCAAACTCATTAAGGCATAAAAAGAGCAGAAAAGAATACAGATTGTTGGGTCTCATTGCAATAATGAGATATTGCAGCAGTATTACTCCGCTTCAGCATTGGAATACTCCATCTTTTCAGAGCCCTGGGCATTGTGTGTGGAAAGGAGGACCTGCAATGTAAAGTTTGCATAAAGTGGACATGGCAAGAGAACTTCCCTTGAACGTTCTTTGGTTTTTCTCAGATGGCTGTACAAAAGAAGTCAACACCTATTATTACATCACCTTTTTAACGCTGCCAATGGCGTTTCCCAAGAATACAATGAGTTTGGAGTCTTCCACCAATGCCGTCACAGCCGTGAGACTAGAGTCGTCGGTGAGAAGAGGAGTAGCATCGACTGGAACACGGCTGGCAATGGGGCTGGGTGTATGCTCACCTCCACAGGGAAAATTCAGAGCAGAACCCTACATGAGAAGAGTGAAGATAAGAAGGATCAGCAACACCGATCCCCATTACAAAATGAAATGAACACATAACTCTGCCAACATCTACAACGTACATCAGGGAGAGCTGCACACTTCGAGTTTACACCATACTCGATCACGGACTCTTCAAGATCGCCCTCTCCTTTACCAGATTTAGTGTAGCATAGGTCCCTTGCCCTTTTTATCCTTTGTTCTATATCATCCATTTTGTAAGAGCAAAGAGCTCTCCTGTTACTAGGATTGGGACCAGAACCTTGGGTTGTGGCAAAGATCACAAACAGCTCCCTAGTAGAGGTCTCCAGATAGGCAGCCTGTGCCAAGTTATACATTTCTGAGGCTTCTTTGCACACAAGAGGCACCTCCACATAAGAGTAGAGATGAAGGTCTTGGCTACAGACACTGCCGAGATAGGTTTTGTATTCCATTTGAGACTTGAATCCACGGCGGTAAAACAAGAAGTAGACATATCCATTATCAGAAAAGACCCCAACAAAAGTGTTGTTATAATCTGAAAAGTCTCCCACCACCAGTTTGCCAAGACCATCGTTGGAGAACACAGGTGGCGTGTCCAGTTGTCTTATCGTAATGGGAGGTATTCCGCTCGACTGTCTTGCTGTCAAACCTCTGCCCACAAACAGGTAATCGTGGCCTTCTGGTGTTCTTCTAACCACTATTCCAACAGTAGAGACCTGGGGGACGTTGGCTGCTACAAACTGGTTGTCGCCCGGATCCACTGTCCGGTAGATTATGTTAGAGATATTGTGCAAATTCCTTTTCTCACAGATGCCCTGAAAAACGTGTCCACACGTTAAGAGCGTGCCATTATGAATATTTGCAGTCAACAGCTTGTTAAAGTTGGGAGTCAGCGAGGCTTTAGGGCAGTCCTTTGGGTCCTTGAAGGAAATGCATTCAGGGCTGTCCAGTTGAGGCCCAGTGCTATCCTCAACGAAGAGATCGAGATCAGAAGTAAGCTGGTAGATCCAGTTGACAGCCCCAACGTAGATTGATCCCGAGCCAGGGTCACGTGCCATGTGGTTAAAGGTGACATTAGGTCTGAGGAAGTATGGAAAACAGTCCGAGAAAGAGATGCAGACAAGGAGGGGCAGCAGTCTTACCAAATCCAACATCACGACCAACTGTAGGACAAAGAAGAAAAAAAAAAACATGTCAAAACTAGCTATGAATTGATGGAACACTGTGTTACATATAAGAAATGCAAATATTGGAAACTATGTAGTAAACAATTCCATAGTGCTTAAAGACCAGGGGTGCAGTAAGATTTGGCGATGCTGTAGGCCCTCTAAATTCTGCCCGCTTCTCCTGCCACCAGATAGCAAATAAAGAATTTAAGACAAATATTCACGAGCCATCATGACTATTTAGGTAGATAAAAAAAAATGTCACTTAAAAGAAAAAACACATACAGGGTTATTCAGAGAAAGGTGAAACTCTGGAAAACTTTCGGAGAAGTGAAAATTGTAGGTCAAAATAGCCGATTTGGAAAGTGAGATAAATGGGAGAAATTTTTCTGGTTTGACCATTTTGACCTAGAATTTTCACTTCTCCAAATCGTTCTCCATAGTTTCACTTTTCTCCGAATAACCCTGAAAGCATCTTTGACACCAAATAATTTGGTAAAATATAGTTTAGTGACTCATGCTAGCTATAATCCCAAACATCAACTATATAGTAGACATCTAAAATGTAGTATATTGGCAGAAAAAACGCTACCCCCCCCCCTCCAATCTGCTGCCCTAGGCCTAGTTGGCATATGAAAGAACATACTCCTGTTAAAGACGAATTCCCACATCAAAAACAACACTTTAATTTTCGAACACATCAAAACTTGTTTTTGCCTGAATTTCCCATCACTGTGGCCTTATCTGCGATAAGCCTACAATCTCATACTTCCTGTTCCACCCTATTTATACTGAAGGGTTTAATGACATTTGCAAAGGAGCCAAGTCATGGAAGGAAGAAGAAGATTATTAAGCAACAAATAAGGTTATCGGATTCCAAGTTCCTTTAGAAGCGGTGTTAGTGTTGGTAGGGAAGTAAAAGGTCTAAATCCAAGACTCCCAACAAAAAAAAATACCGTAGGAGAACATGCAGGAATATACCTAGGGTCATGCTGCTGGGCAGTACGGCCATAAATATTGGGGGGTCCCAACCTCTCCTTTCCCCAGTGCTCCAGATGAGAAAGCAATCTGCCCCACTAGCTTGTCAAGGCCAAGCCTGGACTCCAGGAGGCGATACTCATGTCGTGCTAAAGTGGGTACAATACGGGAAGACCTGCAGGCGCATATGTTCCCCATTAGGGAATAGGGCCCTATATATAGTCTATCCACAAAGCGACGATATTTGCTCGTGTAACACGAGCATTTTACAAATGCAGAATCCAAAGTCTGACAGATGTGTCGCAGTGAAGCTTCACCTGTTGCTCTTTGGATTCTACTTTTGTGAAATGCTGGCGTTGCAGCAGCAGCACTTCGTGAATAACCCCCTAAAAATTAATTGCTAGACTACAAATTCACCTTTCCTTTTATATTCAGTTCTTGCTTAGGCTAGGGTCAGACGAACGCATTTTTCGCATCGTCCGTAAAAAAGTGCGTCCGAACGCATGGACGTACTTTTTCACGGAATACACGATAGCGATCATACGATGCGCAATTTCGGCCGTGATTTCAAACAGATCCAAACCAGGAAACTTTGGGTGTCTGGACGTGATGTTGGCCGGACATGAGCAGCGTCTGACGTCTCCTAATTACGCACACACGCCGCTATGCGGACGCAGCGCACTCTGTATGTCAGTACTAGCGGTTTGACGTTCTTGCAAAAATGCGTTCGTTTGCCGCTTGCGATGCGCGGCCGAACTTTCGTGCAGCCGTACTTCGAGTGTGGGCCTGCGTTGGACGTCATTTGCTGCTACCACGGCCGTAATAAAGTGCGGCTAAACGCACGTTCGCACTGCGTTCGTCTGACCCCAGCCTAAAAGGGAGAGTCATACTCCATTTCCAATGTTTTACCATTTTTCAAGAATGCCCAGGAATAAGGAGAAACACTGGAAAGACGATTTTCATGAAGAGAAATGGAAGTCGGCTACATGGACCAACTAAGTGCACAGATGCTTTGAGCTTCGACAGAACCCTAAACGGGGAATGCAAGGTACAGAGATATAAAACATCAAAAGAGAAGAATGTTATAGCTTCTTCTGCGATCTTAGGAAGTGCACCTGTTCCCATGGGAAAGTATACAAACGTTAAAGTGGGAGGAAGGGAGGGTCAGAGAACAAAAACACTTTCATATACTAATCTGGGGGAAGCGAACGAGCTGATCGACGCAACTCTGCTTCGAATTCAAAACATGCATGATAATTACACAGATGTTGCAGGTATAGCGGCCTTCTAGATTGACCAGTACCATTCCGGGGGATCTTCCGAAAGTGTGTCTTTGATTCACTTTCAATGGAGAGAAGCCGGGGTCAAGAACTAAAAAAAAGTGTGGGAGCCAATAAAGCAAATCATCTCTCCCTTAATGCAACACCCACATTGTGCCTAATATATAAACACATCAATATAAAACCAGCGTTTTATGCGGAAAAAAAGTAATGGATACTACTGTCCTTCATCCCCCCACATCCAGGCTCGCTCTTCCTCCTGTCGCTACCAATTGGGTAATATTTCCAAAATTCAGCCATTTATTACCACTAATACCAAACAAATCGCCCACGTCCTTGTAATCTCCTGACTTGACTACTGTAACAATCTTCTAGCTGGCCTCCCGCTCACCCTGCGGTCCAACCTAAATGCCTCTGCCAGGCTTACTCACCTCACCCGTTGCTTTGTCTCTGCTGCTCCTCTCTGTGAATCCCTTCACTGGCTCCCCATCCACTGCAGAATTAAATTCAAAATCTTTACCCTGACCTACAAAGCTCTCACTAACTCCGCTCCCCACTACCTGTCCTCACTAATCACAAAATACACCCCAGCCTGCTCCCTAAGGTCAAACAGTGACCTGCGCCTAGCTTCTCCCCGCATCACCTCTTCCCATGATAGACTGCAGGATTTCTCACGCACAGCCCTCTTCCTCTGGAACACTCTCCCTCGTATTTTCCGACTTTCGCTTCCTTCAAACATTTCTGTTCGGGGATGCCTGCCACCCGATTCACTAATTTATTTATTTATAAAAGTATTTTACCAGGAAGGATACATGGAGATTAATCTCGTTTTCAAGTATGCCCTCGGTCCAGCTGATGAAGCTGGCCAGGGGTCCAGCGAAACGCGTCTTGGAGGACTCTATGCCCATTACTTTTATGTTTTTATTTTTTTATATGCATTTTATGTAAACTGCCTTAATTAATAAACCCGCACTTTTGGAATTCCTCCTGCATCCAGCCATTCTTAACCCAGATACCGCCAGGAATCCTAACGCCCAAAGAAGGGAAGCCTTAGATCTATGGAGATCGGGATTTGTGAATGAGCAAGAAAGGAGCATAAAAAAGGAAAACCAAAGGAGAAGCGCGGTCCCAAAGAACCGGCAGCCCCTCAACCCTGATGATCCGCCTGCACAAGTGTGCCCGACCTCCAAACCACATGGACACAGTGGACACGACACACTCCCAATCCCACCCTCTCTTGGAGGCACAAGGAATCCAAAAACCACCGGGATTTAAAGAAGTGATACAAACTCCTTCACACCAGGGAATACAATGCATCCCAACTGTGCACAAGCATCCCCGCAGAGGACCACCCAGAACACGTACACCAGGCGGCACCACCGCACCAAGCAGAGACCACCACTGCCAAGGCCCCCCAACACAGCAGAATCACATCTCTGCCACATGCATGACAGAAATGCAATACAATCTGTCATATGTACAAGCACGACAAAGACGAACCGCCCGTACAACCCCTGTCAATTCCACTCTCTGTACAAGGATACATCGTTGCGAGCAGCGCCGCATAGAGGGGTACCGATTGCCATTTCTCTATATTCTTTAGCAGTTACACGGTTCTGCAACCACCCCCCTGTTGGCAGCAGACACAGTAGAAAACAAACAATTCGAGAGCACGGGCTGTATACCGCCAAAAGGGTTAGTCTTTCTACAACTAAAATTTCAGTCACAACTGCCAGGAAAATTGTTTGGGATGCAAAGAAAAACCCACAAAATAACTTCAGGTGAAATACAGGACTCTCTGAAAACCTGTGGAGTGGCTGTGCTGGGTTCACGAATACACTGCACATCTCCAACCAGTCCATCAATGTCACCTTGCAGTCCTCTCCTCCTGTTTCTCACCCTCCAACCCTTCTAGATTGTAAGTTCCCACAGGAATAGGGCCCTCGTTTCCTCCTGTGTTGGTTTGTCAAATGTTGTTTGTCTATATTGTACCCATTCAGCGCTGCACAAAATGTTTGCGCTATAAAAACACTTATGAGTTAACATGTGATTGAACACCTAAATAAAAGCTTTACAATGTGTGGGACCAGTGGGAACTCCATACCTCCCGATCAAATAGTGGAGGAACCGCGTCCAAGCAATACTGCTTTACCAATGGAGAGAAGCCTTAATTTGGATGGTCTAGTCTAAAAAGGGTTAAAGATGTGCACGCACAAACCAGTGCTGGGCGTACGTCAAGGACCATGGTAGTCCTTTGATAATCTTATAATTTTTTCAATACGATCATCGCTCGCTACTTACTGTACAGCCATAGCAGACAATGGATGCACAGGTCCACATCGCCAATGATGCCCAAGTGGTTTTAGTTACTCATCTAAACTATAGCGGCACTTGCGAGATGTACATCACTAGGTCATTTATGAACGCATTTTTAAGTCTGCTCTTGTTGGCTTGCGTTCAGTTTGCACCCGAGGCATAGCTGACTGTACATGTATGTGTATGTTTAAGAAGAATGAGTAGGAAGGATACACCCATGTCTATGGTTTGGAAGAACAAAAGAAGCTCTATCAGATTTCAAAGGGTTCCAAAACTGGCCTATTTTCTGGAAATTGATATATCGTCACAGTATGGTCTGTACACCCTCACTCACTTGCACAGGATTTTGTAACGTCCAATTTTTATGAGATCTATTCTCTCCGTTGCCCAACAAACATTCCCACCAGTGCTTTTTGCAATTTCAGGACATTTCCATCCTAACACTAAAAAAACATAACACTGTTCAACCAGCCCTGAGTGTTCACATTACTGGCCCTTCTGAAGTGATTTAACCCCTAAAAAATAAATAAAAATTATATAAAAAAATATATTATATAATGAATAATGTATATAAAAAATAATAATTATAAATATAAAATTATTAAATAAATTATATAGAAAATATTATTATTATATAATAAATAATGCATATAAAAAATAATATAAATATAAAATTTATTAAATAAATAATATATATAAAAAATATTATATAATAATGTATATAAAAAATAAAAACAATTATAAATATAAAATTAAATAAATAATATATATAAAAAAATAACTAAAAATAATTATAAATATAACATTTATTAAATAAATATATATATATATATTAATTTAAAAAAATAATAAATATCAGACATTATTAGAGGGCTTTGAACACTCCTCGTCTGCCTCCCTTGTCCATCCAGCAGGTAACACAGGTGATACAGCAAATGAGGGGAAAAAGAAAAAACAAAAACAAGTAATCCATAAACACTGAACGCCAAAGAACCTATAGCTCATTAACAAATGTTCTGATAACAATTTAATGTTTAACAGTAGCTGTAAACTCTTCAACCTGTTTTTACGTAACAGTCAGGTTTGACAAGCTACAGTGTAGGAGCCATAAAAAGGTTACTTATAAAATAAAGCCATGAAAGAATATAAACCCAAAAAAAAAGGCCCTTTGTACATTCTATGCAACCGCAATTCTAGCTCGTTGCATCTGAAGACAAATCAGAGCACGTCATCCATTCACAAAACAGAGAAAATATGAAGATTATATAAAAAAAGAACAGAAAAAGCAGAAATCATAAGATTATAACGAACTGTCAGCAATTCGTCTTTAGTACATAAGACAACTTTGGGGGGGGGGGGGAGACAATACTCTCCAAGTTAAAAACATAGTTATGCAAATGCACAAAACAAGTTACTGTGAAAGACGTCGTTATTTAAAAACCAACAATGTTCTCCATGTACATAAATGGAACATGATCTCAATAACGGGTAATGTGTAATCAAAATCTTGATAAAAAAAATTAAAAAAAAGTCTCAGCCAGGTTCATGAGCTACTCTGAAAAAAAAAAAATAATAAACCAAAAATGTGAATAATTTTTTTTGAGTGTATGAAATGTAGATTAATTTGTAGCAAATCAAAAAAAATACTAAGAGCAGCAATATACAGATTTCTAGAAGTTAAAAGGGATTAAAATCGAATTTCCTGGACTAAGGGAAGGACAAATTAATTGGTCATGCTACATTGAGAAAGAACAGCCCAACCACCATGTCCTTCTCAATTTGTAACAATGGGATGAATTATGACCAATTGGCCAACCACACCCACCCACTCCAATTACAATAGGCACTGAGGATTATGGAAAAGCAGAAACCTCAGGAGGGTGTGGGTCCTAAAAGGGCTCTACGCATTTGTGGAAATCAGACCTCAGCACAGGTACTCACAAGTCGTCGAGAAGACCTCAGGTCACCTCTGTACCAGGAACAGCCTTTGCCAGAAAGATGAACAATAGGCAGATGTATTGTATGTGGGGACCGGGCAATCCCCGAGTGGGGAGCTGACACATAAAGAGATGAAGCAGAAACTGAAAAATGATGATTGTTACATTGGAGAGAACCCCCCACCACACAACACCTCCCCCTCCTCCTAATGCTACAGTGACAGCATCTGCCACATGGTTAGTTGTGACATTGTCCTTATACAGGATAAGCCATGTGAAAGACCTGCAAAGACTTAAAAGGGAACAACATGCGAATGAATAAGAAAGAAAACAAAACAAGCAAGGCGATACAGAATGCCAGAACAATCCAGGACAGTGTTAAGAGGGTTTTAAAAAAATCGTAACAATGACAATAACAATGGACCTTTATCTTCGGGGATGTGCGTGTGTGAACTTGTCATCGCTCTCAGAGTCTAGCAGTGACAACAACAAGAAGCTGGGCATGACCGGTCCCTCCCATCGCCTGGGAAACCACTTCTTGATCCAACAGCTGGGAGAAGCTTCCAACCCTAGGACTAGGGTGAAGTTGAGTGGGAGCACCGTTCTTCCGCTCTTTTCTTAGAGGGAACAGAGTTTCTGTTTGGTCCACACAACGCGACTCTTTTATTACTTTCCATTTGAAGGTTTCCTTATTAATTTCACCAGAAATCTATGGTTTGTATTACAATTATCATAAGGATTCCCAAGCCCCAGCTTATCTTTATGTAGGGCTGAAACAACGAATCAATAATGAATAGTTGTCAACTATTCTCATTATCGATTAATCGACCTGTGTATGGCACACACTGTTTAGATTTAGACTGAATTCAACGTTAATAACCTCAGAAGCTACTTCGGATCTGATTGGAGACCACGTGCCGGTTGCTTTTTCTTTGCTATGATTTAGTTCTGGAGTTCTGTTACACATAACAAGTTTGGTTTTACTTTGTTTACAACAGCTGCTGAACTACAGCACAGACCCTGGTGTTTTGCCACTGGGTGGAACTGTACCACCGGTGTTCTATCCTTACTTAGAGCTGGAGTCCTGTGCCACCACCCCACACGCCCTGCCTCCCTTTCACCGGTCCTGAGCTGCCATCCCTCCCTCCCCCCAAACTCCCTCCCACACTTGGGTTTGGTCCCTTGCCCAGACTCACTCGCCCACACATCAGGCTCGGTCCATCACTCCATTTTTTCATTAAATTAAATGGGACACACTACAGACACTGACCACTTTAGCTTATTAAATTGGTTAGGCTGCGTAGCGTGCCCCCTCATCACCATGCTTTCATGCTGACAGCAGTGTTCGTTTGAGAAGAAAATAGACTTGGCTTGAGCTCCACATGCAGCATCAATCCATCACTCTGACCAAGTGCTCGTGTACCTTGTGTGTGAAAAGAAAGCAAGTAACGAGAGATACAATTTTTGCATACTGTTACAGACTAAAATTCCGTAGTCTACACAAACTGCGTAAGAAAAAAAGGGAGGGTGGGGTTTATTTTTACATTAAAAACAAAAAAAATATTTTTGTTTTTAATCTGATGAATCGGAAAATTGAGCAATTGATTATGAAAATAAATCAGTTGCAGCCCTATCTTTATGAATAAATATGGATCTCAAACTTGCACATGGAGCGATGCATGTAGTGTGCGACATGTCAATGGATACTGAGTAGCAAAACTCTTTGAGAGTTCCTGTACATATCATTTTAGGATTGGACCCCGGCCTAGGACATTATTATTCCGAACTTTTTCAATCATATAAACTCCTACTCCCCAGGAAAAAACATTTTCCACAAGCTCCCCAGCTAATAAACCTGTACTCAACCTTAAACTCCTCCATTGTAAGGCCGGTACTCAATCATGCACTTCTTTAACTACCATTTAGTGACAAGAACCTTTTACACAGTGGAGTTGTAGGAAATAGAATTATTCGTGGTTGTGTGAGGGGCAGACAAAAACCAGCCGAAAGGAAGGACTTGATAAATCAAAAGCCAATTTTAAAAACCAGTAATAGCAATCATTGCCACCAAGTATTTGTGGACTATCCGAATGACTAGGGTCAGTCACCACCACCACCACCACCACCACGCTCAACATGCAATTAGGGCTGCAACTAAATTATTTTCATAAAAATCGATTTGAGTAAATCATCGCCCAACTAAAAAATCAGATGAAAAAACAAATTGGTTTGTTAAGGCTGGGTTCAGACGAACGCAGTGTGAACGTGCGTTGAGCCGCACTTTATCACGGCCGTAGTAGCAGCAAATGACGTCCAATGACAGCCAATATACGAAGTACGGCGGCGCAACGCAAGCGGAAAACTAACGCATTTTTTCGAGAACGTGGAACCGCTAGTACTGACGCACAGAGTGCGCTGTGTCGGCATAGCTGCGTGTGTGCGTGATAACGAGACGTCAGACGCTGCACATGTCCAGCCAACATCACGTCCATTTGTTTTTTATAGCTGCGTCAAAAAATACGGCCGAAATCGCGCATCGTACGACCGCTATCGCGTCTTCCGTGAAAAAATGCATTTGGACACATCAACGCACTTTTTGACGGTAGACGTGAAAAATGCATTAGTCTGACCCTAGCCTTAAAAGGAAAATTACGTAAGGGAAAAAAGTAGGAGTTGAATTTTACAGTATATTCAAGAGTTTTTCAACTCAAGTCCTCAGGGTCCTCAAGTCCCTCTAACGGGCCAGGTTTTAAGGATTGCCTTGGGGAAATCCAGACCAATCCTGCAATCACCGAGCAGCAAATCATATCACTTGTGCTTCAGATATCCTGCAAACCTGGCCCGTTAGGGGTATCCGAGAACCGGAGTTGAGAAACACCGGTGTATGTGACTTTCGTACATACTTACGCAAATTGCGTGTCTCACATAACTTGCGTATTTATGCACGCAAGGTACAGGAGGGTGTGTGCATCTCAAGACCATGTCTGCTTTCTACCCAAACGCTGCTACGAACACTCTTACAGACATGACTGATGTCAGCACAAAAATGGGGAGAGAAGGGGGGCAGGCACTACACACAACCTGACCACTTTAATAAGCTAAAGTGGTCAGGTTGTGTGGTGTCCTTTTTAAATAATTTCATGACCCGGGCGTGAGAGGAAGTGAATTTGAGCAAGGGAACGGTCCCGTGCGCGGAAAGGAGAGTGGGGGAAGAGATTGGACCGGAGAGAGGGAGGCAAGGAGGGTGGGGTAGTGGTACGGGACTCCAGCTCCAAGAAAGGATAAAACACTGGTGGTACAGCTCCTCCACCCAATGCTAGTACCCCAGGGTCTGCTACGGTTGTAAAAACAAACTGGTTATGTCTAACGTAACCTAGAACTAAATCATATAGAGTAAAGTACTCGGCACATCTTCTCCAATCAGCTCCAAAGTAGTATCTGAGTTTTACTAACGTTTAACTCAGCAGTGTGTGCTGTACACGGGCAGATTATTTGACCGATTGATGAAACTAGCTGTCAACTATTTTCATTATTGATTAGTTGTTTTAGCCCTACGTGCAAGTAAACCTTGGCACAGAAGCTCCAGCTGCAATTCAGACATCTTTGCCAAAAGTTTCCAGCAAGATGTTTTCATCCTACAGGCAAGTATGATGAAATAACATTAAAACATGCCAAAAGTCTTCAGAGCCATGAAAATAGAATTGAAAAACCAGGCCAAGGTGGGGGAAGCAGATATTGGTATAAAGCCAGTAGTGCAAAAACCATCAGTTACTCTATTGGGACTTGTAACCCATCCAACACTAGGTAGAACACAATTAAACATGTCATTCTTGACGATGTGTGCCCATTCCTTAGCACTATATTGTTTTACCCTCTCCATGCAATAACCTGTACACAACCAAGGCAATGCCTCCAATTATTGACAGACAGCAACCTTGGCCGTCAACATGTTTTGGATTTCAATCTTCTAAAAGATACTCAGCCATTCACTAGGTTGACTGAGCACCATGTAAAAAAGTAGATCCAAAACATCTGGAGGGCCAGAGTTGCAGACCTGACTTCATGCCTCTTCTCCATGTACCCAGTCTACAATCCTGACTCTCCCCACATCATAAAACCAAAAACCTAGCACCCAGATCAAACGCCACCCAGCCCTACGTTTTTTTCCCTTCCTTGAAACAAGCCTTCTCTTTTGCCTTTTCTATCCACAATCTACACGGCAGCAAGCCCTTGGCTTCTTGCGCCATATCTTCTACACAACACCAATATCATCAAGTTAGTAAAAGCACACGGGTAGTGGGAACATATACAGCTACAACATCATTTAATTGTAGCCAAAATAACAGATAACAAGATCACTTCTCCAATCGGGTCTTTACCAAACTAAGGGATGCCCAAACTCCGGCCCCCCGAGATGTTCCTGAAATACAATCCCCATGTTTCTCCATCCATCTAATGCAGAGAATTCTGGGAGTTGTAGTTCAGGAACATCTGGGGGGCCGGAGTTTGGACATCCCTGACCTAACTGGTCCAAGAATTTCCTTTTCTTGCTATGTTGACAACAGCTACCGTTACAATCGCTGCCAACAAGTAACTGGATGCCAATTCCACTCCCCATTAAAAATAGGCTTTGTCCTGCCAACTCCTTCAACCCAAGTGGGAGGTAGTGACTGGTACCACTGGTAAATATTGCACCCGCTGTACCACGCACATACTATCGTACAATAACGTTCTATCATTTTATGCAGCGTATCATCAACAGATACAGAAAGATAGAGATGCGTTCAGACTCCCCATAAAAAAATGGCTCATGTTTTCTGCCGGATATCATAATGGAAAAGAATGACGGGAGAACAAAGAACTAAAACTTAAAATTTCTGTGGTAAAACATCGCACTTGTGCTCTTCCATATCAGAAGAGCGGCGGAAAAAAAAATAAAAAGTTGAATCGTCCGTTCGTGCAGACAAATTGGCAACCTGCCCAAAAGCGTTACAAAAAAAATAAATAAAAATTGTTGGTGCGCGCTCATTTCTTAGAAAACGTATCACGATACCAATTATCAATGAGAAGTAGGAGGGAAAATAAAAAACTGTGTATCTGCCTTCTACGTCAAGGAGTAATTCAATGAGTTTGGCCGGCTCGATGCTGTGGTTACTTTGAATATAGATTTTTCAGACCGAAAAGACATTTAGGAAGCAGCGACGGAGTTCTAGGATCCCATGGCCAGCTGACCCCAGGGTCTGTCAAACCCTTATCTAGGAAATAAAAAAAAAGATGGTTTATGCTCACATAGGGAATAGATTAACTTTAATTGCCTATGACCCCCCCCTCCATTGCAAAAAAAAAAAACGAACAACACAACCTCTACCACACACACACACGACTTCAAGAGAGTTAAATCCGTTTGTAAAGGTTTTGCGGCTCAACCTCAGCACGCAGTGCTTAAATTATTTCAATTTTATTGCCGTTTTAATAAAAAAAAAAAAAAAAAATTAAATGTTCAGACTCGTTTCGTTTGTTTTATAGGTTACACGATTCAACATTATGACATGTGCCAAAATCTAATAAATTATATAGATTTTTTTTTTAAAAAAATGGCAGCGTTATATGCGCAGCAATCTAGTTATGGGAGGTGAGGGTCTGGCCTCCCCACACACAGAGGCAGTTATCCTGCCTGGCACAGACCCTGACCTCCCCCTCCCACCCTCAATGCCTTGGAGCTTGGTGCCAGCACGGCCTGTGAAAGCCCCTCTTTGTCCGAGAGGCTCTGATAAGGTCTCCAAAAGAACAAAAAAGGACTTCTCTTCCGAGCATGCAAATAACCAGGGCATCCAAAAGACCGAGACACCCCTCCGGCCCCCCCGGCCACCCCTAGACCCCTTGTTCGCTTTCTCCCTTCCTCCACTTACGCTGAGCCCCACTTCACAAAGTACTTTTGATTTTTCTTTAGCTTCCGTGAAAACGTTGGGGTAAGCGACATGTTCTACAAACCCGCCATCCTTTCTGGGGATAAAAAAAAACGATTCCCATTCGCCTAATAAGGCTCCGAACAATGGAATAATTTAATCCGCCCTGAAGAGCGAGGAGCAATCAGTGTCCAGGGACAAAAACACAAGATGTGCTCCTCGCTGAACAAAAATCAGGTGTCTGTTTGACGACAACCAACGTGAAAGGCGTTGAGGTGACTAGGAGCGAGAGGAACCCATGATAATCCAATGCACAGTAGGAATCTGCTCGGGGGGGGGGGCACCGTCTCGAACATATAACCGTTTGTTTTGCACGATCATTTAGTAAAAGACAGGGCTTTGGGATAATCCTCATAATCTCCAGCTCAAAGCAGGACTGGAAGGCAGTGAGGGCAAAGTGACCCACTGAGCTCCGAAGAGATTTCAACCAAGCCAGAAGGAGAAAAAAAAAAAAAAAAAAAGTGAAGTATAAAACACGTCTAGGTTGTCATTTTTGTAGAAACCTTTCTACCGGCAGGCTTTGACCTGGGGTTCCGATTGTGAAACGCGTTTGATGCCGGTCCAGGATATGTTTGAAGATACCCACCCAACCAACACCTCCCTTAAAGAATCCACATCCTGTCATTTTCCATGAGCCGGTCACCCAGTGGGTCAGAACGTGACCTCTTGTTCCAGCGTTTCTCTTCTCCAAGCACACTTTGTTGCAATGGAGTAATTTATTCACAACGATCAATCTCTGCCCTCGTCGTTCCTCCACTACCTTTCATGCCGTAAATAAAAAAGGGAAAATCTATAGCGAGCCCCGGCTTATCGAAATTAACATACGAAAGTCATGAACAGGGCAGGCACGAGTCGGCGGCAAGAAAAGGGTTAATGAAGAGGAGTGAATGACTGGAAAAAAAATAATGAAGAGCTGTAATCCAAGGACTGCAAGCTTCCAGATTATCGTAGATTCAGCCTCTTGATTTAATGATATCCTTTACACGTAAAAATGCAAAACGTCAAAGTGATATTTTGGCCTCATTACCCTTTATAAAAAATAAAAAAAAAAGCATTTTCACCAATAAAGAGATATATATATATATACACACACACACACACAGACACACAAAAATATCTGAGTTATAAATAAGGAAATTGCTACGTTCAGATGCTTTTAGAAAGACCACAGGTGGAAAGACACCAAGTATCACAGGCTTTATAAAGCACTCACAACCTGATGAACTCGCTGACGGTCGAACCGTCAATTCGATTTTAAATATGTTTTCACGGTAGTTGTTCTACTACACGGTGTGTATATAACACAACACACACACTTGCTGCTGCCACCGCAGGATTTCAATTAACCCTTAGGGAGGGATTTTCACCATCCATCAAGACACAAATGGCAGGCCCTCTCAAACGTTAGGAAGCATTATCCCGCAGGGACTATAGACAAGGCTGCAGAATTATGTGAATGGTGGTGATGAGCCTGAGGTTTTGCCAAGATCCACCATTGCATTGTACATAAAACAGGATAACATGTACATGCAAGTTGCACTCACAGAACAGTAGGAGAGGACCCTGCAATCTAACCTTTTGTCTGCTTCAAACCCACCCATGTAAGTAATTGATTCCTCTGTCTTCACAGGCTTCCATCAACCCACACCCCCCCCCCCAGCAACAAGTCACCCAGATGATTGTTATCGGACTCCTAAGCCATTGTTCCAAGGCTGGTCCTGTGTCCATTGTTTCTGTACTTTCTACCTGGGTGTGCGTTTTTCCCATTCTAAAGTGAAAAAGTCAGTCGCCATTTTTGGGTTGCACCTGCAAGGATCTCCTGTGTATTATTGCCTGCGTTCTGGCCCAGAAGCGGTACTTCTGCGGAATACTGACTTGAAGGGGAGCATTCTGCACGTGGATGGAAACCCCCTCGTAATAGCAGAGATCAGGTTTATGCAACTGGTCACAGACACTACTCGACAGCACTGTTTCAGGCTTGTTGTGCCCTCAGCAGGAGCTAGGCATGACCAGTTGCAGTTTGATGCTTGGCCCGTAGGGTAAATCAATACTCATTTAAGTTGTGGCGAAAACACCCAGGATGCAAAGAAGTGAGAAATTGTGGACGTCATTTACATGTCTTACCCAGAGTTCTGTGCTGCATATGGGGAATGTAGTACATGAGTTCTGGGATGCGGTTCTTGGAATTGCTGTGATGTGCAAATGGATGGCCTCTGCAATAATAACCTTCATTATTTGCAGTGTGGAGCCTTTTAATCTCATTTTTTATGCCCTCCACCACAAGTTAAACTTCCAGGTAGTAGCTTGTCATTTTGAGTGCAAGGGCTCTCTGTACACACACGCCATACATATATAAAACATAAAAAAACACAAAAAGATCCGAAAGACACTTGACTTTGAAGACTTATTTATAAAATACGATCTTTTCTTGCATAAGCGTGCTACAAAAATCAGTGCCGCACACCAGCAACAGGTCCTACTGTACGCCAACCTATTGACCACGCTTAGGAGATCAACTGGTCCTCTTAGAACTCTCTGCAGGACAAGGTTTTAAACTGAACCTGCGATGAAGAACTTGTGTAAGGCTGGGGTCAGACGAGCGTGATTTCTACGGGCTGTACGTCCGTGCAGTACGGACATCGTCAGTACGGATGACGCAGTAGTGGTCACACAGTCCGTTTTTTCACTGAAGTTATTTTTGAAGGTTGTAGGAGGGGAAAATAAATTACAATGAAAAAACATTCTGTCCGTCAAAAATGCTGGACGTATAAATGCAGTCCGTCTGACCATGCTCCATCACTCACACACAAAGCTATGCAGACGTTGTGGACGCAGCGCACTCCGCACGTCCGTTCTAGCAGTATTACGTTCTTGCCTAACCTGCGTCTGTTTGCCGAGGCCGTTGTGCGTCCGCAGTTCAGTGCGGACGTACTTCGTGTGTCAGGCTCCAATGGACTTTCTTTCATGCTATCACGGACGTACTTTTAGGCGCAATCACGGACGTGAACACTACGCTCGTCTGACACCAGCCTAAACCATCTGACTGGGTGCAGCACACCAACAGAATACACACACACAGTATCAATACACAAATATACACAATGTATCCATCCTGCTGTGCCGTGTAATTTATATTCAGTGTACAGGAGATGCCCATTGATTTCCAAGTGAATGCCGCCAGATAACTGGCATTTCTTGGGTCACATTAGTTACAGTTTTCTATAAAGTGCTAACAAGTTCCATAGCGCTGTACAGTGGGAGGCAAAAAAAAAAAACAATACATACAGGTTAAACGCACAGTACAGTAGGTGAGAGGACCCTGCTCAAGAGCTTACAATCTATATTTAGAAGGATAATGAGGATCCTTTAGGAACTCCGGTAATAACGGTTTTCAATACATATACATAAATATACATATATTTATTTAACACCCACACATTATTAGAATCTGATTCCTGCAAGAAAACCATGAAATTATCCATCATCTGCTAATTATCCCTGACATCTGTGCTTGGAAAGCAAAGGGTACCTCCTGTAAACCGTGCGTTTTTTAGCAATTCGCAGCACAGCAGGACATAATTCGCAGGTATAGGGAATTTTAAATCATTTTTAAATGCCATAAACTGCACTTGGTCGATGGACGAAGAACAAGGCACAGCGGGGAACCAGAGATCATTAAAATGCATATCTGGAGGGGAGAACAAAAGTCACAGGAAGTGTAATGCGGTGACAGAAGGGGCAACAGAGAGGGTCCCAACCTCTGGCACATGACGCTGGAGGAATGCACTCTCCTATTCTGAGTGAGGTCCTCCATAACCGGTTTTACACAAGGCATTTCATTGTCCTACACGCAGCTCAGGGCAAAGATCGATTCACTGCCACTGGCAAGCCCTGCTCTTCATTCAGGGCGGATAGATTTTTCTTTATTTTACTACAATTATCATTTAAATCCTCTAAACATTGTGTTTTCTTTAGGTTCTACGGCTGACACAAAATATAAAAAGCTATATCCAACATTGCCAAATGGTCGAGACTGGTCATCAGCATCAGTCAATTAGACGAGGGCTTGACAGACATAACAAACTTAGGTCCAATAAGAATATACAGGAACAGAATATATAGATTCTAGCAGAGGGGCAAACTTTTCTATGTAGGCGTGATAAGGTGAAGGAAATAATCTGGGATGATGTGTATATCCCCCCTATGTTTTTAAGGGAGGGTTGGGATATCCAAGCCCGATAGAGATTGAGAGAGGTCGAGATCTGAGGTTGGCCGAGTGTAAAAGTACAGAAAAGGTACGAATGCAGCAAAGGTTGCGCGACAGGGGCCGCAGTCTAGCGAGAGATTGCAGACACGGCCAGCCGAAGGGGCCTGGCAGAATGCTGTTAGTGCATTCTGCCAGCGCCCCCAGACCAGGGCCGGATTAAGATCTCTATGGGCCTGGAGCTGAATATTTTGGTGGCTTTTTTTGGAATTTAGTGAAATGAAAGCATATTTTAGGTTATTTAATAGTGCAGATACAGTTATATCTAACCGGGCAGTTACTGTGTGAGGAAATTTACATTCAGATTTCAATCATTTACAGCTTGTAAAATTATTTTTTCATATTTTATCATCCAAACCTTTGTGGTTATATATCCTATAGGGCATTCTTGTTAAAAAAAATTGAAATGGGATCCTGTTACTGCATTTTTCTGAGAAAATATTTCATTTTTTTTGGTTAAAATTGTATATTTCTCGTGTTTTGGAGGATGGTGTTTTATGAATAATATGACTGTATAAAACACTGATCTTGCTCCCAGCGTGGGAAAGGAGAAGGTGAGTAATGGCAATGGTATTGCTCATTTTATACGTGACAAATAGACGACGCCATTGCAATGGAACTGAAAAGAAGTACATTAAAAGAAAAACAAAAAAACTTTTTGATTTTACATGGTCATGTTTGGTAGTCATGCAAAGGGCAGACGCTGACCTGTCCAATGACACCTCCATTCGCCTTGTGAAGTGTAAAGATTAGTGACGTAGGGTTCAAAGTCTCCCCCCCCCCCCAGTGCACTTTGCTGCAGTGCGGCATTTTCGGTTTTGGTGTAACAATTTGTAATAACGGATCGTGCCATCACCTCCACACTTGAGATGGTGAGTTAGTGCAGCATCATTGTTCACTTTGTAATTGAAAACTGGAAAGCATTGCTGTGTTAGAAAGAAAAAATAAAGAAGAAATATTTATTATTTATTTTTTATTGTTACATAAAACCTGGTCATGTTTGGTATCATTGGAAAGGCCATGCTCTGGCCTTTCCATTGATACTTCACATGACCCTGTAGCTGCTATGGCATTGTAGATAATGGGGTCCAAATGTCCATCAATGCAGACATTGTTATTTTTTCTCTGGGCCTATTCTGGGGCATGGGCCTGGAGCTGCTGCTCCATCTGCCCCTATGTTAATCTGGCCCTGCCCCAGACACCCAGCTCAGTGCTGGTTTACGGTATAGGGGAATTTGCACGAGTACCAGTATCTCGTGCAAATGCATATCGCCTGCTTGTACGTGTACCATGGGTTGAGAACCCCTACTCTAGAGGACCATGCTATGGTGCCCTGTGACGGTGCTGGTTCAAGGTCTATGTAAAAATAACACTGATGCATCACAGTCAGGGGCTACCAGGGCCATGAATTTGTCAAGCCCACACCTCGATTGACTTCACAGATCCAGTAGATGACGGATTCATCCAAAACTAATGTACTAGGCCATCTAACACATGGTCCATAGGTGTCATTTTCTGGAACTATCACTTGTGTGTGATGTGGTGATGGTCCGATGTCTATCATCAAGGAGTAGCTCTTCCAGTTTCAAAGAAAGATTACAAATAAAAAAACAGTAACAGGATCAAGAGACTTTATGGGCTTAGGCTAGGGACAGATGAGCGCATTTTCTGCGGCCACCGTCAAAATGTACGTCGATGCGTGCGCACGCATTTTTTCACAGAATACGCTTAAGTGGTCAGACGATGCGCAATTCTGGACGTATTTCATGACGGTGGGGTAAAAAGAAGTCTAGGGAAATCCGGCTGTTTGAACGTTATGTTGGCCGCACACTAGCAGCGTCTGACATCTCCTAATCACGCACACACGCTGCTATGCGGCCGCAGCGCACTCTGTACGTCAGTACCAGCGGTTTAACGTTCTCGAAAAAATGCGTTCATTTTCCACTTGCGTTGCGCGGCCGACTTTTGTGCGACCGTACTCGTATATTGGCTGTCATTGCCCGTCATCTGCTGCTAGTGCGGCCGTGATTATGTGCGCCAGAACGCGCGTTCGCACTGCCTCAGTCTGACCCTAGCCTTCGGAGTGTTACTTTTAAAGGTCTCACCTGTCAGTCATCTTGCTGGGGGGGGGGATGTAATCCCCCCCCCCCACCAGTACTTATTGACCCTGGGATAGAATAATAACTTGGAAGACAATGTATCTCAGAGAACAGGCCAAGTTAGATCATGGACAAGTGGTTTGACGAGGATCAAATCAGAGCCACCACCATGTTGGCCATTGGAGTCGGAGTCTTTCATCCTCAATCTTTATCACTTTTCTAATAAATGGCAGCATCTTCAACGCCATAACTGCACAACCATCTGATGCTCAGCCATTAAACATGGCTCCTCATCACAGGATAGGTCACAAGGTGGCTGGAGGTGGTGGGAGTGGAGATAGTCTACAAGCGTTGATCCTCTGATCTCAGCAGGAACAAAGCAAAGGTTCTCAGTCGCTGCTTTCCAAAGAGCTGCCCAGACAAGATCCTGCAGAGACAGCCTCTTCCCATTGTTTGTTTAGCTCTAATTACCACTGGGACCTCAGACAAAAACACCTTGGCAAATCGCAGGAGGTGCTCCATAGACAGGTGTGCGCACACCTAAACAGGGGAGCCTCGTAGACACGTTTGGCAGGTGTGGGGGAGGGATAGCGCTCATGAAACCAGAAGGGTCACGAACACCCGATGGACGCCATCACGGTGATATTGAGAGAACTATAAATCCCAGTGTTTCTCTAGCCAGATATACAAGGACTGAAAGAGAAAAAAAAAAAGCAAAAGCGCCGGCTCAACCAATTTATATTAAAACTTGAAAAGCCAACTAAAACACTCAGTGCTCTATTACATTCTTCACGCAAAAACGCATGCAGAAAGCGTGAATTTTTACGAGCAGCGTTAAACGTTAACGCGCGTAAAACAACACTTGTATTACAATCCTTAGCATTTTTTCATCCGTCAAAAAAATAACGCGTGTAAACAGACGCGCAAAAACGCGCGGAGCAACGATGCGCGGACTGTTTTTTTTTTCACGTGATTCAGCCAATCAGAATTAAGAACCACAATTGTCTCACGTTATGTTTTTGTGCCTGTCAAAGTCAATCTGCGCATATATGCTGCATCAATAATAAAAACACGCACAACTTCTCAATTTTATTGTTTGGGTATGTGTAGAAAGTGTAACTATACTTTACTGTATTTTTTTTCGTGCTAGTGTATTGGGGTTCGGCCAGGACGTTCAGATTTGCCGTTACCACCAGCTTTTCAAAGACGTTAAAATTATGTGCGCAAATGCTATGCGTTAAATTTTGCGCATAGATTGTAATTAGGGATGCACCGATACTAGTATCGGTATCGATATTGCCGTTTGCACGAGTACTTGTTACTCGTGCAAACGGCCCGATACATCCCGCCGATACCGGAAGCCGGCGCTGGGCCGGCTTGCCGGTATCCGCGGGGCTGGGGAAGCTGGCCGCGTGCAGGAAAAGCACGCGGCCAGCATTCCCCTCCGGTGCGCCGCGATACTCACCCATCCTGAAGGTCCGGTCGCTGGGCAGTGATGCGTTCCCGCGCCGCTGGGCGCTCCTGTGACGCTGCCTCTCGGCTGGAGGCAGCGTCACAGATGCGCCCGGCGGCCACGTGATCGCATCAATGCCCAGCGACCGGACCTTCAGGATGGGTGATTATCGCGGCGCGCCGGAGGGGATCGCTGGCCGCGTGCTTTTCATGCACGCGGCCAGCTTCCCCAGTGTTCGAGCTGGGGGCAAATCCATGTGAGCTGGGGCAAATCCATGAGACCTGGGGGCAAATCCATGAGACCTGGGGGCAAATCCATGAGACCTGGGGGCAAATCCATGAGACCTGGGGGCAAATCCATGAGACCTGGGGGCAAATCCATGAGACCTGGGGGCAAATCCATGAGACCTGGGGGCAAATCCATGAGACCTGGGGGCAAATCCATGAGACCTGGGGGCAAATCCATGAGACCTGGGGGGCAAATCCATGAGACCTGGGGGCAAATCCATGAGACCTGGGGGCAAATCCATGAGACCTGGGGGCAAATCCATGAGACCTGGGGGCAAATCCATGAGACCTGGGGGCAAATCCATGAGACCTGGGGGCAAATCCATGAGACCTGGGGGCAAATCCATGAGACCTGGGGGCCAAATCCATCAGAGCTGGGGCCAAATCCATCAGAGCTGGGGACAAATCCATCAGAGCTGGGGACAAATCCATCAGAGCTGGGGACAAATCCATCAGAGCTGGGGACAAATCCATGAGTGCTGGGGACAAATCCATGAGTGCTGGGGCCAAATCCATCAGAGCTGGGGCCAAATCCATCAGAGCTGGGGCCAAATCCATCAGAGCTGGGGCCAAATCCATCAGAGCTGGGGCCAAATCCATCAGAGCTGGGGCCAAATCCATGAGTGCTGGGGCCAAATCCATGAGTGCTGGGGGCAAATCCATGTGAGCTGGGGGCATATCCATCTGAGCTGGGGGCAAATCCATGAGTGCTGGGGGCAAATCCATGTGAGCTGGGGGCAAATCCATGTGAGCTGGGGGCAAATCCATGTGAGCTGGGGGCAAATCCATGTGAGCTGGGGGCAAATCCATGTGAGCTGGGGGCAAATCCATGTGAGCTGGGGGCAAATCCATGTGAGCTGGGGGCAAATCCATGTGAGCTGGGGGCAAATTTCTATATGAGGTCTGTTCTTATTGGAAAGCGTCACATGACATTAAATAAAAGTATCGGTACTCGATATCGGTGAGTACTTTTAAAAAGTATCGGTACTCGTACTTGGTCTTAAAAAAGTGGTATCGGTGCATCCCTAATTGTAATACCATCCGCGTACCAGCGCACAAACGCATTTGCGCTCACAGTGTTAAGTATAGGACGCGCAAAGTACATTATGCTCGCAAAGGGTTCGCGCAGGTTCACCCGCGGTAGACGTATACGTGCATTTTTTGCATGGACACTGTAATACGACGTTCAGCACAAAAGGGTTTTGCCCCTCACGTTAATGCGTTTTTGCGCACGCGTTAACGTTTGCGCGAAGAATGTAATAGAGCCCTCAATATTTTAAATATATATATCATCCAAAACAAAATCCACGCAACTGACAAAGGGTTAATGGGAAATTGAAAAAAGTTCCTGAGAGAACTGAAACGTTGGAAAATTAAAAACATTTTTTCCCCATTAACCCTTTGTCCGTTGTGTGGATTTTGTTTTGAATTATTGCATATCATGGGCTTTATTCCGCACCCAACTAAAGCCCAATTATTTTTTGGAGTATTGCTGGAGTGCGGGATGTCTATGTCTAGGTGTGTCTCGCTCTCTCAAAACACACACACACACACACACACACCTCTGAATCACCGCACTTGAGTACTATAAAATAAAACGTTATGGAATATAAATTCTATTTAAAAACAGAATGTTTAAATACAGAATAATAAATGATAAGGTTACCTTGAAAATGAGCCGAAACGTCAGTTCTTATTTTTACATATTCAATAGTGGGTTTGTTTTAATCATTAATCATTATTTTTCAAGTATTTATTATTATACTTGATTGTGGCCAGAGACTTTTATGTATTTGAATTGGGGCCAAGCACAGAGACCTTTTTTGTTTTTCTTGCGCACATTGGAAAGGATGTTGCTGGAAATATATATTTTCCAGGTTAACATACAAATCTGAATTTCTTATTTTTCAAAATTCACAATTACAAAACTTAAAGGAACACTCCACTCAAAAATCACCCCCCCCCCCCGTTTTTCTATCCCTATTCCCTTAATTAATCATTGGGGTGTTTTGTTTTTTTATATACTCACCTCCCTCCTCTTGCGCTCCCGTCCTTCTTGCCTTCTGGTTTACGTGAGAAGCGCGCATGCGCGCCTCTCATGCAAGCCAGCCAATCGGCAGGCGTCCTCCCGGCTCCCTCTGAGGATTAGTGTTGCACGCATCCTCTGCCGCCAGCTACTGCGGCGAGTTGGAGACGTCATCGCGCTGAAAGCGCGATGACATCTCCTACATGGCAAAAGTCGGCAGAAGCGGGAAATATGATTCCCGCTCTGCTGACCGACAGCTGGGAGGGCGGAGTAAAGTTCTCCGCCTCTCTCAGCTGTTTTCAGCTTTTTCAGTTGATCTGCCGAGCGGAGGGAGGGGGGACAGAGGGCAGGATACTCCGGGCATTATGACCACCTAAAATAGCTTAGGTGGTCATGTTGCCTAGAATATCCCTTTAAGTGACCGATATCGTGTGGGGAAAAAAAATATATATATAGAAGTAACGGCTAAGGCTAGGGTCAGACGAACGCATTTTTCGCATTGTCCGTGAAAAACTGCGTTCGAACGAATGGATGTATTTTTCCATGGAATACGCGATAGCGGTCATACGATGCGCATTTGCGTCCGTGATTTTGTACGGATCATCAATTAAACACTTTTTGCGTCTGGACGTTATGTAGGCCGGACATTAGCAGTGTCTGACGTCTCCCAATCACGCACACACGCCGCTATGCGGACGCAGCGCACTCTGTACGTCAGCACTAGCGGTTTCACCTTCTCGAAAAAATGCGTTTGTTTGCCGCTTGCGTTGCGCGTCCGAACTTTCGTGCGGCCGTACTTTGTATATTGGTCGTCATTTGCTGCTACTGCGGCCGTGATAAAGTGCGGCTGCACGCGCGTTCGCACTGCGTTCGTCTGACCCCAGTCTTAAGTAAACAAGTAACAAGAATGAGATCAGATAAGGAGGATAGATACAAAAAAAAAAAAAAAAAAAGTGTAAAAAGAAGACATTGCAAAAGGCACGAAATGTTTGGGTACGTCCGAGTCCACAGACCCCAAACATGATGTAATGATGTAAATAAGATAGAGTTCTGCCGCCATAGCCTGCCCCACCGTATCATCAAGCAATGTTTTAAAAAGGGATGCTCTGACCCAGTGATTTCCAACCTTTTCATCTTCCGGCACACGGATTAAAGAAAAAAAAACGAAAACAAAAACAAAAAACAATAAAAATAAAATCACAGCGGCAGTCCCACCCCCCCAAATTATATTTATTGCTGGTTCATTTGCAGCACAGAAACAAACATATCACGGCAATACAGAAACATAGTTCAGTCAGTTTTGACTGTTTTTAAGTGGCGACATACAGAGTACGGGGAATAACAGTTCCTCCGGGTGTCACATAGGGTTAGGGGTTAAGCGTTCTGTGAGACAGGGCCAGGGTAGTACACATGCGGCCGTCACCAACAGGATCAGAAGGAGTTGCCACATGGGTAGGGTCAGTGTAAGCCAGGAATTGGGGGTAACGTGGGATCAGAGGGTGCGTTGGGGACTGGTGGGGAGCCTCTCAGCATTTGTAGGGAATACCAGGGGGCGCAAAAAAAGGTGCGACGCAGTGAGGCCTTGGTGTCTTCGGGGAGGGCCGCAATTAGGGGTGAACAGTTCAGAAAAAACATCATGGTCCGGTCCTCCTGGTGCAAGGAGGCTTCTACCCAGTCAACTAAAAACATTGAGTAGATCCTATCATACACCATGCGAAAGGGGGGGGGGGAATCCATTGGGATAGCTAGCCAAAACCAAGGACATTTGGGTAGGGGGTAGGAGGTTGAAAACTGCTCATTCAGGAGTGTTGGGGGCTGTGATTTGAAGGACCGTGGAGCAGAACCTACGGACAGAGTCCCAAAATAGCTGGATGTAGAGGCACAACCACAAAAACTGCTGCTGTGCACTGTCTAAGGATATTTATACGATCAAATATACCAGGAAAAACATGTTAAGATTGAATTGTACATCTCCCCTTTGTGCCATTGCTCCACTACTACACCCACATTTTGTCACCGCCTGTCCCGTTACATCATTCTGCAGTTGCGCCGGAAATTCCCCCGACACACTTAAGGAGCGTTCGTAGCATACCAGTCTACCACGGCACAGTGATTGGGGAAAGAAAAAAAAATCACTACTATTTAGAGGATTTGGCCAGAAAATCCCAAAAATATTAAGAATTAACCATCAATCAGGGAATCGGGTGGAGGTTTGAATTTTAGACCCAACGGCTGTACTTTAAGCTTAATTTCTGCCATAACCAGCATTTATTCAGTGCTCTAGTTTTATCTCCAAATTATTTGGCCAACTAAGGTCAAAAATTTGTGATTCTCCACCAATTCAAGTCTTCATGTATAATCCTCAAACGTCATGTCATGTTCACAAAAAAGTAGCACACAGTGGTTGAGGGTTTCTTCTATTCTTGGCAAAGTGCTGGAGGAGGCTCATTAACTGGGGCCATATACAGGATTTTGGGACCTCCTGGGCGTGAAGGCCTTTATTACCTCCAGGGATCTGGAGCAATAGCAAAGACATTAAAGACCTTTGCTCCAAACTATTCATGGCCCCTGTGTATGGTCCTTATCAACATAATTGCTATCTGTCCAAGTATTTAGTTACAGTCTGTGGTCAAAATAAACATGATGTTATCTCAGAAGGCCTGGAGTTGAGAAAAATGGCAATTCCAAGGCAGGAACACACAAATCAACTCATCTGAATAAAAAACGTCTGTTTCCAGAGTATTAAAACAAAGTCTTCATGGGAAACCAGCAGATCTGCTGCATTACCAAACCAGAATGTGTTAGGTAACCAAGAGGAGGGTTGAAGACACTTCCGAGTAGAAGACGGGTCAGAAAGATTAAAAGAGGTTATTCACGGACCTCCAAATTGAACCCAACGTTGAATTTCTCTGTTTGGTGCAATTAGTCTATTCTCCTCTCAGCTGTCAAGTCGCCAAATACATGCGAATTGACAGAAAAATATGTAGTACTTCAACAGTGGTCAGCACCAAAAACGGCCCATAGACAACTATCAATTTGTCTATTCACAGACCATCTGAATTTCGGTGTTTCAATTCAATAGGTGAATCTAAAATTGGTTTCAATGTAATAAAAACATTTTTTCCTTTTTAATTTTTTTCAAAAAACAACATTTTTTGAAAGCCTTTTTTTTTTTTTATTTATTTATTTTTTAAAAGAGATTTTTTATAAAGACCTCTTTTTATTATTTTTTAAAAAAGGACTTTATTATTTGGATAAGTTCTATATATGGTCGCCTGATGGCGAAAATTATGGTAAATTTAGAAATGAATTCCAAGGTTTCTCAAGTAGAGAGAGAGACCATATTGTCTTGTTTGCTGGGGGTAACCCTAAAATTACATAAATTTCCAATTGACAATCGTGGTTACAATTATCACAAATTCTTAATATTTAACTTTTAATAAGTCTGCATTCTAAAACTAAATCAATTTGAAATGAAGGAGAATTACCTCCTGACGGTGAACACCCTTAAAAACACACACACAATTGAATAATAGAGGTATGCTAATTTCCTTTGCTAAATTTTAACAACGTTCTTCCCAAGATTTATCTCCGTTTCTAAATAATTCCAGAGTCAACCTTCATAGGTTGATAATTATAGGAAGGTACAGAACGTTGAAAAATTATTAAAACCAGTTACAAAATTTAGCAAGTTAATATACCCTGTTTAATAATTTTTCAACGTTCTGTACCTTCCTAGAATTATCAACCTATGAAGGTTGACTCTGCAATTATTTAGAAATGGAGATAAATCTAGGGACGAACATTGTTAAAATTTAGCAAATGAAATTAGCATACCTCTATTATTCAATTGTGTGTGTGTTTTTAAGGGTGTTCACCGTCAGGAGGTAATTCTCCTTCATTTCAAATTGATTTCGTTTTAGAATGCAGACTTAAACTTTATTATTTGGACATCATTTTTTACAAACTTTTTGTTGATGTAAGCTCCCACCCCCCCCCAGTTCAGTAGAATTCACCGATGCCAATTCAGCACAAATCGGCAGTTTCCACAGTTGCCCGATAACCATTTCAGCGTTTACAATTTTGGAAAAATAGGAGTGGCCATTCGATAAGCAATAGATGCCAAATGGAATCTCCGAAGTGAGCCGTAATGAAAAGCCCCAAAATTGCAGTCGATTGGCTGTGCAGAGGTTTCTAAACTACAACTGCCAATAAATTCTCTGGCCTGATCTAGATCTTCGTGTAGCCAATCTTAAGAGCAACCGATTTGGAAAAAGTAGGTTTCTTCATTATTTTTATAACAATCTGGATAAAAAATATATATATTATATATATATATATATTATTATTTTACACACACAGTTGTGCTCATAGGTTTCCATACCCTGGCAGAATTTATAATTTCTTGGCCATTATTTACCCAGGACATACTTGAAAACGAGAAAATCTCAATGTATCCTTCCTGGTAAGATACTTTATAAATAAAATTTCAGAGCATATTTATTTATTTATTTATAAAGGATTTTACCAGGAAGGATACATTGAGATTTCTCTCGTTTTCAAGTATGTCCTGGGTTCGAGAACATTGAGTGGTTACAGAAATACAAAATAGTAAAATGCAAGATATTAACACAGGACCAAATATACAGATTAACAGAAAAATAAATATGGAGGAAATGTAGTCATTATGTTACATGTTTACAGGTGCATTTTGTATTGAGGTATGCTAATAGGGAGCTCTTAAGGGACTTTAGACTGGGGGAAGATTTGACGGCGTCTGGGAGGTTATTCCATATTTGCGGTGCTCTGTAGGAAAATGCGGATCGAGCCACTTTCTTTTTGTATTGTGGTATTGCAAGTAAGGTGCTGGTCCTGGATCTGAGGTTATAGGATGAGGGAACTGCTGGGGGAAGCAGCATATTCAGGTAGGGTGGTAGCTTCCCAGAAAAGCTCTTAAACACCAGGTTGGAAAGGTGAAGGGTGCGTCTAGAGTCCAGCGATGGCCAGTTTAGTTCTTTTAACATGTCACAATGGTGGGTCATGTAGTTACATTGTAGCACAAAGCGACAGAATGAGTTATACAATGTAGTAAGTTTCTGGAGGTGCGTTTGCGGGGCGGCTGCATACACTACATCTCCGTATTCAATGGCTGGCATAAGCATTTGTTGTACAATCTGCTTTCTTACCGCGGGGCTCAGGCAGGATTTGTTTCTGTACAGCGCACCTAGTTTGGGGTAAAGTTTAGATGAGAGTTTTTCGATGTGGGGGCCAAAAGATAGATTTGGGTCTAACCACATACCTAGGTATTTGAGAGAGGTGACTGGTCAGTGTGCCGTTTGATTTTGTCCCAACACATAGATGGGGTGTTTGCAATTTGTGTAGTTTAGGTGCAGTTCCAAAGAGCATTGTAACAGTTTTGTCAGTATTTAGAAAAAGTTTGTTATTTGCTATCCACTTTTCTACCCCTGTGAATTCTTCTTGCAGCACGGCCTCCAGCTGCGGAGATTTGGTTTGCTGGTATAGATTACCGTGTCGTCTGCGTACATGTGTACAGTTGAAGCTTTGCAGACATTGGGCAGATCGTTTATGAAATTGTGAATAGCAGGGGGCCAAGTATCGAGCCTTGGGGTACACCGCACGTGACTGGGAGGGGAAGGGAAGTGCTGTCAGAAATGGACACAAATTGAGACCTGTCAGACACATATGATTGGAACCAGGTTAACGTACTATCACCAATACCAGAGTTTTTAAGTTTTTGTAATAGGATGCCATGTGTCTACTGTGTCAAAAGCCTTGGCAAAGTCAAGGAAGATGGCTCCAGTTAGATTTCCTTGTTCCATGCCGCTTGGATATCATTACAATCTTTTAAAAGGGCAGTTGTAGTTGAATGGTTTGGACGAAAGCCTGATTGATCTGGGGTTAAATAGTTCTGATACTGATAATAATCACGTAATT
Source organism: Leptobrachium leishanense (assembly GCA_009667805.1). Lineage (NCBI taxonomy): Eukaryota > Metazoa > Chordata > Amphibia > Anura > Megophryidae > Leptobrachium > Leptobrachium leishanense. The sequence continues at coordinate 120,088,522 of CM019071.1, forward strand.
GAGTGTAGACACATTTTTCCCGAATTTTTTGACATTACAGGGAGCAGTGATATTGGGCGGTAGTTGGATACCAAAGTATTGTCTCCACTTTTATGGATAGGTACCACCCTTGCAGTCTTCCAGAGTATGGGTATGTATCCAGTTGCCAGTGATTCATTAATCAGGGTTGCGACAGGTTTAGCAATTGCTGGTGCACTGATTTTCAGCAGCATTGCTGGGATTTGATCAGGTCCAGACTGGTATTTCATTTTTTGGTTACGGAGAAGTTTAGTGATGGCACCGACAGGCACAGGCCTAAAACTGAATAGGTCTGGGTTACGGGGTTTTTGCACTGTTGGTGGGTCCTGACCTTCGTGCGGCCTTTCTGATTGCGTTTCATTTCCTAGCTTAGCAATGAGGGTGGTGGCGCATCCAACAAAATAATTATTAAAAGCATTTGCTACATCTAGGGGGTGTTGTACAGTTTGGTTGTTTACTTTTAAAGCAGCTGGTTGGGAGTGGTTGGGGGGTGCTTGTATGTTACTTAGGATTTTCCAAAAATTTCTGGGGTTTGATATGTTATTGTTTAAATTTTCATTGAAGTATTGGGCTTTAGCCATTTTTGTTTCTTTTGTGCATTCATTCCGGCATTTTCGGTATTCACAGTGATCGTTCATGGATCCAGTACTCTTGAACTTTGACCACCGGGAGTCTCTAAACTGGTACATATGCGTGAGGTCAGCTGTAACCCAGGGGAGATGGGCCCCTTTTACTCGCACTTTACGCAGCGGGGCATGGGAATTCCAGACTTGCAGGAGCTCAGACTGAAAGTATTCAACTGCACAGTCTAGGTCTGGGATTAGGTTTAGCCTGTACCAGGGGAGCTGTTTGAGATCACTTAGGAAGGATTCAAGAATACATTTCTTGAAAGACCTGGTGGTTATTACCTTTGGGGGAGATTTCAAGGCCTTAATTTGCGCACGCAGTACACTAGACAATGGTCACTAAAGCTATTAGCAAGAACGCCTGCCTCCTGTATTCTATCAGGAGATGAGGAGAGAATCCAGTCCAGCAAGGTATGGTTAGGGCTTTTCATATTAATGCGAGTGGGGGAGGAGATTAATTGAGTTAGCTGCAAAGTTTTAAACAGCGAGCAGTGTTTATTGTTTTTGGGATTTAGCCAATCTGTATTAAAATCGCCGAGGACCAGCAGTTCACTTTTTTGGTTTTGGGCAAGTAGGTTATTAAGGATTTGAGATATGTCAGAGAGGGAGTGCACTGGAGAGCTCGGTGGACGATACAACCCAGCAACAATGATTGATTTACTGAATGGGATCTCAATTATACCAGAGAGGAAATCAAAGGTGACAGGAGAGCTAGAAGTCTGTAAGGGGGTGAACTTTATGGACTCCTCAACATAAATAACAATTCCCCCTCCTCTCTTTGCTCTGTCTTTTCTATAACATGAATACCCCTGTATTGATATGGCAGAGTCTGGTACTTTTGGGGTTAACCACGACTCTGAGCACAAAGACTTTGGGTTTGTAATAGCAGCACCAAGCCTGAAGCTCATCCAATTTAGGGAGTAAACTTCGGATGTTACAGTGCACGAATGAGAGGCCTTTTTTAGTGGGGAGACTAAAGGTTGTGTCACCTATAGGACCAGGGTTAGATTCCACATCGTTTGCCAGGGAAAGTAGCAGAATGAATAGAAATTTGGACAGAGTTTTCTTTTGGTGATACTGTAATTGCACAGTATTAAATCTCTGTGTGGGGGTAGGAGGGCTGGACTTTAGTACTCTCCACCAGCACTCTGCTGACAGGTTAGAAGAACCAAGTAGGCTGGGGTGTATAGGGACTTGATTTCCATCCTGGGGAAATTGGAAACATATACATTTCTTTCACACATGGTTAGTGTTTGGCTGAAGCCATTTATTATTATATCAAGTGTGTTTACTTTTTTAAATCCTAATGACAACAGGAACAACCCAAATGACCCTGATCAAACATTTACATACCTCAGTTCTTAATACCATGTGTTGCCCCCTTTAACATCAATGACAGCTTGAAATCTTTTGTGGATGAGGCTCTATCTTCTCAGATGGTAAAGCTGCCCATTCTTCTTGGAAAAAAGCCTCCAGTTCCTTTAAATTCTTGGGCCGTCTTGCATGAACTGCACGTTTGAGATCTCCCCAGAGTGGCTCAATGATATTGAGGTCAGGAGACTGAGATGGACACTCCAGAACCTTCACTTAATGCTGCTGTAGCCAATGACAGGTCGACTTGGCCTTGTGTTTTGGATCATTGTCATGTTGGAATGTCCAAGTACGTCCCATGCACAGCTTTCGGGCTGATGAATGCAAATTTTCCTCCTGCATTTTTTGATAACATACTGCATTCATCCTGTCAATTTGACCAAATTTCCTCTGACTTTGTAGCTCACACATCCCCAAACATCAGCGATCCACCTCCGTGGATCACAGTAGGAATGGTGTACCCTTCATCATAGGCCATGTTGACTGCTCTCCGAATGTAGCGTTTATGGTTGTGACCAAAAAGTTCAATTTTGGTCTCGTCATCACTCCAAATGACTTTATGCCAGAAGGTTTGAGGCTCGTCTCTGTGCTGTTTGGTGTATTGCAAGCGGGATACTTTGTGGCATTTGCGTAGTAATGGCTTTCTTCTGGCGACTCAACCATGCAGCCCATCTTTCTTCAAGTGCCTCCTAATTGTGCATCTTGAAACAGCCACACCACAGGTTTTCAGAGAGTCCTGTATTTCACCTGAAGTTATTTGTATCCCGAACAAGTTTTCCTGGCAGTTGCGGCTGAAATTGTAGTTGGTCTACCTGACCGTGGTTTGGTTTCAACAGAAGCCCTCATTTTCCACTTCTTAGAGTTTGGCATTCTCAATTCTTGGATATCTTTTTATATCCCTTTCCTGTTTTCTACAGTTCAAATACCTTTTCCCGCAGATCCTTTGGCAATTCTTTTGCTTTCCCCATGGCTCAGAATCCAGAAACTTCAGTGCAGCACTGGATGAAAGATGCAAGGGTCTGTCAGGAGTCCAGAAACTGGTTGACATTTTATACATCCGCACGAATTACAAGCAAACAGATCACAGGTGAGGATTGTTACCTTTAATAGCCATTCAAACCTGTTTGTGTTAACTTCTGTGCATGTAATGAGGCCAAAATCACCAGGGTATGTAAACTTTTGATCAGGGTCATTTGGGTAGTTTCTGTTGTCATTATGATGTAAAAAGAGTAAACACACTTTATTAACAAATGGCTTCAGCCAAACACTAACCATGAGTGGAATAAATGTTTTTGGGTTATTCATATTCTCTGAATAATGGCCAAGAAATCATAAATTCTGTCAGGGTATGTAAACTTCTAAGCACAACTGATAACATATATTATTACCAAGTACGGATTGAGGGGACATTACTAGCTGAATTGAGACTGAAAGGGTTTCAAACAGTCCTTTCTGACTCATAATTATTTACACAAACATACAATAGAACGAGACAAAGAAAACAAAGAAAAAAATCCTATGCTCTGACAGTTTTCTAATGATGGTTGCTTGAACCAGGAAAAGACTGAAAACCACCTGCCGAACCCTATTGCCACACAACGAAACCATAAGAGGTTATTCACTAACCAGCGTTCTTCCATCGACCGAATATGGCGACCAGCTGTGATGCAAGTACGGGGAAATATACTACCACCATAATTTTCACGGTTCTTTCCAGGGTGGTTTCTGGTGAAGTTCTTCAGCATAGTTCTCACCGTTGATTCTGCTGTAGTTTGGGCTGTCATAGCTTAGCTTCATTTCCACCAGTGTTCCAGTCGTAGTCGTCTAGCGTCTTTGTATTTGGTTTATGTGGATCACCACTTTAAAATTGGTAAAGTATTCTCAGTGGTGCTGCAAATAGTAGAACGCCATTGAATATTTCATAGACGCAGTTTACTGACAGTTTTTCACCGTTCTTCTGCAGGGTTTGCTGTAACTTTTAGGGAGAAAAAAAAAAAAGAGGTTTGTGAGGGTCCTGAGAACGAGCAGCTGTACTAGTGGCCTGCTCTACGGTGGGACTCGCTCAGGTCTCACAGGGTTTTTACTCGAATGTGCCATTACAATGCTCCATATGCAAATCACACTGCTACACCCAGAAAGGGTGGCCAGTACTGACTGCCAAGGACGTCATCCCTGCACAAGAGGTGCAGCAGCCCCCCGACAATCATTTCGGCCTTGTTAGGCCTCGTCAGGAGGGTATAGCTGACACCCCTCTAGGCACCTCGAGTAAGGGGTCCACGTCTGGATTACCCTGTATACTTTGCCTGCTGGTGTTGGATGCTCCGTTGGTGGACAGCCGATGCTCACAGTATTTGCAACAACATGATTTTGACGTTATTTACAAGAGCGGTGAACATCATCGCCTCGTTATTAACCCCTGTAAAAAAGGTCACTGTTCTAATTATACGGAGTTACTTATCCAGAGGTTCTTTATGTAGCCTACAAAAAAGGAGAAATATATATATATATATATATATATAAAAATTAAAAACCTACATAGACCTCAGAATAGAACGGTTTCATAGAACCTTTTGCAACGCACAGTGTCTCGTCACTCTTCCTGTAGACTATGGCGAAACAAGCGCTTTCGGTTTGCCCCCCCCCCCCGCTTATTTTAAGCACAAGACATGTACATGACATATAAACACACGTTTCAGCAGAAATAAAAACAGACCATGTACTTTGATCATATGATGCACTTTTTCCTAGTTGGCCAATGTTCCCCTTCAGAGAGACACAATAAAAGGAAACCAAGTGGACATCATCGCGTGCGTTATATGGAATGGTGCGAATAGGTTCATGTATGCAGTCTTAAAATTAAATAATAGGGGGAAAAAAAAATTTCCGTGCTGATTTTGTATGGTTTTCCCACTGACAAAAAAATTATCAGTCTAAATATATATATAAAAAAAAAACTATAACGTTTTTTATTAAGCAAACAAAAGGTCACACAACAACCAGCATAACTGGCCTCGCAGGGCCAAATAGACATAAAGTGTACGTATAATTAGGGAGGGGGGGGGGGTATCTCAGAAAAATACGGCAGATAATCAGAAAATAAGCACAGTCTTGTAGAAAATCATACAAAAGAAAAGGGAAATGGGGGGGGGGAGAAGGAACAAAAAGCATCTCAAAAGCACATCAAAAATCAAAGTCCTCAAAAATAAAAAGGAAAGGAACAGCATAATAGCCACCTAGGGAACAGCGGTGGAAAAGTCAGCAGAGTCCTTCACAAAGGGGGACACGGCAAAAAGAAAATTTCATCCTAATGGGGAAAGTGAAGAGAGGGAAGAGAAGAAGATCCGCAGGTCAGCAACGAAGCGATGAGGCAGAGAATAATAGAGGACAGCACTCTATATAAAAACAGGACCATCCGTATTACAACTCTAACCCGGGTCCAGCACAGCAGGAGTAGAGGCTCTGGGGACAAGGCCGGGAGATACCTGGGCAGGTGAGAGGCCCAAGGAGCGTAGCAGAGACCAGGCGTCTCCTGAGGTGGACACCAAATGAGATAGGTTTTATAACTTATATACATTGATCCAGCCACCCCCCATCGATAGCGAACCCCACAACCCCTCAGAAAAGCAGAGACCTCCCACAACGAGTGATAGTACCAAACGGTTGACATGAGGGGTTGATATATTCAGCAACCTGCAGGGCAGACCCACAGAGACCATGCGATATGATCTGTACATAAGCTTAGTACCAAACGGTTGACACGAGGGGTTGATAGATTCAACAATCTGCAGGGCAGACCCACAATCGGAGACCATGTGGCATGATCTGTATATAGGCTTAATACCAGACAGCTGACATGAGCGGCTGATAGATTCAGCAACCTGCAGGGCAGACCCACAGAGACCATGCAATATGATCTGTATATAAGCTTAGTAGGAAAAGGGAAGTGTTCATGCCACTGTACAGAGCACTGGTGAGACCTCACTTGGAGTACTGTGTGCAGTACTGGAGACCGTATCTCCAGAAGGATATAGACATCTTAGAGAGAGTTCAGAGAAGGGCTACTAAAATGGTGTACGGCTTGAAGGAGAAAAGTTACCAAGAAAGGCTTAATGATCTTAACATGTATAGCTTGGAAAAAAGACGAGGCAGAGGAGATATGATAGAAACATTTAAATACGTAAAGGGAATCCACAAGGTAGAGGAATGGAGTATATTTAAAAGGAAACAAAGTAGCAAAACAAGAGGACATAGTCTTAGATTAGAGGGGCAAAGGTTTAAAAGTAACATCAGGAAGCATTATTTTACTGAGAGGGTGGTGGATACATGGAACAGTCTTCCAGTTGAAGTGGTAGAGGCCAAAACAGTGATTCAATTTAAGCAGGCATGGGATAGGCATAAGGCTATCCTAAACAAAAGATAAATCCAGGTAAAGTATCCATGTAATTGGGCAGACTAGATCGGCCGAAAGAAAAATGTCGGCAGATAAGAACCTATGTTTCTATGAACGGTGCATACACTTTGTATGTTGTACTCTGCATGTACTAACAAGTAAGGGCAAAAGCGTAAGAATAGTCAACATGCAGTCTGGATCAAAACACAAGCAGGGTCCTCGTACGAGCAGAATTGGAAATTTAGCAGAATACACTGAGACAGTAACGAGATCAGCTGGCAATGCGGGAATGACTCCACGTCAGGGCGACGAGCAGAACCTCGCGCCCTGCTTTTAAGGCTGGTGCTTAGGGTTGCCACCTTTTCTTCTAGCCAAACACTCTAGTGCTAGGCTTGGGCGTCAAATATTTTTTTGTACCGTATCCATATTGAGTATATATTATTGCACGTGGTATGCATTGTATGGCAGACTGCTGTGATGACATGCATGGCATTACAGCACACTGGTATGCATGGCAGACCGGTATTATGGCACACTGGTATGTATGTCAGACTGATATGCATGCTGGTATTAGGACACACTGGTTGGTATGTATGGCCTTGTTGGCCTAGGCCAAGATACTGCACTGCTGGGGGGGGGGGGTCATAGGCAGCATTCCTTCTTAAAAAACAGCAGTGTGACTGTGTTTTATATGGTGATTTTGTTTGTGATGCAAAAGTAATCTAGTTACAGTTTATGTAAGAGGTGGTGTCCCTTTGAATAAAGTTATATGCTCTTATATTCTAAAACACCAACTTGTTACAGTTGTTCTTGTTAGTTGCGAAGTTGTGTCCGACCCATCGTGACCCCATGGACAACGTTCCTGCAGGCCTTCCGGTCCTCTAGCATCTTCTGGAGTCCATTTAAGCTCACGCCTACTGCCTCAGTGACCCCATCCAGCTACCTCATTCTCTGTCGTCCCCTACATTCACCCTCAATCTTTCCCAGCATTAGGCTTTTCTCCAGTGAGTCCTTCCTTCTCATTAGGTGACCAAAATATATAGGAGTTTCATCTTCAGGATCTGGCCTTCTAAAGAGCAGTCAGGGTTAATCTCCCCTAGGACTGACCAGTTTGATCGCCTTGCAGTCCAAGGGACTCTCAAGAGTCTTCTCCAACACCACAGTTCAAAGGCCTCAATTCTTTGGCGCTCAGCCTTTATTATGGCCAACTTTCACAGCCATACATTGCAACTGGGAAAATCATAGCCTTGACTAGACGCACTTTTGTTGGCAGGGTGAGGTCTCTGCTTTTTAGTATGCTGTCCCTACCTCCATTTCTTCCCCATCAATTTGCCAGGAATTGAGAGGGCCGGATGCCATGATTTTAGTTTTCTTAATGTTGAGTTTCAAGCCAACTTTTCCACTCTCCTTCACCCGTATCAAGAGGCTCTTTAGTTCCTCTTTGCTTTCTGCCAACATGTTACATTAGTGGGGGGAAAAAAACCCACAAAAGGTTACAAACATTGTTGCAGTGATATAGTCTTGCAAAGTTTCCATTAAAGTAAGGCAAAAGAATAATTCAACAGGTTGTGAAGTCCCTGTCCTCCCACCCCATTTTCCTTCATTTTCACCAGTCAATCCCATAAAGTCTTTAAACCAAGCCACCACAATGCGGTTACAGGCATAATTACATTATCTGCATCGGGAGAACCAAATGCTTAGAAACCATAAGGATCTGGAAGCTTGTAACTACGATACTGCATCCGATTTTAAAGCCTTATGACAGGGGCATCGATTTGGTAGGTAAACGAGAGCGGAGTGACTATTTGTCATATTAGATGTAAACATTTTTTCCCCTCCCCTTTAATATATCAAGCGCACAGTATGCTGGGAAAGCAGCCTTGTGAGCTTTCCTTTACATAGATCCATTAAAAGGACACTACCAAAATATGTTACTCTATACTGTATGTGTCACTGGGTGCATCCATTGTGTGATTTTGTGTTGTGAACTGCCCCCCCCCCCGCCGTATTGTTACATCACAATCTCCTCACTGTGTGGCTTTGGCCATAGAATGGATAGTTCCCTGATCATTATATTGTGTGGGATGTAGTCAAAGGACATCAGCAGGGGGTAGATTAGAAGTCTTTTAAGCTTCCAGCTCTTATCTTGATTAGACCAGGTCAGTGGGTGTGGTGTGGTGTGCGGTGTGTTTACACAAGGATTAGGCAAGACCGGTATTTATAACCCCTGATCTGCCCTCTTGGGCTGAATGGAAACTTGATAAGGGGGCCCATACCTGAACCAAATTGGTGGGGGGGGGTGTTAGACAAAGAGCCAGCACTCACTAGTACAATGAGTATTTCTTCAAGGACTTGGGTTTGATGAACATCTCTAAAAACCTTCTGGGACGTTTAAGTCTGGAATATCCATGGAAGAGTTCCCTAATGCAAGTTAGGTTTTCCGTGCAAGTTCCATTTTATTTCAAGAACTGTATTTGCACGTTTTATTATATTTTGTATATCTTGTTTATGCGATATTGGCACGGTGTAAAGTTTTATTTTTGTCATTTTTTTCCCATTAAAACGTCGTAACTCAGTACTGTCTTTGATCTATATGATTCACATTTCTCATAGCTTGGATTAGATTTACTGTAGAAATTAACATTTGGTAGATATATTAGCTGTATACAGTTAGGCTCCCGGATTTGGGGTGCTATACAGTTAAGGGGGTTTCGAAAGTGCCCTATTGCTTTCGTGGTGGCCGTGTATAGTCGGAAGGGTGTGTACAGTTTAGGTTGGCATAACTTGGGGCCCTGAGAGCGGGTAGAGTTAGTAAGTCCAGAGGCTTGTACGCTCTTCCTCCACATGTGGCAACTGAATAAATAGCGGTTGGTTGTCACAGCCTGAAATTGCAATATACCCCTCTGCTGCCTTAACATTACCACCGCCACCTCATTAACTGGTAAATACTGAAAAACAGCCACAAAGTAAAGCCTTTGCACAGGTTTTGGTAAATGTTGCATCGTGGAGAAAAAAAAATCCACAAAATGAAGAGCGACAACTTTATTTTTCCTTTTTATATGCAATTACTTCAAAAAAAAAAAAAGCGTGTTTTTTATAAGGCGGTTTATTTTGTAACAGCTTACAAGTGGTAGTGTCCGTTTAATACGTGATCGGCTAATGTGATCATACCAGTAGCCCGTGCTTTAACACCAATGAGATTTTTTTTCTTTTCTTATATAAAAGGCCGATTATTTCACAGGATGGGAAAAAGTAACCAATAGCAATGATTGATTTGAGAAATGTCAAAATATTTCAAATTTATGGGTAATTAATTTCTGCTGAGACAGGAATATAATCACAGAACACGAGGCCATCCCATGGACAGATTCCGTTGCAATGGGGAGGGTTGCATTTAAAAAGAACAGGGATAAATTATCTATAAAGATAATCCGCTTGCAGATCTCCAGCAGCCACAGGGAGTTTTGTTTGGAGAAAATCATATTAGGCATAAATTAAAAGTAACTATACTTCCATCAGAGATTAGGCTTGGGTTATTTTCTTATTTATAGCAAACAAAGAGATGATCCAGGTCTTAATCCAACGGCTGTTCGTGTGTGTTCGTGTAAAACAACTCTTTATTGGATCAGCTTGGCAGGGATTTCTATAAGGGTTTAAAGGGTTGAAACTGGAGTGGTGGTAAAATTTACCTAAATCCAGTGCTGGTTTCCCTCTGAGCTGTGCAGGACATGACAAGTCGCCAGCAGTACATGTCACATGACCATGGGGAGGGCTGGACACAGTCAATCTGTTGCTGATTAATGCCAGATGGTTTTGAAAGCCATTGGTGGGACATCGTTCAATAAAGGCAGTGGTTCCCAACCCTGGTTCTCAGGACCCTCTAACAGGCCAGATTTTAAGGATTCCCTTGGCGAAATGCAGACTGAATTCTGCAACAGCAACTCAGATCACTTGTGACGTGCTTCAGATATCTGACAAACCTGGCCTGTTAAAAGGTAATTGAGGACAGGGTTGAGAACCCCTGCCCTAAGGTCCCAAAGCCCAGAGAACTTGAGCTCAGGCTCTAGGCAGAACCAATTCGCTACACAGAGAGATGTATCCAGGAGCTAGGGAGCTCAGAGCATGGTGACCACCAAGATACAAAGCTGTTGCACATTCTGCCAGCCGTCCCAGTGTATGTGTTCTCTTATGGAAATGAACATTGTGGTCAATATTCACATCATGATATCCGTAACAGAAACGGAGGATAGACGACGATGTCCACCAAGGGAGTGGGACACTCAAATTCTGTGGTGATAGAGAGAAGGAGAAAAGACCTCAGGCCAAAACTCAACACTGGCCAATCCATCATAAGATGAAGTAAAATGTCTTAATGTCCACAAAATGTAACATGGTGGTCGCAACACTACGGAAAAATAAATGGAGGTTCCTCAACGAACAACCTGACCAAGAACTCTTTGCCACCTGGTAGGTTCCAAAAGAATCATATTTCTGTTACAACAAATCGAACTTTACTGGTGCCCAAAGCAAAACCACCACATTTTGTGGCGAGCTCCCAAAGCAAATGAGGGCTCATCACCGAACACCGACCGGAAACGTAGTGACCCGTCCAGGCCTCATGCAACAAGCTACCTGGAAATGGGCACAGCTACACGAACCCTTATCAGGAAAGACTCTATTCAGGTAGAGCGCTATACACATTTTACCTGTGCATTGTGAGAGTATTTGTGTCCACACACACAGATCATTTATCAACCTGTTCATATGTTTTGGACAAAATTAAGGAGCGGTAAAGAAGAAAAAAAGAGTAAAGGGAAATTAGAAAGAGGGAGCTGGGAGTGTCTGCTTGAATTTGAACGAGAGCATGTAAACACGGAGCCTTTTCTAGTAAATGACGTCTGCGATTGTGGAATACAAAGCTTTTTTCCCGTGACCATTACTGGCAAAGGCCATTCAGCCAGATTACAGGTCATTGTACTGTATTAACAGGATCTAAAACCCAGAAGAATAAGTAGGTAGAACACCATACTTTGGTTAGTGGCAAGCAGTGACAACAGAGGGCTGACATATCGGAATCCAGTGATCCAACAGGGGTGAGTTAGGAGATACAGGGTCTCCAGCATCAGAGAGCTTTTCTTATTGATGAACATGGGTTTACCTCAGGGAGATCATGCCAAACTAATCTTATTGATTTTTTTGATTGGGTAACAAAAATAATAGACACAGGTGGTGCAGTAGACATTGCTTATTTAGATTTCAGTAAGGCTTTTGATACTGTTCCGCATAGAAGGCTTATCAATAAATTGCAATCTTTGAGTTTAGATTCCAATATTGTTGAATGGATTAGGCAGTGGCTGAGTGACAGGCAACAGAGGGTTGTGGTAAATGGAGTTTATTCGGCGCAAGGTCTTGTTACCAGTGGGGTACCTCAGGGGTCAGTACTTGGACCCATTCTCTTTAATATTTTTATTAGTGATATTGCAGAAGGTATTAATGGAAAAGTATGTCTTTTTGCTGATGACACAAAGATTTGCAACAGGGTTGACGTTCCTGGAGGGATCAGCCAAATGACAAATGATTTAGGTAAACTAAAAAAATGGTGGGAGCTGTGGCAATTGAGTTTTAACGTGGATAAGTGCAAGATAATGCACCTGGGACGTAAAAACCCAAGGGCTGAATATAGATTGATTTGATAACCTCAACATCTGAGGGTTGGGATTTAGAGGTCATTATTTCAGAGGATCTAAAGGTAAGTAGTCAATGTAATAGAGCAGCAGAAAATGCTGGCAGAATGCTTGGTTGTGTAGGGAGAGGTATTAGCAGTAGGAAAAGGGAAGTGCTCATGCCACTGTACAGAGCACTGGTGAGACCTCACTTGGAGTACTGTGTGCAGTACTGGAGACCGTATCTCCAGAAGGATATAGACATCTTAGAGAGAGTTCAGATAAGGGCTACTAAAATGGTGTACGGCTTGAAGGAGAAAAGTTACCAGGAAAGGCTTAATGATCTTAACATGTACAGCTTGGAAAAAAGGCGAGACAGAGGAGATATGATAGAAACATTTAAATACGTAAAGGGAATCCACAAGGTAGAGGAAGGGAGTATATTTAAAAGGAAACAAAGTAGCAAAACAAGAGGACATAGTCTTAGATTAGAGGGGCAAAGGTTTAAAAGTAACATCAGGAAGCATTATTTTACTGAGAGGGTGGTGGATACATGGAACAGCCTTCCAGTAGAAGTGGTAGAGGCCAAAACAGTGATTGAATTTAAGCAGGCATGGGATAGGCATAAGGCTATCCTAAACAAAAGATAAATCCAGGTAAAGTATCCATGTAATTGGGCAGACTAGATGGGCCGAAAGGTTCTTATCTGCCGACATTTTTCTATGTTTCTATGAAAGTGCATTAAACCAGGCTGAGAAATGAGAAATTGAAATTCCAGGGCAGCGATTGTAGACCTTGGCACCTCAGATGGCATGGACCTACATGTTCCATGTTGCCTAGCCAGTCTTAAGGCTGGAGAGACGGACAGACGTACTGACGGAGCATACTGCAGACACCACACAATCAGTTTTTATTGACGGACGTAGACTTAAAAAAGGGAACTATGGAACATAAAAAAATGAAGAAAAATAAAAAATGACAAAAATTTGAAAAGGATATGAAAAGCCATTCGTGTGCGTAAAGGTGCTGGACGTCGCAAAATGTGCTGCGTCTGACATCTCATCACTCACACAGAACGCTACGCGTCCGTGGTAGCGGTTTTACGTTCTTGCCTAACTTGCATCTGTTTGCCACGTGCGTTGTGCATGCGCAGTTCGGTGTGCACGTACTTCGTGTGTGGGTCTCTATTGCTCATGATTCTATGCTACGACGGACATTAAACTGTGCGGCAACACGGACGTGATCACTGTTTGTCTGACACCGGCCTAAAGCTATCAGAGCATCATGGGACAAGTAGTTTAAAAACATCTGGGGGTGCCAAGGTTCTCCCACCACAGTTCTAGGGTCTATTCGCAAAGCACCAAAATGGCGTTCTGTCTTTTGGCCCATCTCGGCACATTTCGCAGAAAATACGGTAAAGTCACTATTTAGCGGATGGTCACCGTATTTTGCCAAAACTTGAGCCGCCAAAAGCAGTTATCGTACGTAGACGAAAACCGCTGAACTGTGCAGAATCGCGAGAAGAAAATAAAATAAAATAAAAAAGGTCTCCTACTCTAATGGGGGTGAAACGTATCTAAATAATATATGTCCATTAAAAAAATATAAATAATAAAAAAAAAAAAAAGGTCTGCAGAATAAAAGTTATTTAAAAAAGAAAGACAAAATGTCAATTATATATATATATATATATATATATAAAAATATTACAAAAAAGGTGTTCTAGAAAATACGTTTTAAACTGAAAATATATTTTTTTTAAAGACCATTTTATGTTCATTAAGTTAAACATGGAATCCTATGGGATTAGTCTGTTAAAACCAGTCGAACTGTAACACCGAAAATCAGGGCATGTCGCTGCAATTTCAGCGTTCCCCGGAATAGAAGACACGTTAATCTTCTATGGGGCAATTTTGGTGGTGCCAAATTGCGATCTGAGGCGAACTGCACCATATTTTGCTGTCAATTCGTTATAGTAGCATAGTGAATAGACGACTCGGCCCAAAAATTGCGCTGAACGGTGAAATTCACAATCTGCTGCAATACGGCGGTTAGTGAATAACCTCTGTGGTTTTTAGGTCAAGGGATCTTCTACATCATTGTTTCCCACCTCTGATCCTCAGATCCCCCTAAGTCTAGTGTCAGACGAACGCAGTCATCACGTTCGTGTCGCCGCACAGTTTAGGCTGGGGTCAGACGAGCGTAGTGTTCACGTCCGTGATAGCATGACAGAAAGCCCATTGGAGCCTGACACATGAAGTAGGTCCGCACTGAACTGCGGACGCACAACGGCCGCGGCCCACGGACGCAAGGCAGGCAAGAACGTACAACCCCTAGAACGGCCGCACAAAGTGCGCTGCGTCCGCAACGTCTGCATAGCTTTGTGTGTGAGTGATGGAACGTGGTCAGACGGACTGCATTTATACGTCCAGCATTTTTCACGGACAAAATGGTTTTGCTTTTTAATTTATTTTCCTGCTACATCCGTCAAAATATACGTCAGTGAATAAACGGACTGTGTGGCCACTACTGCGTCTTCCGTACTAACGTACGTCCGTGTGCACGGACGTACAGTCCGTAGAAATCACGCTCGTCTGACCCTAGCCTTAATGTCCGTCGTAGCATTGTTTTGTGATCAATAGAGACAAACACACGAAGTATGTGCGCACCGAAGTGCGGACGCACCATGCAGGTGGCAACGGACTCCACTTAGGCCTCGACGTAAAAGCTCTACGACGGACACCCGGAGTGCGCCGCAGCCTGTGTGTGATGATGCGACGTCAGACGCAGCGCATTTGCGACGTCCATCACAATGACGCTCAGAAGTCTTTCTGGTCTGGCTGATGTACCTGTCATTTAATTTTAATTAATTTTGTTTCCCATATTTCCCTTTTTTTCTACATCCGTCAAAAAAAAAAAAAAAAAAAAAGACCGTGTGGTGTCTACAGTATCTTCCGTCAGTACATACGTCCGTTATGCAAGCACAATCCTCTCAGACTGCGTTCGTCTGACAATAGCCTAACAGGTCAGGTTTGCAGGATATGTGAAGCACAGCACAGGTGATATGATTTGCTGCTCAGTGATTGCAGGATTCAGTCTGCATTTCCCCAAGGTGATCCTTAAAACCTGGTCTGTTAGCGGGTCCTGAGGACAGGGTTGGGAACGTTTGTCCTATAAATACACACATACCCAAACTCTAAGGCCGGGTGCACACTAGCGTTTTTTTTACCGCACAGTACGTGCGTTAAAACGCACTTACCAGCGTCCGTCGCAGCGTTGTGATGCTACGACAGGGCCGGTCACATACTTGTGCGCGGCGCACTTAGTGCGCGCGTAGCATGCGTCCAGCTAGAGATCCTCACCGTCGATGGGGCTGCAAAGTGCAAGCCTCCATAGGAGGATTGAGCTTTGCAGCGCTGAGGGGGGGCAGGCGGGCGTCGAGTGGACACCGGTGTGTTTTAACGCACGTACTGTGCGTTAAATAAAACGCTAGTGTGCACCACTCTAAAAAAAATGCCATAACGCTCACGACAGTATGATGCGCATAACATACACTCCTGTAAACCAGGTCTTGCTGCTAGATGGTCACGCACGCCACATCTCAGTCTGCAGGTGCTAGGACAAAAGTCTTTAAGAAGAAGAAAAAATTATATATATATATATATATATATATATATTTTATGAAAATAATATCTATACACAGATATTGAAGAATAAAAAAAATATAAGTATCTCTACATGTAGACAAGAGATATAGATATATATATATATATATATTTTAGGATGCACCGATACCACTTTTTTAAGACCAAGTACCGATACTTTTTAAAAGTACTCACCGATACTTTTCTTTAATGTCATGTGACGCTTTCCAATAAGAACAGACCATATAAAAATGCCCCCAGCTCACATGTATATCCCCCCCGAATATATATATTTCATGCTGCCCCAGCTCACACATGGATTTGCCCCCCAGCTCACACATGGGTATGCCCGGGAATGTCTCCGCGCTCGTTGGAAGGACCCCAGCCGTGATCACATGGTCCCACGTGGTCGCGGCTGGGGTCCTTCCAACGAGCGCACGCGCGGAGACATTCCTGGCGGCGCCCAGGAAGGTAAGTATCGTCGTGAGCAGCTCCAGGGGCGGCTGTCCGAATGCCGATAGAGCCGCCGCAGCCCCTCGGATGCCGGCAAGCCGGCTCAATGCCGGCTTCCGGTATCGGAAAAAATATCGGGGGGTACTGCACGAGTACCAAGTACTCCTGCAGTACCCAGTATCGGCTCCGATACTAGTATCGGTGCAACCCGAATATATATATATATATATATATATATATATAAACGTTTGTCCTATAAATACACACATACCCAAACTCCAAGGCCGGGTGCACACTAGCGTGTTTCCTAACCTCAACATCTGAGGGTTGGGATTTAGGGGTTATTATTTCAGAGGATCTAAGGGTAAGTAGTCAATGTAATAGAGCAGCAGGAAATGCTGGCAGAATGCTTGGTTGTGTAGGGAGAGGTATTAGCAGTAGGAAAAGGGAAGTGCTCATGCCTCTGTACAGAGCACTGGTGAGACCTCACTTGGAGTACTGTGTGCAGTACTGGAGACCGTATCTCCAGAAGGATATAGACATCTTAGAGAGAGTTCAGAGAAGGGCTACTAAAATGGTGTACGGCTTGAAGGAGAAAAGTTACCAGGAAAGGCTTAATGATCTTAACATGTACAGCTTGGAAAAAAGACGAGACAGAGGAGATAAGATAGAAACATTTAAATACGTAAAGGGAATCCACAAGGTAGAGGAAGGGAGTATATTTAAAAGGAAACAAAGTAGCAAAACAAGAGGACATAGTCTTAGATTAGAGGGGCAAAGGTTTAAAAGTAACATCAGGAAGCATTATTTTACTGAGAGGGTGGTGGATACATGGAACAGCCTTCCAGTAGAAGTGGTAGAGGCCAAAACAGTGATTGAATTTAAGCAGGCATGGGATAGGCATAAGGCGATCCTAAACAAAAGATAAATCCAGGTAAAGGATCCATGTAATTGGGCAGACTAGATGGGCCGAAAGGTTCTTATCTGCCGACATTTTTCTATGTTTTTATGTTTCTATAATTTTTTTTCTTTAAACGACTTTCCTGCATTTGAGGTAATTGAAAGATTTTTCAGTGTCAGTTTTTTTTTTTCTCCAACACACCTGGGATGCATTTACCAGCTATGGCGATGAGTGACAGGTACAGTATATCATCTACCTGTAACTATAGATCTATTCAATACACAATAATGATAATACTATTAAGAAAATTTAAATCACACACACACAGTGAGAATAAAACAGAATAACTAGAAAAAAAAAATTCATTGTAATACTGGTCTCAAAAAAATAAAAATAAACTCACAATTCTATTTGTTTATATAAAAGTGTTTTTAAAACATACTCTGTTAAAATGCCACCCTGGTCCAGTAACAGGGAATAAATGTCATTTTATACATAAACACATGTATACACAGTTTGTGAGTGTGTATACCTATATACATAGGGGTTAATGGTCTTAGGCTAGGGTCAGACGAATGCATTTTTCACGTTGTCCGTGAAAAAGTGCGTTCGAACGAATGGACGTATTTTTTCCCGGAATACGCGATAGCGGTCATACGATGCGCATTTTCGTCCGTGATTTTGTACGGATCATCAATAAAACACTTTTTGCATCTGGACGTTATGTTGGCCGGACATTAGCAGCGTCTGACGTCTCCTAATCACGCACACACGCCGCTAGTGGACGCAGCGCACTCTGTACGTCAGTAGTAGCGGTATCACGTTCTCGTATATTGCCCGTCATTTGCTGCTACTACGGCCGTGATAAAGTGCGGCTGCACGCGCGTTCGCACTGGTTGTCTGACCCCAGCCTTAAAAGTGTGTGTGTAATATATATATATTACACACACGTGGAAGCCTATTAAATACACGCGTACCCACTCAAATTGTGTGTATATATATTTTCTAACCCCATTAACCCTTTAGTGGTCACACAAAGTCACTCCCTGCACAGAACACATATCTGTGTATTAGACACACACCTCTTGCTTCCAGGTCAGGTTTCTCAGATTACCCCCCCCCCCACCAGGTAAATGCTCCCATGGGTTGAGGAGGGGGGGATTCTTAATCTCTACACATTGTGACAATGCTGGGGTGGGGGAAGCTGAAGCCTCCCAGCACTGCAGGGGTTAAACCAGGAAGCCCTCTCCCTCCAGGGACCCGGTGCTGACTAGACATGCGGGGCGTCCATTCATCTGCCTGCACATGGGAAGCCCATGAAGAGAGGTGCCGGGCTGTGCAGGCAGACAGGGGTCCCCCCTGCACCCCACCAGCCCCCTTAGCCTTTATAACAGGGGGGGGGGTGAATGGGGGAGTCACATTACATGTAACAAGTCCAAGTAATGACCAGAGGTATATAGTGCATTAAAATCCTCCCCCCCCGGCGGTGACAGAGGCCCCAGGTGGTCGGACTCCCGGCAGGGGTGGTTTTGGGAGAGTAAGAGGTTAAACTCAGTTTTGGGGGGAGAAGGGGGGTGTTGTTTTACCTGCTGCAGCTGCCCCCTGTGCCCAGCCAAGGATAAGAGAAAGGGGTGCCTCCTCCAATTTGCCGGGTCCCCCTCCTCCTCCTCCTCCCAGTGTGTGTGTGTGAGAGTCCCAGCAGCAAGTGCCCAAATGCCGAGGAGCAGCCCCTAACGCCGGCCTATGGGGCGAGCACCGGCCGCGCCACCGCCCTCTGCTGCCCACACGTGGAACTGCAGCAGGCTCCCTGGCTTCTTGCAGTCAGCATGTTAAAACAAGCATTTCCTAATCTGCACCCATTACTCATCTCCTACCTGGAGCCAGTTACTCCTAGTTAAAGGGACACTATCTCTTACATAAACTGTAACTAGATTATCTGTGCATTATAAACAAAACCACATTATGAAACACATTATAAAACACACGCCGCTGCTTTTTTTTCCTTTGAAGTAATTGCGTGTAAAGAAGGAAAAAAATAAAGTTAGGTTTTGAGCTCTTGTTTCCATTTTGTGTATTTTTCCCATAATGCAACATTTACCAAGGGCTTTTCTTTGTGGATCTTGTTTATTTAATCTATGGTATTTAACAGTTAACGAAGTGGAGGGGGGATGTTTAGATAAGGCTGCAGGAGGTATGTTGTATTCTCCAAACTGAGATAAGAGCTGGCTGCAGCATGAGATAAAACAGGGATCTTAAAAGCTTTCTAATCTACTCCCTGTGATGTCCTTTGAACACATCCCACAAAAATACAATGATGTGAGTTAGCGATCGACCCATAGACGCCATTCTATGGCCAAAGCCACACAGCGAGGAACAAGTGATGGAAAGATACTGTGGGCACTCAGTGACACATATAGAGGAAAATATCACACAATGGATGCACCCAGTGACACATATAGAGGGAAATATCACACAATGGATGCAGCCAGTGACACATATAGAGGGAAATATCACACAATGGATGCAGCCAGTGACACATATAGAGGAAAATATCACACAATGGAGGCACCCAGTGACACATATAGAGGGAAATATCACACAATGGATGCAGCCAATGACACATATAGAGGAAAATATCACACAATGGATGCACCCAGTGACACATATAGAGGAAAATATCACACAATGGATGCAGCCAGTGACACATATAGAGGAAAATATCACACAATGGATGCAGCCAGTGACACATGGGAAATATCACACAATGGATGCAGCCAGTGACACATAAAGAGGAAAATATCACACAATGGATGCAGCCAGTGACACATGGGAAATATCACACAATGGATGCAGCCAGTGACACATGGGAAATATCACACAATGGATGCACCCAGTGACACATATAGAGGAAAATATCACACAATAGATTCATCCAGTGACACATATAGAGGAAAATATCACACAATGGATGCACCCAGTGACACATATAGAGGAAAATATCACACAATGGATGCAGCCAGTGACACATATAGAAGAAAATATCACACAGTGGATGCACCCAGTGACACATATAGAAGAAAATATCACACAGTGGATGCAGCCAGTGACACATATAGAGGAAAATATCACACAATGGATGCACCCAGTGACACATATAGAGGAAAATATCACACAATGGACGCACCCAGTGACACATATAGAGGAAAATATCTTCTTAACTAAACATACTCCTCACTGTACGGCTTTGGCCAAACTCGGCCGTGCCCCTGCAGCCAATGACGTACGTTGCGCTATCGGCTGCGCGGACGGGCTGAATCAGAGGCCCGCTGCGGCACCTGTTACCTGTACGCCTTGCCGGCATTAACCCCCTCACGACGGGTGACACCCACCCATCGTTAAAGGGGTTAAGAAAGCTGTGAATTCTCCAAATACTGGGGAATTGATGGCGAAATATGGTGCAGTTCGGCAGCAGCAAAATTGTCCCTTAGAGAGGTAGTGGTCCATCATGGTGTCAGTGAAATAACCTGATTTTCGTGGGTTCAGTGCGACAGGTTTAATCAGGCGAATCCCATAGGTTTCAATGTAAAAATGGTAATATCATTTTTATTTTAAAAAAAAAAGTTTATTCTTTTTGCTTTTAGTAAAAAGCCTTTTGTCCTCTTAGGCTGGTGTCAGACGAGCGTAGTGTTCACGTCCGTGATGGCGCACAAAAGTACGTCCGTGATAGCATGAAAGAAAGTCCATCGGAGCCCGACACACGAAGTACGTCTGCACTGAACTGCGGACGCCCAACGGCCGTGGCCCACGGACGCAAGGCAGGCAAGAACGTACAACCCCTAGAACGGCCGCACAAAGTGCGCTGCGTCCGCAACGTCTGCATAGCTTTGTGTGTGAGTGATGGAACGTGGTCAGACGGACTGCATTTATACGTCCAGCATTTTTCACGGACAAAATGGTTTTGCTTTTTAATTTATTTTCCCTCCTACATCCGTCAAAATATACGTCAGTGAAAAAAACAGACTGTGTGGCCACTACTGCGTCTTCCGTACTGACGTACGTCCGTACTGCACGGACGCACAGTCCGTAGAAATCACGCTCGTCTGACCCTAGCCTTAGAACATCTTTTTTTTTATTCTGTATCAGACCTTTGTGATATCTTTTAAAGGTTCCTTTTATTATTTAGACACATTTTTTAAATCTAATTTATATTTAAATAACTTTTTGCAGTTCTTCGACATTCTTCGTCAAAGTTTGCCAACATTTTCATGAGTCTTCGGCGATTCCATCTTCGCCGCATTACGGTGACCCTGCGGTAAATACTGAATTCACCGTAGTTCGGCCGAAATGGAATTGTTGAAGTGCACCGGAATTTCTATGAAATAACCCCTTAAAACGATGGGATGGAGAATATTTTTCCTACGGTCAAGGGAGAGTCACGGGCAGTGTGACAAACACCTGTGATGATGATATTAGTCATTACTGTTTGTAGGGCATTCAATAATTCCATCACAACTTTATTTGGATTTGTTAATTTTACAAACGAGTCTCAGAACAATGAAACCTTTCGACAAGACGTCATTCATATCTCATTGCACTTTGTTCGCAAATAAAAGCAAAGTGACATTAAAGCTACTTTAAAGGAAGAGCTCTGCGTGTGTGAAGGAACATTTCAGAAATGCTCATAAAGGCACATCTAAGGCTAGGGTCAGACGAACGCAGTTTTAACGTGCGTTTAGCCGCACAAAATCACGGCCGTGCTAGCAGCAAATGACGTCCAATGCCGGGGAACACACGAAGTACGGCCGCACGAAAGTTCGTCCGCGCAACGCAAGTGGCAAACGAACGCATTTTTTCGAGAACGTCAAACCGCTACTACTGACGTACAGAGTGCGCTGCGGCCGCATAGCGGCGTGTTTGCGTGATTGGGAGACTTCAGACGCTGCTAATGTCCGGCCAACATAACGTCCAGACGCAAAAAGTGTTTTATTGTTGATCCGTACAAAATCACGGACGAAAAGGCGCATCGTATGACCGCTATCGCGTATTCCGTGAAAAAATATGTCCGTTCGTTCGACCGCACTTTTCCACGGTCGACGCGAAAAATGCGTTCGTCTGACCCTAGCCTTAAGGTTTACATTTTTGTCCCTTAAATCCCCTCATCCGAGAATAGCCAGGGTTTGGCCCCAATAGAAAATAGTGGCACAACGCAACCTTACCGGTTGCCTTCGGTGATTAAAGCTTATTTCCCAACAGTAAAAACGACAGATCATACAGACAGATCAGTCATACATATCCCCCGTCACAAGATCAATACATCAACACATATAAAAATGAGATTCTCGTTTTAGTGCAGATGACACAATACTTTTTTTTAATATCTGTTCTTGGAATTTTAGCCCATTTGGCCAACATGGTTGTATCGACTCAATTCAGAGTCTTCTTGGAAAGATACTTCTGATAAATTTGAGAACCATCAGCACACTGTAGTTACTGAATGTCAACAGAAGAACCATGAAGACATCTCAACATTCTATCTTACCTGTGAAGGCCACTAAGTTGTCCTCATTGGTAGGCCCGCAGCCTCCATGGTTGTATCGACTCAATTCAGAGTCTTCTAGGGAGATACTTCTGATAAATTTGAGAACCATCAGCACACTGTAGTTACTGAATGTCAACAGAAGAACCATGAAGACATCTCAACATTCTATCTTACCTGTGAAGGCCACTAAGTTGTCCTCATTGGTAGGCCCGCAGCCTCCATGGTTGTATCGACTCAATTCAGAGTCTTCTAGGGAGATACTTCTGATAAATTTGAGAACCATCAGCACACTGTAGTTACTGAATGTCAACAGAAGAACCATGAAGGCATCCCAACATTCTATCTTACCTGTGAAGGCCACTAAGTTGTCCTCACTGGTAGGCCCGCAGCCTCCATGGTTGTATCAACTCAATTCAGAGTCTTCTAGGGAGATACTTCTGATAAATTTGAGAACCATCAGCACACTGTAGTTACTGAATGTCAACAGAAGAACCATGAAGGCATCCCAACATTCTATCTTACCTGTGAAGGCCACTAAGTTGTCCTTGTTGGTAGGCCCACAGCCTCCATGGTTGTATCCACTCAATTCAGAGTCTTCTAGGGAGATACTTCTGATAAATTTGAGAACCACCAGCACACTGTAGTTTCTGAATGTCAACAGAAGAACCATGAAGGCATCTCAACATTCTATCTTACCTGTGAAGGCCACTAAGTTGTCCTTGTTGGTAGGCCCACAGCCTCCATGGTTGTATCCACTCAATTCAGAGTCTTCTTGGGAAGATACTTTTGAAATATTTGAGAACCATCAAAAAATAAAGAGACTCTTTACTGCAGAATATAATAATAAACGGTTTATTAGATATAGAATTAAAACGGGAATATTTTTAACATTGAAGCCTATGGGATTCATAAACATTTCCCACTCATTGTTGGTCAAACATTTCCCACTCCTCCTTGTTGGTCAAACATTTCCCACTCCTTGTTGGTCAAACATTTCCCACTCATTTTTGGTCAAACATTTCCCACTCCTTGTTGGTCAAACATTTTCCACTCCTTGTTGGTCAAACATTTCCCATGGCTTCAAATCACGTTTAAACATAAGCAAAAGCGGTAAAAATGAGCTCAGCGCACAGTGGTGAAATGGCTCAGCACTCAGCAGTGAAAGGGTTAAAAATGTTTTTTTTTAAAAAAAATCATTGTTTCCTGTCCCCCAGGGCAGTACCCGGACCCCCATACACCTTTTATGGTCAATATCTTTCATATATGCCCTCTTGGAGGGGACCTTAATTTTTGAATGTTCGAGCCCCATTGACTTGCATTGTGTTCGAATTATTTATTTATTTATTTATTTATAAAGGATTTTTCGAGTTCGCGGTCAAACTTTTTCGGGTGTTCGAGTTCGACTGTGAACCGAACACGGGGGTGTTCGGTCCATCACTAGTATGCAGGTGTTCAGTCAGATCTGTTCCCTATTAAGTCACAATACATATAGGATTTATCATTTATTTTTTGCTAAAATCCACAAATATACATAAATATTTCAGATCTAAGTGTGAGATGATAAATGCTAATGGGGGGATAGAAGTAAAAGAGTAAAAGGAGTTAACAGCATCCATCCTGACACTATAGCAGGGGTGGACTGACCATTAGGGCAATAGGGCACTGCCCGAGGTCCCTGGCCTAGAAGGGGGCCCTATGAGGGTCCCCTAAGACTTGGTCAGACCAGACCCACACTGGCCATCAGCTTCTGCATGTGGAAATCAGACAGAGAGATCCCCTTTGCGTGCCAAAACCCCACAATGAGGGGCCCTATGATCTCCTATTGCCCAGGTTGCCCCGAGTCTTGTCAGTCCCCCCCTGTACTACAGAACTGACAGTGAACACAAAAAATATAGCAAAGACACACAAAAATATGTATAATATCTAAACGCTTAAATAATTAATGGAACTGCACAAAAAAGGGCCTCCATTTAACCCCTTCAGTGCTAATGACGTTTGCAAGGCATCCTGTAAAAATTCTTGCATTGCTCCCCTCTCTGTAACCCTCATGATTACTATAATAGCAATAGTGATCGCTAGGGGTGTATGGCTGTAAAAATTTGTTTCGTTTCATTTTAAAATAATCTCGTTTTGTATTTCGGGGCCTATTTCGTTTCGTATTTCGTTTCGTTTAGTTTTGAATCGACTTGAAATCTGATATCAATTCGAGAGTTGATATATCAATTCGATATCGATTCGAAAGTTGATATATCGATTCGAATTTCGGACTACTAAATAAAACCCCAATTAATCAAATTTTTCTTTTATGATGAAACAGTATAACGAATTAAATTGGTTAGATACCATTTCCTTTCGTTTCGAATTCGGATCAAATCGATTCGTTATTTTGTAAGTAGTTCCGAAATACGAATTAATGAAATTCGTTACGAATTCCAATTCGTTACCAAACGAATGCACACCTCTAGTGATCGTCAAGTAGCACCATGAGCATAGGACTCAAAGTCATGAGGGTGTAGGGTAGAGTATGAGACCTCCTATTTGAAAGCAGTTTTCCTTCTCTTTTGAAAAGATGTTGCTGTGTCATTCAAGCTGATTGCAAGGCACTTCTTGTTATTTTGAGAAAAGTAGATATATTCTAGGAATTTAAAAAAGGGGCGCATATCACATCCCCTTATAGAAATGTATCATATGATCCCTTATTGTAAAGGGGCTTCTCCCACCATATAAATGAGGTGCTTTCTTTTTTGTATAGCAGTAGCTGCCACATTCATTTTATATTGAGTTTGTGTTGGGATGTTACCACTGGAATCCACAGCCACTAATTGTGTGGTAGGCAAGTGTGACAGAACACGCTGTCACTGTGCGACTTGGAGGGGGATGTGCGCTAGCCTCCTGCTCAGAGACTATGGCCCGTGAAAGATGATTAAGACCTCAGGGTCGAAACGTCACTGATTTTTTGAAGGTTGCTGTTCCATGAATAAACCGTTTGGCACTTCTTATCCACTGGAGATCCATCATTTCTTCCATTTCTACTTATCCAGGGGGCTGGTGGCATCCCCATCTGATTGGAATCTCGTGGAGACGGTTGGTTTATCAGGTTTCCCACCGTGGCGTTGTTCGTGGCGCTTCTATGTTGTATGGCCCGTGAAAGAGACTATTGGGGAACTGGTGGACCTTTTAAATATATTTTGGTTTAAACTGTTTTATAGATATGCCAGTTAACTAAAGATTTCTGATGTCTGTGTGTTATTCCCTGTATAGTGTAGATCTCTGTATTAGTACCTGCTATTGTGTAAATTCTCTCTGTAAGAAATCCCTTTTGTTTATGTGGTTTCTCCTTCCCCATTTCTCCATTGTTTGAAGGCCCTGGGTAGTTATCTGATCTGTGATGTTGTCTGTTTGATTGTATGCAAATGTGGTGGTCCTTGACTCTATCTGTCCTCTCTGTGAATAAACAGTCAGTTCTATTCTGACCAAGCTTGAAGTCACGACTCATGTTTTGGGGAACCAGGAATCTTCTGCCCGCTGTTCCAAGGAAAGGCTCCAGGTCTACAGCTTCGGCTTATTCCTGGGGGTGCTAGCCAGGCTCTCTACATGCACCGGGCCTTGAGCTGAGGTACTAGAGAAAGGTGTGTGAGTCATGAGGAGAAAACCAGGTGTCCAGCGAGGAAGCGGCATTTGGCAGATGTGACCCTGTCCGGCACAGAGATCTGTTACAGCAAGTATGTACCATTAGGTGTCTTGCCGAAGGACACTTACTGGAGAGGTGCTTTGGCCAGGATTTGAACCTGGGTCTCCTGCTTCAAATCCCCCAAAAATCACATACTCACCTCTCATCCCATGGCGATAATGGCGGCCCGATCCGTCGCTTCTGGCCGCCGGGAGTTTGCCCTAATGGTCAGTCCGCCCCTGCTATAGTGTCAGGATGGATACTGTTAACTCATTCTACTCTATTCCTGTTCTAACTTACTCTAGGTGGGCCTTCTTTTCCAGCCAACTCTTTTGTCAGGTGATGTACACTTTTTGCAGGTTTGTGGCCTTGGTGGGCCCATACAAAATTATATATCTTAAATGTATGTCTATGGTGGTGGATCGATGGAAGATGACAGCTGTTCCCACAGTTCTTCTTCAGGATTTGACTGCTGATGGGAACGCTTCCGTATCAAGGATTCTATTCGATGATCAGATGAATAGAAGTGTTTTTTTATTACCTTGGAGAGGAGTGGAATTCCAAATTTTCATTGCTTCTCAAGTTAATATCAGGTTGTAAGACAGGTTTGCTGTATCAACTTGTTTTATAGTTCACGGCTTTTCCTGTTTTGATGCCTTTTAAGAGTCATACCCAGGTCTAGCAGAACATCACCCCTAATGCCTACTAATACACAAAGGCTTGGCTTGATGACTATAATGTCACACACACTGAAAACCATGATGTGGAAGGAAACATTTCACAAAGTTTGTCTGGTTGGGGTGAGGTACAATCTCAAAATTGCCTTAAAGGTGCATCACGGGAATATAACAGTGTACATGTTTGTACGTATACATCATAGGAGTTTGCAGTGAGCACGCCTAGGTACTAGATCCTAACTGGAAATGTTACTGCAGGCATTTCCTTGGGACCCCACATCTTAGTTTTTGCTCTGAAATGCAGTTACAGCTGTCAGACCTTTAGGCCGGGGCCAGACGAGCGCACTAGCGGCACCCGTGCCGCCGTGCCTCTGAGCGTCCATAGCAGCGTTGTGACGCTTCAAATGGGCTGGTCACACACTGTAGCGCGCACACAAATTGTGCGCGCTACAAGCAGATGTGCAGAAAGCCTTCCAGTCAAAACGATAGACGCGCGTTCGACGGGGCTGCAAAGCGTGATCCTCCATAGGGGGATCGAGCCTTGCAGCGCACTAACTGCGCTCAGCGAGGTGGCCAGACGGGCGTCAGAGTGGAAGGACGTCCACTCTCACGGACGTTCCTTCCGCTCTCAAAGACGCTCGTCTGACCCCGGCCTTATATAGACAGATGTGCGACTTTCCATTCATGTCCAATCAACCGAATTTACCACAGGTGGGTTCCGGTCAAAGCGTAGAAACATCGCAAGATGATCCAGAGAAATGCGATGCACCTGACCTGAAGTGCAAACGTCATAGTAAAGGGCCCGAATGTTTATTCTATGTGATATTCCAGTTCACTTTTAACCCCTTACCACTGGAGACTTCCCGGCAGCAAGGCGGCCCTAAGAGCCACGGGGCGGCATAGCACAACTGAAGCCCTCCTTCAGCCCTCCTTCAGCCCCTCTCCCGTCTTGAGCATGTCATTGGCTGACGCGGGACCACCTGAGTTCAGGAAGTCCCATGGCAGCCAATGAGGTGCTCAGCGTGCGTGCAGGGGAGTCGGGGCATAGGCGTCCATAACTAGTGAACGGGCCGTGCTATGACTGCCCATGGCGTATAGACTAACATGCTGAAAGGACGGCATAGCACGCCCTGCGTCGGGAAGGGTGTTAATGAATGATGTCTATAATTTAGATTTTGCGTCGACAAAAGACAATTAAAGACAATTTAAACAAATTTAGCACAAGTCTGGAACATAAATATGGCAGCTGCATACACTGTGTATGTGTGTGTGACTGGATAATTCAGCTTCCACTGAAGCTGACGACATTCAGACTCTTAACCACAAAGCAGAGAAGGAATATGTTTTTTTTTTACACAGAACCAGTCCTGTGAATAATAGGGTGAGAAACCGGGAATGGCAAATCGTGTCCGCGCAGCGTAGATCAGCAGGACAGACCGACGGCCAAATGGATGGCAACAGTCGGGAAGTTCTGAGGAAAAGTAGGTCACCATAAGAGTCAGGAAACATGATAACTGGCAGAACTTCAGGAAGCAGAAACCACGTAAACGATCAGGTTTAGCACGGCTCAGCTATTTAAAAAGTTGTGGTAGCCGACCTCAACGGGGAGGAAAAATAAAAAGAAACAAGTTCCAGTGGTAGCACATGTACATGTTACTTCTGCAACCATTACTGGTGGGGACTCATGGAGAATGTAAGGATGCGGGATGCTGCGCGCATGTGAACGGAGATGGCAGCTATTTCAGACCCGCCAAGTCATACATTTCTACTGTATGAGACCCGATTTTCCTTCAGACCCACCGATCATCCCAGCTTTCTGGAGACCTGAGGGGAAATACGCCACAATCACCTGTTTAATGGCTGTCGCGTTGCTTAAAACAGAGCTTTTGAAGCCCATAGACGAGTGCAGCAAGCTGTGCTCGTCCCTGAGCAATCCTGATTGGCTGCTTGGTAGGGCAGCTGACCATGCTGCCATGCAAATGGTGACGTGACCTGCTCGTTTTGGGGTGCATCCATGATGCAAATTCTATCATAGCCACAATCACTCAGTGGTCACAACCCTGTCACCCAGTCCAAAAAAGTTGGCAGGTCTGCACCCCAATAAACTGTGGTGGGCAGCTGTAGGTACATGCTGGCTACTTTGCCTAATTGTAAATCTGGCCCTGTCTATACTCCCAAAAGGGGGCTTATCATCCAGTGCTTATGTCAGGTTCCTTGCCGCCGGCGCCGCAAGAAAACTAAAGGCAAGTTGCCTGATAGTGGTGAGACTAGCAGTGGCCCTCCTGACAAGCCATGCTGATCTAGTAACCAGGTGCTAGCTAATACCCCCTGATGTCTCCTCCACAAAAGAGGGCCGCACCTATCCCACAATGCTTCTGCATTGCCTATGTTCAGTGTGTTACCTGATCCCACAGACGCTAGTTCTCCTGAGATCTGTCCCCTAAGAACTTCTGTCTTATTTATCTAGATCTTGTTTGCCTGCTGCCGACCCAAGACTTATTGAGCTGTTTATGGACTTGTTTATGGATTTACCTCTCGGATACAGCTCATAGGAACTCTACTTTTTCTCTAATGACTCTTTGCCTCCAAGGACCCGCCTGCCTCTAAAGACTCTTTGTCTCCAAGGACCCCCCTTCCTCTGAAGACCTTCTGCCTCTGAAGAACCTCTGCCTATCTACAGCTTGTCCCCTAAAGATCCATACTACTTGCATATTGCTATCTACAGCTTACATTCATATACGCTATATTGCCAAAAGTATTCACTCACCTGCCTTGACTTGCATATGAACTTAAGTGACATCCCATTCCTAATCCATAGGGTTCAATATGACGTCGGTCCACCCTTTGCAGCTATAACAGCTTCAACTCTTCTGGGAAGGCTGTCCACAAGGTTTAGGAGTGTGTTTATGGGAATTTTTGACCATTCTTCCAGAAGCCCATTTGTGAGGTTACACACTGATATTGGACGAGAAGGCCTGGCTCTAAGTCTCCGCTCTAATTCATCCCAAAGGTGTTCTATCGGGTTGAGGTCAGGACTCTGTGCAGGCCAGTCAAGTTCATCCACACCAGACTCTGTCATCCATGTCTTTATGGACCTTGCTTTGTGCACTGGTGCACAGTTATGTTGGAAGAGGAAGGGGCCAGCGCCAAACTCTTCCCACAAAGTTGGGAGCATGGAATTGTCCAAAATGTCTTGGTATGCTGAAGCATTCAGAGTTCCTTTCACTGGAACTAAGGGGCCAAGCCCAGCTCCTGAAAAACAACCCCACACAATAATTCCCCCTCCACCAAACTTAAAACTTGGCACAATGCCGTCAGACAAGTACCGTTCTCCTGGCAACTGCCAAACCCAGACTCGTCCATCAGATTGCCAGATGGAGAAGCACGATTTGTCACTCCAGAGAACGCGTCTCCACTGCTCTAGAGTCCAGTGACGGCGTGCTTTACACCACTGCATCCGACGTTTTGCATTGCACTTGATGATGTATGGCTTGGATGCGGCTGCTCAGCCATGGAAACCCATTCCATGAAGCTCTCTGCACACTGTTCTTGAGCTAATCTGAAGGCCACATGAAGTTTGGAGGTCTGTAGCGATTGACAGTGCAGAAAGTTGGCGACCTCTTCGCACTGCGCCTCAGCATCCGCTGACCCCGCTCCGTCAGTTTACATGGCCTACCACTTCGTGGCTGAGTTGCTGTCATTCCCAAACACTTCCACGTTCTTATAATACAGCCAGGGCTCGAGTCGAGCGGGAACGCGCAGGAACGGCGTTCCCGCACTTCTCCCACAGCGGGAACGCTGCGGGAATGCAGCGTTCCCGCTGTGGCCCGAGCCCGAACGCCGCCGCCGCACATTGCCGGCGGCCGCGTGCCTCCTGTTACAACGGCTGGTGACAGGAGGTGGAGCCGCTCGCCTGGCTGTTTCATAGATCCCAGGCGAGCGGCTGCACTTCCTGTCAGCGGCCGCTGAAGCAGGAAGCACGCGGCGCCTGAAGCAGGAGCAGCAAAGGTGAGCTCTGCTGGGGACAGTATCCATGAGACCTGGGGGGGCATATCCATGAGACCTGGGGGGGCATATCCATGAGACCTGGGGGGAGCATATCCATGAGACCTGGGGGGAGCATATCCATGAGACCTGGGGGGGGCATATCCATGAGACCTGGGGGGGACAGTATCCATGAGACCTGGGGGGGGCATATCCATGAGACCTGGGGGGGACAGTATCCATGAGACCTGGGGGGGACAGTATCCATGAGACCTGGGGGGGCATATCCATGAGACCTGGGGGGGGCATATCCATGAGACCTGCGGGGGACAGTATCCATGAGACCTGGGGGGGCATATCCATGAGACCTGGGGGGGACAGTATCCATGAGACCTGGGGGACGACAGTATCCATGAGACCTGGGGGACGACAGTATCCATGAGACCTGGGGGGGGCATATCCATGAGACCTGGGGGGGGGCATATCCATGAGACCAGGGGGGACAGTATCCATGAGACCTGGGGGGGGGCATATCCATGAGACCTGGGGGGGACAGTATCCATGAGACCGGGGGGCATATCCATGAGACCTGGGGGGGCATATCCATGAGACCAGGGGGGACAGTATCCATGAGACCTGGGGGGGGCATATCCATGAGACCTGGGGGGGACAGTATCCATGAGACCTGGTAGGGCATATCCATGAGACCTGGGGGGGACAGTATCCATGAGACCTGGGGGGGCATATCCATGAGACCTGGGGGGGGCATATCCATGAGACCTGGGGGGGACAGTATCCATGAGACCTGGGGGGCATATCCATGAGACCTGGGGGCAGTATCCATGAGACCTGGGGGGGCATATCCAAGAGACCTGGGGGCAGTATCCATGAGAGCTGGGGCATATCCAAGAGACCTGGGGGCAATATCCAAGAGACCTGGGGCATATATCAAAGAGACCTGGGGGCAGTATCCATGAGAGCTGGGGCATATCCATGAGACCTGGGGGCATATCCATGAGACCTGGGGGCATTATCCATGAGACCTGGGGGCATTATCCATGAGACCTGGGGGCATTATCCATGAGAGCTGGGGCAATATCCATGAGACCTGGGGGCAATATCCATGAGACCTGGGGGCAATATCCATGAGACCTGGGGGCAGTATCCATGAGACCTGGGGCATTATCCATGAGACCTGGGGGCATTATCCATGAGACCTGGGGGCAATATCCATGAGACCTGGGAGCAATATCCATGAGACCTGGAGCATATCCATGAGAGCTGGGGGCATTATCCATGAGAGCTGGGGCAATTATATCCATGTGAACTGGGGAAAATATATCCATATGACCAGTGTTGTGTATATTATTCTGGGGGTTCAGCGCTGTGTATATTATTCTGGGGGCACAGTGTTGTGTATATTATTCTGGGGGTCTGTGCCTGGATATATATATATATATATTGTATATAAAATGCATTAGTCCAGTTGCCACAATAACGAGTATACCTGTACGTAGTGATACCTTTCACTGATCAGTATAGTTTCCAGTTTACACTCTTGAAAGCTTGTCTTTTAAATGTAAAGTTAACCCAATAAAAATGGTATCACCGGCACGCACTGCTATACTCATATATATATATATATTTTCTTCAGGTAATGGGGGTTGTGGAATTCGTGGGTGAGTTCCCTCACTTTTTTTCCCAGGACTTGACCCCTGAATACAGCTGACAGTTGACTGTGGAATATTTAGGAGCGAGGAAATTTCACGACTGGATTTGTTGCACAGGTGGCATCCTATCACAGTTCCACGCTGGAATTCACTGAGCTCCTGAGAGCGACCCATGCTTTCACAAATGTTTGTAAAAACAGTCTGCATGCCTAGGTGCTTGATTTTATACACCTGTGGCCATGGAAGTGATTGGAACACCTGATTCTGATTATTTGGATGGGTGAGCGAATACTTTTGGCAATATAGTGTGTTATATATATATATATATATATATACTTACCACTCCTGCTCTCATTACTCTCTTCCATACATCCCTCCATATCTATCTAGCCCTGTTCCAACTCCTATCCCCTTCTATCTATAACCCTTAGTATTATTCATTTATTAGTATTGTCTCTTTTCTGATTTTTTCTGTATATCTGTATACTCTCAGTACCAGTAGCCAGTCTCTTCTTGTATTGCTCCAGTTCTACATTATCTTTTGTTCACCCTTTTTCCATCCTGACTATTCCGCTAGTTATTCATATTATTGTTTATTATTTATTCAGTGTTCTCCCCGTCTTACCCAGCCTCCTCTTTATATCTGCTTTGTCTCTGTTTCATCCCTCTGTATATAATAATAAAACACTTATTCAGTTATACCTGCTTTATCTATACCGCGAAGATGCTGGTTTATGCTCTTGTCATTTCACGGCTAGATTACTGCAACTCGCTCCTCATTGGCCTGGCCCAACTCCTGTATTGCCCCTTTGCAATCTGTAATGAATGCAGGGGCCAGGCTTATTTTTCTCACCAGGCGCACCTCGCGTACCTCCCCCCTCTGCCGGTCCCTCCATTGGCTTCCTCTACGTTTCAGGATACAGTTTAAAATACTGATGCTCACGTTCAAATCACTCAGTAACTCAACTCCTCCCTACATGTCTTCATTACTCCGCAAGCACGTCCCATCTAGACAACTCCGGTCAGCAGGTGAGCTCCTCCTGTCCCCTGTCTACACGTGCACGGCCAACTCTCACCCAAGACGTCTCACGGGCAGCACCGGTCCTGTGGAATGACTTGCCTCGCCCTATCAAACTCTCCCCTAATCTTCAAGCCTTCAAGAAATCTCTCAAAACCCATCTCTTCAGATTAGCGTACCACATCACTGACCTGACGCAACTCATCCCTCTGCTCATCTACTCACACATGATTGAAGCCGCTTCTATGGCCCCACCATTCCTGAATCACTGGCACTAATGATCCTGCTATCCAGTAAAATTCCTCTCGTCTTCCTCAACCCCCAATCCCTCTAGATTGTAAGCTCCTATGAGCAGGGCTCTCTACACCTCTTGTTTCCATCCTATGTCTGTTCACCTCGTTCCCTTTGGTTATTGTAAAGCGCTGCGGAAACTGTTGGTGCTATATAAATGATGACAATAATAATAATAATCTACCTATGGTCAATACCTATGGAATTGAAGAGAACGAAACGTCACCGAACGTGCAGTGACTTTTCAAATCTCTTTGAATAACCCTGCATCTTTCGTCAGTACGTCTGTCTGTTGTGTACGCATGCAGAGTGCGCTCAGACTGCGTCCGTCTGACTCTAGCCTAAGACTGCTAGCTGATTGGGAGCACGGAGGGAAAACATTCAGGGTTATTCAAAGAGATTCGAAAAGTCACCGCACGTTCGGTGTCTTTTCGTTCTCTTCAATTCGGTTCCTTTTGCCGATCCCATTTCAGTGACCCTGCAGTGTATTCAGCAAACACCACAGGGTCCCCGAATTGCAGGGAAAAGCTGCCGCAAACCCGACGAAAACTCACCGCAAAACCCGGCGAATGCATGCAGAAAACCCGCAAAAACATCTGGATTAACCTGCCGAAAACCAAGCCCGAGCAGGAGCCGAACACAGCCAAAGCAGCTGAGACCGCAGACGAGGGAGGTGAATAAATAAGGCTAGGGCCAGACGAAAGCATTTTTCCCCGCGAACGTGAAAAAGTGCGTCCGAACGCATTGACGTATTTTATCACGGAATGCGCATTTTCGGGCGTGATTTTGTACGGATCGTCAATAAAACTCTTTTTGCGTCTGGACGTTATGTAGGCTGGACATTAGCAGCGTCTGACATCTCCTAATCACGCACACACGCCGCTATGCCGCAGCTGCGCACTCAGTACGTCAGTACTAGCGGTTTAGCGTTCTCAGAAAAATGCGTTCAAATTCCACTTGCGTTGCACGACAGGACTTTTGTGCGGCCGTACATCGTATATTGGCCGTCATTGCCCGTCATCTGCTGCCAGTGCGGCCGTAATTATGTGCGCCAGAACGCACGTTAAAAGTGCGCTGGTCTGACCCCAGCCTTAGCAAAATAGTTTGTGTGAATCTGTGAAAAGTGAAACGCTGTTTGCAAAGAAACTACTGAGCGAAAATGTCTGTAATTTACATATGAGGTCCAGGGATTGATAATAAAAAGGGCTGTTACAGAATAAAATAAGTAAACTTAAAAAAAATTAAGAAAAATGCTTAAAATATCCTAAAAAATCGATAAATAAAGAGACTCTTTACTGCAGAATTTTATAATGAACGGTTTATTAGATATTGAATTAAAACGGGAATATTTTTAACATTGAAGCCTATGGGATTCGCCTGAATTAACTTGACGAATGAAACCACCGAATGGCAGAGCATTTCGGGAACCTTTCACTGCTGGTTTGTGTTCTTTGAATAGCCGAAGCAGTGCTTTTTTATGGGGATTTCACTGCCCTCGAACAGGCACCGTATGTGCAGGCAATTCGCCAGGATTTGGCGAATTGCCTGCTCTGTGGATAGCCGAATGGCCTAGAAAGGTAACCGAACGCTGATTTTCAGCGTTCGGTTACCTTTCTCAAGCAATTCGGATCTCTTTGGATAACCCTGTATGGGATGCATATCCTAGGTTGTGTGTCCTAAATCCTATTATTTTCTCAAAAAAAGCACATGAACAGGGGTTGCTGTTATCAAAGTATACCTTGCGCGTCAGTCAGATTTGCTGCCAATTCCGTAACATAGCTCCATTGCTATTTGATCGGATACATTGTTTCACATGCGGTAACCGTCAGTTCAACAGACACAAGATGTTCTACGCTGAGCGTTCTCAATGTCAAAGGGAGTTTTGAGCAATATTGTAACAATCCTTTGCAGAATATTCAGCAATTGCTGGAAGGGATATAATCACCATTATTTATTGGGGCAAATATTTGTAATTTATTGTAACGGCTTTATAGTGAAGCTCAATAAAATAGCAAATCTTACGCATGGCTAGAAATGACATATACGAAATAAAAAGGTGACAGCCGAACATCGTTTTGGGGTTCACAGTCTGTGCGTGGTGAAATATTTATAAGGGAGAAGAACCAAAACTGGAGATTAAAGCTACAACAACCGTATCTGTGTTGGGAAAGGGTGCAGGACAGGTGTGTTCAATCTTGGCCCCCCAGGGGCGCTACGCCACAGTGAGCGCTAACGTTAGCGTCTGGATGTCTAAGCTTATAGCCAGGATAAGGCTAAGGTCAGACGAAAGCAGTTTTAACGTGCGTTTAGCCGCACGAAATCACGGCCGTGCTAGCAGCAAATGACGTCCAATGCCGGGGAACATACGACGAACGGCCGCACGAAAGTTCGTCCGAGCAACGCAAGTGGCAAACGAACGCATTTTTTCGAGAACGTCAAACCGCTACTACTGACGTACAGAGTGCGCTGCGTCCGCATAGCAGCGTGTGTGTGTGATTAGGAGACGTCAGACGCAGCTAATGTCCAGCCAACATAACGTCCAGACGCAAAAAGGGTTTTATTGATGATCCGTACAAAATCACGGACGAAAATGCGCATCGTATGACCGCTATCGCGTATTCCGTGAAAAAATACGTCCATTCGTTCGAACGCACTTTTTCACGGACAACGTTAAAACTGCTTTCGTCTGACCCTAGCCTTAGTGGCTTTAACGCATGCCCCCATATAACATTCCTGACGCTAAACCCGTACGAAATCACTTAGCGCATCGGTGATTGCTCTAGCTTCCGCACGCTTAGCGTACTTTGCGCATCCTATACTTCACATGGGGAGCGCAATCATCAATTAGCTTTTCGATAAGTAAGTGCTAGCGCTAATTACCGCAGGGAAAATTTAGTGAGTACTTAAAGCTGGCGCTAAATGATTCTGCAAATGCAAAATCATTTAGCACCCCCTAAACCCCCCCCAATAAATCAGATACTCACCTCTCATCCCGCAGTGAGAATGGTGGCCCGATCCGCTGCTTCTTTTGCTGCCGCGAGCAGAGTGAGACTGGGAGCAAATAGTTCCCAGTCTCCCTCCGAAATCATTCAGTGGCGCTGTGTGATCTCGCGAGAGAGAGAGAGATCGCGCAGGGCTCGTGGCCCAGAAACACAACTCTCCATAAAGTCCTATGGACTCCAGGAGCTGATACTCGCAGCTGCGCAGAAGCGCTATCGCGAGTATCCCAGCGGTTAGCGCTGAGTTCCAGGGAGAAGTGTTAGCACCTGCCCCAGAATATTGGGTGAACATGGGGACACTACAGGAAAACCGAAAATGTTATTAAAATAATATATATATATATATATAGAAACAACGGTAAGGGAGCACTCTGGGTCTTAGAATAAAATAATAAAGTTTAATGGAAATCTACATAAAAAGGACCGACGTTTCGGCTCCTAGAAGCCTTCATCGGTACTTTTTATGTAGATTTCCATTAAACTTTATTATTTTATTCTAAGACACACAGGGTAATTCAAAGAGATTCGAAAAGTCACCGCACGTTCGGTGACTTTTCGTTCTCTTCAATTCGGTTCCTTTTTTGCGATCCCAACTCGGTGACCCTGCGGTGTATTCAGCAAGCACCACAGGGTTCCCAAATTGCAGGGAAAAGCTACCGCAAACCCGACGAAAACTCAGCGCAAAACCCAGCGAATGCACGCCGAAAACCCTCAAAAACATCTGGATTAACCTGCCGAAAACCACAGAAAAACCCGAACAGGAGCCGATCGCAGCCTTCGACACAGCAGAAGAGGCAGTGAATAAATTATAGTGAGAAGCAAGGGGGGGTGTTTGTGAGGGTCCTGAGAACGAGCAACAGCACAATGGCCTGCTCTACGGTGGGGGCCCGCTCAGGTCTCACAAACAAGGTTTTAGCTTGATTGTGCCATTACAGGGATGAATTTTCCATATGCAAATCAGCCTGCTCTTACCCAGAAAGGGTGGCCAGTGCTGATTGCCAAGGACGTCATCCCTGCACGAGAGGTGCAGCAACCCCCAACAATCATTTCGGCCTTCTTGGGCCTCGTCAGGAGGGTATAGCTGACACCCCTCTAGGCACATCAAGCAAGGGGTCCACGTCTGGATGACCCTTTACAATTATAGTGAGAAGCAAGGGGGGGTGTTTGTGAGGGTCCTGAGAACGAGCAACAGCACAATGGCCTGCTCTGCGGTGGGGGCCCGCTCAGGTCTCACAAACAAGGTTTTAGCTTGCTTGTGCCATTACAGGGATGAATTTTCCATATGCAAATCAGCCTGCTCTCACCCAGAAAGGGTGGCCAGTGCTGACTGCCAAGGACGTCATCCCTGCACGAGAGGTGCAGCAACCCCCGACGATCGTTTCGGCCTTCTTGGGAGAGCAGGCCATTGTGCTGTTGCTCGTTCTCAGGACCCTCACAAACACCCCCCCTTGCTTCTCAGTGAATAAATTAGCAAAACAGTTTGTATGAATGTGTGAAAGTGAAACGCTGTTTGCAAAGAAACTACTGAGTGAAAATGTCTGAAATTTACATATGAGGTCCAGGGAATGATAATAAAGAGGGCCGTTACAGAAAAAATAAGTAAACTTTAAGAAAAAAAAATTGGACTTTTAAAAAAAAAAAAATTCAGAAAAATGCTTTTAAAATATCCTAAAAAATCTATAAATAAAGAGACTCTTTACTGCAGAATTTTATAATAAACGGTTTATCAGATATTGAATTAAAACGGGAATATTTTTAACATTGAAGCCTATGGGATTCTCCTGAATAAACTTGCCGAATTAAACCACCGAATGGCAGGGCATTTCGGGAACCTTTCACTGCTGGTTTGTGTTCTCTGAATAGACTAAGCATTGCTTTTTTATGGGGATTTCACTGCCCTCAAACAGGCACCGAACAGGCACCGTATGTTCAGGCAATTCGCCAGGATTTGGCGAATTGCCTGCTCTCTGGATAGCCGAATGGCCAAGAAAGGTAACCTTTCTCAAGCAATTCGGATCTCTTTGAATAACCCTGCCAGAGTGCTCCATTACCGTTGTCTCTAGATTCATGCTATAACGGGTAGCACCTAGGCATTATATTCAGCCACTGACCGAGTGCTTTATTCACTTTTTTTAAATATATATATATATTTATTTTTTTAAACTGGATTTTACAAGAAATAAAAAGAACAAATGGCCTTTAAAATCTAATTAATAAAGATATTACTTTTTTACTTTGAAACTTATGGGATTCACCTGTTTAAACCTGTCGAGTTGAAACACCGAAAATAAGGGCATTTTGACGGAATTTTGTTACAATTCAGCGTTCCGTGAATAGAAGACGCGATAGTCTTCTATGGGACAATTTCGGTGCTGCCGAATGCTGCTGAATTGCAGCAAATTGTACTGTATATCGCTGTCGATTCGCCTTTATTTGGCGAATTGATAGCTTAGTGAATAGAGGAATTGACCCGTAAAATTCACCATTCAGTGCAATTTGGGGCCAATTCGGAGGTTAGTGAATAATCCCTTTAGAATATTTTTAGAACTCACTATAAAGTGATTAAAAGTAAAAAGCAGTCTTCCTGAATCCTGAATGTGGTAACGTTAGGGGTTAATAACCATACAGGATCTCATTCACTGATTTATTTGTTACTGTGTTATTTGCAGTTCATTGTGATAAGACGCCTGAAGTAGAATTCCCACTTGGAGTTTTGCCACACATTTTTGCGTC
This sequence comes from Leptobrachium leishanense, assembly GCA_009667805.1. Taxonomy (NCBI): domain Eukaryota; kingdom Metazoa; phylum Chordata; class Amphibia; order Anura; family Megophryidae; genus Leptobrachium; species Leptobrachium leishanense. Next base: position 120,128,169 of record CM019071.1, read on the forward strand.
TTCCTTTTCCCTTTGATAACCCAGTATTTGCCATCAACATTTGACAATGTCTCATGCGTTCTTTTTCCACACTGTATACAGTAATCTCTAAGGAATGTGCCAGCGGCGCTTCAGATGTTAATGCCACCATACTGGTATCTTGAAGAGATTATGAACCGTTTCTCCTTCTCAAATGCATACCTAGCACATTCATTAACATTATAGGTGTTATTCATTAACCTCCCTGGCGGTCAAATTTTTTCAATTTTTTTGTCTAAAAGCATCTCAGTTCATTTTTTTAAAGGAAACGTGTTTTTGTACATAGTTAGCCTGTAATAATTAGGAATCACGCACTGAAATCCGTGCAAGCAAGAGTCCTTACTGGTAAAATCCTTTATAAATAAATAAATAGTAAATACACCAAGTCCGATAAAGTTTGAAACACGACATAATAATTTATTATCCCAAAAATAATTATGATATTCAATAAAATAAAACAAAAAACACTGAAATCTGTCTGAAAACAAGGTTGAAACTATGTATGGTCTGTTTCTTATCCTGTAGTGCCACCTAGTAGCCGTTCATAAACATTGGAATACAATGTATTATAATTTTTTTTCTACGTTTGCTGCCTGGTCCCGCCCCCCTGCATCGTGTGACTCACAGGGAAGCAACTTGCCGCGATCACACTGCGGGGGACAGCCAGGGAGCGCAGGAGGAGGTGAGTATGCATCCAGCCCGAGTGTGGCTCGGGGTTACTGTTTGCGGTAGTGAAATTTAACCCCGAGTCACACTCGGGAATAGCACCAGGGAGGTTAAACAACAAACTTGCCACCAACGGGCACTGATTGGTGAATTTCACCATACGTTGCAATTTCGTGGCATTTTGGCCATTAACGAAGATGTCAATTTGCCAAATACTGGGAAATTACCAGCGAAATGCTTTGCAGTTCGCCACAATTCAGCAGTAGTAAATTGTCCCAACGCGACAGAGAATGATTCAGTTCGACAGGTGAATTTCACCGTACAGTACAATTTTGTGGCATTTCGGCCATTAATGAAGCCGTAATTTTTCCAAATACTGGCAAATTGACAGCGAAATGCGTTGCAGTTCACCACAATTCGGCAGGAGTAAAATTGTCCCAATGCGACAGAGAATGATTCAGTTAGACAGGTGACTTTCACCATACAGTACAATGTCGTGGCATTTCGGCCATTAACGAAGCTGTCATTTTGCCAAATACTGGTAAATTAACAGCGAAATGCGTTGCAGTTCGCCACAATTTGGCAGTAGCGAAATTATCCCAAAGTGACAGCAAGTGATTCAGTTCAGTGACAGGTTGAAACCCATAGGATTCAATGTAAAACATGATTTTTTTTTTTATTCAACTGTTTATCCTTTTCATTTTCAGAAAAAAAGCCTTTTATTTATTTTTATTGAATTTTTTTAGACGAAATGTTTGATTCCCAATTTTTTTAAAAGGCATTTTTTTTAAATGCTGTAACTGACCTTTTTATAATTTTTTTAAAAGGACCTTTTTTATTCTTTACACACATTTTAATACATTCTTATTGGTTTGAACACCCATTAGGAGAATAGCAGAGTTCTGTTATTTTTTTTCTGCAGTTCAGCGGACTTCGGCGACCCTGCACTGAATAGTGAATTCACAGCAGGGTCGGCGAAATGGAATCGCCAAATCATGCTGCTAACATTACGGTGTTTTCTGAATAACCCCTTATATTTTTTTTATTTCATCCATTCCGTTTTCTCTTAAATTATTAACCAATGGAAGAAGTCCCAAATATCATAAAGTAAGACAGACCGCAAACAGAAAGTGCTGATGGTACAAGTACCTGAGATACAGGGTTATTCAGAGAAAGGTGAAACTCTGGAGAACTTTAGGAGAAGTGAAAATTCTAGATCAAAATAGCTGATTTGGAAAGGGAGATAAATGGGAGAATTTTTCCGGTTTGGCTATTTTGACCTAGAAATTTCCCTTCTCCAAAAGTTCTCCAGAGTTTCACCTTTCTCTGAATAACCCTGTTAGATACCTATCTATGAAGCATATGATGCATCATGCTAGAATGAGCTTGGGGGGAGGCAGAGGACAACAAAGAAAGGAGTAGGAAAATAAATGTAAAGGTGTGCCTGGTCTGTCTACCGATTATCTGCAAAATCAGAAATATACATATGGGGGAAAAGAATTCCCAAATTTCATAATATGCAGGCAGAGTATTATAAACATGGGCTGTCAATCTGCCAATCTGTCTAGCATCTTCAGTCGGACTCTACACCAAGGAGGAGAGACAAACAGGGTTATTCAAAGAGAATCGAAAAGTCACCGCACGTTCGGTGACTTTTCGTTCTCTTCAATTCAGTGCGATTTGGCGATCCCATTTCGGCGACCCTGCAGTGTATTCAGCAAGCACCACAGGGCCGTCGCAGTGCAGGGAAAAATCGCCGCAAACCCGCCGAACACTCACCGCAAAATGAGGGTGAACGCACACTGAAACCCGCAAAAACATCTGGATTAACCCCGCTGCACATGCCGGTGAAACCCGAGCAGGAGCCGATCACAGCGCAGAGCAGCCGCCGGAAAAAGCCGACACTGCAGACGAATGGAGTGAGAAAAAAAAAACAGTACGCTTGAATGTTTGAAAATTGAAACGCTGTTTGCAAAGAAACTACTGAACGAAAATGTCTGAAATTTACATATGAGGTCCAGGGAATGATAATAAAAAAGGTCTGTTACAGAAACAAGAAAAAACGATTGAAAAAAATGTTTGCAAAAAATTTAAAAAAATGCCTAAAACATCCAAAAGAATCTAAAAATAAAGAGACTGTTTACTGCAGAATATTATAATGAACGGTTTATTAGATATTGAATTAAAACAGGAATATTTTTAACATTGAAGCCTATGGGATTCGCCTGAATAAACCTGTCAAAATAAACCACAGAACAGCAGGGCAATTCGGCAACTCTTCACTGCTGGTTTTTGCTCTCTGAATAGCTTCTCTATGGGGATTTCACTGCCCTCGAACAGGCACCGAACAGGCACCGTATGTGCAGGCAATTCGCCAACATTTGGCGAACTGCCTGCTCTCTGGATACCCGAATGGCCAGGAAAGGTAAGCGTACACTGAATTTCAATGTTCGTTTACCTTTCGCTAGCAATTCGGAGCTCTTTGAATAACCCTAAAAGTTATTCCATGAGTGCGAGTGTGTGGAATGGTCTGCTCAACAAAAAGGCCCCATGTATCCAGTGGAATATGGGTGTGAACCAGACTCCCAACAAGGTCTCGTGCCTTGACCCAGTACCAAGATAGAATCGGACATGTCCTCCACATCCACCACATGTGGATGTAAGAAGCCCTCTGGCTGCATTGTCTCCAGCAATCATCAGAGCTATCAGTGTTGTGTAGGAGGACCAAGGTAGAATGCCACTGCACGAGAGTCTTGACCGCCAACGAGGTCCCTGGAGGGATAAGCACATAGAAGATTGGCAGACGGTGTCTCAGGTATCAGACAAGTCGTCTGCATCTTAAGGAGCTAGGCGCACTTCCCATACACAAAGAAATCTCAAGTAGTAAATGTTGGATGAAGGTGCAATGACTGAAGCCACCTTAAAGTGGCCATGACGATCCTGGAAACAAACTTCTCCTTGATAGTCCTTTGGGTCAGTGCTACACTAGATGAAGGAGTGCGTCCCCCATTACACAACTCTTGTGAGAGGTGTTTGCTCTGAGGAAACCCATCTTCAAAAGTTCTGATGCACCAGATCAATCATATCTCTGTCCCATCGGATCACCAAGCAACAAACCATATCCCATTCAAGTTCATGCTTTACCTGCTCCACCGTTTGAGTGGTCTTACCATGGCTTGTTTTTTTTACTTTTTAATATCACATTTCTATGGGGGATAGTCACAAGGCACCGTAGTTTACCATTGCTGCAACAATGATAAACTTTGAATTTCCATTTCACGAAACACCAAAGAGTGTCAGGAGTCGCTTCATCAATGGATCTTCTCCTGCCAGTGCTTGAATATGCCTACAGGGATCACCCAATGGAAAACTACGGTACCTTTTAATTTTTTTAATACCCCTATGTGTGAATGCATTTAATTTGCCCGTACATTATAAATTATTAGCGAACAAATGATACTGTATACAAAATGTCATAGGTTTGTGTGACAGCAAGATATTGTGGAATCCAGGGGTGTCACAAAATAATAAAGTCCCACCCCCTATGGGCAGCCTCGCCACTGGATTACCATATACTGAGACAAGTCAATCATTACTGCCCCATTTGTTTATCCCTCCTCAGCATGGGAAGGGTTTGGCGGATGTGTTACCACCTCTGCCTGGCATCTGTTCCTTGACTACCACTACTCTTTTAGCATAAATACCAGTAGTTTGATCCTGCATACTCAACAATATCTTTGCTTATCTACATGTAACTCTATGTATGCTCCTGATGACGCCATTTGTATTGGCGAAACGCGTAGAATGATGGAGTGATACACTTACAGATATTTTTCTTCCACTCTCACTTTGATTTTTTTTTTTGCCTTATTGATTCCGTGGAATCCTGTTGGTTTTATGGGGGGGGGGGGGCTCACCACAGAACCTCTCTTGGACCCATCTAACAGTACTTCTGGACATAACCCAAACTACAGATACAGTGACCAAGTGACTTTATAGACCAGTGCTTTTAGCCTTCTAACTTTACTATTGCTGCATGTAGCAGCAACTGGGGTTTACTGGTCTCCGGCTCGTGGACCAGACCCGAACCTGTTACAGCGTCCGTCCCTTCTCTTCAGCCAAGCTGATCCGCAGCAGCTTTCCTTCTCACAACTTTCAGACAGAACTTGAGGGAGTGCTGTATCTTTCTATGTAATGTTCCCCAGACATCAGACATGACTTAACGGGTTTTTTGTCTTCTTTTGGATCAATAGCAGTAGGTGATGTGTGAGAGGCTGAACCCGATGGACGCATGTATTTTTTCAGCCTATGTAACCTATACCGGTGTTCCATCATTTGATCGAACCTGTGGCGACTCGAGATCTACGTCACTTCCAGAGGAGCGTTCAATACCTCAGCCGCTGTAAGCAGGGCCGGCGCTAACGCAAGGCAGCACAGGCGGCTGCCTTACGGTGCTGGCCTGGTGCCAAACTGAGGGGGCGCCAACGCCACGTACGAAGGGGGCAGACCGTCCTGTGCGATGGGTCTCACACACAGGCATACTGGTGCTGGGGTGCAAAAAATCCAAATCTCTTTGGATTCCCTGCTGACTGTCCGCATGCCTGCCTGCTTGCTGCGCCCCTCCCCCCTTTCCACAAGGTGCTGTGTGAGGACGTCTGCGTCTGGCTCCTCCCCCTCTCCATCATCATCCTGTGCCGTGGCAGCACTCAGTGCATGCTTGGAGGCTGCTGGGGAGCGGAGGAGGCTGAGGGACAAACTTCAGCCTGAGACCTGGTACAGGAAGAGCAGCTTCATGGAGGTACAGGTCTGGTAATGTGTTTATTTTAATTTTTTTTAGGTATGACCTGTCCCTGAGCTCTGGATGCTGCTGATGAGAAGGGGGTGAAAGGGTCAATCTGGGTTACTGCTCTAGATGCTACTGGGGAGGGGGAAATGGAGGGTGTTGAAAGGGTTAATCAGGTCAATTGATATGCTAGGGGGTGTAGAATGATATATGCTGGCCTGGGGGGTGTAAACTGGTATATGCTGGGGCCTGGCTGGGGGGGGGGGGTGTAAAATTATATATACTGGTGACTGGGGGGGGGGTAAACTGATATATGCTGGGGGGGTTGAATAAACCGATATCAGTACATTACATTGAGTTTTGTTCCTGTGAAGCTCTGATACTCATACACACTGCACATTACTGTAAGTTTTATTGTTGTGGAGCTCTGTGATACACTCACACTGCACATTACTGTATCACAGAGCTCCACAACAATAAAACTCACAGTAATCTGTCCCATTGTACAGCGCTACAGAACTTGTTGGCGCTTTATAAATGCTCGTCACTAACGTGTATGCGTGTGTCAGAGCTGCACAGCAGTAAGAAGTATTTTTGTATAATTTCAGTTAGATTACAAGCTCTTCAGGACATTCACTGCCTGCGACTTTAGATACATAGAGCAGGACATGTTGGGATGAATTTATAATCTGATTCAAGTTAGCATTTCTGTAAAATGAGTTTTAAAGTGTCTGATTCAGTTTTAATGTCACACCGGGGTTTGCTAATTTGAGCTTGATTGCAAGCTTTTGGGACATCCCTGTTTGATGACCAGGACATGCAGTAAAAGCCCCCCCCCCAAAGCTTGCAATCAAAATGACTTTAAGTACCTGGCTGCCCTTCTGTTTAACAAATTAATAAATACGCTTTACAAAACTAATTTTTATTTTATTTGTCCGGAAATGAAGAAAAACAAGTTACATGAGCAATATGTACCAGAACCAATAGACTTTAATGTAGTGGTTTTGATGAAGAGCTTGACCCTTCAGTCTGACAAATTTAAATGTAAACCGTGCCTTTCCTGAGAAAAGGTTGTGTTTATATCAGTCCCTAGCGACATTGCTAGTGGTTTTCCTTGCAAGACCAACTTTTGCTATCTATAGGTTCCCTATAGTTACATAGATATTATACATCTGAGGAGATTTTGACTGACACAGATGGAGCGGGGGGGGGGGCGGTAAAATGCACTTTCGCCTGTGTAGTCAAAAATCCTTGCACCGGCCCTGGCTGTAAGTGCTAAGTTAGCAACTTGCCATTGAACGCCGTTCTGCCGCTCAGCACTGCTAACTTAGCACTTGCAGCAACCCGACGAGATGCTGCGAGTAGCTGAGTGTGACATAAGTAACAATTCCGTACAGCAATGTTAATTTTGAGGTTTTTGTTCACCAAAGCACAAAATATTTATTTATTATTTACCCCTGCACATAGACATATATTACAGTTCAATTATATTGTTTCAGAAGTAAACATAACGTTTATTCAATAAAAACGATCATTTGTGGCGTGTGCATACAAAACGGAATTGTGCTGACTGCTTTTCTTTAGCATATATACATCCGAGTAATACGAAAAACAATCTGAATCTTTCGTTTTGAAATCGGCCATTTTACTTCGAAATTCGCATCAAAGCGTTCAATGACATTGCTGTAGCAAACTGAATTGCTGCGCTGCAGCAATTCAGCAGCTGCTGAGGTATTGAACGGGGCTAAGTTTGCGCATTTCAGTTCCGGTGCCGTGAAATCAACTGTGCGGCTCCAAAGCAACAAAATGTACATGCGCACTTTATGTTACACTGACATGTCAACGATGACGATTCCACTGTGGAATGTGTGATGTACCGCGCACATGCGCATTATGTGGCTAAAGCATAGCAAAAATGCACATTGTGTGGCTTTGGAGCCGCACAGCTGATTTCACGTCACCAGAAGAGACATGGGTCTCGAATTTCCACGGGTTCGATCAAATGATGGATCACCGGACAGATTCATTGTCCATACGATATCCCATCAGGATGATAGGAAGGACTTCCTAAAGGCAGTAAATAGACAAAGGATGTAAACTAGGAAAATGCCTCTTTTTAACATGCTGAATTATTTTAGGGAAAGCTCAAAAACCACCAAAAAAATCTCTTTAATAAACTTGACTTTCAACCCAAAAGAATTGTATTTTTTGAAAACAAGGTGGCTTCAATCATTGTTCCCCAGCTGCACGGATCAGCCATTTGTCTGCCTTCAGGGCACATAAATAGGAGAAAGATGATTTACCATGTCGTAACAAGGGTTTTTCCTATTCCCATGCTCCTTACCTACAGCACATGCTACACTTCCGCTCTACTGTCATGCAACCTAAAAAGCTGTGTACCACGAATACAAGCCTATAAAAAACTTATAGAGAAAATCAGCCTCAGACTTGATGAACGATTCAGTGCTCCTGCTAAGTGGAAGAAACCCTTTGCATTGTCTTTGTGTAGCGTGTGTTTATATAATAGACAGTACATACAGAACAAGATATAATAAAACAGACCTCAAAATTTCCACTCGCCTGCTCGCATTTGGCGAGTGGAAATTAAATGAGGGCGAGTGCAGCGGACTGACCCATTGGCTTCCAGGTTGTTTGTGAGCCGCCGCCTTCTTATTCGACAGCTCTGGAATCTGACTCTCGGAGCCCGAATCCGGAGCCGTCTGGTCGGCGGCGCACTGCAGCGTGCCTCCCACACTCATAACACAAGTCTGGGAATGGCACGCTCCATTGGCGCTGCCCCCTCTTGCGTGACCTGCGAGATTCATGTTGGTGGGTCATCGGACCTGAAATTCGCCGTCTGGTGCAAATCAGAGGTTAGTGAAGAACCTCATGTTTTCAGTGTAATTGCCCTAAGCTATAGTTTAACCATTTCGTGATTCAATAAGTCTAAAGGCTGGGGTCAGACCAGCGCATTTTTAACGTGCGTTCTGGCGCACTTAATCACGGCCGCACTAGCAGCAAATGACGGGGAATGACAGCCAATATACGAAGTACGGTCGCACGAAAGTCCGGCTGCGCAACGCAAGTGGAAAATGAAAGCATTTTTTCGAGAACGCTGAACCGCTAGTACGGACGTACAGAGTGCGCTGCGCCCGCTAGCGGTGTGTGTGTGTGATTTGGAGACGTCAGACCCTGCTCGTGTCCGGCCAACATAACGTCCAGATGCAAAAAGTTTCCTGGTTTGGATCCGTAAAACATCACGCACGAAAATGCGCATCGTATGACCGTTTTCGCCTATTCCGTGAAAGAATACGTCAATGCGTTCGGACGCACTTTTTTACGTTCGCGTGTAAAAATGCTTTCGTTTGACCCTAGCCTTAGTGTAGCTTCTCCTGATGGGAATGGGACTTGAGCGCGCAACATTTTTTCTTGTGGTTTCAATAATTCTGATTGTGAAACGCCATTCCAAAACGTCAGTTATGAGTTGAAACCAAAGTTTTCTGTCCTTGAATGGAATCTCATAAGAAGTAATTCCCCAGTTGCCATTCTTTGACATGAAAGAACTGTGGTTTAACTACGGTGAATTAACTAGACAACTCCCACTGTAGTTTCTGTCTTAGTTTGCGTAGCGCAGATTTCAATGGGCTTTCTAACATAGCTGCTGCCATGCGTAGATTGCACAAACGTTCACGATGTATCAGCCGAAGTTGTCCCTCCTGCCGTCACCATAGTTTGGATGGGTGGTCTATGGAGCATGCCACATTGTTCAAACACTGGTGAAACAACAGTAAAGGAGGGATACCCACAACTTGATTGAATTTCCTTCTCTGGATCGCCATAGTTTACCATAGTTGCAGCAATGGTGATTTTAATGGTGATTTATGCACAGCCCCATAGTATTTACCCCCTTATGAAAGCATCAATTCATTAGATTTTTGCTCGGGTCCTACCTTCAGGGTTCATCGTTTTCGATGACAAACACACACAAATCTTAATTTTAAAATTTATATATTTATTTGTATGCAAGAAAGACATTTGGTCTAACAATTAAGGCACATTTCATGATTTGTTACACGGCAGACGATAACATTGCATAGCTGGTTACAAAAAAGCAAAACGACGTTGAGAATTAATCACTGTCCATCAACACTGGACGAGGTTAACATGTAGGTATAGAGGTATAGACCTGCGTCTCTCATGGAGCTTCATTGGCCATAGCCAACACCCGTTCAGGTTAATGACTAAAGCATCATGGGAGAGCATCACTGATGGCCAACCATGATTAACTGATCAAAGCCAGTTGACAACCATCTACTATGTTGGATTGCCTACAGAAATTAGTCTTTGATTCCACCCTGCATCTTCAAAACCCTGTATGATAATGGTACCCACACTCTACGCTCAAAATGAGAACATGTTAGGGCCACACATGGCCAGATATGGTGTAAGGCGAAGGTCTACATCAAGGGTCTTGGCCCTCCAGCTGTTTTGAAACTACATCTCCCACGCTACTCAGTTTGCCAGGGACTCATGGGAAACGTGGCTCCAAAACATCTGGAGGGCCAAGCTTGCTGACCCCTGGTCTACACTAGACTTTCATATCTCGGTTTTCATATAAAGTCTTCTATTAAAAAAATGTACGAAAAATGTACGAAACCGTTAGTAAAAGTTTCTAGTGGTTGTAACATGGTAGTAAGTGCTCTTCAGGTTGCAGAGACCTTATCCGATATGGCACGTCACACTGTATAAAATGCTGGAAAGAGAAACGACCACACATGGAAATATTGTAGGTGGAAGGCAAACCCTGTTTGGACAGCACCCACAAACAAATATTATTCAAAAAGTCGCTAAAGGTCAACGAATAATCGTGTACGTAATGTGCATCACACACCACTACTCAAGGTGCAAAATCATGTGTGTACTTTCAATTCTAGAAGCCTGATATTGAACAAGGATGTGGTTTTCACCACATTACTTTTATTCCGATTTTTAGCAGGTTTCGCATTCATTGAGGATCATGGGCAAAAAGGTTCAAAGCTTCGCTTTGGGACTTTTTATGAATTCTGCTTTCTAACGGGCAGGAATTGTTGAGTATACTCTTACAGCTATGCGGTTACAAATCCTTGGACCACCAGTTACCAAAGATGATCTGATGTCCCAGAAGACTCAATCTCCCCTTCCTAATAACTCCATGACCATCGCCATGCACACCCAATGATGTTTCTGTGGATTTTGTCTGTTTATCGTGTTGTGCGCTCAAAAACTGTTGCTAGGGTTACATATAAGTGCTATGGAGGTTAGATATTTAAAAACGGGAGCGAATAATTACAGCACTCGTAAGGGCAGCACCTTCAGGCGCTTCCCGGCAGTAGTAAATAATTCACAGGTTTCTCTAACGAGAACGGTAAAAGCAGCCCCTATTGTAAGACATACCAAGGCTCCCAAGCCCTAAGTCCACCCTACTCAAAACATCCTAGATGCCATTGGCCCACATTGTAAGCCATATCAAAACGTCCAAGCTCTAGGTCATCCTTACTCACTGCATCCTAGGAGAACGCGGACCCCATTGTAAGCCATATCAAAACGTCCAAGCCCTAGGTCATCCTTACTCACTGCATCCTAGGAGAACGCGGACCCCATTGTAAGCCATATCAAGGCTCGCTGCTTTATGTCCTCCTTACTGCATACAAGGAGAACATGGCCCACATTGTAAGCATTATCAAGACTCGCAGCCCTGTGTCCTCATTACTAGGAGGAGAATGTCACCACCATTGTAAGCCATATCAAGGCTCCCAGCCCTACGTCCTCCTTACTCACAGCAACCTAAGAAAGTGATGGTAAAGCTTGGCACCACAGACATTTCGGAACTGCCCGTCTCATGATGTTTAGTCACGCATAAGCCGGACAGAGCACCGTGGGACATGCAGTTCAGAAACCTCTGGTGTGCCCAGGGTCACCATCATTGTCCTAGAACCCCATTGTAAGCCATATCACGGTTCCCAAGCCCCATGCCCTCCTTACTCACTGCATACTAGGAGAAAGAGTCCCCTATTTTAAGCTGGATCAAGGCTCCCACACTGAAGTTCCTCTTACTCACTGCCTCCTAGGAGAATGGACCCCCATTGTAAGCCATTTCAAAGATCTCAAACCCTATATCTTCCTAGGACGGGATCACAATAGTAAGCCATATCAAGGCTCCCAAGCCCTATGTCTTCCTTACTCAATGCATCCAAGCAGAAAGTGGCCTCCCATGAGAAGTCATGATAAGACTCCCAGCCCTGCGTCCTCCATACTCACTGCATCATAGGGGAATGCTTATATATTTTAATTCCTCAGGTGTTGGACATAATAAGTGTAGTATGATATTAATGTACAGCCTTTAATAGGAGCCGGTCACAGAGGAGAGGAAATATAAACCATGACTACTTCCCTATTCACTGGAGAAGGACGTCAGAGGTCAGGGGATTTACAGTTTTAGTCACCAAGAATCACACATAAAAAAAAAAATCCTAGGGGTTTATTCACTAAACAGTGGACCGTGTGACATGGACAGGCTTGCAAACATATTAGACCTGGAGAGTACAGTTAGGAAGACATAACTAAATATTAAAAAAATCAATATATTTGGGTTTTTTTCTGGCTATTTTATATATATTCTGTGGTTTGGGGCTTTTCTAATCATTTTTTAAATTTTACAATGTTGTCACCAGTTGAACAAAAAAATCCATTGGCGTTTGCACCCGGCGCCTTTCGATCAGTGACATCAGTGTCCGTGATTTATAGATACGGAGAATTACGGCGCAGAACGCTTGTAATTTATAGGGATACTGAAAATACAATTTTCTCCGCTTTACAACGTATTACGCACAGGTCAGTACAGAGATTACTGTCCATATTATCAAAGCCCTAACGTATGAATTATGTCTCATCCGAGGGACCGCGCTCTGCGTAGCTAAAACGCCTCAATTCCCTGATGATCAGACCCATTTCAGTCCCTTTTCCCCCTCCATATATTGTCTTTCTCGTGTGGTTTCTTTTGTTTTACTATGTTACGCCTTCCTTGTTTCTGCAAAATTGTTGACATTTACAAAAAAACAAAACACAAAGTCTGCACGCAGTTAATCGAAATGCCTGTATGTGCGGTGACGGACACGTCAAGCCAATTAAAAGCATTGATAAGCAGAAGAATTAAGTTATGTGTGTTAAATGTGCAATTAGCGGGTTTTCAAAGAATCAAGGACAGGTTTCGTGTCACCTAGGCACAGGTGGTGAGTCCATGGCTAGATTTTGGTGTGGTTTTGACCACTTTTTGCTCAGCGCCAGGATACAAAGTTGTAAAATGTTATATATAAATATTTATTATTATGATTTTTTGTTAAAGAAAATGTTCCACCCTGACTAGTAATGAATGGAGCTTCAGGCCATGGTACAGGTGGTAGAGGGATCACAGGAACCCGTGACGATAATAATGCATATATATATATAGGAGTGCTATAAAAGCAGGCCCTGTATCAGATATAAACTGTGGCGCTGCCTGGATGAATATAGAATTCACAGAGAGAAGCTTCATACTACATTGCGGCACTATTCAGGCGTCACCTTGAAAGAAGGTGAAGTGCCAGCCAGATTAGGTACATGGAGGTCCACGAGGGGCCAGGATATTGAGGATGTGCAGTGTAGAGCAAGGGACCAGATAATTTGGAACTACATTTCCCATGAGTCTCTGCCAACCTAATGAGTGGCTGAGCATCATGGGAGATGTAGTTCCAAAACCTCTGTGAGGCTAAGGTTGCCGACGTCTGAATTTAGGGGTCCACTTTCGGAAAATAAAAAACCATGGCATTTTTTTAGTCTGATTTCTACGTCACAGATCTCGGACTCCTGACTTTGTGATCCCTATCGAGAAAGTACAGGTAATTCACATGCGTCAGGTCGAGTTGCTGCACAGATACGCCGTACAGATTTGATTTCAGCTCGTCGCCCGTTTAAAACCAACTTGTGGAACACAACCGACGGCCTCTCCGCAACAGAAGCCAAAAGGAACAGCATGTGCGGAGCATAAAGGCTTCCTGTTCAAGACACACCTGCACCTGCCCACGTGGGCGCAATCTGAGGCTCTGAGGTCACACAAAGAACGAAGAATAAAAAAATAATACACAAAGGGTAGTGTGTACCAACACCTCCGTGAGTAACTCGAAGCTCCGCGTCCCGCTCTTAGGCAATTAATACCGCAATCGCCACCTTGAAAAATTAACAATGTATATGCGTGGTTTAACCCCGTCGCCGATTACGCTGCACGAGTTTATTTAATCTTCTTGCGTGATGACAAAAAAAAAAAAAAAAAAATCAGCTGAGCTGACTGGCTGATCATTAGAATACATTATTCCTGAAAAGAATTTCTAGAAATTAAAGCAAAGGTAAAACGGAATATTGGGTTTGCACGAGTGGTTTAACAGTAAAATAGAAAAAATAAAAATTATAATAACGGGACTGTCCTGGTAAATTTATCCTTAAATTTCTCTTAATAATGCAATTTGAACCACGCCGGCAGACTATAGCAATGACGGGGAACCATGGCACCCCAGTTGTTTTGGAACTACATGTCCCATGATACTCTGTCAGGCTTATGTTTGTCTATGCATCATGGGACATGTAGTTCCAAATTTAAAAATTAACCCAGACAGTCCCTTTAACTTTTTATTTTTTACGGTTAAGGCTGGCGTCAGACGAGCGCACTAGGTGCGCCCGTAGGATGTGCTTACCAGCATCCGTCGCAGCGTTGTGAGGCTGCAACAGGGCCGGGCACATGCTTGTGCTACAAGCGTCTGTTATCCAAGCCTCCCCGTCGATGCGCTAGGACGGGGCTGCAAAGCGCGATCCTCCATAGGAGTGTGCTCCGCGAGGTGGCCAGACAGGCGTCGAGTGGAAGGAACGGCCACTCTCACGGACGTTCCTTCCGCTCTCCAAAGACGCTCGTCTGACCCCAGCCTAAACCAAAGTTAAAAGGGACTGTCTGGGTTTATTTATTCCTGAATTTCTCTTTATAAAGCAATTTGAACCACGCGGGCAGACTATAGCAGTGACGGGGAACCATGGCACCATACAGTTGTTTTGGAACTACATGTCCCATGATGGATAAGCGCACATAAGCCTGACAGAGTATCATGGGACATGTAGTTCAGAAACACCTTGCGTGCCAAGGTTCATCATCAAAGGCCTATGAGACCCTGAGTGGTGTTTTTGAGAGAATCCCTCAAACTAAACAAGCTGTGATCGTCCCTGTGAAGGCAACTTAACCGGAATTACTCATGCTTGCGGTGCCAAGTAGCACATAAGGATAAGGGTACCTGCATGGGTTCAAACCATAACCCAGACGTCATCTGAAAAGCCTATATGGCAGTTTTGTTCTTTTATTTTTTGTTTTTTTTCGGGGGGAATTTAACGGTTCAATAACTGTAAGCTATTTGTAAACACATTTTGAGCACACCATCCTGTGAAACACATCAGGCTACGGATATCAATAAGTCATGTTCCTGCACTCGCGATGAAATACTTATTAAAAAAAAAAAACACAGATCTGAAAAAAATGTCATCAGCTCAGAAAAAGGAAAAGTTAATAAAAGCGGAAAGGCAAAGAGTCTATTAAAATGATTAAAGCAGGCCAAGCGGGTTATTCCGTAAACGCTGGTGTTTGCTGAAGTTGCCAACGACAGCCAAAACTGCCCTTTGTTGCATCCGCCAAAATCTTAGATTTTTTTTCCCTTTGAAATGGTAAACGACGGCAGGAGAAGCTTCCTCGAAGAAGTCTCTACTGCAGCTACATGAACTTCCTTTTTGCGAAAAGACACGGTTGCAACCGGCGATTTCTGCCACTGTTGCCAACTCCAGCGGTTACAGAATAACCCCCTTGGCTCTGTTTTTAATCATCTCTCTTTGTTGTTACATTTTTTTTGTGCCAATGACAGATTTCATAGATCTGTTTGAATATAAATTTACGGTGTTATTTTATTTTTTTATGTATGTTATAGCAAGTTGTCGGCAACTACGGCAAACAGCGGCACCCACTGAGTAACCTCGTGTTTTAAAATGTATCCAAGTTAAAAATATAGACTTCCCCTAGTTTACTGTCACTTTAAAGCAAGGGTCGGACAAGCGCAATACGTGCGCCGTACTGACGTGTCTCCCGACATCCTTGGCAGCGATGTGATGCTTCGACGGGGCCGGCCGCACGCTGTTGCGTGCGCATGTATTGCGTGCGCTACAGCAGTCATGCTGCGGACGTTCTGAAAGCCTCCCCGTCGAAGCGCTACGACGTGTGTTCGACGGGGCTGCAAAGCGCGATACTCCATAGGAGAATCGAGCCTTGCAGAGCTGAGCACACTAACTGCAGTCCGCGAGGTGGCCATTCTCACGGACGTTCCTTCAGCTCTGCAAAACGCTCGTCTGACCCCGGCCTGAAAGTCTGGCAAGTCCAGTGACATACTTGGGCCCCTTCACACTATGCGATTTATCACACGGACGTCGCGCTGTGTAGCTTCTCCAATGCATTTCAATGGAGCTGTTCACATCTTGTCGCGCGTCCCAGTAGCATGTCGCTGGTACATGACCCTTTTTTTTTTGCGATTTGCTATCTGCGATTTGTATTGGTGGTGCTTTGCAAAAATCGCGACAGCGACATTATCGCACTATGTCGCGAATTTGAAAATCGCACATTGTGAATGGGGCCTAAAGCAGTGCTTTCCAACCCTGTCCCCACAGGCCAGGTTTGCAGGTATCTGAAGCACAGCACAGGTGATATGATTTGCTGCTCAGGGATTGCAGGATTCAGTCTGCATTTCCCCAAGGTGATCCTTAAATCCTGACCGGTTTAGTTCCAGGGCTGGGAAACACTAGAGGGTCTCACCACATCCAGGAGAAGTGTGAAATGTGAGCATGGAAGTGATGTGTCTCTATATAATGTCACAGTGGAGTCCGTGTACAACCGTTTAAAACAACTCTGGCGAGTAGAAAACAAGCAAAGCAAAACAAAAACAGCCAGACGGATGATTGGGCATTGCAGCGCCTGCAGAGGATGGTAGGACGAGCGACTTGACGGCTCGGAAGAAGATCGCTGTCCTTGCATCATCAGAAAAGAGCACATTGTCCCGTTTCTTAGGGGGGACGGCAGAAATGTCATGAATGGCGCGGCGCCTCTTGTATCATCTCCTCCACTCAAAATCTGACATGATCAAACAAATCAGAAATATGTGGACGATGCTGATGCACGAATTTTTTTTTCTCATCAGTTTCTGGATCCAATTACAGAACTCCATTTACATAAGAAAAACAAAAAAAGAAGTGTTGAGGCAGAGTACCACAGACTCCAGCATTATAACTGCAATGTGGGCAACTCCTGTAAAATATATATATATATATATATATATTCCTGTTTTTTTTTATAATAGTAAAAAAAAAACTTTTTTCAGAGTGGGTTATGTTCTTTGATTTAAAAAAATAAAAATAACATGACTGGCTGAGCGGCTCTTAACCACAGACCCGCGGGTAGGAACATGAGGGTAAGCCGGAACGTGACTTCTGCCCCCGTATTGTTGGGAGAGAATAGCATTACTGCTGGGAGGAATTCGATGCACACTGGAAGGAATTCCTGCTTACGTCTGGCCCAGACATTTAAATTTGTCAAGAATTCGTAGAACGTGCGTGGCCCGTATGCCGCATTGTCTCGGAGCGGTAGGCCGTATCGGGTTTTTAACCATATGAGGGCACAGTAGGACGGGCAATGCCCGGCTCGTCCCTGGCATTCGCTGGATTCTAAAGGTGTTTTTTTATTTATATTTTTGTCAGATCTCATGGCAGAAGAGCTGAAAAGAGTCAGGAGCACAGCACATGGAAGAGTGAGCACTCGTGAAACGAGGACCTCGCAGACCAACACGGAGCCGGCTGCTAGCCTGTGCGCTACGTCGTATTCCTCACACTCGCTGGGCTAAAGATCTGTATACTTCATCTTGCAACAATAGGAAATGTTTTATACATTCGAGAACACATTCAAGGTCGGGAGTGTGCGTGTGCGTGGGGGGGAGGCAGTGACACAAGGTGCAATTTAACTCCTACATGGTCGAAGAGGCAACGCACCGCTGGCCGATCGAGCCAAATGAAGGAGCTACTCTGTGGAGCAAATCCACTGCATGGGGCCTGGATAACAAACTTTGTCCGAAGAATACGAGTCGTAGTCAAACCCGCCATGGACGTGGCACCCAGCCGTTGGATAAGACGATTTCAAGGTGTGGTGGCACAGAACGGCTAATATACAGACTCCTCAGGTTTGGCGTTAACATCAGCGCCGCTAACTTCGGAATCCTCCCCCAGGATCTGGCAGAGTTCGTTAAGTCGGACCTGCATCTTGGGCATGCCGGCCAGCTGCTGCTCCAGCCGCTGCTTCTCCTC
This sequence comes from Leptobrachium leishanense, assembly GCA_009667805.1. NCBI lineage: Eukaryota > Metazoa > Chordata > Amphibia > Anura > Megophryidae > Leptobrachium > Leptobrachium leishanense. The sequence continues at coordinate 120,146,077 of CM019071.1, forward strand.
CGTTAAGGAAAGGCGGGCAGCGGTGTCCAACTTCTCGAACTTCCAGCCTCCTTCCCCATCAAACTGGAGCACGTGGGTATGGTACTTCCTGTGGGTAGAGAGAGGGCAGGCGTGAGCTTGTCTACCAAATAAAGCTATAATGATCATTCCGCATCCCCGCAGGCAGTCCTCAAACACTTCAATTTGTTGATACGACAAACAATACTTGCTTAGCCTCCTCTTCGAGCTTATAATTTGCAATGCAAACAAGGTTACATCACGGCATTTGGCAAGAGAAGAGCGCATTTGCATTATTGGAAGGCAAACATTGCTCTGCCGTGACAAAACTGTGAAAAGCTCCTGCACAACAAGGTGCTACAAGTTAAATCAAAAGGCAAACAATTCAACCAAACTTAAAGAGACACTCTACTCCGTCTGACCACTTTATTATCTTAACCTCTTAAACGCCGGAGCGTACTAGGCCGTACCTACAGCAGGTGCTTCGGAACGCCGCTCGGCGGCATAGCACGCTCCGCTGGTGGCTATGTTTATTTATTTATTTATAAAGGATTTTACCAGGAAGGATACATTGAGATTTCTCTCGTTTTTAAGTATGTCCTGGGTTCAAGAACATTGGAATGTTGCATTTATTCCTTTGTAACGACTGTAAGATATTAAAACATCAAAACACAAATATACAGATTAACAGAAAATAAATATGTAAGTAATATATTCACTATGTTACATGTTTACAGGTGCATTCTGTATATAGTCACTATGTTACATGTTTACAGGTGCATTCTGTATATAGTCACTGTGTTACATGTTTACAGGTGCATTCTGTATATAGTCACTATGTTTACAGGTGCATTCTGTATATAGTCACTATGTTACATGTTTACAGGTGCATTCTGTATATAGTCACTATGTTACATGTTTACAGGTGCATTCTGTATATAGTCACTGTGTTACATGTTTACAGGTGCATTCTGTATATAGTCACTGTTACATGTTATTGAGGTATGTTAATAGAGATCTCTTAAGTGACTTTAGACTGGGGGAAGGTTTGATGGCCTCTGGGAGGTTATTCCATAACTGCGGTGCTCTGTAGGAAAATGAGGATCGAGCCACTTTCTTTTTGTATTGTGGTATTGCAAGTAAGGTGCCGGTCCTGGATCGGAGGTTATAAGATGAGGGAACTGCTGGGGGAAGCAGTCTATTCAGGTAGGGTGGTAGCTTCCCAGAAAAGCTCTTAAAACACCAGCTTGGAAAGGTGAAGGGTGTGTCTAGATTCCAGTGACTGCCAGTTAAAGGGCTATATTACAAAGTTGGTGCTAACTTAACCAGAGCTGTTAACAGCTCCATAGGCTATAATGGCTCTGGCAAGTTTACAACAGCTCTGGTTAAGTCAGGGCTATATTACAAAGCTGGTGCTAACTCTTTTAACATGTCACAATGGTGGGTCATGTAGTTACATTGTAGCACAAAGTAGCAGAATGAGTTATACAATGTAGTAAGTTTATGAAGGTGCGTTTGCGGTGCAGCTGCATACACTACATCTCCGTATTCAATAGCCGGCATAAGCATTTGTTGTACAATCTGCTTTCTTACCGCAGGGCTCAGGCAGGATTTGTTTCTGTACAGGGGTAACGTTTCGATGAGTTTTTCGATGGGGGGGGGGGGGGGAATAGATTTGCTGCTTCCGGCCCACCCACCAGCGAACTCAAGTCGCCCCCCCCCCGCAGCCAATGACGTGTGTGGCACGTCAGCTGCATAGACGGGGACAGAGGAAGTGCCGCAGCAGCAGAGAATGGAGCATACTAGTTCTCCATACTGGCGTTTAACCCCTTACCACTGGGTGCGTCTAAAGTTTTCAGGATGTGTAGAATCTCCTCCCTTCTCCTCCAGTCTGGCAGAAATGCTGGATGAAGTGGAGGAGTTTCCTCCACCCCACCCAGAATCACCAGCAGTCAGGATTTTGTAATTTCCAGGCTGCTGGTCACCAGATCTGTCACTAGTGGCATCGGCATGCAGAGGTCACCCGTTGCAGCGGATCAGATCTGCAAATGCACACAGCTCCAATCTGTCATTCGGCACAGGCGCTACAGAACTTGGAAACGTAAAGTGGGTGAGTCCCAGAGAGCTGCACCATTTGCGGTTTCTATGCTTTAAGTTCTGTAGAAGCGCAAATTGCAAAAAAAGTTTCAAGGACATCAGGGTTCGGGAGTCCATGAGCCGAAGAAGAGAAGTGCGCTGTGATGAGTAAAAATGAATAAAATCACCCATAAAAGAGGGATAAAAAATAATTGGACAGAGGCCATCAGCAGCATCTGCCCAATTACTTAAGGGCAAAAAAAGGGGAACTATTTTTCAATAGATCATCCCTTTAACAACGCTCCTACTTGTATATCATGAATGATTCTGGAGCACAGCTCTAAATGATGTGCAATCATTATGGACGCTAAAGTGATTATTCCTTAAACACTTATTGAAGGAATGGATGCTTTACTTTGGCGGACCTCTGAAAACTATGGTGGATTAAGCACAGTGCAACTACGTCAAGTTCACGGTTAAAAGGGATACGCTACACACCCTGACCACGTTAGCTTTTTGAAGTGATCGGGCTGCATGGAGTGTCCCGCCTCCTTCAGGTGCCATTTGGCAGGAAACACGGTGCGAAGTTTTCTCGCATCACCAGGCAGCCTGGATTTTGCATTTCCAGGCTGACGGTCACCAAATTAGTCACCGATGATGTCAGAACGCCGTCGTGCTGACATCATCCACTGTCAGAGCGCATGCAATAGCGAGCATCCTGAGAGAAGGCAGCTGATGGATTGATTCTGCTCATGCAGTTCCAATCCATCGTTCTGCGCAGACGCTACGGTATCTGTGTACAATAGTACGCAAATTCAGAACGAAACGAAGAATTGCCCATCGTAGGCCTTGCAGGGACTTCTGCATTTTGGACGATCTGAGCTGGAGGTGAGGAGCAGCACGCACAGAGGGAGAAAAGGTGAGTATTTTCACCTAAAATCAAAAATAATTGGGTAGATGCTGTCCACATCATCTGCCCAATTAATTAAGGGTATAAAAGTGGGAACTGCCACCATAGTTGACCGTACTTTTCCCCAAAGTTGTTCTGTCCTAGTAATTTAACGTAGAATACACTGCAATGTCCACCTGTGTTTCAGTTGTAGATTTTTAGTACAGTTTTCACCATAGTTTGTATGGGAGGTCTCAGAAAATCGCCACTTTAAAATAACCAAAGTATATTCACCGGACGGGGTATTAATATTAAACTATTACTTTTTCTGAGGGGAAGACATCTTAAAATGTAAACAAAAACATATTAGCAGAAATTCTCTGGATATGATCAATACTTAACGGACATTTCTTATAATGTGCCCTGTGAAACGGTACTTTGCACATGCTCAATCTGTTTTCAGTAAGCGATTTATTGCACGCGCTCTCTTTATGATCTTGGGTATAGAAGTCTGGGAAAAGAAGCTGAATTAACTCAAAAGGATCAAATGGAAACAGCATTTTTGGACGGTTGGCGATATGTAGGCACATGTATTTCAGGGAGAGAAGGAACACACTGGAGAGGATTAAGGTCTTTTAGAACAGAATGTCAACTTTTTTGTTATTTCTACCCAATAAAGATCCTCTTTTACCATATCCGGTGTGTAACTAAACCTCTTACCACATATGTTCCTGTGCTGAGAGGCACCTACTCAGGTTACAGGGCGTTCTCACAGATCACCCTTTCCTTCTGGTGTTTAGGTTGTAGGGTGTGGGTTGACATCATGAGTATTTGATAGAAGTTCAGATTAACCTCAAAATGTGATGTAAGGATCAAATACCCACATGTGGGTGCAGTAATACTGTTCATTTGGTAGGTGGAGTTGATTGACGACGTTGGGTCTAGCACCCAACATCTTCAAGGGTTAGAAGCTGCCACTGGACCTCCAGTGCTTAAGGATTGTACTATAGGGAGTCTGAATAAAGTTTGGAACTCACAGGGCTCTAATCACTAAGGTCAAACAGACGTTTCGTTGAGCCGAGTTGTGGTTACCTGTGCTGACTGTGTTGATCGCTAAAGGAAAACCAATCGCACAAATTTGAGACTATTTCCACTGTGAGCCGACAAAATTTGTTGCTTTATTTGCGACTGACCAAGCTTTTGACGTCCAAGTGCAACATGGATGAAGTAGTGGCGTCTTAAGAATTCGCCTTTGTCTCAATCTTTGGTCAACTGACCCCATAGCTTCCAAGAATCGCAACCTACCAGAAAAGGTCATCAATTAGTTGTGTATGGTTCTAGGAACAAAGGATGCGTTTCCCTTGTTTGTCGTTTCGAGATCGCAGTGTTCGCTTGCCCTTAAGTAGCACAGACGAGCATTCTAAGTAATTTCCAGTGAGTTTAAAGAAGAAGAAGAAAAAAAAAAAGTGAGAGACAAGACTGTGCATGCAAGCAACAGACTGGAAAGGCGAGAAGAGGAAACATGCGGTCGCGTTCCCTTATCGGTTTCTCTAAATGTGTCTTTTCTTTTGCTGAATGTCACTGTCCTGTGTGAGGAGGAGGGAAACAACAAGCTGTTGTGCAAGAGACCCCTCCATGGGGGCCAAAGCTGGAAGACTGCCAAATCTCCTGACCGTGACACTACCCAAGATAGGAGACGGCAGCTCGAGATCAAACAATTCAGAAAATATAGTCTCTCTAGCCGGTTGAATGGAGCACATTATTAACGCCATGTACGCTCTACATGCCCGGTCCCTTCCATCGATCCAGCTGACACATAAGTACAGATGACACTGCTTCTATGTCTTCTTGTCCACACCGTTAACAATCACCACCTCCCTGCAGAATACATGCGCCTAGGAGCAAAGCCCTGGCATCCGATTGTCCATCCTAGCCATAGATCTGTGAAAAGGGGTAAACGTCCCTTGCACAAAAATTAAGGTGGCGTGCCAATACACTGGCGATGACTGCTAAATGTAAAGCACTTTTACTAAAGCTCGAGAACCCTCAAGAACAAACGCTGGCTCTGTCTGTATAAACCACACAGTCAGAAATGGCAGCAGCTTTACACGGGCCTGATCATCGACATGACTGTACGAAAGACAAACTGGCATTCAGTAAAATATACAGAGTTCAACAACAGCCGAGGAAATCATTCTTTACCGTAAAAACGTGGAATTACATAGAGATTTTTATAGAATTCTGTAAATCCTTTCTGGAATAAATAAATATATATATGTGTTGTGGTGGAGGGCAAAAAATTAGATTAAAGCACATGAGCTACATACTCGCCACCCAGGACATACTTGAAAACGAGAGAAATCTCAATGTATCCTTCCTGGTAAAATCTTTTTTTTTTTTTTTTTTTTTGAGAGAAAGGAAGAGCTCTGTGATGCAGTTCTTTGAATTGCTGTGTTTTGCAAATGGCTTCTGCAGTAATAAACTTTATAATTTGCAGTGTGGAGGCTTTTAATCTCATTTTTTGCCCTCCACCACAACCTAAGTACGTATTTATTTACCCTATGGGCCAAGCATCAAACTGCAGCTGGTCATGCCTAGCTCCTGCTGAAGAGGGTCCAATAAACCCGAAACAGCGCTGTCTAGGAGTGGCTTTGACCAGTTGCATAAACCTGATCTCTGCTAAAAAAAAAAAAAAAAGGATGGCATTGATTGGAGGGTTCTGTGTGAAAACAGACCCAGGATGCAAAAAAAAAAAAAAAAAAAAAAAAAGGGAAATTGCAGAAGTCATTTGCATGTCTTACCCAGAGTTCCGTGCTGCATATAGGGAATGTAGCACAAGAGCTCTGTGATGCAGTTCTTTGAATTGCTGTGATGTGAAGATGGCTTCTGCAATGATATATATATATATATATATATACATACACATACATACAGTATATAAAATCCAAGGAACCACGCACGCAGTATATCAAATAAGTTGTACCTGCTTTGGTGCAATTCGGCTGCATAGAGTCATATGTAGAAAGAAATCCAGGTGCACACGAAGACTTGAAATGTAATATAAAATATTTATTGTTGCATGGATCAATACAACAATAAATATTTTACATTGCACTTCAAGTCTTTCGGTGCACCTGGATTTCTTAGAGATATATATATATATATATATAAAATATAAAAATGTATTTCTTACTTTCCATTATATAAATGAAATCCTTTGTTGGATAAAAATATATGAGAGTTAGGGAAAAAAAAAATATATATATATTATTAGTTCATTAGGGAGTCACGCACTCCAGTTAGTGTTGTAAAATAATTTTGAATTTTAACAATTTTTATTTTGAAAATATCATCGGCGCCCAGACACACCCCCGTAAAACAATCGGTTATTGTGCCAACAAAAAGATCAACATTTCAGTCCCCTGTGGACTTTTCTCAAAATGCATCTCGAGAAAAGTCCCGGAGGGGACTGAAACGTTGATCTGATCTATGCAATAAATTTTGCATGTATTTTTTTTGCAAAGCCTTCATGTGCACCTGGATTTTTTGGGATTTATATTGATTGCAGCCGGATTTGAGCACCGAGACAAGAATACATACATACCAATGTGCTATGCCAGTGAGCGGGGTCTCTTGGATTACTTTTTTTGTTGAGAAAGGATTTTACCAGGAAGGATACATTGACATTTCTCTTATTTTCAAGTATGTCCTGGGTGGCGAGTATGTACCGTTAAGTGTCTTTCAGAAAGACACTTACTGGAGAGGTGCTCTTGCTGGGATTCGATACTTATACTGTAAATATATATATTTAATCTATGTGTAAGTATTTTTCCCAACCTATATTGCCATTATCCAGGTAAGAATATCATTTATTTTTTTTAGTGAAAAGAATGCTTTAATGACCTGCGCTGGCCGTTCACAATTTTTTATTTTGTAAACAATGTTTCATTGGTTTTCGTATGTATGCATTATTTTTTTACTCAGGGTGCTCATCTGTCAACCGTCCAAACCTCAAGTCCCTTTTGTCTGTGTGTAAGGGTACTTCTAGTAATGTGCTTTAAAATGACAATAAAGATTTTTGGATTTACTAAGCGTACTCACAGCTCTTTGAGTTATTCAGCAAATGAGTTATTCAGTCACAAAACCTAAATATATCGTCAATAACCTCCCGCCCCTTGTAAATACATGATTAATATTTGGGTTTAACAATAAAAAATTCCTATTGGTTCATTTACGGTCCGCCACCTTCTGCCATTAAAAAAACATGATTAGGTAGGCAGCTCCAATAAAAATGTACGTATGAGTGCAGTGTCACCATATAGACCAGTGGTCCCCAACCCTGGTCCTCAGGTCCCCCTTACAGGCCAGGTTTGCAGAGATCTGAAGCACAGCACAGGGATATGATTTTCTGCTCAGTGATTGCAGGATTCATTCTGCATTTCCCCAAACCTGTCTTTTTAGTTGGCCCTGAGGACCAAGGTTGGGGACCACTGATACAGAAGATTAAGAATGCATGGCTGTCAAGTTATGGTTAGTATTTGGGTGTTTACGGTGGGAGATGGGGATCAGAGAGATCATTAGAGCCAAGGGTACTTATAGTTGGGGGGTTTTGCTCTGTCCTGTCTGAAGAAAGGCACCCCCACTACACCCAAGTACCCCTCAATAATAAAGCACTCCTATGCCAACACCCTCTATCAGTAGTGACGGCAGGTTCTATTGCACTCAGTAGAGGTGTTCCTTTAACCCTTTCACTGCTGACCCATTTTACCCCAGTGTGCTGAACTCATGTTGACCATTCCGGCCGATTGCTGTAGCACAGACAGGTGAGTCCGCTTCTTCGTCTGCATACAGGACGTTATCTCAATGCCGCACGGAGCACGTTCTCTGCATCAAAGGGGTTAAAATACCCTTAAATCAGTGACATGTTTTGAGGACGCAGTGGAAAGAAAATACCCATCCTAGAGACTCATTTATAAATTGCGCAGAGTACCAGCAGCCCCGTGATCGGTATTGAGGAGTGCTCCCAACAAATGTTCATGTTTTAGTCAGGAATAAAGGAAACGGGTGCAAAAACTGGTGGATATGTACATACTGTATGTATATTTTTGTTTTTGGCTCAATGTCGCCACCCACTGGCAGACCGTTGCACTACACGACTTTCAAAATCACACAAGCACTCCACATTGGGGCAGAACACCTTATTATTGATAGGGATGCCCCGATTGGCCTTTTATAGTCGCACATCCGAGTCCTACAGTATTTGGGATTGGTGGCCGACATACAGTCTTTATCCGATACCGCGTATTCCACAGCCAGACTGGCAGCTTGGCCGCTGAAGAATGACAGGGCCATGGCGTCTTCCCTGTCTGCTCGCAGCGAAGCAAAACAAACAAAAAGTGCTTATTTCTTTTTCAAGTGTTCATTTCTTTCTTTTTCCTTTTTATCTCTTGTTTGCTACTTCACCCCTTCACTATCAAGTTTTTTTTAAAAAAAAAAAAACATTGTCAGGAACCATTTTTTTTTTTTAAATCATTTTAATTGATTATACAGTAAGAAATATTTGGGAATATTCCCAGTGTATGTTTTACTGTAATAACCAATTTTGCAGGCAGAAGTCGCCATCTACTGGCCAGATGGAGTTACAGTCATTTGAGCTGCAGCTCGTGGTTCCCTGCATCGACTGCTGAGAGCCCGATATGTCAGGGCATTCTTCAGCCGATTTTAGACAGTTTTAGCACCTCGGGAATTATGCGCACAGGGCTAAAACTTTAGGGGCACCTTCTGCAGCCCAAAAGCAAGCAAATTTAATTTCCTTTTGGCCTCCAGATCGAGTTAACTCGATATCGGCACCTAATGGTTCCTTTGAAGTCCTGAGTTATCTCGATCTTGGTAGTGAATGTGGTTAATAGTGAACAAAAAAAATAATCTGTTTCTATAAGTTAATGGGATTTGAGAACATAGAACACCAACATTTCTGTCCTATGTAAGATATGTGGCTAAATACTATAACAAAACATAGCACACCCTTGTGTTTTGAAGTTGTGCATGTAACTTTTTTTGTTTTATGACTTCTTTATAGTATTTTATCCAAGTGAAATCTGTCGCTTGTTCCGTACCGCGTTTTCATGTTGCCTCCCTAACGTGTATTTGGTATAGGGTATACAGTACATACACCCAATCCTTCCCCTAGATCTAGGGGGTAGGGATGTGCGTTTCGGAATTTTCACGAAATTTCCCGATTCGTGTTTTCGGAAGCGGCCGAATTTCCGAAAATTTTTAGATCCGAAAATGGCAGATCCGAAAAGTTTTCCGAGCCAAAACGAAACGTTTTCCGAAAAAACGAAAATTTCCGAAATTACGAAAAGTCGATACAAAAAACGAGCAAAGTGACACGAAAATACGAAAAACGGTCGATATTCCGAAAAAAAATGTACACGAAAAACAAATCGAGCCGTACCGAATCGAAACAGAAATCGGTCGAAACGAGCCGAAAAGTTTAAAAATCCGAAAAATAGAACCGAAAAAAAAAAAAAAAAAAAATCGGTGCACAAGCCTACTAGGGGGTTATTCAGAGACCAACGAAATGTCAGTGCTTTGTCGCTCTGCGCAATTTGGCGATTCCAGTTTGCCGACCCTGCGGTGAATTCACTATTCGCTGCAGGGTCCCTGAAGTGTGCCGAACGTGGAGCCTGGGAAGACTGCCGAACTACAGAAAAAAAAATTAAAATAAAAACGGAACTCTACTATTCTTAAAGGCTAGGGTCAAACGAACACATTTTTCACGTCTACCGTTAAAAAGTGCGTTGATGCGTCCGAATGCATTTTTTCACGGAAGACGCGATAGCAGTCATACGATGCGCAATTTTGGCTGTGATTTTTTACGGATCCAAACCTGGAAACTTTGGGTGTCTGGACATTAGGTTGGCCGGACATGAGCAGCGTCTGACGTCTGCTAATCACGCACACACGCCGCAATGCGGACGCAACGCACTCTGTACATCAATACTAGCGGTTCGACATTCTTGCAAAAATGCGTTCGTTTGCCGCTTGCGTTGCGCGGCCGAACTCTCGTGCGGCCGTACTTCATGTGTGGAACTGCGTTGGACGTCATTTGCTGCTACCACGGCCGTAATAAAGTGCGGCTAAACGCACGTTCGTACTGCGTTCGTCTGACCCCAGCATAAGGCTAATGTCAGACGAACGCAGTCTGAGCGCACTCTGCGTGCGTGCATAATGGACGGACGTACTGACTGAAGATACTGTAGACACCACACGGTCCTTTTTTTTTTTTTTTTAATTTATTTTTACAGATGTAGAAAAAAAAAAAAAAAAGGAAATATGGGAAACAAAATTAATAAAAATTAAAAGACCGGAACATCAGCCAGACCAAAAAAAAACAAAAAAACTTCTGAGCGTCAACGTGATGGACGTCGCAAATGCGCTGCATCTGACATCGCCTCATCACACAAACAGGCCACTACGCGGCGCACTCTGGGCGTCAGTCGTAGCGCTTTTACGTTGAGGCCTAAATGGCGTCCATTGCCACCTGCATGGTGCGTGCGCAGTTCGGTGCGCAGGTACTTCGTGTGTTGGTCTCTATTGATCACAAATCAATGCTACGACGGACGTTAAACTGTGCGGCGACACGGACGTGATGACTGCGTTCGTCTGACGCTAGCCTAAGAGGTGTTTAAAATAAAAATGCATGAAAATATGTGGAAATAAGAAAAAAGGTCCTATTAAAATATAATAAAACAAGGTGGAAAGCCTGCCCAGAGGGCAGTCTATTGTGGATATACTGCCCCTGCTCATGGATATATACCCCAGCTCGTGGATATTGCCCCAGCACGTGGATATACTGCCCCTGCTCGTGGATATATACCCCAGCTCGTGGATACTGCCCCAGCTCGTGGATACTGCCCCAGCTCGTGGATACTGCCCCAGCACGTGGATACTGCCCCAGCACGTGGATACTGCCCCAGCACGTGGATACTGCCCCAGCTCCTGGATATTGCCCCCCAGCTCCTGGATATTGCCCCCCAGCTCGTGGATATTGCCCCCCAGCTCGTGGATATTGCCCCCAGCTCATGGATATTGCCCCCCAGCTCATGGATATTGCCCCCAGCTCATGGATATTGCCCCCAGCTCCTGGATACTGCCCCCAGCTCCTGGATACTGCCCCCCAGTTCATGGATACTGCCCCCAGCTCATGGATACTGCCCCCCAGCTCCTGGATACTGCCCCCAGCTCATGGATACTGCCCCCCAGCTCCTGGATATTGCCCCCAGCTCATGGATATTGTCCCCCAGCTCATGGATATTGTCCCCCAGCTCCTGGATATTGCCCCCAGCTCATGGATATTGTCCCCCAGCTCCTGGATATTGCCCCCCAGCTCATGGATATTGCCCCCCAGCTCATGGATATTGCCCCCCAGCTCGTGGATATTGCCCCCCAGCTCGTGGATATTGCCCCCCCAAGCTCTCATGGATATATGCCCCAGATCAGACCCCAGACCAGACATGGGGCGGCTGTTCGAATGCTCTATCGGCATTCGGACAGCCGCCCCATGAGCTCCGCGCCATACTTACCTTTCCGAGCGGCGCCGGGGAAGTGAAAGTTTCCCCGCTTCCGGTCGTTGAAGGACGCAAGCCTCCCACGTGACCGGGGCTTGGGTCCTTCAAAGAGCGGAAGCGAGGGAACTTTCAGTTCCCCGGCGCCGCTCGGAAAGGTAAGTATGGCTCGGGGGTTGGATGCGCGCGGCAGCCGGGTAGAGGCTGCGCTCGCAGCCTCTACCCGGCTGCTGTGTGCATCTTGTAACCGCCGCGGCGAGCGCACAGCCGGCTCGTGCCGCGGCGGTTGCATGCGCGCGCAACCAACCACCGCTGGTTGCGCGCGCATGCGCAGAGTAAGGCTTGGCGACGGACACGCCAAGCCTTACTCAATTATAGTATAGATGGCCTGTTACAGAGTAAAAAGAAAATTTTGCCTACAAAAATCTAAAGAATTTACAAAAATTTAAATAAAAAGGCTTTTTTGCTGAAAATGAAAAGAATAAACTGTTGAAAAAAAAACTAAAAAGCGATATCTTTTAACATTCAATCCTTTGGGATTCTTCTGTTTAAACCTGTCGAACGGAATCACCTGAAAATCAGGGCACTTCACCGACACTTTGGTGCAGTTCGGCGTTCTTTGAATAGTTTAACCATTACTTCTCTGTAAGACAATTTCACTGCCGCCAAAATGTGGTGAACTGCACCGTATTTTGCCATCAATTCACCTGTATTTGGTGAATTGTCAGCTCTCTGAATAGCCGAACTGCCATGGAATTGCACCGTACGGTGAAATTCACTTTTTGGTGCAATTCGGTGGAAAGGTTGTCACTTATTGAATAACCCTTTTCGGTTTTTATATGTAGGTTGATTGGATTTGAGCACATCTGGAGGAAAAAAATGTTGTTCTCATTAAATACTATGCAAGATTAGCATTGCATCGAAGGGGGGGGGGGTTAGCAGAGAATGGTAGACCTACCACAGAGAGGGTCTGTGAGTGATAGACAAGAGTGCAATCCCATCATCCTTTGCAGCCTGGAAAATCTTTCCTTCCACGTCAATGCTCACAGCACTGGTGCACTCATCCAGGAGGGCATATTTGGGTCTACGAAGAAAAGAATCAGCAGGTTATTTATGGGGATAAAAGAAGAATACAATAATTTAAAACGGTCACCTGGGGGGCTTAGAGTGGAAGGATGAAAAGAAAAAATAATAAATATTGGAATTTTTTCCCTAATTAACCCTTTCCCTCCGCAGGACGTTCTATGCTGTCCTGGAGACGGGGTGGCTTTGAAGACACAGGGCGTACAGGTACGACTCGCTGTCTTCAATAGGCCTCCTCGCAGCTGTTGCGCTTCGCGCGTCAATAACTGAGAGACGCTGCAAGTGCTACGTTAGTAACTTGCCACTGAACGCCGTTCTGCAGCTCAGCACTGCTAACTTAGCACTTGCAGCCTTGTGGAGAGGTGCTGCGGGGTTAGCTGAGTGTGACGTAGGAAAGATGGCCGCCTCCACGCAGCAAATAATCCAATAAGGAAATGTTCAGTTTGAAGAAGGTTTGGTGGAGCAAAACAGCAAATATTTATTGGAACATGGTAAACATTAACACTAAATTGGAAATAAAATGGACAAAAGTGGATTTTACAGAAACAGCACCTTTCATTAAGCAATCCTCTGCCCTTTCGCTTCCAAAGCGTTCACAGCCAAAGCGTTCAGGGAGACTGCTGCAGCAAACTGAACTGCTGCAATGGAACGCAGCTGCCGAGGAACTGAAAACGCCTCTGCCGTTCCCCTGCAACCAATGACGCGCGTCAGGTGACGGGCCGCCCGAAATCAGCGAGGCGTACCCGTACACCTCGCCAGTGAAAGCCACCCCTTAAGGCCCCGTTCACACCTAGACGTTTTAACAAGCGTTCGTGCGTGCTTTAAAACGCATGAACGGGGAAATCCCATGCTTTGCTATGGGCCCCGTTCACACCTGCAGGAACGCGCTTTAAAACGGCCGACACAAAAAGAAGTCCGGGAGCTTCTTTTCGGGCATACAGCAGAGCGTTCGCGGCCATAGACATAGCCGCGAACGCGCTGCAATGCGCGTTTTTCGTATGCGTAAACAAAACGCGCGCATTGCGCGACGCAGCACTACGCCCAAGTGTGAACCCAGCCTGAGGGGTTAAAATAAATTCTCTAAATAAATAACACCACGTTGAAACCGAACAATAAATGTTCATTTGAAGGATAACAGTACACACAATTAATGGTGTGTGTGTGTACACACACACACACACCCCATGAGGGCTGCCCTCAACTTAAACACGCATACCTCATAATGGTGCTACAGAGACCAATAAACAAAACGTACCTCATTTCAGCGCACTCCACCCAAAGTTTCAGAAACACATGACTTCTATTTTTAATCTCTTCACCATCAAACCAGCTTTTGTTGTTTTAATCACAATTATTTTGTGCATGGGATGTGAAGATAATTAATTATTTATAGGGTACAATAGAAAGTAGAGAAGAGCGATTGTTTTAAAAACTTTTTACCTCAGAAAACCAATGTAAATTTGCTCATTTCTAGTTTTGTCTTGGCGAGAGTATAAATAGACCCACCATTTTGTCTCTTCGCTGAGAAGCAGCAGGAGGACTTGCAAAGCAACTTTTGTTTTCATAGGTTAGGATCCCCCTTGAAAGAGGTTGCCGTGACGAGGCAGGTGGGCTTAACACTTTAACCTCCCTGGCTGTCTATTTACTCTGAAATTTCTTGTCTAAAAGCGGTCAATCCCCCCCCCCCCCCTAGCGGCATCCCGAGTGTGGCTCGGGGTTAAATTCCTATGCTGGAAGCGGTAACCCTGAGCAACACTCGGGATGCCGCTGGATACATCAACTCTCCCTGCACTCCCTCGATGTCCCCAGCAGTCTCCTCCGGCGACCGCGACCTCATTACTTCCAGGTTCCATCCATTTTTTCTTGCATAGTTTGTGAGAGTCCTGAGAACGGGCATCAGAATAAGTGGCCTGCTCTGCGGCGGCCTGATGAGGCCTAACAAGGCCAAAACAAGCATCAGCGGTTGCTGCGCCTTAAGGCTTCTGTCAGACGAGCGCAGCGTTCACATCCGTGATGGCGCAAAAAAGTACGTGCGTGATAGCATGATATAAAGGCCAATGGAGTCCCACACACGAAGTACGTCCGCACTGAACTGCGGACACACAACGGCCGCGGCAAACGGACGCAAGTTAGGCAAGAACGTACAACCCCTAGAACGGCCGCGCAAAGTGCGCTGCGTCCGCAACGTCTGCATAGCTTTGTGTGTGAGTGATGGAACGTGGTCAGACGGACTGCATTTATGCGTCCAGCATTTTTGATTTTTTAAGTTTTGCAATTTAATTTATTTTCCCTGCTACATCCATCAAAATATACGTCAGTGAAAAAAAACAGACTGTGTGGCCACTACTGCGTCTTCCGTACTAACGTCCGTCCGTACTGCGTGGACGCACAGTCCGTAGAAATCACGTTAGTCTGACCCTAGCCTTAGTGCCGAGATGACTTCTTTGGCATTTCAGTACTGGCCACCCTTTCTGGGTGAGAACATCTGATCTGCATATTTGCCCAGGGCCGGCCACTAGCGCTGTTGCTCTTTCTCAGGACCCTCACAAACCTTGTTTTGGATAAGTCAGAACATGACACTGGATCAGAAGAGGATCTGGAATAAGCTCTCCAAAAGGTCTCGTGACAAGTCAATGCAAAAAGAACTTCCGATTCCTGAAGCACGAAATACTTGAGAGGATATTTTTTCTCGTACAAGATCTAACCTGTGATAAAACATACGAGCCATTCCGACGCGTTGCTTCTCGCCCCCAGACAGCACGTCTTTCCAGTCACTGACGGAGTCCCAGCCTGCGAAAAACATATCAAGTCAGGGCATCGCCGCGGAGGGAAGGCTTTGTACAACTGTGCAACATTTCCAGCGACTTTAACCAAGAAGCAATATCACTTACACAAATCGCTTTATTAACCTATATCCGGGTTGTTGTCCACAAATAAGAACATCTCTGCTAACCTGTGACTACGCACCACAACTATCTGCACTTTCATGCGTGTCTCTTGTAACCTCATGTTTCCACATCAAGTGGAGCTCTGACCACTTCCGTTTCTCAGTCGTGTCATGTGAAACAGCTATACTTAAACATATTTATCGGGAAATAGGATATTCCTGTTCAAGACTTTAAAGGGACACGACCACTTACCTAAGCTGTAACTAGATTACTTGTGCATTACAAACAAAAACACATTATAAAACACCTTATAAAACAAATGCTGCTGGGTATTCCCTTGCAGTACATAGCAATTGCAGGTAAAAAGGAAAAATACAATTCGGTATTTTAACTCTGGGTTCCATTTTCAGGATTTTTTCCCACGATGCAACATTTAATAAAAACCTTTGCTTTGTTGCCAGTGGCGGAAGTACCAGGGTCGCAGCAGTCGCAGTTGCGACCGGGCCCTGGCATTCCGCCACTGGACTTGGGGCCCAGCGCCGCCGCCAGATTCCGGCAAAAAGCGCCGGAATCTGGGAGCAGCGCCGCAGGCTGTTCCCCTCCCTGCGAGCGGCCAGCTGGCTTGCAGCTTGGCCGCTCGAGTGGGATGGGAACTAGCTGACCAGCGCACGAGATCTCGCGAGAACTCGGCTGCGCTGGTCAGGTGGTTTCCGGTGAGCGGCCAGGCTGCATGCTTTCAGCGGCCGCTCACCACGGAGAGGAACGGCGGCAGCAGAGGAGCCTGAGGTGAGCTGGGGGGCCCTATATACCCATAAGAGCTGGGGGCAAATCTATCCATGAGCTGTGGGCAGTATATCCATGAGCTGTGGGCAGTATATCCATGAGCTGTGGGCAGTATATCCATGAGCTGTGGGCAGTATATCCATGAGCTGTGGGCAGTATATCCATGAGCTGTGGGCAGTATATCCATGAGCTGTGGGCAGTATATCCATGAGCTGGGGCATTATATCCATGAGCTGGGGCATTATCCATGAGCTGGGGCATTATCCATGTGCTGGGGCATTATCCATGTGCTGGGGCATTATCCATGTGCTGGGGCATTATCCATGTGCTGGGGCAGTATCCATGTGCTGGGGGCAAATATATCCATGAGCTGGGGCAGTATCCATGAGCTGGGGCAGTATATCCATGAGCTGGGGCAATATATCCATGAGCTGGGGGCAGTATATCCATGAGCTGGGGGCAGTATATCCATGAGCTGGGGCAGTATATCCATGAGCTGGGGCAGTATATCCATGAGCTGGGGCAGTATATCCATGAGCTGGGGCATTATCCATGTGCTGGGGCATTATCCATGTGCTGGGGCAGTATCCATGAGCTGGGGGCAAATATATCCATGAGCTGGGGCAGTATCCATGAGCTGAGGCAGTATATCCATGAGCTGGGGCAATATATCCATGAGCTGGGGGCAGTATATCCATGAGCTGGGGGCAGTATATCCATGAGCTGGGGCAGTATATCCATGAGCTGGGGCAGTATCCATGAGCTGCGACAGTATATCCATGAGCTGGGGGCAGTATATCCAGGAGCTGGGGGCAAATATATACAGGAGCTGGGGGCAAATATATACAGGAGCTGGGGGCAAATATATACAGGAGCTGGGGGCAAATTTATACAGGAGCTGGGGGCAAATTTATACAGGAGCTGGGGGCAAAAATATCCATGTGTGGCCTGGGGGCAATATATGTCCATGTGAGCTGGGGGCAATATATATGTCCATGTGAGCTGGGGCAATATATATATCCATGTGAGCTGGAGGCAATATACAGTATATATCCGTGTCAGCTGGGGGCAATACTATCTTTTTTATATTGCAGGAAAAAAAAAGTCAAAATATAGATTTTTTGGGGGGGGGGCGGGGGGGCCCTTCATGGATTCTTGCACCGGAGCCCTCAGGTTTCTAGTTACGCCACTGTTTGTTGCTCTTGTTTATTTAATCTACGATATTTAACAGTTAATGGTAGAGGAGGGAATGTTTAGATAAGGCTATCGTTCTCCAGTCTACCTGCGATAAGAAAAGAGGAATACACAGGGTCAGAAGGCCCGGACAAGAAAGCAGGAGTAAATCTACCAGGATAGGTACAGAATCCTGGGTCTAACACCCGGTATATTCAGAAAAAAGGGACCTGTAACCACAGGAAGAAATACTGGCAGTGAATCAATTGAATAAAACGGTTTTTATTAGTAACATCACAAAAAGGAAAGAACAGCACAACCAACATGGGGAATGTAAAAGGTGAGGAGGACAACAGGGAATTAACTGGCAGGAGAAGTGAACAATGTAGACCAGTGGTTCTCGGGCTGCGGACCCTCAGGACCCACAATTGTCCTTGATCATTAAGTCGCGACCCAAAAATAATTGAATTTATTCCACAAAACAACGTGTGCAATACTCTACAATGTATGTACGTTTTAACATTTTTGTAAACAAACAGGGATTCTTTCCAAAATGGATAGTGCAGTAATCATAACACTAGTGAAAACGAAAGCGCTGTTGAGGCAAAAACCCAATAAAATAAACTGTAAATTAAAACATATGAAATTAATTAGAACTTATGGGAAAACTGGGGATGCTTCTTGCGCTTAATAAGTGTCTCAAAGTCTGGGGTGATGGTAGACAAAGCAATTTTAATTAAAATCACTACTGAATGAATAATAAAATATTATAAAAAAACGTAAACTCACCTGCTCCGCGCTCCTCTGCCATCCATCTCTGCCGCTGCGTGCATTATTTCTTCACAACAGCAGCAGCCTGCACTCTGAGCCTACACAATTTGAGTAGCTGTAGGCTAATCGTGTAAGCTCAAGCTGGCCAAAAGATTAAGATGTCTGCAGCGCATGTCTGGCGCTGCCTACTTCCTGAACCTACGCTCTTCAGTGCCTCAGAGAGGCACTGAGAGCAATGGAATAGCTTGGACCAATGGGAAAGCACCATTGGTCCAAGCCATTCAAAAACACACCTCCATGGGAGGCTAGCCTCTCATGCATTGATTGACAAGACAGTCATGTAACTGCCCTCATAACGCAGTCAGGACTGTGCTCGGGGTGTAGCCTCAGTGTGACTGTTCACTGTGGCGGCACCTCTTCCCTGCAGGTGGAGGGGACAGCGCGCAGCTGACACTCTGATGCCTGTAGTGGACGACGCGGATCCTGGGGAGCCCTGAGAGCAGTCAGATCCTGGGGAGTCCTGAACCTGAACCTACGTAACCTGTGTATATATGGCTCTGATACTAGCCAGTGCCTCACCAGCCACTGACTTCACGACACGTCCCTGGTATGCAGGGAGGCCAAGGATCAGGAAGCAGTGTGTGATTCTGCTCAGAATTCTCAGTGTACATTCTAGTTTTCTGCAGGGATTAACACATCAGGAGGAAGGCAGGAAAGGAAGAGGAGTGAGATTTATAGAGTAAAACGGAGAGCGTGATGGAGAAAGGAGAGCGAAGAGGAGAAATAGAAAAAATGGAGAGGAAGACATAGATACAAGGACAGATGGAAAAATACACAGAAGGACACACAGATATAGATGGACAGACAGAATAACATTCAGAAAGAAGGATACATAAATAGGTAGAAGGACAGACTAACAAAAGGACAAACAGAAGGGGAAAACACAATCAAATATACATAGGGAGCCGCCCCCCCTTTCCCAACAGCCTTTTGCTTCACTGAGATGTGCATTGTGCACAGTGACTCCTGGTGTTGGCAGCCAGTAGTAGAATGCTCTGGACACATGTCAATCCCTGTTGGGGGTGATGAGCTGCTGATAGTCACAGAGTCCCACCCCACCCCTTCCCATTACAGAGTATCTTACTTGATGCAGCTGGTCCCAGACGGCATGTGGAGGCTGGGCTATCCCTGCTTCCCTCACTAGCAACTGCGCGCCGGAACTTCCTTCAAGTAGGGAAGTTCCGGCACGCGGTTGCTGTGAGGAAGGCAGAGGTAGCTGCGCCGCCTGGGACCCGCTGCTGTAGGTATGATGCATTAGAGAGGCCTGGGGGCACTTGCCCCGCGACCCAGTCCACCCCTGGTCGTGACCCACTACTTGAGAACCACCGATCTAGACCATACCTCAAAATTTCCACTCTCCCGCTAGCATTTGGTGAGTGGAAATTCCGTGAGGGCGAGTGGGAATGCAGATGCAGGCAGACAAATTATTTTGTGCTGCCTGTGTTGCATATTCTTGTGGCAGCTGTGTTTTTTAGGTCTGACCGCCGGCTAGCGAATCCAAGATGGCTACCGCCAGCCCCCTCTGATGAAGTCAGAGAGGGCAAGCTGGACGTCGGCCACCCATGGCTGCCCTGTCATGGTGGTTCTCATCTGGTTCCTCGCTCTGCTCACACTGGGGTCTGATGGGGTCTAGTTGTACATGTATCTGGAGTCTGAGGTGTCTGGGTATACATGTATCTGGGGTCTGAAGTGTCTGGGTGTATAAGTATCTGGAGTGATTGTGGAGATGAAAAAATGCACTAAGTATATTAAAAGTTGAGCAGGTACACTTAATATTTTGTTTGCATCCCATTTGATGTAAAGCACTTATTTTCCTTGGAAAGGGAGTGTTTGGTGGCGGAGCTAAGGGCAGGGTAGGGGTTAGGTGGGGTAACTGGTGACGAGTAACACTTAAAGGCTTGGCTAGTAGCTCGGGACTTGAAATTTTGAGCCCTGATCTAGACCAAATAGCCGATTTGGAAAGGGAGATAAACGGGAGAATTTTTCTGGTTTGGCTATTTTGACCTAGAATTTTCATTTCTCCAGTCAATTCTCTGGAGTTTCACCTTTAGAAAATATACCTGAATGTCATTAGAATGCTTCTAAGAGAAACCTGGTGCAGATGGCGATTCAGTCAAAAGGCAAAGAAGAAAACAGGAAGGACTAAAAGTCCTAGAGACCTTACAATTTTAAGAAGTGATAGTAAAATAAATTTGACACCCAAAGTACTGAAGCCTATTTTCAATAATGTTAAGATACAATCCAAGTTCACATATTACAGATGAACAATTTTACACATAAACGCTGTAATTTGGGAGTAAAACTTCTAATGTTGCCCCCCTCCCAATTTCAACCCCTTTCCTGTACATCAGTGGTTCCCAACTCCGGTCCTCAAGTCCCCCTAACAGAACAGGCTTTAAAGATTACCGTGGGGAAATGCAGACTGAATCCTGCAATCACTGAGCAGCAAATCATATCACCTGTGCTTCGCATCAGCTATCCTGTAAACCTGGCCTGTTAGGGGGACCTGAGCACCAGGGTTGGGACCACTGCTGTACATGAAAACCAGCGGATGAGTGGTAGAACTATGAGATCCCTAAAGAAGCAAATACTACTAGATCATACGAGACAAGATAAACGAATAACCGATTTTGGGAGAAAAAACTAATTCAACTATTTCTTATTCAATGCTCACCTCCCTCTCGCTGCACCAGGTAGTAAAGATTCACAACGTTCAGTATGGCCTCCAGGGTATTGTCTGTAAAACCTTTCCTACTCATGTCTTCGGCTGTATCTGGGTAAATGACCTGGTCGCGGAGGGTCCCCACAGACATGTATGGCCTGAACAGAGAAAATGCAGAAACACAAAAACAAATCACACACTACAGATCTTTGTGCAGTGCACTGCTAACAAATACAGAGAGAGAAAAAAAAGGATGTCCCCTATTTTTTGTTTTCTTATGCAATGCTGAAATCAGAAAAATACGGATTTCATTAATGGATTTACTGTGAATCAGTTATGGTCCTTTGTGCTTCCTGTAGAGGGGAGTGTCTGCTGGGGGAAGGAGGAGCCGGGCTGCTTTGGCCACAGTAAATTAAAAGATGGCACCAACAGCCTGTAACACATTCTGTGCCACTGTTTTTCCGTAGTAATTGCCGTTTTACCTGCCCACTCCCTGGTCGAGGTGGGCAACATTTGCTTTGCAGGAGGCTGACTGAAAGTGGATTTTAGTGATCTAGGATCTAAGACCCTTCACTGCACTTTATGTTAAGAGGTATGTGTGCCATGATCTGCACTCTCCACTACTAGCAGCGAGCCATAGTGGACTACCAAGGAAGCCCCTGCACGCGCTTGAGGAGTCCCTGTCACACACACACAGAGGTACATTGTTGTATGACAGCACGTGCCAAATCTTATCCTGCAAAAAAAAGATTGGCTCAAAAATAAGAGACGAAATGACTTCTGATTAGCAAAAATATTTTTCTCACATAGCATGAAAACGGAGTTGCACTTTTCATGTGTTTTATCAGTATGAACACTAGGGATAGACCGATATATCGGTTTTGCCGATTATCGGCTGCCGATATTCAGAAAATTACTGATATCGGTATCGGCATTTTATTTGCTGATAATTGGACAAGTTGGCTCACTGCAGATATGACACACAAGATCCCACAGAACTGTGCAAATCCGGCGCTTCTTCCACATCAGGCTGTCAGCCCTCACTGCAGAACGACCCCTGCGCATGAGCGTCATGGCAACAGAAATGGGGGCATCCCATCTGGCAGGCAATTCCTTATACAGGAGATGCAGGGTCTATTTCCTACAGCAGGGGTCAGCAACCTGGGCCCTCCAGATGTTTTGGAACTGCATTTCCCATGAGGCTTCAAGAACCTAATGAGAAGCTGAGCATCATGGCAGATGTAATTCCAAAACATGTGGGGCGACATTACAAAGTCACTGCTAACTTAACTTAACCAGAGCTGTTGTAAACTTACCAGAGCCATTATAGTCTATGGGGTTGTTAAGTTTACAACAGCTCTGGTTAAGGCTGGGGTCAGACAAACGCGAACGTGTTGACAAACGCGAAAGTGCGAACGTGTGTTGAGCCGCACTTTAATACGGCCGTAGTAGCAGCAAATGATGTCCAATATACATAGTACGGCTGCACGAAAGTTCGGCCGCGCAACGCAAGCGGCAAACAAATGCATTTTTTCGAGAACGTGGAACCGCTAGTACTGACGCACAGAGTGCGCTGCCTCGGCATAGCGGTGTGTGCGCGTGATTAGGAGACGGCCAGACATGAGCAGCATCTGACAACATCACGTCCATTTGTTTTTTTTATAGCTACGTATAAAAATTCGGCAGAAATTGCGCATCGTATGACCGCTATCGCGTCTTCCATGAAAAAAATGCGTTCAGACGCATCGATACACTTTTTGACGGGAGACGTGAAAAATGCGTTCGTCTGACCCCAGCCTAAGTTAGCACCAACTTTGTATTCTAACCCTTTGAGGGCTGAGGTTGCTGAATCCCTTACACACAGGGTCATATGAGGGATTTTTAAGAAAGACAAAGACACGGTGTTAAGCTTTTAATTTTACAAACAATAAGTGAAAAAAAAAAACGAAAAAAAAAAACTTATTAAATTGAATAAATGAAATGGACGTGGTGCAATGTTTAAATGTTAAACACATTGAGTTCATGGCATAGTGTCAGATTTGTGCGTTTTTTTTCACAACTTTAAATTTACAAAATATCGGCAACAAATATCGGCCATCGGCCAGAATAGCTGCCGATAATCGGTATCGGCCCTGAAAAAATGATATCAGTCTATCCCTAATGAACACGTGTGTACTCGGACCCGTGGCAATACGGTCTCCTTCCCGTTCGAGCTGTAGTATGCACAGGCCACCAGCAGATGGAGCGTCAAACTTCAGAAATGCTTATAATGGGTAAAATAGTAATCGTTCAGTTTAATGCACATATAGGACAGTCACCGCGGCCTCTTGCGCACGCATACTTTTTGCTCTTGCTTCTCCAAAAGACAAAAATTGCCTCTGAACCAGAGACAGACATCCCCATTGCACCATCCGGTGCGTCCCGTGCATTGCACAAAAGGGAAATGGTTATGAACATAGGTGGCCGTATGTGTTGTGCATGTACTGTGCTCTTGGCATCTATGTGGTGATTTTTTTTTTTCTTCGATAAATAAGTTTAAAAATCCATCAGATATAAAACCAATTTAGCATCTCCATAGACTATGGGCCGGGTCTCAACGCGATGTTATTGGGGAGACATAGAAGGGAAGAAGCTTTTTGAGAGCCTTTTTTCTTTGTGGCTCGCCATTAAGGTCCCTATTCCATGTGAGTCGCTGTACCAGCAGCTTGAGTCTGAATACGTTTTGCTATTCCCCGATACCGGCAACTGCATTGCTAGCTGCCGCGGATATCGGCTCTTGGAGTCCACAGGACTCTATGTAGGACAGAACGGTGCTGCGTGAGCAGGGACGTGCGGAGGAACACTGGGAACTATTTGTTGCAAGTCTTCCGTTGCTATCGGCCACAGAAAGTGGCGGGTCACGCCACCACCTTCACCATAGCGGTGAGTATGGGATTTTTCAATCCCTTTAGATTAACATGTTAAGTGATTCCTGAAAAGCAAAATCACTTAACACTAGCTTTTCAAAGACGTTATTCTTTTCTGAATACGGCCGTCAAACGAGTAGAAAGCCATGTTGGAATAGCTCATTCTTCTCTTGCTTATCGCAATTTAACGGCTCCGATACAAAGTATAGGCGCAGTTAATTTACAATAACCTGATGAAAAATGAGCCGCAAGCAGGGCAGGTTGTAATATTGTTACGAGGTGTTAGAAATATTGCCTCCAGCCAATAGCCCAACATCCTGGTTGTGATCTGGCTCTATAACGCCTCTGGTAAGTTTCCAACAGGGATGGAACAGGGTCCATGGTTGGAGGAGTTTGGTATGACAGAACTTGACTGAACGCACAGAGCCCTGACCTCAACCTCATCAAAACTCTTTGGGATGAACTGGAACGGAGATTGCGAGCCATGCCTTCTCGTCCAACATCAGTATCACAAATACTCTACTAGAATGGGCAAAAGGTCTTTCAGAAACACTCCAACACCTTGTGGAAAGCCTTCTCAGAAGAGTGGAACCTAGGGACGCACCGAAATTTCGGCCAAAATAGAAAATTCAGCCGAAAAAATAAATAAATAAATCGGCTGAAAATTTTCCTTTCCAAATAGGGCCTGGAGGCCGGTCGAGCTGCCTGTTCGGCCGTCTTCCAAGCGCAGTCGAGCCCCCAACTTGGCCTGGGCCTAGAGCCCCAGATGAGCCTGGGGCTCGCCTGAGCTTGGAGGCCGGCTGAGTTGCCTGCTCGGCCGGCCTCCAGGCTCAGGCGAGTCCCCGGCTCGGCCTGGAGGCCCAGCCGACAGGGGGCTCGCCTGAGTCTGAAGGCCATCCGAGCAGGGGGCTCGCAGGCCTCCAGGCGACAGTTTTTGTTAGAGGGGGGGTGGAGGGCGTTGGCCATACTCACCTACATCGGCCCGGAGTGAGTCCTCCAGCGGTGGCAGTCTCCTGCATCCAGTGTCCTCTCTCCGTTGGTCACCGGTAAGACGTCACGGAAGCCTTTGACCCTGGGTCAAAGGCTTTCGTGACGTCATCCCGGCAACCGACACAGAGAGCGGACACTGGATGCAGGAGGACCGTCACTGCTGGAGCTCAGGGCCGAAGTAGGAGGATGTAGGTGCAACCCAGTCAGCCATGCGAACCTGGGCCTGGAGGCCTGGCCAAGCAAGCTGCTCAGCCGGCCTCCAGGCTCAGGCGAGTCCCCGGCCTCCAGGCCCAGGTTCTCATGTCTGTTTTCAGCCGAACCGATCCCGAATTTTCAGTTTTGGTATCGGCTGGAAATTTCCATTTCAGTGCACCACTAGTGGAAGCTGTTACAGCTGCGAAAGGGGGACCAGCTCCATATTAAGGTCTATGTATTTTTTTTTATTTTATTTTAAATCCCTGGTATAATGGTCAGGTGTCTCAATACTTTTGTCCATACAGTGTATCGCTTAAGATTTTTTGTCACCGATGTGACAGCTTCATGAAAAGCAAAACAAGGAAACTGCTACATTACTTAGGGCGGCCTGGGAAGGTTGCTTAGTTAATGGTCTATTTCATTTTCACAGAAAAGATGGGCTGCACCAAAGTAACCATAAAAGGAATCTTTATTCATCGCTCAAGGGGGCTAAAATTGCGACATTTCCGCTCTAGGTCTTAGTCATGCACGATTAAGGCCTAGAGCAACTAATTGGGCAGACTAGATGGGCCGAAAGGTTCTTATCTGCCGACATTTTTCTATGTTTCTAGAGCAGAAACGTCACAATTTTGGCCCCCTTGAGCGATGAACAAAGATTCCTTTTATGGTTACTTTGGTGCGGCCCAGCTTTTCTATGAAAGTCTGGTACGGGACAGCAGGCCCCCTTGGTGGAGCACCCAGAGGATTACCAAACGACAGGTTTGCTCCCACTGTGGTAGCCACGCTTTTCTGCCTGTGCATTGATCTTTTTCATGAGAGAGAGATGGAGGTTAAAGCTTAACAATTAGAAACGTCCACGGGGATCTTATTACACTGTGCCCTTACAGAACAGAAAACAAAATTAATTGAACATTAAAGAAAGAAACCATCATTTCGTGGCAGTCATTTACCTCTGTGGGATGTAGAACATGTGCTGAGGTGGGGGCTTGTACAGCACTCCACTGTACGCAGGCCAGAGACCACCCAGAATGCGGAACAAGGAGCTCTTACCGCATCCGTTCGGGCCAGTGATAAGTAGGTGCATCCCTTCTTCTACCTGCCGAGGACAAAAGGGCGAGATTCTGTTAGTGCAGCAATCTTTAAAGAAATCCTTTAGATCAGGGATCTGAAACACTGCCCCCCCCATCCCCGCCACATACGGATATCCTACATTCACCAGAATGTTTTGAATGAAATAAGTGGTCAGAGAATCACAGGAGGTGTAGATAAGCAACATCTGGGGGGCCGGAGTTTGACATCCCTGATTTAGACCCTAGTGCTTTGTTCTTCTACATGGTCTGGTTTAGCAGTTTCTAGGAATCCCTGTAGAATCCACAGAAACGGTGACTGAAGCTAAACCCACATTTATATGGGAAGTCCTGAGACACTTATCTCACTCTGACTCCAACGCTCGCTTGAATTGGAGTGACTGTATGACCTGTAGAGGAACGTAGCGCTAGGCCTCCTGCAAACAGATTTTGGATCTCCTTGACTTGATGTGACCTCTACAACCCTGGCTATGCGCGTACCGGTACCTGCTGGGACCATTTTCAAACCAGTGTTTTGTGCTTGGGTCATCCTTCTGACCACAGCCAAATTGACTCAAAGAGGTGTAAGTGACAGAGTGTTCTCTCCCCCTTCTACTTCTTTTAGCCTTATTCCAAATCGAGTGGGAAAACCTCTTAATCTCGTGAATATGTAAATCATAATTTCTGACTTGATACTGATGGTAACGTTAAGTCAAGTACCTTCCAGCAAATACCAAATGGAAAGTAACCAAATGAAAAGGAAGCAGTGGTAGATCAGTTACTCCTGTGTTCTGGGAGAAGACTGGTGGTGTCCCAGCTGACCATAGTCTGCTGACATCTCATTACAGCTCTCCATTGGTAGAACCTCGTCATCATAGTCTGTCCCATCCTTTAGTAAAGGGCTGTCTAACAAAAACACCATAAAATTCTGCTTCTACCAATGTACTTAGGTTTGGCTGATGTTTGTGAAGAATGCAAAAGTGATGTCGGCACATAAATCACTTTTATGGATGACGGGTTGATCAGCTCTTATAACCACTAGAGAAGGTCCTCCCTGCAAATCCACTCCTGTTTTAACCCTAAAGCGAGTGTAATACTCACCTTGAATCCAGGGGTGGGCTTCCTTGGCACTGGCCTGGATGTGACAAGCTGCTATTTCTGCTCAAGCCACAGCTGTCACGTGACTGATGGGGAGGCAGGACGCTCGAGTGAACATCCAGCAAATCCAAAGGCTAGAGCCAGGAATGAAAAAACCCATTGGCTAGAGCTGGGAGTGAAGAGCTGTTCATTCCTGACCTTTTTTCAGGAAGCCAGTTCAGCACACGCCGTACACAGCTTTCTGGGAGGAGCTGATCCCTCACAGAGGGCTGAATTGGTTCTCCTCGACCGCAGTGGAGGAGAAAGGGAGGACATACTCAGGTCACAGTGACCATGCAATGCGCAATAAATGGTCACAGTGCCGGGAGTGTCCGTTTAATACGCATTAGAAAATTAATTTAGAAATGGCAAAAAAAAATTATCAGAGGAAAGGTCTGCCTGTTGAACGGAGCGTTATTTGACGGTTGTCGTCAGAGAGAGAGTTAAAGTCGACAGACACAAACATGCTCCATCACAACCAGGCCTTTGGACGTTTGACTTTGTCTTCTGATTATCGCTACTCAATGAACATTTATCACTAAACTGTAGATTAAAAGTCATAATAAAAAGGGAATGAAGCCTGGTAAAGTGTATTTCCAGGGCAGATAGCCTCGTTTCACTCTGCAAAGCCAAGATCGTGTTGCAACTTTTCCTTAGATAGTAGATACAGAGCATATTGTTGTTATCTAACATCACGGAGAATGTTTATGAAACAAAAAAGAATATTGCACCTGATTGGAAGCTTGTAATCTCCCTATCAGACATTTAATCAGAGAATAATGGATAGCATACTCAGAAATAATACCTGCACCAAGACAAGGTGATTCAGTCGCAAAGGTGAACAGGTTTTTACAGGTCACCAGGCGGTTTATCATTCAAGATACTATGAGAAGCCTGGATTTCCAGAGAACTCACAAGAGGTATAAGTATTCTCATTAAGTGACCCCCAGCTAGCAGTATGTGGTTGTTCACCAAGAAGACACTTGGTGGAAAAGTGCCAAGAGAGATTTAAGCCGAAATGGCTAAATCGATGAAAATAATTTTCATTACTGATGTCACAATCCAATGGATCAGGATTAGGACCTTATCTAGGAGGTTTCTGGGACCCCAGAGTCTGAGATTTGCCAGGAACCAGACTTTCTGTCTCGTCATGGACTTGTGGCATCTTTTGCGTAGATGTAGGTTAGATGCTGCAAGCCTCCTAGCCCGAGTCAGGAGCCTCTGTATTCACTTGTAGCATCTTCCCTCCCTGCTCGATGACCTGCGAGCAGACATTGAAGGCAGTAGGAGTGAATGTGGATGCCCCTGGATTCCCTTCCACGAGAGGCGCCTATCCAGTCAAGGGTCGCATGGTATTGCACTGAGACTCGGTATCTGCCAATCCCAAAAACCACCCGACCCAGGACAGAGGTCCAAATATAGTCTTTGGGACATCCCTAGTTTCTAATCTGTATTGCCCCAGTTTGATTAATTTAGAAAAAAAATTAATTCTCTACCAATTCTGCCTGTGTAACCAATCATGTTTCCACAAGGTGTAGCCGAAGTCAGGGGAAACAAATTTCACCCCCAAGTTGTTGGCCTACAATTCCCAGAGGTCTTTGAACCAAGCAATGCCCAGAGAGTCGTGGGATTTGCAGTGCAGAAACAAGTGGCTAAAGGGCAGAGTTGTAGGCCCCTGGTCCAAGTCATGGAGCAGGGAGTGGGAATCAGGACGCAGAACTAGGTCCATGTTTTTCGCTGGGTTCCCACTGTTTGCAGCACGGTCACCATATTCCTATGGATCAGATGACTGCCTAAAAAACATGATTTAGGTCATAAAAAGACCATCCCAAGTGCAACGGAGATAGTGTATATTCTTTTTGGCCAACAAAAGGGGCAGGCAACTCTGTCAGGACAGGTACATGGCATTTATTGGGAGGCACCAAATGCCGCAACATTTCAGCCTGTTCGGGTTTAGTCATGTCTACATATATCATATTATTAGTGGAGGTTCAGCTGCACCGGCTGGAGGCTAACACTACAACAATGGATGGAGGGGCAATCAGGGACGCCTCGGCATTAAAGATACTGATATAATGAAACCCTCCAGGCCTCTCCCCTCTCAGTTTTAGATTAGAGTACAGGTAGAAAACACCTTAGGCTGGCCGTCCACTGGGTCCATATTTGTGCGACTAACAAGTCGTCCGAATAATCCCACAACACAGAATCAACCCTCTTCCACTGCTTCCGACTTCCATCGGGCAACTTCAGGCGACTTCATGTGATTACATCAGACTAACGATCTTTCCCATTTGAAGGCTGGCCGTCCACTAGGTGGTTTATTTTTCTTCAGTCCGGCTGCATTCAGCGTTGCTGTCCTTGGTGTTGAAAGCTATTTCAGCACCAAGGACAGCCCCACCCCCCCGCAACGTTTGGCGATGAAATTTTTTTCTGCTTCAGCCGTGTTCGACGGGCTGTCCTTGGTGCCGAATCCCCCTTTTCAGCACCAAGGACAGGTTTTGTACGTGTCTCCCCCCTCCCGATCGGCAGCCTTTTCGTCGGGCGATCTGGGTCATCCACAGACGCTTCCAGTAGAAGACCCTGATCGGCCGACGGTATTGTCCGTAGGCGGACGACCAAGTTGGTCGTCTGACTACAGACCCAATGGACAGCCAGCCGAATGGGATTTGCCTGACGAAAATGAATGACCTGGTACAGCAAACATGAAAAAAAATGCCCTGATTGTCGGTGATTCAGTTCGACAGGTAAAAACAGGCGAATCCCGTAGGATTCAAAGTAAAATAATATTTTCGTTTTCATTTTTTTTATTAAACTGTTTATTACTTTCAGCAAAGTCTTTTTATTTATTTTTTAGAAACAGCTTCTTGTAGTTTTTTTAAATAGATTTTTGATTGCCAATTCTTTTAAAAAGTTTTTTTTATTCTGTAACAGACCTTTTTATTCTTTTTTTTAAATGACCTTTTTGTTATTTAGACACATTTCAAATGCATTTGAATTGTTCCGTTTTTTTTTCTCCCTGCAGTCGTCGGTGGAATTTTTCTTCCCTTTTCTTCAGTCCAGTGGTCTTCGGCGGAGTTTGTAGGTCGATCTGGGTCGTCCACAGTCGCTTGCAGTGGATGACCCAGATCATAAAAAAAAAGAAAAGAAGGGTCTGTAGTTGGACGGCCAAGTACGACTACAGACCCAGTGGATGGCCAGCTTTATACACACAGCCTGAGAGTAATTCTGTAAGATATTTTAAAGAATTCTTTTCTCCCGTGACATGAGAGCAAGTGGAGGAATTTAACGCTTTTGGTGCCATGCCAGTGCTCAATAGGACTCCATGGAGGATCCACTGCTGGGTCACATGACCGGCAGGATATCGCCGCTTGCAAGATCCTGATGGTCCGCAGGGTGATCGCGGAAAGAGACAGGGGACTTTCTACCACCAGTCTCCCTCTGCTCCCGGCAGCCAGAAGTAGCGGATCAGGCCATCATTCTCGCCGCATGATGAGGGGAGTATGCGATTTTTTTTGGGGGGGGGGGGTTTGAGCTGCAGGTAACGGATTCTGCAGCAGCGCAATCCATTACTTACACCTCTGAGCTGGTGGTAAGCGCCAGCTCTTCGTATCACTTGCTCCCAACGCTAATCTGTGCGTTCACTTTGCGCTCCCCATGTTAGGTATAGGGAGCGCAAAGTACAGTAAACTCACGCTACGTATCGCTAATTAACGAGCGCTAACGTGTTTTTTTAACCCGTTAGCGACTCAAAGGCGATGTGGGCGCAGCACTATGACCTCCTTTAAGCTGGCGCTAACGCAGACGCTAATGTTAGCTTGAAGGAGATAATAGAGCTCTTTGTGTTTCCATCCAACTCTCTCCCCACCTTCCCACCACAGCAAGAGAAGAACAGTCCTGGCTCCATAACCTTTGATGGAGTTTGTATTATTCTATTTATGGAGTGCAGAACATTAACTATTTATAATAAAGCAGGGATTGCAATCACATAAATAGCATGGAGACTCTTCATGGAAAGTAGGGTGCTCTTGGTACTTGAGTGGCCAACACTCAACCAGATCGGTAAAATCGAGAAAGAGGTGCCAGACATTCCAGTAAAGAAGAAGGAGCTTTATTTTATGGAAACCCTTGCAACGTTTCGGCCTGTAAGACCTTTATCAAGAGTGGGTAATGTCTTCCAGACTGAAATCGTGACTTTTACCATTATGAGGACATTCGGTAAGAAATGCGGTCATCCTTACCCGAATATTGAGGCTGGCAACTACGACGTCTCCTGTTGGCGTTACAATGGGGATATTCTCACAAATGATGCCGTTCTCCACGTCCACCACTTTCCCTACGAAGAAAGGGGGGGGACAATAAATAAGTTTGCGTACGATCCAGAATTAAGCAGATACATGATGTCAAAACAAATCAACCGAGAATAGAGCACACATGAAGACAACCGGGATTAACCTCATATGTACTGACCAGTGCACTTTGTCTGCGACATACCACGGGGGAGGGGTGTATTACAGATGGGTGTTAAAGATCCAAGTGATATCTCATTTCTTGATCACACATCGCTGTTTGTACTCACCCCAATCCAGCGTTGGGCACCGCCATCCTTTGCTCTCAGTGGACGCAGTTAACAGGGGACTGTTGCACAGTGATGCGCAATTGGCCCTCAACAGTGACACGCTGCAGTGAGAGATATTCCTTGTTGCCCTAACGCCCCTTTTCCAGTTATATTTGTCATCAAAAAATGACGACACATATAAAAAGGGAGAAATTCCCTGTCAAATGAGCCCAACAAAAATAATAGACACAGGTGGTGCAGTAGACATTGCTTATGTAGATTTCAGTAAGGCTTTTGATACTGTTCCGCATAGAAGGCTTATCAATAAATTGCAATCTTTGAGCTTGGATTCCAATATTGTTGAATGGATTAGGCAGTGGCTGAGTAACAGGCAACAGAGGGTTGTGGGAAATGGAGTTTATTCGGCGCAAGGTCTTGTTACCAGTGGGGTACCTCAGGGGTCAGTACTTGGACCCATTCTCTTTAATATTTTTATTAGTGATATTGCAGAAGGTATTAATGGAAAAGTATGTCTTTTTGCTGATGACACAAAGATTTGCAACAGGGTTGACGTTCCTGGAGGGATCAGCCAAATGACAAATGATTTAGGTAAACTAAAAAAATGGTCGGAGTTGTGGCAATTGAGTTTTAATGTGGATAAGTGCAAGATAATGCACCGGGGACGTAAAAACCCAAGGCTGAATATAGAATATTTGATACAGTCCTAACCTCAACATCTGAGGAAAGGGATTTAGGGGTCATTATTTCAGAGGATCTAAGGGTAAGTAGTCAATGTAATAGAGCAGCAGGAAATGCTAGCAGAATGCTTGGTTGTGTAGGGAGAGGTATTAGCAGTAGGAAAAGGGAAGTGCTCATGCCACTGTACAGAGCACTGGTGAGACCTCACTTGGAGTACTGTGTGCAGTACTGGAGACCGTATCTCCAGAAGGATCTTAGAGAGTTCAGAGAAGGGCTACTAAAATAGTGTACGGCTTGAAGGAGAAATGTTACCAGGAAAGGCTTAATGATCTTAACATGTACAGCTTGGAAAAAAGACGAGACAGAGGAGATATGATAGAAACATTTAAATACGTAAAGGGAATCCACAAGGTAGAGGAAGGGAGTATATTTAAAAAGGAAACAAAGTAGCAAAACAAGAGGACATAGTCTTAGATTAGAGGGGCAAAGGTTTAAAAGTAACTTCAGAAAGCATTATTTTACTGAGAGGGTGGTGGATACATGGAACAGCCTTCCAGTTGAAGTGGTAGAGGCCAAAACAGTAAATGAATTTAAGCAGGCATGGGATAGGCATAACAAGGAAAAAGAGTGTCATCTGCGCTCGTTTCTATGTGTTCCATGTACAACAAAAATGGAGGTTTTTGTTTGTTTCAATGGCCATTGCAACGTAAGCCCACTCGCCACTTCAAGGCACCTCTTTAGAGTGGGTACCTAACAATTGTAACCAAAAGGCCGCTCTACTGAGCAGCTCCAAGCCCCTCCAGCTGCTTTTCAGCCAAGGAGAGACAAAGATGGTGGGTTTTATTTATACATGCACCAAACACTTCCCATTTGGGATCAAAAACAAAAACATGGAAAGAGGAACAGCTGCAGAACGACGGACTGGTGTTACAAGCATGATATACATAAATACAGAAAAAATGGCGTCGCGCCCATACTCACTTATAAGTGAGTATGGGCGCGACGCCATTTTTTCTGTATTTATGGCCATTGAAACAAACAAAAACCTCCATTTTTGTTGTACATGGAACACATAGAAACGAGCGCAGATGACACTCTTTTTCCTTGTTATGTTTTATACATTGACTGGGCTGTTACTCCTGGCAGTTGCTGCCGCTCCGAAAATAAGTGAGTATGGGCGCGACGCCATTTTTTCTGTATTTATGGGATAGGCATAAGGCTATCCTAAACAAAAGATAAATCCAGGTAAAGTATTCAAGTAATTGGGCCGACTAGATGGGCCGAAAGGTTCTTATCTGCCGACATTTTTCGATGTTTCTAACATGGTTTGGGAATGACAGTGTCCCTTTAAAATCCATACGGTTACGTTGTACTGACTGATGTAGCCACTGGACACGCAGTTCAGTGCTTCCGCTTCTCTTTATTGTGCAGCCATTGCAGGGTACATGATAAACAGAAAAATAAACAGATACAAATCAACGCCTACTCCTTGATGAGGAGGCTAAACATTTCAGAATTCCTGTCCGTCATATTGGGCAGCTAAGCCGCTTACCAATCTGTGGAACCAAAATATAATGTGCTTCTCTTCTGAGCTCAGGATTTAGCTTCCTTCCATGCTGCATCCAGCACCAAGACTGCTCTCTCAGAGGGGACAACCTCTCCTATAAGGGCAGGGCAGATTTAATAATGCATTAGCTGGGAGTTAACCCTATAGGGAAAAAGAGCGTTCTCCATTTGCCTGCTAATAAACACCTGCCTCTAACCACGCGGTCACAAGACAGAGGCTGATAACCAGGATAATGAGCTTGGGAACGGGTTTGAAAAACCCAGGGCCCATGTAGCTATTGGCCCTTATATTTCACCTCTAGCTCCTAAATTTATATGCCAATCTATGTGCAAAACCTTTCCTGGCTCCTAGAAAACCATGTAGTTAGCTTCAAACTTTCTTTAGTAGCTCCTGGATGGTGGACGTTCCTCACGCCTCAAGTTAGAAACGACAGCGAAAACCAATTTTTATTTAAAAACGCACTTTAATACTGAGCATCTACGGAGCTGTGATGTAGAGTCGCGGTGCACATGAACAGAATGCCGGTCGTTACAGATATTTTTCCACATTAATCCACTGCAATGACATGCAGACAATGTAATCACGCCTCCGCCAGGAATGTTCCCGTGCGCGTTTACTCGCTGGAAGTGAAAGAAGAGATGGGGTTGTTGAAGATATGAAGCTTAGCCTGAGGGACAGAGTCCTCTGCATCACTTCATCATTCCGCAAGGACTCTCGACACGGCCTCGGCGCTCTCGTATTTGCTTGCATCGAATTTGTGGAGGATTCAACTCTGTCAAGTGTCACTCACAGCGCGAGTGTCCTGTATCATGAGTGTCTGGAACTATGAGATATTCAGAAAGCCCTGAAATGTCAGTGAAATGTCAGTGCTTTCACTTCGGCGATTCTATTTTGCCGACCCTGCGGTGAATCTAATATTCACCGCAGGGTCCCCAATGTGCACCGAACATGGAGTCACCGGACACCAGTAAAAATAAAAACAAAACTCGGCTATTCGTCTAAAAGGTGTTTAAACCAATAAAAAAATTTTTAAAAAAAACACACCTTTAAAGAAAAATTTGGAATCCAAAATGGTCAAAAAAAATAAAAAAATTGTGTAATATATATATATATATATATATATTACATACACACACACACACACACACATCTAATTGTTCCAAATATAAATAAAAAGACATTAAGCTGAAAATGAAAAGACTAAACGGTTGAATATAAAAAAATATAATTTTTTTTTACATTGAATCCTATAGGATTCGCCTGTTTAAACCTGTCCAACTGAACCACCGAAAATCAGGCCATTTCACTGACACTACAGTGTTTTGTGAATAGATTAACCATTACTGCTCTAATTTCACCGCCATCGAATATCGCCGAACTGCTCAGTATTTCTCTGTTAATTCACCTGTATTTGGAGAATTGACAGTTTAATGACAAGACGAACTGCCACAAAATTGCAACGTACGGTGAAATTCACCATTCGGTGCGCTTCGGTGGCAAGTTCGTCGCTTATTGAATAACGCCTTTTAAATTACACTTATGTATATAGCGCCAACACATTCAACAGCGCTGTGAAATGGGTAAGACACCAGAAACATAAAATTAACAAATAAGCTGCACAAACGAAGAACGATCGGGAAAGAGGAGGACCCTGTCCCAGTGAGCTTACAATCTACGTGCATCAAGCAAATGCAAGACCCTTCAGATGCAAGACCCTTTCGGGCCTCTTTGAGACCAATTATTGATCCGATTGGTCTCAGAGATAGTGACGTCAGCACGCTCTGTGCGCGCAGAGGTCACTAGTAATCAGCAGCCAGGAAATTCAAGTTCCCTGGCTGCTAGGGATGCTGGATGGAGGAAACTCCTCCACTTCATCCAGCTTCTTAACCAGTTGAGCTGGGCTGTGGGGGGCAGTCATTACACATCCTGACCACTTTTTATGTTTTTGAAGTGGTCAGGATGTAGAGTGTTCCTTTAGGCTGGCCGTCCACTGGCACAGTAATTGTGCAATGGTGCGATATAGTCTGTCGTTGTCCGACCGATCCCACAACATGGAGGTGAATCCGCCCTCTTCCACTGCATCCGACCACTGTCAGATAACTTTAGATGATTTTTTTGTGACTACGACCGACTAGCGATCATTCCCATTGCTATGGGATTTATCGGACCATAACAGGACGATCTGGTACAATTTACATGAAAAAGATGAATCGTATAGTTAAACCGTCGTGCCGCGGCAGGGAAATGGTCCCTTAGAGAAGGGATTCAGTTCGATAGCCCATAGGATTCAAGGTAAAACACATTCCTATTTAATTCAACTCAACCGTTTGTTTTTTTCATCTGCAGCAAAAACACTTTTTAGTTACGGATTTTTTTTAAGGTATTCTTCTGGAGAAATTTTGGGTTCCCACTTAAAAGTAAAAAAAGACTAGGCTTTTTTTCTCTCGCCGAAGGTCTTTTTTTTTCCTCTTTGAGCCGGCTGCATTCAGCGTTGCTGTCCTTTGTGCTGAAAGCTATTTCCGCACCATGGACAGGGGGTTTATCACCCTGCAAGGTTTCTTTTTTTCTCACCTTCGTCTGCGCTGGACGGGGCTGTCCTTGGTGCTGAAACTCCATTTCAGCACCAAGGACAGGGTTTTTTTCTCCCCGCAGCGGGTATTTTTTACTCCTTCGGCGGCCGGTCCATTGGCCAACCTGGGTCGTCCGCGGACGTTTCGAGTGGACGACCATGATCGGCTGACGGCGATGTCCGTAGGCAGACGACCAAGTCGGTCGCCCGACCGCGGACCCAGT
Organism: Leptobrachium leishanense; assembly: GCA_009667805.1. NCBI lineage: Eukaryota > Metazoa > Chordata > Amphibia > Anura > Megophryidae > Leptobrachium > Leptobrachium leishanense. The sequence continues at coordinate 120,182,938 of CM019071.1, forward strand.
GGACGGCTAGCCTTAAAAAAGAATGCTCTTAAAAATAAATAAATCTGTCAATCCCTGGTTCCATACTACGCTTTGACAAGTTGGTAGATACAGCCATACGAGGTCTACAAAGCGGCCCATTTATGTGCCCACGGGTCATCAGGAACAGCTTTCATTAGACTTGACCTATGTTTGAAGCAAAGCTCTGGGCGCCAGATACCAAAAGCTAAAGACTGTAGTTGGACAAGTAAGGGAGGATGGCGAAGCAAGTCAAGCCAGACTGGATTTTCCGGTCATGTCCTATGATGGCATGTCTGTCCTGGGTGACGAAACCTTGCGCAACAATGATGTGTCATGTACCGAAAAATGCCATGTGCTGCTCTGCATGGTGCGGGTGACAGCTATGTGGGGAAATTACCTGCTCTGGAATGCAAGCCATTAATTTGTACCACATTGCTACACATGTGGTTGATCCCAGATCACATCATGAGTATGGAAAGAACTTCTGTAACTGACAGCAGTAGCATATGCCGCCCGTGCCAAAAAAAAACCCACAATGACACACAGGTTGGTTTAAACTTCTTTATCCCTGCGATGAACTTGGATCAAACAAACACCGATCTTCTGGGTTTGGTCTTTTTAAATACACAGAACAAGGACCGAGTGATTATATGGAACCCATCCTATGGATCAGCAACCTTGGTCCTCCAGATGATTTTGAACTACAATTCCCATGAGGCTCTGCCAAATTACTGAGCAGCTGAGCATCATGGAAGATATAGGTACAAAATATCTGGGAGCGGGGAGGTCGTCAAGGTTGCTGACATAGAAGCAGCAGCTGTGGGTACCCTCAAGGGGTTATTCAAAGAGTGACGAACTTGGCTATTCAGAAAGCTGGCAATTCGCCAAATATTGGCAAATTGCCAGAGAAACACAGCAGAAAACGCTGCAATTCGGCGGCAGTGAAATCCTCCTTAGAGAAGTAATGGTTAATGTATTCAGAGAATACCGAACGAACCGAAATGTAGGAGTAATGCCCAGATTTTCGGTGCTTCTGTTCGACAGGTTTAAACAGGCGAATCCCATAGGATTCAACAGAAAGAAAAAAAAAAAGAAAAAAAAGCATTTTTTTTTAATTCAACCATTTATTTTCATTTGCAGAAAACAGACTATTTCATATTTTTTTTTTTTGAATATTTTAGGCATCCTATGGACTCCATAGAGGGGATGCTCGTGGTGGCGCGTTAGCCCTGAGCTTCCTGGAACTTAGCAGCCGCTATGGGACAGGCTGCTGCAGTCAGCGCCTGCCCCGTAATCCACTGGTAAAACGGGGACGCAAAGGGGAGATTTGTGAGTGCAAATTTTTCCCCTTAGCGTCCCTGTTTTAGTTTAGGGCACAGGGTAGTGCCCCAAGATGGGGCTACCCGGACGCTGGTAGCAGGTGCCCCGTTCCCGAGCAGCAGCAGACATATGGAGCGTCACACGCTGGAATTAGTAAAATGCAAATGGGTCTGAAAATTCTTCCGGACTCTGACATTCCAGATAAATAGAATTTTCAGAATGAACTATACTCTGAATTCACGGAATTCTTGGCTCTTGAGCACGACTAAAGTGAAACCAAGGATCCCATATCCCTCAAAAAACAACAATATAACAACAAACTACATACAGCAACAATGTGATAAAGGATCACGGGAAAGCTATTTAAATTTTAGCCGGTGGCTTTGAGAAGACAAGTACCATTGCGGGGTCTTCACATATACCATATAAATGTGATACAAAATTTGAAAAGAAAGAATGAAGTGCTGGTCATTTTGCTGAAGATATTTTCTGGATAGAATAAAGATTGAGGTTTCACAAGATTCTAAAAAATACCTTTAATCTCCAAGGGCCCTTCAATGCGTATTCCGTGCCGAATCAACTCTCCATTCTTGGGATTGGCCTCTACCAGTTCGCCAGGTCGCTTGTAGACCCCTTTGTGTACGTCCTCAAACACTTCGAACATATCATGAACCCGTGCGGTGTAACCTGCCAGCTCTGTCACCTGCCAGAAACACACACACACACACAAGATTATCCGTTAATCCTCTGCAACCATATCAAAGATGAGCTTCTGAGAGGGTCCGTAGAGGGTGTCCTAAACAGACAAGTCCTCTTCCATCCTTCACAGCAGCCCTGGTCCTCAGGGCCCACTAACAGGCCAGGTTTTAAGGATCACCTAGGGAAATGCAGACTGAATCCTGCAATCACTAAGCAGCAAATCATATCACCTGTGCTGCGCTTCAGATATCCTGAAAACCTGGCCTGTTAGGGGGACTTCAGGACCGGAGTTGAGAAACACTGCCCTAGAGGATGGTGCCAGATCACAATATATTCAGACTCCTGATTTAAGGGCTTCCTTACATAAAGATCACTGGACGCTTTACGTCGATTAGGTAACTGTCAGCAGGCTCACCTCTTTATAGGACGACATCACTCGCTCTGTGGCATCTGCCGCGGCAGTGAGGAGGTTCCTAGCTGTGGTGAAGGCCTCAGCTCGCTCGCTTACCAGGTCTTCTTCCTTCATTTCCATGGCAGCTTTCTTCACTTCTGCTGAATCTGTGGCAAAAAAAAAGTGTGACAGAGAAACGGTTATCAAAACATGGTTATTTTCCTCTATTAAAGGGACTCCGTGACGTCAAGGTGCAGTGAGCCGACAGATCACTCAATATGCGACTCCTCAAACTATGCCAGCCTGGCATCGTGTGTTGAAGCAGGTCAGGATCAAGCATGGACCAAGAACTTCAGGGTTGGAAAAATTCCTTACGCTTTGAAAAGCTGTCACAGCACCTAGGAAAGTCGACTGGGTCCTACAAACATGACCACTGAAATAAGATGAAGTGGTCATGGTGCATAGATTGTCCCTTTAACCCCATCAAAACACTAACAGCATTTTAGATTTTTTAAATATCTGAATATACAATTGCCTTTCATAGAAAAACAGAGAGACCTTGGAAAGGTGGTTCTAGCCACAAAATGACCCGTCCCATTTAAATACTGATATGTCTGTGGCTTAGTTGCCCGTTTTGCAATTTGGGAGTAACGTGGCTTTTATTCATCATTGGATTCCTGTGCTTTGCTTCCAAAATAAAGTTACCTTCCTGTACTGAAGCTGGTTTACCTACTGAAGCCCAGAACCTTACCAGTCTCCGAGTACCCGGTGGCTGTAATGATGGGCACCGCGACCATAACCAGTCCAGAGGCGCTCCAGACGTACTTCATAAGAAACTGCTCCAGCATCACGTACCACAGCCTCTCCAGCAGGATGAGGTTTATCTGAGAGGACAAGTCATTGTAGCACTGCTTCAATAAGGTCATCTCCACCTGCCAAAGGAAAACAGAGCGACCAGGTCAATATGTAAATAAAAACAGAACATAAACAAAACAGAAAGACAAGCATTGGTGAAGTAAACCGAGTTATCTTTGTTTACAGAGTATCCGAGTTGTCTCTGTATTAGGGGTCGACCGATTATCGGTACCACCGATATTTGGGGCGATATTCAGTGATTTCCAGGTTATCGGCATCGGGCTGTTTCACTTGCCGATGTGCCGATAACTCTGAGAAGCTGCGATCTCTCTGGGCATGCGTCCCATCCGGCACTTCCGCACTCTGGCCGGCAATGATGAGTCACCTCGAGGTCTCCCCCTTCCACTGGCTCGAACACAGTAAGAAACAGAGGGGGAGGAAGCAATCTAATTGTAATAAAAACAAACAGGATGGTCGACTGATTTACGGAGGGTCCGTTCCGCTCTGTTGTGCTCCTCCCCTGCTCTCACTCTCCCTGTCTGCTCCTTCACGCTGTGCTACCTGCCAGTCTGTAAAGCTCCCCATCCCACTTCAAGTGGCTGCATAGGAGCATAAATCTTGCTCAACTCTACTGCCCTGACACCGAGATTAAATAAATAAATAAAAGCCTCAAATAGTTCACGGCACCCTTTATCTGCCAGCCATTTAGTTTTGTCTTGGCAGGTGCAGGGATTTGAGTTCACATTAGGGAAAATTTGATTTCTGACCCCAGGAGCTTACAATCAGCTTTCTAGGGAGCCACCTGGGGACAAGGAACTGAGTTTGCAGATTTTGTTTTTAGTAATGATAGAAGCCACAGTTAGGGTTTTAGTGGTCCTGGGCTACCCGACTGCCAGCTTCTGTGTCACGGCCCCTTGCATAAAAGTTTGCTATAAAGTAGTGCTGCACTTTTTACAAATGAGGGGGTACTGATTTACATCTTCCTGGGTCTCTGAACCCCCCCCTCCCAGCAGTGGATTCTAGAGATTCTGTTTACTGTGCCCCAATAAGTGCAGAATATGCCCTGTGCACAAATCCTGCAAACATCTGACTCCTGCTGCAAACACCTCTGCAGCCACCATACCTGAGCCTGACAGAGTCGAGGCAACACCTAGGAGCCAGGCCAGGCATGCTTTGCATAGAATAAACCTGAAATTTATGACCCGCATGGCAGCAAGGACAGCCAACAGGAAGAACAGTTTAGTGAATAAACCCCTTAAATGAATTGTAAGTCCTGTGAGCTGGTCCCTCTGCTCCTCTATATTGTAAACTCCTGTGAGCCGGCGGCTGGGACCAGCATTTTACAGATCATCACTTCTATAGCACCAGCAGGTTCCGCAGCGCAGTACACCAAGGAGCGGGGAAACAAAATAAATAAATGCCTCAAATAGTCCCTTTATCTGGGACTATTTGCATTGCAGGTTGCTTTGTTGTACCAAAAAAGAAGAAAAGCTGGAGCTTCTGAAAGAAAAAAAATGGGGTGGTTGCGATTTCTTAACCATCACACTTTTTTTCAAGCACTTTATTTCTCTCAGCTGGTATGTTTACAATTTTGACACCAGATTTATGTAGAAATTGTGATTCCCCCCCCCCCCCCCAAAATTTTAATGTACAGAATATCGGCACCCGATATCGGTTATCGGCCTGAAAGGTAGCCGATTATCGGTATCGGTATCGGCACCTAAAAAGTGATATCGGTCTATCCCTACTCTGTATACGTCACCAGTGCTTGTTTTGCCTTTCCCTTCGTGTGCATAGCCTTTCCCTTCGTGTGCATAGCCTTTCCCTTCGTGTGCATAGCCTTTCCCTTCGTGTGCATAGCCTTTCCCTTCGTGTGCATAGCCTTTCCCTTCGTGTGCATAGCCTTTCCCTTCGTGTGCATAGCCTTTCCCTTCGTGTGCATAGACTTTCCCTTCGTGTGCATAGACTTTCCCTTCGTGTGCATAGACTTTCCCTTCGTGTGCATAGACTTTCCCTTCGTGTGCATAGACTTTCCCTTCGTGTGCATAGACTTTCCCTTCGTGTGCATAGACTTTCCCTTCGTGTGCATAGACTTTCCCTTCGTGTGCATAGACTTTCCCTTCGTGTGCATAGACTTTCCCTTCGTGTGCATAGACTTTCCCTTCGTGTGCATAGACTTTCCCTTCGTGTGCATAGACTTTCCCTTCGTGTGCATAGACTTTCCCTTCGTGTGCATAGCCTTTCCCTTCGTGTGCATAGCCTTTCCCTTCGTGTGCATAGCCTTTCCCTTCGTGTGCATAGCCTTTCCCTTCGTGTGCATAGCCTTTCGCTTCGTGTGCATAGCCTTTCGCTTCGTGTGCATAGCCTTTCCTTTCGTGTGCATAGCCTTTTCGTTTGTGTATTTATCCTTTTTGTTTGTATTTATACTTGTTAGGATATATCCAAACAAAAAGGATAAATACACAAACACAAAAGGAGATATACACACTAGCAAAAAGGATACACAAAAAGGATAAATGCACTAACAAAAAGAATACACAAAAAGGATAAATACACAAAAAGGATAAATAAAAACACAAAGGATATACACACTAGCAAAAAGGATAAATACATAAAGTGTTTGTCCTTTTTGTTCGTGTGTTTGTCCTTTTTGTTGTGCAGTGCTCCATTTACATTGAAGTGCAAGGTATAGCACTACCCGACATAGAACGAGACATATTGGACTACTGTAGGACCCTTAAGATGAACGACAGTCACATAAGAGACTGAGCAGGATCGGGTAAGCAGCACAAGACACAGGTACAATGGGGGCAGAGGAGGACACCGGTATAAAATGTACACCGAGTGGGATGAGGAAGGGGGAATAGTAAAGGGTGAGGGAATGAGACAGAAGAACTATGGACATTAAGGGAGGTGAAAAAAAATGGTACGATGGACAGTGAGTGGGATAAGTAAGGAGTAAAGGGACGGTGAAGAAACAAGGAAGGGGGAGTGAGCGAGATTGACGAAGGACGCGATTGACAGTGAGCGGGATGACGAAGGACGCGATTGACAGTGAGCGGGATGACGAAGGACGCGATTGACAGTGAGCGGGATGACGAAGGACGCGATTGACAGTGAGCGGGATGACGAAGGATGCGATTGACAGTGAGCGGGATGACGAAGGACGCGATTGACAGTGAGCAGGATGACGAAGGATGCGATTGACAGTGAGCGGGATGACGAAGGATGCGATTGACAGTGAGCGGGATGACGAAGGATGCGATTGACAGTGAGCAGGATGAAGAAGAGGCACAATGGATAGTAAGGAGGATTAGGAAGGGGTGTAATGAAGAATAAAAGGGGTGAAAGGAGTAAAATGGTCAGTGAGGGAGATGAGGGAAGGGTACAAGAGAATGTGAGGGTGATGAGGAAGTGGTACAAGTGACAATGAGGGGATGAGGAAGGGACGTGATGAACAGCAACTAGTATGAGGAAGGATTACAAAGGACGGTGAGGGATAGGAGGAAGGGGTACAATGGGATCTGGGAGAGGTGTAAGGAAGAATAAAAGGGGTGAGACATGAGAACAAAGGACAGTGAGGGAGATAAGGAAGGGATGTGATGAACAGCAACTAGGATGATGAAGGATTACAAAGGACGCTGAGGGGTGGAAGGAAGGAGCACAATGGGATGTGGGAGAGGTGGAAGGAAGAATAAAAGGGGTCAGGCTGGGCACAAAAGAGGGTGAAGGGGTGAGACAGGATTACAATGACATCCTTTATCTTGCATTGTGAATGATCTCCAAGTGGTTTATGAGACAGACCCAGCCATTGGATCACAACCTTTACAACGTCTCTTTCTCAACAGGAACAAGAAGTAAAGAATGGTAAGAGGTTACTGAAAATGCTGGGGTTTGGAGAGTGTCCAGAGGGGTTAACGTTTAACCCTTCCATTTCCCTCAATCCCGCTGTAACCCTACAGTGTCCCTTTAATCCATGCACAGGAGATTCCTACAGATCTAGATTTTGGCGTGGTCCTTTCTTAAAGAATAGAAGTCGCTGTGGATAACATGGATAACTAAATCTTATTTTTAACTAAATGGGAGTTAACAGTATATAACATAAATAACACACATCTCCACACATAAAAACTCAGCACAATGAGACAAGGAACTAAAAGAGATCATGTTGGTTTTGCACAACGTGACAAAGAGGAACTAACAGCCGTCATTGTTTTATCCTCACTTGCTTGTTGGCGATAAATAACCATGAAGCGCTTTTCTATGTCCAAGATGCTTTTACAATTCCGCATGGATATTTCCGCGCATATTCACCCATGAGATGTGTAGCAGCATTGTAAACACACAATGCAGAGGACAACCACTGTGTAAGAGGTCTCGTGACAATGGAGGATGGGATGACCAGATGGAAGAAGGTAAAGGACTTGTCAGACATTCAGAAAGGCCTCAACAGGGACCCGAAAATAGAAAAAGTCAACAAAATTGCAGGAATCGAAGTAAAGATTATTTAATGAAAGTGGTTTAATATTTTCATAGTATTATAAACATGGCAAATGATCCATCACTTTGGAGCAAGCGCCAGGTTGGTGGCCCCTGAACGGACATGTGCAAACTCGCAGGGGGGGGGGGGGAAAGACGTCAAACCTGGACCAAGAAAAAAAGGACATGTGACTTCCTGTGACTAGATCCAGTGATGTGGGTGTCAAGGAGGCATATAGTCTTTGACAAACTGCTGCAAAACAGAGATCTGAAGGATCACGACCACAAACTCCGAGCACCATAACAAGTGAGGGTGTTTGAAGTATCACTCAGGACCAGCCTATCCCACCAGATCGGATGAGGGTGTCCGTAGTGCTGCTCTAAACAAGTCCAGGATCACATCCATAGCAAAAGGCAAACTACCGTAGTTAGAAGTTGATACTAGCAGAAGCCCAACTGAACCACAAGCAGGGGATATGCCTCGAGCGAGTGTCCAAGCCCGGGGATTCACCTTCACGACGAACCGAGCTGCCGATCCAGCCGCGGCTTGTACAGGTATTACATTAGGACTCTGTAGGCCCTATTACAATCTTCGCACAAACGTTTGCGTCCGCGCAAAAACGCATTAACGCGAGGGGTAAGACCCTTTGTGCTGAACGTCGTATTACAATGTCAGCGCAACAAACGCGCGTATACGTCTACCGTGGGTGAACCTGCACGAGCTTACGGTACTTTGTGTGTCCTATACTTAACATTGTGAGCGCAAATGCGTTTGTAATAGCAACCACGTACCAGCGCACAATCTATGCGCAGTTTGTAACGCGCAGCCTTTGCGCGCATAATTTTAGCAACTCGTGAAAGCTGGTGTTAATGGCAAATTCTATCAACCTGGCCGAAACCAAATACACCAGCCAAAAAAAACAAAACATAGCAAAATATAGTTACACATTCTACACATACCCAAACCAATAAAATGGAGAAGTTGTGTGTGCATTTATTATTGCTGCAGCATACAGTTGTGTTCAAAATTATTCAACCCCCAATGCTGTAAAGGGTTTTAGGGAATTTAGTGTACATTTGTAATTGTATTCAGAATGAAATCCTACAAGGACTTTTTAAAGAACCATATGCAACTAAAATGACATCAATTGGTTTTGTAATACAGTAGTAAATGTTTCTTTTGTGAATTCTTCATTGACACAATTATTCAACCCCTTAAAGGGATACTCTAGGCAACATGACCACCTAAGCTATTTTAGGTGGTCATGCTGCCCGGAGTATCCTGCCCTCTGTCCCCCCTCCCTCCGCTCAGCGGTTCAGCTGTAAATGCTGAAAACAGCTGAGAGAGGCGGAGAACTTTACTCCGCCCTCCCAGCTGTCAGTCAGCAGAGCGGGAATCATATTTCCCGCTTCTGCCGACTTTTGCCGAGTAGGAGACGTCATCGCGCTTTCAGCGCGATGACGTCTCTAACTCACCGCAGAAGCTGGCAGCTCCCTCTGAGGGTTAGTGTTGCGCGCATCCTGTTGCGCGCAACACTAATCCTCAGAGGGAGCCGGGAGGAAGCCTGCCGATTGGCTGGCTTATGTGAGAGGCGCGCATGCGCGCTTCTCACGTAAACCAGAAGCCAAGACGCAGGAAGAAAGACGGGAGCGGAAGAGGAGGGAGGGGAGTATAAAAAAAATAAAAAAAACAGCGCTGGAAACAAGAGGATTTTAGGGTAAGTATTACAGTTACAACTAAAAAAATAAAAAAATAAAGATTTATTAAGGGAATAGGGATAGGTTAGGATAAAAAAAAGGGGGGGGTGATTTTTGAGTAGAGTGTTCCTTTAAAGACTACCACTCTGAAGAACAGAGGTTCATTCAAGTGTTTTCAATCAGGTACTGAAAACACCTGTGGATGTCACGGAGCAGCAATAAAGCATAATAAGCACCAATTAGGCAACTTTAAAATAAATGTGATACTCAGCTCCTTCTAGACATTTACTGGTGTGGTTACAAACATGGTGAAGTCAAGAGAATGGTCCAGGAAGACAAGAGAAGAGGTGATTACTCTTCACAGGAAGGGCAATGGCTATAAGAAGATTGCAAAGATGTTAAACATACCAAGAGAGACCATAGGAAGCATCAGTCGCAAATTCAAGGCAAAGGGCACTGTTGAAACGCTACCTGGTCGTGGCAGAAAGAAGATGCTGACTTCGACTGCTGTGCGCTACCTGAAGCGTAGAGTGGAGAAAAGTCCCCGTGTGACTGCAGAGGAACTGAGAAAAGATTTGTCAGATGTGGGTACTGAAGTTTCAGCTCAGACAATACGGCGCACACTGCGTAATGAAGGCCTCCATGCCAGAACTCCCAGGCGCACCCCCTTGCTGTCTCCAAAGAATAAGAAGAGATTCGACTGCAGTATGCCAAAAGTCATGTGGACAAACCACAGAAGTTTTGGGATAGTGTTCTGTGGACTGATGAAACAAAATTAGAACTGTTTGGGCCCATGGATCAACGCTATGTTTGGAGGAGGAAGAACAAGGCCTATGAAGAAAAGAACACCTTGCCTACTGTGAAGCATGGCGGGGGGGTCAATCATGCTTTGGGGCTGTTTTGCTTCTGCAGGTACAGGGAAGCTTCAGCGTGTGCTAGGTACCATGAATTCTCTTCAGTACCAGGAGATATTGGATGACAATGTGATGCAGTCCGTCACAAACCTGAGACTTGGGAGACGTTGGACCTTTCAACAGGACAATGATCCCAAGCATACCTCCAAGTCCACTAGAGCATGGTTGCAGATTAAAGGCTGGAACATTTTGGAGTGGCCATCGCAGTCACCAAACTTAAATCCGATTGAGAACCTCTGGTGGGACTTAAAGAAAGCAGTTGCAGTGCGCAAGCCTAAGAATGTGACTGAACTGGAGGCTTTTGCCCTTGAAGAATGGGCGAAGATACCCGTAGATCGCTGCAAGACACTTGTGTCAAGCTATGCTTCACGTTTAAAAGCTGTTATAACTGTAAAAGGATGTTGTACTAAGTACTAAGATTGACTGTCACTTGGGGGTTGAATAAAACTGATAATGATGTGAGCACAGAAAAGACATTTGTGGTTATTTCATTATAAATGTTATGTTATATTTGTCTGACCTACACGTGCCTCTTTGATTTAATTGTAAGCAAGATGACTGAATGATCAAAATCAATGTCAAACTGGCCAAAACACTCAATTTCAGTGGGGGTTGAATAATTTTGAACACAACTGTATATACTCAGATTGACTTTGACAGGCGCAAAAACTTGTGACAATTGTGGTTCTTAATTCTGATTGGCTGAATCGGGTGAAAAAAAAAAAAAAAATAGTCCGCACACTTGATTTCTGCGCACGCATTTGTGCACTTCCGTTTAACGCGAGTTATGAACAAAATGCAGATGAAAAAATGTGTGAGGATTGTAATACCAGCATTGATTTACACGTGTTAAAGTTTAACGCTTGCTGTGCAAATTCACGCGTTGTGCGAGCGTTTTAAACCAGAAGATTGTAATAGGGCCCTATATTGGCCGGGTCAGAATAATCGACTGACTCGGATTGGCAGCTCAAAATAGATATATCGGGACATTCTTAAGAACACGTGTTTCCCATGATGAGTGGGGTTGACAATAGAAAAGATCGACTTGTGGGATAAATCTTCAATATCTGGTTGATGTTTTTAACTGCTGTCTCCTAATGACGTGCAGGATAAAGAAACAGTCACAGAGAATCACACATGCAGGGTTATTCAAAGAGGTCCGAATTGCTGGCGAAAGGTAAACGAACGCTGAAATTCAGCGTTCGGTTACCTTTCCTGGCCATTCGGCTATTCAGAGAGCAGGCAATTCGCCAAATGTTGGCGAATTGCCTGCACATTCAGTGCCTGTTCGAGGGCAGTGAATTCCCCATAGAGAAGCAATGCTTCGTCTATTCAGAGAACACAAACCAGCAGTGAAAAGTTGCCGAAATGCCCTGCCATTCGGTGGTTTCATTCGACAGGTTTATTCAGGCGAATCCCATAGGCTTCAAGGTTAAAAATATTCCCGTTTTAATTCAATATAAAATAAACCGTTCATTATAATATTCTGCAGTAAAAAGTCTATTTATAGATTTTTTAGGATCTTTTAAGCATTTTTTGGCAAACATTTTTTTTGTTTTTTTTTTTAAAATCGTTTTAACCCCTTCGCTGCGGAGGACGCGCTCAGCGCGTCCACCCGCAGGTAACGTTCCTTGTGGAGGATGCGCTGAGCGCATCCTCCCTTTGGGGCCAGCGATCGGCCGGGTTTCCGGCCGATCGCTGTGCCCCCCGGTGCGGGCTGACATCCTCAATGTCAGCCCAGCACCAGGAACTGCCGCCGGCCTAATTAGATGTCATCGCGGCGGTGCGATGACATCTAATTCAGGCGCCCCCCCCCGCATGTGCGGAGGAGGCGCCTGAAAGGGAGGGGGGGGGGGAGGTCCTTCGGACGTCTCTGGCTCCTGATCGCCGGGGTGCAGGGGGTTAATCCAGGCACCGTTTGGAAGGGCACAGCCTGCCCTTCCTAACGGTACCTGTAATTAACCCCATGGGGGCTGGATCACGAATCGGCGCCGAAAAGCGCCAGTTCGTGATCCTTTCCCGGGAGCTGGCCGACATCTTGGATGTCGGCCAAGCTTCTGGGAATGCACCCTGAGGACTGGTGTCATCGTGCATAGCACGATGACGCCAGTCCTGGAGTTAACCCCTAACTGCCACCAATGGTGGAGATAGGGGGTTCCAATGAACCCCGTATCTCCCGATCCGTGGCAGTTAGGGGTTAATGTTTGATATTGTTGGATCGAGCAGAGCATGGCTGTTCCAACGATACCAAACATGATAATGAAAAAAGTTTAAAAATAAATAAAAAAAAAAGGTTCTTTTTTTTTCGTTCGTTAATGCAGCAATATTGTTCCCATTTCAATTACAGTTGTGTTCAAAATTATTCAACCCCCACTGAAATTGAGTGTTTTGGCCAGTTTGACATTGATTTTGATCATTCAGTCATCTTGCTTACAATTAAATCAAAGAGGCACGTGTAGGTCAGACAAATATAACATAACATTTATAATGAAATAACCACAAATGTCTTTTCTGTGCTCACATCATTATCAGTTTTATTCAACCCCCAAGTGACATTCAATCTTATAACTGTAAAAGGATGTTGTACTAAGTACTAACAGCTTTTAAACGTGAAGCCTAGCCTGACACAAATGTCTTGCAGCGATCTACGGGTATCTTCGCCCATTCGTCATGGGCAAAAGCCTCCAGTTCAGTCACATTCTTAGGCTTGCGCACTGCAACGGCGTTCTTTAAGTCCCACCAGAGGTTCTCAATCGGATTTAAGTCAGGTGACTGCGATGGCCACTCCAAAATGTTCCAGCCTTTAATCTGCAACCATGCTCTAGTGGACTTGGAGGTATGCTTGGGATCATTGTCCTGTTGAAAGGTCCAACATCTCCCAAGCCTCAGGTTTGTGACGGACTGCATCACATTGTCATCCAATATCTCCTGGTACTGAAGAGAATTCATGGTACCTTGCACACGCTGAAGCTTCCCTGTACCTGCAGAAGCAAAACAGCCCCAAAGCATGATTGACCCCCACCATGCTTCACAGTAGGCAAGGTGTTCTTTTCTTCATAGGACTTTTTCTTCCTCCTCCAAACATAGCGTTGATCCATGGGCCCAAACAGTTCTAATTTTGTTTCATCAGTCCACAGAACACTATCCCAAAACTTCTGTGGTTTGTCCACATGACTTTTGGCATACTGCAGTCGAATCTCTTCTTATTCTTTGGAGACAGCAAGGGGGTGCGCCTGGGAGTTCTGGCATGGAGGCCTTCATTACGCAGTGTGCGCCGTATTGTCTGAGCTGAAACTTCAGTACCCACATTTGACAAATCTTTTCTCAGTTCCTCAGGAGTCACACGGGGACTTTTCTCCACTCTACGCTTCAGGTAGCGCACAGCAGTCGAAGTCAGCATCTTCTTTCTGCCACGACCAGGTAGCGTTTCAACAGTGCCCTTTGCCTTGAATTTGCGACTGATGCTTCCTATGGTCTCTCTTGGTATGTTTAACATCTTTGCAATCTTCTTATAGCCATTGCCCTTCCTGTGAAGAGCAATCATCTCTTCTCTTGTCTTCCTGGACCATTCTCTTGACTTCACCATGTTTGTAACCACACCAGTAAATGTCTAGAAGGAGCTGAGTATCACAGTCATTTTAAAGCTGCCTAATTGGTGCTTATTATGCTTTATTGCTGCTCCGTGACATCCACAGGTGTTTTCAATACCTGATTGAAAACACTTGAATGAACCTCTGTTCTTCAGAGTGGTAGTCTTTAAGGGGTTGAATAATTGTGTCAATGAAGAATTCACAAAAGAAACATTTACTACTGTATTACAAAACCAATTGATGTCATTTTAGTTGCATATGGTTCTTTAAAAAGTCCTTGTAGGATTTCATTCTGAATACAATTACAAATGTACACTAAATTCCCTAAAACCCTTTACAGCATTGGGGGTCGAATAATTTTGAACACAACTGTATAATGTGAACAATGATGCTGCACTAACGATTTTTGTATGCGGTGCGTTTGTTAAAAATCGCGTAATTTTCCCCCAAAAAAATGTAACGAGACCCCATCTCTAATTTTTTTAACAAGCGCACCCCAAACAAAATATAACCGCAATTGCTCGCATGTTAAAATGTGAAAAAAAAAAAACACTTTACACATTGTAAATTATTGAAAATTCATATTTTATTGCATTTTTTGTTATAATATACAGACATGACATAACGTATACATATAATAATGACATATTATGAATCTGCCGAGTCTGACGGAAAGAACGATATATAATATGTCTGGGTCATATACTAAAATAAGCCTTCAAAACACGTTTAAACATGAGCAAAACCGGTAAAAATGACCTCAGCAGCGAAAGGGTTAAATTGTTTTTTCTGTAACAGCCCTTTTTATTATCATTTATTGCATCTTATATGTAAATTTCAGACATTTTCGTTCTGTAGTTTCTTCGCAAACAGCGTTTCACTTTTCAAAAATTCAAGCGTCCAGTTTTTTTTTCTTCACTCCATTCGTCTGCGGTGTCAGGTTTTTCCGGCGGCTGCTCTGCGCTCTGATCGGCTCCTGCTCGGGTCTCTCTGGCGCGTTCGGCGGGATTAATCCAGATGTTTTTGCCGGTTTCGGTGTGCATTCGCCTGTGTTTTGCAGTGAGTGTTCGGCAGGTTTTCTGCGCCTTTTAACTGAATTACGAGAGCCCTGTGGTGCTTGCTGAATACACCGCAGGGTCGCCGAAATGGGATCGCCAAATTGCACCGAATTGAAGAGAACGAAAAGTCACCGAACGTGCGGTGGCTTTTCAATGCTCTTTGAATAACCCTGATAATCAAAACAAAAGGTCTGGTAACTAGGCACACTGTTAACTGTTTAGTAATATTAGATCAGAAACACAGATAACAGTGTGCCTTACCAGACCTTTTGTTTTGATCATGTGTGACTTTCTGTGACTGTTTATTTATCCTGTCCGCCATTAGGAGACAGCAGTTAAAAAGATCAAAAACATCAACCGGATATTGAAGATTTATCCCACAAATAGACCTTATCTATAGGCGTAATTGTTTATTGTTTACACATGAACATCAAGGCTTTTGGAGATACTTTTGTAACCCTTTCCAGCTTCATACGTCAACAATTCTTGATCGTAGGTCTTCTGAGAGCTCTTTTCTGCTGCGAGGCATGGTTCACATCAGGCAGTGCTTCTTGAAACCAGTAAACCCAAAACTGGTGTGTGTTTTTAAAGGGCAGGACAGCTTTCAGCAACACATCCAATAATATCGCACTGATTGGACTCAAGGTTGGCTCCCTCCTGGCTCCAATTAGCTCTTGGAGAAGTCATTAGGCTAGGGGTTCACATACATTTTCCACCCTGCACTGTGAATATTTACGTTATGTTCAATAAACACGTGAAAACATATAATGTTTGTGTTGTATTATTTTAAGCAGACTGTGTTTTTCAAATTGTTGTAACTTAGATGAAGATCGGAGCACATTTTATGACCAATTCATGCAAAACTCCACGTAATCCCAAAGGGTTCACATACTTTTTCTTGCCACTGTACAAAGAGCTGTATATTTCTAATGCCTTCAGCTCCCAATTTTCTTTAAAGCTAATAATCGTGCGAATGCTTATCACCTGATACCAACTTCGGTTTTTGTTCAGAAGAATCTATGGATGATGAGAGCCGTGCGCTCCCTTTAGGAGCAAGTTAAAGAACATACCTAATCCTCGCTCTTGCTACCAATTGAGTTATTGAGCAAATATGGCTCTAACCATTTTTTGTAATACTTGGGTATATTTTCTTTTGGACTTAGAGTACTCTGACCAAATTATTTTGGTCCTCATTGTTTTAATGGTGTGTCTCCAAGACCAAATGCTTCTGGTCTAAATGGTCAATAGAATTAACTAAAAATAAACTTTTAAGTCCACAAACCTGTCAAGGTGTTTCTTCTACACATACAGGGTTATTCAAAGATAATCGAAAAGCCACCGCACGTTCGGTGACTTCATTCTCTTCAATTCGGTGCAATTTGGCAATCCCATTTCGGCGACCCTGCGGTGTATTCAGCAAGCACTACAGGGCCGTCGAAGTGCAGGGAAAAGTCGCCTGGAACTCACCGCAAAACGAGAGTGAACGAACACCGAAATGCGCGAAAACATCTGGATTAACCCGCTGAAGACGCCGGAGAAACCCGAGCAGGAGCCGATCAGAGCCGGAAAAACCCGACACCACAGACGAATGGAGTGAGGAAAAAAAAAAAAAAAAAAACACAGTACGCTTGAATGTTTGAAAAGTGAAACGCTGTTTGCAAACAAACTACTGAGCGAAGATGTCTGAAATTTACATATGAGGTCCAGGGAATGATAATAAAAAGGGCTGTTAAAATGATTAAAATAAATAAATAAAGGGAAAAAAATATGTTTGCAAAAAAATCCCGAAAAGGTCCTAAAAGAAAAAAAAAGAAAAATAATCTATAAAGAGACTCTTTACTGCAGAATTTTATAATGAACGGTTTATTAGATATTGAATTAAACCGGGAATATTTTTAACATTGAAGCCTATGGGATTCGCCTGAATAAACCTGTCGAATTAAACGACCGAACAGCAGGGCAATTCGGCACCTTTTCACTGCCGGGTTTTGTGTTCTCTGAATAGCCGAAGCATTGCTTCTCTATGGGGATTTCACTGCCCTCGAACAGGCACCGTATGTGCAGGCAATTCGCCAACATTTGGCGAATTGCCTGCTCTCTGAATAGCCGAATGGCCAGGAAAGGTAACCGAACGCTGATTTTCAGCGTTCGGTTCCCTTTCGGCAGCCATTCGGATCTCTTTGAATAACCCTGTAGGTTTATTTTTGGTATGCATGGTCACTCGATTTTTCGCATGTACCTTGCAATTTACATGTTTTATGACGTCTCCCCGAATATTGCGTTCTTTTATGTACCCCTGTTTCTTTCTAATAAATAAACAAAGAGAGAATTGAATTTTCCCAATAAAAATAAACAGATGTTCCTTTAAGGAGAACCTTTGCTCGATAAGCTCTGGATAAAGTCACTTCCGATTTATTATTCTTGACAAAATAGATGTCCTCCGGCGCCGGAAAGCGGCTCTACTAAAAGCAGCGCAGGCAAAATCAAATCTGTGAGGCTTAAATTGAGGTCTACAAACAGACCGTAGATTTGCGGTGGGGAAAGTCACGCTATTGTTGGATTAAGTTGCATTTTAACCTGTGTCGTCCTGGCACAGAGTCTGAATCTCTTCTCCCTAGCAGTTGAAGAGGAATGAAGGCATTGAGCAGTTTATTTCGGGCCTCCAGAACCCTGCTGCCAAATGGAGAAAGTCTAAGAGCAATGTACTGTAGTAACCTTTCCCCTAGTGCCTGGAGACTGAAGGCTCTACGGAGATTACAGTCTGAAAAAAACACCAGCAACCATCTCAACGCACTGACACAAAGCAAGCTCTTACACAACCGTGCAAAGAGTACAACGGCAGGAAAATCACTTACAGGAAACTATAAGAGTTAATAGAATTACACAATAAAAACGTATTTTATCTAGCCTTCAGTATAGCAGTGGATTAAAGTGTTCATACAATAAGAGGCTCACGAAACATCAGAGGACATCACGTTAATTAATAGGAGTCGACTTGTGTGACTTAGCCATGAGTAAAGAGCCCACATATTAACAGAGGGAATAGTCTTAAAAGGGATGCCGAACCTTTGAGCCTGAGTGCCCAAACTGGACAGCTGAACAAACTTATCTTAAAGTGTCTTAAAGTGCCAACTCTGCAATTAAACCTTAATACTGAGGATTTATTTTAGAATAACACGGAATACAACCGTCTGAACTAACTATCTGCTTAAGTCTTCGAAGAGAAATACAAAACAAGGCGTTTTACATGTCAAATACAAGAAGATTTACACGTCACTGTGCAATCGTAGTTCCTATGGTGATAAACAAGAGGCTCAGACTTGGACATATGAATATGGAACTGCTATAAACAGACATCAGACCCCAGATACATGTATACCAAGATACATGTATACCCAGACCACAGACCCCAGACACATGTATACCCAGACCACAGACACATGTATACCCAGACCACAGAACCCAGACCACAGAACCCAGACACATGTATACCCAGACCACAGAACCCAGACACATGTATACCCAGACCACAGAACCCAGACACATGTATACCCAGACCAGACCCCAGACACATGTATACCCAGACCACAGATACATGTACACCAAGATACATGTATACCCAGACACAGACCCTAGATACATGTATACCCAGACCACAGACTCCAGACACATGTATACCCAGACCACAGACCCCAGACACATGTATACCCAGACCACAGAACCCAGACACATGTATACCCAGACCACAGAACCCAGACACATGTATACCCAGACCACAGAACCCAGACACATGTATACCCAGACCACAGAACCCAGACACATGTATACCCAGACCACAGAACCCAGACCACAGAACCCAGACACATGTATACCCAGACCACAGAACCCAGACACATGTATACCCAGACCACAGAACCCAGACACATGTATACCCAGACCACAGAACCCAGACACATGTATACCCAGACCACAGAACCCAGACACATGTATACCCAGACCAGACCCCAGACACATGTATACCCAGACCACAGAACCCAGACACATGTATACCCAGACCCCAGACACATGTATACCCAGACCACAGAACCCAGACACATGTATACCCAGACCAGACCCGACACATGTATACCCAGACCCCAGACACATGTATACCCAGACCCCAGATACATGTATACCGACCCCATATACATGTATACCCAGACCACAGACCCCAGACACATGTATACCCAGACCACAGAACCCAGACACATGTATACCCAGACCCCAGATACATGTATACCCAGACCCCAGATACATGTATACCCAGACCCCAGATACATGTATACCCAGACCCCAGACACATGTATACCCAGACACATGTATACCCAGACCACGGACCCCAGACACATGTATACCCAGACCACAGATACATGTATACCCAGACCCCAGACCCCAGACACATGTATACCCAGACCACAGACCCCAGACACATGTATACCCAGACCACAGACCCCAGACACATGTATACCCAGACCACAGACCCCAGACACATGTATACCAGACCACAGACCCCAGACACATGTATACCCAGACCACAGACCCCAGACACATGTATACCCAGACCACAGACCCCAGACACATGTATACCCAGACCACAGACCCCAGACACATGTATACCCAGACCACAGACCCCAGACACATGTATACCCAGACCACAGACCCCAGACACATGTATACCCAGACCACAGACACATGTATACCCAGACCACAGACACATGTATACCCAGACCACAGACCCCAGACACATGTATACCCAGACCACAGACTCCAGACACATGTATACCCAGACCACAGACCCCAGACACATGTATACCCAGACCACAGACCCCAGACACATGTATACCCAGACCACAGGCCCCAGATACATGTATACCCAGGGACCAGATACATGTATACCCAGACCCCAGATACATGTATACCCAGACCCCAGACCCCAGACACATGTATACCCAGACCACAGACACATGTATACCCAGACCACAGACACATGTATACCCAGACACATGTATACCCAGACACATGTATACCGAGACCCCAGACACATGTATACCCAGACCACAGACACATGTATACCCAGACACATGTATACCGAGACCCCAGACACATGTATACCCAGACCACAGTCCCCAGATACATGTATACCCAGGGACCAGATACATGTATACCCAGACCCCAGATACATGTATACCCAGACCACAGACCCCAGACACCTGTATACCCAGACCACAGACACATGTATACCCAGACACATGTATACCGAGACCCCAGACACATGTATACCCAGACCACAGACACATGTATACCCAGACCACAGACACATGTATACCCAGACCACAGACACATGTATACACCGATATCTCTGACAAAGGGGCCCGGCCAGCAGTCATCTTAGATTCTCCAGCCAGTGGGCCTAGGTAGGCTGCAGTGAAGCAAGCTTATGGCTCTTGTACCATCACAGAGAGCACTGCGTGCGATCGCTGCTCTAGCAAAGGACTTCATTAAGTTAATTAACTTGTCATGGGGAGGCTGAGTGTGTCCACCTCCCGGCTGTCCATGGGTGCAGTGACGGTCCTCCAAAGATCATCTCTTGCTGGACAACTCTCTGAGATTACAAGCAAAGGGGGGTTGCTGTATCTGTCGTGCGGAGACTTCATTGGCATCTCAGTTCTGCCACCCTTTATGGGTGATAGGCTGATTTGCATAGGATTTAGATGTCTATAGTGGCGCTATCGAGCTAAAACCTTGGAGACCTGAGCGAGCACTCACCATGGGAGGCCACTTAGGCCGCTGCTCTCATAAACGTATTATTGTGCTCCACGTGCAGTTCCAATTAATTAAACTGAAACCAATTGTCGAATGTCTCTCAAAAAGGTGTTGTGTTGGGAGGGATCCTGGTGTGGTTGTGCGTGCTAGTTTGATGATCAAGGGGGTGACGCCTGGTGTTTCCAACAACTGGTGCCTTCAGTCTGAGTAAGACCGTCATAGGAGACTGAAGAGCAAGGGAGAAGACTCCAATCCAAAAAAAATAATAATTTAAATGGAGGTTGTGGGCGGGTTAGAAGGAGACAATAATTATCCCTTCAGGTTTACTCCCCACCCTGTACTCGCTTCCTGTTTCGGACTAGACTGTCCCTTGAAGTAGAGCAGCAGGTTGAAGTGCCTGTCCAAGACCATGGAGCAAAAACAACACCAGAGGTACTAGGCCTATGTATAGCATTGGGCAGATTAGATTAAAATTCAACCCAACGCATGTTAGAGCTCTCGGAAAACTACATAGACTGCACATATCGCCCCAGAGTGAAAAGACCAGGAATTCTACCCAAAACCAACCCCAACGATTGCAATGCCTTCCTCACTCACCACGACCACAGTTACGTGATGCCAACTGAAATTAATTGACTTCCTGACCTCCTCTGATACAACCGGCATGGGAAGTCAATGACCCCAAATTTTAACAAAGTCATTTTATGGCGTCCATATCGAGTTGGTTAACAACATCACATGCCTAGCTATTTTTGCCCCACAAGAAGCCCGCAGACTCACCTCTGATCATCTTCCAGGCGTATAGCACGGGACTGAATTTTGGAGGCTATTCGGTATTGAACAGAAGTGAGGGGGGAGGTCTTGATAGTTAAGGTTTCACGGTGATGTTTAAAGAAATATGGCAAGAGAAAACCGGAAGATGCAGCTTCGTTCAACCGTCACGGTAGTAAAAATGTTATTTGGCAAGCCTTTACAATTAATATGAGATAATCATGATGCATTTGGTAAAGTAGATATATATTAGGGCTGGGGAAATTATTAATTAAAATCGATTAATCATTAAAATTTTTGATCGATCAAAATAAATTTCATCGGGGGGTCCCCATCAGCTCCGGTATCGGACTCTAGGAGTCCGAATCCGGAGCTGTACTGGCTTCCTGGGGCCCTGGGCGGCCCTACAGCAGCGTGCGAAGCTTTGGTGCAGCCCTCCAGTCACGCGTGTGACGCACACGTCACACACAGTGTCTGGCGCAGGAAGAAGACGGCAAACGAGAAAGTAGAAGAGGAGCGGTGAGTATGGTGATGCCTGTCTCAGTCCAGCCTTGGAACCAGCCAAACCCCAGCAGGGCACCGACCCCAGGCCCCAAACAAGACCCAGACCCAAGACCCAGACCTCCAAGGGGAAAGGGCCCAGACCCCCAAGACCCAAGGGGAAAGGGCCCAGACCCCCAAGACCCAGACCCAAGTGCCAGGGCCCAGACCCAAGCAGATCAGCTAAAAGTAGTTGGATCTGTATGTGCGTTATAATTAATCAAACACGAAAATTTTAAATCAGTACCAGCCCTAATATTAATTAATTAGTATATATATATATATATATATATATATATATATATATTAAATACAGGGTACAATTAAACACGAACAGAAAATCACTATACATAAATAATGTATCCTCTAGCAATACAATAGAAGATCAGGAACCTGGATCAGATATAGAATGCTTTGAAATAAACAAGAAGAACCTTCTGGAGTGCAATCGTTGTGACTGACCGGATAATGGACTATAAAAGGGCAGGTTATACATAATACTGAGGTTTTAAATTGCTCTTCCTAATCACTGTTGGAACATTGTACAATAAACAGCACGGCTGTCACCCATGCAGGTGTTTGTTGCCGAGCGCCAATTTCATGGAAGTGCTTTACATAAAAACAGGTTATCCTGGAATGGCAACATGCCATTAAATACCAGGTGAGCAACGGGACACACAGACCTGTGCTTAGTGATGGAGGAGAGCGTTACTCGCTTGATACAGCACAAGAATCGCCTTGTTAGGTTTCCACTAATCAAGGTAAAACAAAATTGAATGTGCCTGCTAAAACACGAGCTTTCCTCAAGAAAAACAAAAATTATGAATTGAAAACTTCCCTGGCGGTAATCCCGAGTTTGGCTCGGTGTTTGACAATCCGTACCAAAAGCGGTAACCCCAAGCCACACTCGGGATTACACTGTAGTATAATTTACCTTGTCCTTGTGATCCCCTGATGTCTTCCCGCTGTGTCCTCCGGCCGATGCCAGTGATAAATGATAGAAGGATAATGAAATAATCAGACCGCCAGGGAGGTTAAGAAACGCAAATCTTTACTATTACCATGAGGAAGCCATCACCGGGTGCATAAACAAAAGCGAAAATAAGCACATTCCACTTTTATCCTTTGCAGTAGGTCATCTCTAACCACCGTGTTTATTTAAAGGATACTATAGGGTTAAAACAGGAGAATGGGTGGAGGGGTTAGAATTTATCTTCTCCTGACCCCCTTCCCTACCACCCATTCCTGCAAGCTACAGCACGTCATGTGGAGGCCATTGGTGGTACCTAGTTCCCAAAGGTCCATTAGCCCTGGAACCTGAGTTTAGCATTCAGGCTCGGGCATAACTAATCCCTTGCACCTGGAGGGCTGAAGCAGCCTCACAGGCTCCCTCTCCGGTCAAGGGAGAGGGAAGGGAGAGGGAAGGAAGAGCTCAGGACAGCGTAACCACAAACCTAACACGGAGTGATCACACTGTGTAGTATTCTTTTAATGAATCTTAAATGGTCATGGGTGATCGTGTGTGTGTGCCCCATCTCCCACCACCAGCAGGTGTCTCAGAAAGAAGATTCCTCCCATCTGGAAAGCTATCAACCAGCTTGCATTAATCAGTCTTCAAGGACTTAGATCTGGAGCGTACAGCCCCGTACACACACTCAACCAACCAATAGAGCTCAATGAACTCCCATCGAAAGCCAGTGGATTGGCGGGACACATAATTTTTTGTTTTTCCAAAAATGGGACAAATTAGGAAGTGGTTAGTTGTATGTGAAGGATGTATTTTGGCAAGATATAGCAAAAAGTGCTGCCCGAAGGACAGGACTTTCAAACTGTGGCCCCAGATACTTCTGAAACACAGCTCCCATGATTCCCTGTCCATCCATTGCATTGAAGCAATTCTGGGAATAAGTAGTCCATCAACAACTGGTGAGGGGTTGGTGTGAGAGTTTGAAAGCCTTGTTTAAAGCATATTCGTAGGTGAAAGGAAAATTAAGTCAGCAACACCAGTAGAGCACGAGCAATTGATGATATCTTGCACTTGCCAGTAACCAAAGATGAAGGTGGAGTAGAGAAAGAGGGCTTAGTGGTGGGAGTGGGCTTCAAGCGGGTGCCGGACAAAATCCCTACAACCAGGTTCCCTAATGCCAACATCCCGACGGCCAACTTCCAGACAGAACAACTGCCGGACATACCAAGTTCCCTACACGGCCAACTTCCAGACATCCAAAATACCAGCGGCTAACCCTAACACTCTAACCCTTAGGGAGTTAGGGTTTAGGGCTAAGTTTAGGGGGGGGCTAGGTTTAGGGCGATAGGTTCGTGTTAGCCACTGGGATTTTGGATGTCTAGAAGTTGGCCGTCAGGAAGTTGTGTGTGTAGGAAACTTGTTATGTCCGGCACTTGGGATTTTGGCATTAGGGAACCTGGTTGTAGTGATTTCGACTCAAACCCTCTCCAGGCAAGTGTATTTCCCTTTCTACTTTTGGGTGTTTGGCTGGAGTGACCACAAAACAGAGAGGACCAGCACCAGTGACATTTTAATGATCTTCTAAAACTGACAGCCAGGGACTAAATGAGAGGACAAATAAAACACATGAAGAGCTGACGTTCTGAAGATCTAATGCATTCATCATCAATGACTAATACACATTACAGATATAGAAAATATAGATATCCTGTTCTACAAGATTCCTTGTACTTGACTGTGATCAGATAAGATTACGTTGATAATGAGGGGTATTACAGTCTATGTTTTAAATAAAGTAGCCGCGAATTGGGTGAACATGGACGAACAGTGACTGAATTGGGACAGTTGGCATATTCACTGCTCCCGGTCTTGTTGAAAGCTTCAACGAATTCAATGAACGAGACGCCCGATTGTTATAACTAGAGCACATGACCACTTCAGCATAAGTAAGCATTTAAGATGCTTTGACCCTGGTTTTGTTCTTCTATCTTGTTTGTTTTTTGTACAAGGCGTGAAATAGTACCTTAGGACTTCAGAGCTTTTGAGCAGGATCTATCAAGTAGTGGACCAGGAACTACAACCCTTTGCCTTCAGGTAGAGGAATCATTGCATCCTTGGGACAGTTCAAATACCTCAAAAACACCAATGGACATTGATTCTACTACCTACCAAATGGAACTTAGCATGTGACGCCCCCCCCCCCCAATTGAACATCGATGATTAATTTCCCAAGGGATCCATCCCGGTCGGGCCATGCCGGTCGCCTACCTTGGCCTTGTCTGCCCAGTTCGGCTCTAGGATGGATCCAGCCACGAGGTTGACTGTTCCCACTGGGGAATCGGGAGCAAGCAGGGAGTGCATCCTAAAAAAAAGGAACCCACCTATTTTATTCCCTTTCCCCCTTTTCTCATAGTATGGGGAGATTGGGAAGTTCACGAATCTTATTGTTACCATATGTTGTAGCTAAAAGCTGTCAACATGTTTCTGACGTCAGAGAAAAGCCATCACTCCCATTTATGTTTTCAAATACCTTTGCTTGGAGTTGTGTTGAGCTGCTTTAATATCTTGGGATAAGAATAATTTTTTAAAAAAAAGTTCTAAACAGGATGATAAATAAAAGTGAGGGTTGTTTGGGTGGGCTATCCCATTGTTTAATCCTAGAGTATCACTTCAACAGGAGGAGAGAGTGGTTAAAACTTAACGCCTCACCGCACCTGTTCTGCCCCCTCCAGTTTTAACCATAAAGTGAGTAGACTAGGCACCTTTATTCCAGCGTCGGGCTGCCTCGTTGCTGTTGTATCAAGACCAGTGGAAAGCTGGTCCTCCTGTGTTGCCTAGGCAGTTAAGGCCTACTGTTCATTCCAAAGTCCTTTTGCACAGAAATGAATCCCTAATTGAACTTGTCCA
The DNA here is from genome assembly GCA_009667805.1 of Leptobrachium leishanense. Classification (NCBI taxonomy): domain Eukaryota; kingdom Metazoa; phylum Chordata; class Amphibia; order Anura; family Megophryidae; genus Leptobrachium; species Leptobrachium leishanense. Next base: position 120,208,929 of record CM019071.1, read on the forward strand.
CTGGTGCCAAAAATTTGCTCTTCAAAGTCAACCTAGTTTGAGACTTGTCACATGTGATCAAGGAATTTTTTTTTACCAGGAACAGGCACATATATTCTTAAAGTATTTAACCCTGGATCAAAAGGGCAGAGTGACAGCTTGTCCAGATAATCATAAAATGTTCACAAAAAGAGCTGAACTTGCTGTCCTGCTCTCATCTCTCTGTGGGTCATGGCAGATCGCTGTGGCTTTAATAACTTACGCAAACAGGTGCCAATCTCGCCCATTTTTTATACTATTCATAACACGACGAATCGGAGATCCAACAACCCGTAGCTAGACAGCATGACGTCCAAGTAACCACTATTTATCTAAGCTGATAAGGGATTAGAGAGCATGATCTCCTGGCACACAAACCTGCTGGGATGGAAGTCTTTATTAAAAATTGGATTAATACCAAGACGCCACCCAATACAAGCCGTGTTACATGGGGAAACCGAAACAAAGTAGAGGAGGGCTGTTGATTGCCTGAGTTTTTATTCTTTGCTGTATTGTCCCACTAACTGGCATAGACAGTAAAGTCCCTCCACATGTCCACATCTGACAGTGGAATTGGATTAGTATCACAACGTCAAACAGGGAACACGAGCCGTATTATACGGAAATCCAAAACGAAAACAGGAGAGCCGTTGACAACTTCAGAGCTTCTATTCTTTGTTGTAACATCTAGGGAGGAAAACCCAACAGTCCAATTCCACATCCAACACTGGAATGCTCTATAGTCTATTTTGTTCGACTCAAGAAATCCCAGCTTCTTATTGGCTGCACAGGAGGCTTTTGTGATTGATGAAATTGTGAAACTGTGCTACCTTTCGATTTGTGTAAATACATCTCTTTATTGATTTAATTAATTTTAAAAACTCTAATACAGGACAGCTTTAAATAGAACAATAACAAAAAAAAATGCATTGGCAGCAATAACCAAAAAAACAGGCCGGACAGCGAACATGTTTCTGAAATGTGGAATTTGCCCTTGGCAGATGGATGTTGTTTCAGCCTTGACCTGTTCTACATTCCGATTATTTTCTAGGACTAGGACAAAATGGAGCGCCACCATTGGTGCGTTAGCAGCATCAGGCCACAATGTCAAAAGACAACTGTTTCGAGAGTTTCAGATATGCATGTGACTAAAGATACGAAGGATTACTCGCAAACATAGTGGCAAGAAACGGCTTCATAAGACTAACAGTTGTCCAACAGTTTGTAAAAATGTCAGGGGCCATGCTACTAAAAGAGTAATTTTTTACCCACTCCACCCATATTGTTGGTTTAAAAAAAAAAAAAATTAAATAAAATAATAACAACCCTAAATGAACCAATGACATTAGAATTTCCCTGTCAGAATAAAATTAAAGGAGTGTCCTACTACCGGTAAATTGTTATATTCGATCTACTACCGGCTGCATCAGGAGTCTCTTTAAATTTGTGAAAAGGCTTGACAAGGTGTTTACCTTTATGGCTTAAAGGGCAAGTACCACCAACAAATGAAATGTCCTTATTGTGTTTATTTTATGTTGTCGATAAGAAAATAGTTTATTCTATATGTGTCACTGGGTGCATCCATGGTGTGATCTTTTGTGTTGTAAACTGCACCCCCCCCCCCCCACACACACAGTATCTTTCCATCACTTGCTCCTCAACTGTGTGGTTTGGCCATAGAATGGAGTGAATTGGTCGGTCATCGCCTCAAATCATTGTATTGTGTATTCAAAGGACGCCACCAGGGGGTAGATTAGAAGTATTTTAAGCTCCCTGTCTTATCTCATTCAGCTGCCATCTCTTATTTCAGGTAGCAGTGTCAGGACAATAGTCCCCCCCCCTTCTCTAAAAACACTCCCTCCTCCACCTCATTAACTGTTAAAGCACAGTCAAAGTAAAAAACTCACTATAAGATTATGGTAAAGGTTGCCTCATGGAGAAACCCCTCAAAATGGAAAAATGAGGGGGAAAAAACGTAAACCGATTTTTCCTTTTTCCATGCAATTACTTCAAAAGAAGTAAAAACCAGCAGCGTGTGTTTTATAATGTGGGTTTGTTTGTATTGCACAAGTAAATTTGTTACAGCTCATGTAAGCGGCAGTGTCCCTTTAAAAATTATAAGTGTCTCTTTTTGTGGTTTACACTCACAGCTTTGCGTTCTGTCTTACTGTCTCTTCACTCTGTGATCTGATACCAATCTTCCTCCTGAACAGAACAGCATAAACTCCCCCCCTTATGTGAACAAGGAAGGTTGAGAGCAGAAAGCAGAGTCTGCGGTATCCTGAAAGAGAGCCGGAAAATTCCAGTCAAGGGAAACGTCTTCCATATACATTGGCCACCCTCTCGTTGGCCATATTCATAGGAAACTGGTAATTTAAGCAGGAAAATAATCAAGGGGTCTATTTCATGTCAACGATCGTGTGGGCCCTGCAATTTGACTTGGAATCAAGCTCCAAGAGTAGCAAGTTCAAGCAAAAACACAGATGTTGCCCTCTTGGCAGCCAACGCCATGTCGTTCCTTGGTTATTTTGAATTTATCGGGACGCCAGCCGTGCATTTTCAGAAATAGCACCTCTCTGACATACAACAATATTGGCTGGTGGGATCATTCCAATCTTAATCCATTTGTCCTTAACCAATGAAGCCTTAACCAAATCGGATGTACCCAAATCACCCAGATTGTTGAATCCAAATAGTTTTGTTCCGCTGAAGTTTGGGATGATTAGCTAGAAGTTGGTGAGACACACAGGTAAAACGGTGATGAGCAGAGGAGAGTTTAGTGATAGTCAATGTATGTTGGATGAGGTTGAGAATATCGATTACACGGTGGGCTCCTAGATACAGACTGTTGGAATATATTATGAATATGGTTAAGACCATTCGGCCTGGCTTCTGTCAAGATTTCTCTATGATGTAAATTTAGCTCACTGGAAGTCAAAGGAACAAGGACACCATGGTATTGTCCTTGTGGAAAAGGTTTGGAACGGAATAAAGATGTAAAATTATTTACCCTCGGTTTGTTAATCGAAAAAGTCTCTGATTGGTGGAAAAGACCAAAGTGGTCATTGTTCCATTGGAACCATACCAACATGTGCGATGCAATCCCACTCAAATAATTCTGGCCGCAGCCAAGAAGACTCCTAGCCAGACCTTTGAGAAACTTCTGTGTGAAATCCATAAAGAGGTACAGACTAAGAGAGAATTAACAATCAGTTTGCATTAGGAGGTGTTCAGGAACCTCCTGATCAAATGTTAGACCCGTCAACATTTCAACACCTATATTAGGGCTGGAGCCAAGAAAGCAAAGAGAATTTTGACCGTTGGGACCAAACAGAAGCCGGAATCGCTATGTAAAGCGAAGGAGGTTTCAGGAAGCAGAGAAAGTAGAGTGCTCACTCACACGGGGACATGAAAAAAAAGAAAGCTTCAAAAAAGGCAGAACCGAGACATAACAGTACAGGAAACAAACATAAAACATTATCCTTCCTGTTCATGATAATATTCAGAGAACACGATATATTGACGATGTGCATTAATGTTTGATCCATGTATATTAATCGTGGGATGCAACTACTGATATTTTACGAGCCATGTAAGATTTACTGTATCAATTTTTACAGAAAATTCTAAATATTTACGAGCCTAAGTACAATTCTCAGAGCCTGTGGCTGCAGGCCCCTGCACTGGTCAAACACTGGATTACATTTGAGTATGGATTTTTGTGTGTGCATGTTAAATGATTTTCTTGACGTAAAATCACTTAACACCAGTAATACATCTATACATTTTTTCCAATACCGGCTGAAAGTGATGATAAAGAGTGACCGGGGAATCGTTCGTTATTCTCCAGGTAACCTCGCATTAACCATTTCCTATAGAAAGTATAGGAAGCGTTAATGCATAGTAGGAATCTGTAGCAGCCGAGCTGCAAGAGACGTTTGTGGTTCAACAGGTGCAGCATGAGGTCCGTTACTTAAGCTGGGATGGAGCCCAATGTTTGTTATTTCATATCACAATCTTACAATGCTAAACACAAGCTCAGGACATACACTGCATGCAAGAGATAGTAGGAAATAAAGAGAAATCCACGTCTTATGTTCACCATCTCACCTTGTGACCACCATAGAAGGCAATTTCTTCGGAGTTCGCCACCACTCTCGAGTGCATGTACCTGAGCTCTCCTTTCCGCCTGGCTTCCTCAGCTACCAACTTTCCGAATTTAGGAGAACAGCTCCTTAGCACTTTGGCCGTAATGACGACCACCAGTCCAGCAATTAGGGATGGCCATCCCGTGTTGGCACCTTTAGACTTGGCAGTACTAAGCAACGTGTAGGTGGTCACCACCACATCGAGCACTGGCTTGGTCAAGTTGGAGTAGAGATGGGCTATCGAATTGGAGAAGGCCACCACATCCTCAGTTAGCGACTGATCGGGGTTACGTAACCTTCCGTCCATGTTGCTGACCCTGTAGTAAGTCTGGTTGCCAAAGTACATGTTGTAAGCGTGGGCTACTAGACGAGTCCGGAAAGCCAAACTCAACTGGCCTTCCAGGTAACGTATAGCGCTGTTGATGAAGGTAGCCGGCAAGGCAATGAAAAGCCATTTGAGTAGTTGCCACACGAAGCTGGCTGGATCTTTCTTGACGATGCAACGTGTCAGTTGGCCGTCCAGTTGGGCCACGTAGACCGACAGGAATGTCCTGGAGATGAGGGCTGCAGAATGCAACAGCAAGAGCCCGAACTCTTTGCACGCCAACTTTGGGAAAAGCAGGCGGAGAAGACGGGCCAACCTTCTGAAGAAGAGCCTGTTCACCCCGGTCCTTTCGTGAGCCGGCTGCGAACCGTTAGAGGATTCTCTTTTCTCTCCGTGTAGCCCGTTGGCCTTCTGATGCTTACCCAACTGGAGGTAAAAGTGCCGTAGCACCGGATAAAGCCGGCGGGCCCCGTAGGCTGCCACCACAACGGCGGCCACCCGCTTCAGAACTGCAGAGCGGGTAACAGGGGGGGACGGACAAATCTGTATCATGGCGTCAGTTTGTGTATACGTGTGTTCTAAATTCTAAACAGAACCCACCGAACTATAAAATTTATATACTCCAATATATGCGCACATATTGCGCAAAATAACAAATCAGCATGAAGGCAAATACGTGTATGTGTGGATCTCCATTCTGTACACCTTCACTTATGCCCTGGGACTGCACTACAGACCCCAAAATTACTGTGTGCTTGTAATGAATTACATTAATATGGGCACTGCAGGTTTCTGGGTGAGTAAAGTTACCTGTAAGGTAAGTAAAGATATAAAGTCATGCTGATTATACACACAGTGCGATTAAGTTACATATATGCATGGAATAGTAGCTCTGATCGCCCAATCTCCTGGTTTTTCAGGCTGTATCTAAGGCAATACCTGAGTGAGTGTATGTGTCACTGTGAGGGTCTACCTAGGCACGGCTGCTGTGCAGGAACGTCCAGGCAGTGACACGCCTACTTTACCTGTCGTTCCCCCACGCCGCCTAGGAACCCAAAGTAAGGCAGCAGAAGCCGGGAGACGGCCTTCCAAGTGACACTTCCCCCTCTGCGCCCTCAGCCCGGCTGTTGCCGTCACACACTGCTTGCAACAGGCAGCTACTGGCGGTGGCGAACCACGCCCACAGAAGACAGCTGACACGCGAGTAAACCAATAGAAAGGGACGAGGGGTGGGTGCTAAGGGGTGGGTGTAGGAACACGCCGCTCGGGGTTTTTTTTTTCCCTCGTTTTTTTCACCAACAAACTTTATTAAACGGCACTTTGTAGTGGTGCTGTTTTGTTGCTCTGTCTGTGCCCTATGTATCTGCAAACCTTTTTTTCCTCATAGCTGGGGAATCTGTGTAAGAGGCCGGAGATGGTATTGTCACCTCATTCCAGAGAGAGACGGAGAACCCTCTTGTCACATGTCCTGCCCATGTTCCTTTTATAGCATGGGGGGGGGGGTTATCAGTGACGTCACTAGGGTTGGTGTCACCCGGTGCGGTAACTTATGGTGTCACCCCCCCCCCAGTTTTACAGATTTTTTTTAACTACTCTTACTCCTAAATCAGTACTCCCATATAACACTGAATGCTCATACACACAGCGCACATTACTGTGAGGTTTATTGCTGCGGAGCTCTCTCATATGCTCACGCAAATTTTTGCCAACTGCCAGCAAGTACAAGTACGTTGCCTGTTCGTTGCCTGTTCGAAGGCAGTGAAAGCACACATGGATATATATTGCCCCCAGCAGCTCTGGATATATTGCCCCCAGCAGCTCACCCATGGATATATATTGCCCCCAGCTCACATATGGATATATTGCCCCAGTTCACAGTTATATATTGCCCCCAGCAGCTCACCCATGGATATATATTGCCCCAGCTCACATATGGATATATTGTGCCTCAGCTCACACATGGATATATTGCCCCAGACCAGCTCACACATGGATATATTGTCCCAGACCAGCTCACACATGGATATATTGCCCCAGACCAGCTCACACATGGATATTGCCCCAGCTCTCATGGATACTGCCCCCAGCACACATGGATATGCCCCAGCTCTAATGGATATGCCCCAGCAGCTCTCATGGATATTGCCCCAGCTCCTCTCATGGATATTGCCCCAGCTCCTCTCATGGATATACTGCCCCAGCTCCTCTCATGGATATACTGCCCCAGCTCCTCTCATGGATACACTGCCCCAGCTCCTCTCATGGATATACTGCCCCAGCTCCTCTCATGGATATACTGCCCCAGCTCCTCTCATGGATACACTGCCCCAGCTCCTCTCATGGATATACTGCCCCAGCTGCTCTCATGGATTTTGCCCCAGCTGCTCTCATGGATAATGCCCCAGCTGCTCTCATGGATTTTGCTCCAGCTCCTCTCATTGATATTGCCCCAGCTCATGGATAATGCCCCCAGCTCATGGATATGCCCCAGCACATGGATACTGCCCCAGCTCATGGATATTGCCCCAGCTCATGGATATACTGCCCCAGCTCAAGGATATACTGCCCTGGCAGCTCATGGATATGCCCCCAGCTCATGGATATACTGCCCCAGCAGCTCATGGATATACTGCCCCAGCAGCTCATGGATATGCCCCAGCTCATGGATATGCCCCAGCTCATGGATTTGCCCCAGCTCATGGATACTGCCTCAGCTCATGGATTTGCCCCAGCTCAAGCATATACTGCCCCAGCAGCTCATGGATATTACCCCAGCTCATGGATATTGCCCCAGCTCATGGATACTGCCCCAGCTCATGGATATTGCCCCAGCTCAAGAATATACTGCCCCAGCAGCTCATGGATATTGCCCCCAGCTCATGGATATACTGACCCAGCAGCTCATGGATATGCCCCAGCTCATGGATATGCCCCAGCTCATGGATATTGCCCCAGCTCATGGATATTGCCCCCAGCAGCTCATAGATTTTCCCCAGCACCTCATGGATATGCCCCAGCAGCTCATAGATATGCCCCAGCACCTCATGGATATGCCCCAGCACCTCATGGATATATTATTTATTTATTTATAAAGGATTTTACCAGGAAGGATACATTGAGATTTCTCTCGTTTTCAAGTATGTCCTGGGTTCAAGAACATTGAAGTGTTACAGTTACAGAAATACAAAGTAATACAATGCAAGATGTAACAGATCTCTGTGCCCGGACAGGGTCACATCTGCCAAATGCTGCTTCCTCGCTGGACACCCAGTTTCTCCTAATGACTCTCACACCTTTCTCTTGTACCTTAGCCACAGCTCAAGGCCCGGTGTATGTAGAGAGCCTGGCTAGCACCCCCAGGAATAAGCCGAAGCTGTAGACCTGGAGCCTTTCCTTGGAACAGCGGGCAGAAGATTCCTGGTACTCCAAAACATGAGTCGTGACTTCAAGCTTGGTCAGAATAGAACTGACTGTTTATTCACAGAGACGACAGATAGAGTCAAGGACCAGGACATTTGCATACAATCAAACAGACAACATCTCAGATCAGATAACTACCCAGGGCCTTCAAACAATGGAGAATGGGGGAAGGAGAAAGCCAGGGGGCAAACAAAAGGAATTTCTTACTGAGAGAATTTACACAATAGAAGGTACTAATACAGAGATCTACACTATACAGGGAATAACACACAGACATCAGAAATCTTTAGTTAACTGGCATATCTATAAAACAGTGAAAACCACAATTTATTTAAAAGGTCCACCAGTTCCCCAATAGTCTCTTTCACGGGCCATAGTCTCTGGGCAGGAGGCTAGCGCACAGCCCCCTCCAAGTCGCACAGTGACGGCGTGTTCTGTCACATACCTCCCTCATTTGCAGGAGACTAACCAGGCACCAGATCCCAAACGGATCTGTGAGTGTGTTAGTCTGAACCCAAGTCCCAAAAAGTTTGTTTCTTTTCATTGACCGTGCGGTCCAGTCCACAACCATGGATGCATTCACCCCCTCCCCATATTCCCTCAGGGGCCATACAGGAGTCAACATTCCTGTAGCACTGCTTGGGGACATCTCTCCAGTGCCAGGGCCACACACATATACTAGAGAGTTACTCCCCGAGCCATCCCCAGCAGCTCCCTTAGATTGTGCCCGCCACTCGGGAGAAATGCCAGCTGCCCCATCTCCGGGTATTGCAATCAGCTGCTGGAGAGCATGGGGGGTGATTGATGTCTCTGAAGAAAAGGGTCGGGGATCTGAGCCAGCTGCCCAGTATCCAGGGGGCACACAAATGGAAACCACAGCCCCCTCCACAGCTGTATTGTAATTATCCCCCTGTGGTTGATTCCAGAGAACACTGGCACTCGACTCCATTGCTGGCTCCTCACCTGGGGCTGTGTAGAGTAATGCTGGTGGTGTGGGGCTGTTTTCTTCCCAGAGATCCAGGCTATCCAAATGCAGGCAGGGCCCGGCTGCACCAGGCTCTGACGCCAGCACTACACCTGGGGGAACCGTTTTGCCCTCTTGAATCACCAACTCCAGCAAGCTGTCCTCCCCGCTCACCGGCTCTGGCGACATCATAACTTGGGAATTTGGGGCAGCGGTCTCACATCCTGACAATGCAGTGGGAAATATTCCAATCTCCTCGACAACTCCAGAGTCTATAGCTGGCCCAGACACATCAAGGCCTTCAAGCTTCCCCAGCTCTCCTTGGCTGGGAGCACACTGGGGCCCAACTGCCACGCATCCCAGTAAACTGCTAGTGGGGTCTATAGTCTCACCCACTGTCGCAAGGCATTCCTCCCTCGACATTGCACAAATGTCCCTCTGGGTCACATCGGTGGAGACCGCAGTCCCATCCACCGCTGTAGGGCAAAAATCCTCTGCTGCCCAAAGAGAGGAGGCATTCTGTACTATTGTCAGCTCCTCTGTCTGCTTCTCTGTGCAGAGCTTCTCATGGTGAGTCTGGCTTACCTGCTGACTGAGGTCTAGCAGTCTCTTGTACGATTTCTCCAGCTTCCACTCCTTGCTGGCTAACGACTCCAAGTCGTCTTGTATCCACCACACGTCAGAGAGTTTTAGCAGGTTTTCTCTGTACTCTGCAATAGCTTCCCATCTCCACTCCGAAATCTGGGTCTCTGAACATTCTCTCAAATAACAGTCCCGGGCCGCCGTAGCCAAAGCCTTCTGTCGGTCTGTTATTGTCCATGCTCTCAGTTCCCATCTGGACTACATACCATCGCAGGGCTTCGTAGCTCTCCTCCAGCCGTGTCTCTTCATAAACCAGACAAGTCAGATCAGTCGGCCAATTCTGGTTGCGTTGTTTATCCACCAATGCCTCACGCAATTCTATCCTCTTCAGGTACCTTGCTTGGGATGAGGGGAGGATCTTGTTCTGGCAGCGCTGCTCTCTGTCCAGCGCCTCGTGCCAGAGTAGCCAACGTACTGTATCAGCCCAGTTCAGCTGAGTCTCCTCTGTTATAGGTCCACGATGGTTTGCCTGTACCTTTTGCAACCTCTCCCAGTACGCTGCTCCTGTGACTGCTGCCATCTTTCGCTTCTGCCGCACCGTCTGGCTATCGAATCCTGGTGATGCTTTGGATGTCCTTAGACTGTAGGAAGCATCCCACACGCTGCCACCAATGTAACAGATCTCTGTGCCCGGACAGGGTCACATCTGCCAAATGCTGCTTCCTCGCTGGACACCCAGTTTCTCCTAATGACTCTCACACCTTTCTCTTGTACCTTAGCCACAGCTCAAGGCCCGGTGTATGTAGAGAGCCTGGCTAGCACCCCCAGGAATAAGCCGAAGCTGTAGACCTGGAGCCTTTCCTTGGAACAGCGGGCAGAAGATTCCTGGTACTCCAAAACATGAGTCGTGACTTCAAGCTTGGTCAGAATAGAACTGACTGTTTATTCACAGAGAGGACAGATAGAGTCAAGGACCAGGACATTTGCATACAATCAAACAGACAACATCACAGATCAGATAACTACCCAGGGCCTTCAAACAATGGAGAATGGGGGAAGGAGAAAGCAAAGGGGAAAAAAAAGGAATTTCTTACTGAGAGAATTTACACAATAGAAGGTACTAATACAGAGATCTACACTATACAGGGAATAACACACAGACATCAGAAATCTTTAGTTAACTGGCATATCTATAAAACAGTGAAAACCACAATTTATTTAAAAGGTCCACCAGTTCCCCAATAGTCTCTTTCACGGGCCATAGTCTCTGGGCAGGAGGCTAGCGCACAGCCCCCTCCAAGTCGCACAGTGACGGCGTGTTCTGTCACACAAGATATTAAAAAAACAACACAAATATACAGATTAACAGAAAATAAATATGTAGGAAATAGTCATTATGTTACATGTTTACAGGTGCATTCTGTATTGAGGTATGTTAGTAAGGAGCTCTTGAGTGACATAAGACTGGGGGAAGATTTGATGGTGTCTGGAAGGTTATTCCATTATTGTGGTGCTCTGTAGGAAAATGAGGATCGAGCCACTTTCTTTTTGTATTGTGGTTTTGCAAGTAAGGTGCTGGTCCTGGATCGGAGGTTATAGGATGAGGGAGCTGCTGGGGGAAGCCGTCTATTGAGATAGAGTGGCAGCTTCCCAGAAATGCCCCAGCACCTCATGGATATGCCCCAGCACCTCATGGATATATGCCCCAGCACCTCATGGATATGCCCCAGCACCTCATGGATATGCCCCAGCTCACCTCCGCCGCGTGTTCGCTCCCTCTGAGCGTCCGGCGGCGCGCAGCTTGGGCGCTCGCCTGGGGGAGCCACGTGACCAGCCACGATTGGCTGGTGACGTGTTTCCCCCAGGCGAGCGCCGAAGTTGCATGCTTCGGACACTCGCAGGGAGCGAATACGCGGCGGAGGGTGAGACACCCGCCCTTCTGGTGACGGTGTCACCCTAAAGGCGGGTGTCACCTGGTGCGGGCCGCACCCCCCGCCCCCACATAGCGACGCCACTGGGGGTTATAACTCTCCTACATACACCCCAGACAGTACCAATTACCCCCAAAACACAGCCTGGAACCTGTGGAGCAATACTATCTTATCTCCAATTACTTGCATAGCTACTCTTGTGCTTTAGCTAAAAAAATGATTATAGGATTTTGGGGGAACCAAAAGCAGCAGCATGATGGAGGTTGCCATATCCTCATTGTTTTTCTGGACACATAATTTATGCTGATGGTCAATGCATGAAAATGCCACAATGTAGCACGTAGGATTCATAGGTAAGAAATCAAAAGGGGATCCCAGATAACCAGCTTTGGCTTCCTTTCTTGCAGCATATAAATTGTACATGTTGCAGGGCAGCACTTCTCCCTTTGCTCCCCTCTGCATGAAATAGTAATATGTGTCCAGGGAAACATGGTTGATCTGACAACCCTCTACGGAGAGACCGGCCTGCCCTATTTCAACCAGATCACATGTATAGGGTAGGGGGGGATTACAGGATCTACTAAATATTCCAGAAAAAAGACAGTCTAATGGCTAAAGCAGGGGGTCTAGAACGCTGCCCCCCCATGTTGATGCCTGAAACTCCCAGAATTCTTTTCAAAAAAATTAAAAATAATATTAAAAAACTAGAAAATTTTTAAAAAATGTAACTGTTTTTTTTTTGTTTTATTAATGTGAACAATGATGCTGCACTAAAGATTTTTTCTATAGGGGCGTCTGCTGAAAAAACATGTTATTTCCCCCCCAAAAAAATGTAGCGAGTCCCCATTTCTAATTTTTTTAACAAGCGCACCCCATAGAAAATATAACCGCAAAGGCTCGCATGATAAAATGTGAAAAAAAAAACCACTTTACACAATGTAGAGGATTGAAAATTCAATTTTTATCGCATTTTTTGTTATAATATTCAGGCAGGACATGACGAATACATATAATAATGATATATATTATGAATCTGCTGAGTCTGCCGGAAAGAACGATATATAAGGCTAGGGTCAGACGAAAGCATTTTTCCCCGCGAACGTGAAAAAGTGCGTCCGAACGCATTGACGTATTTTTTCACGGAATGCGCAAAAACGGTCAGACGACGCGCATTTTCAGGCGTGATTTTGTACGGATCGTCAATAAAACTCTTTTTGCGTCTGGACGTTATGTAGGCTGGACATTAGCAGCGTCTGACGTCTCCTAATCACGCAAACACGCCGCTATGCCGCAGCTGCGCACTCAGTACGTCAGTACTAGCGGTTCAGTGTTCTCAGAAAAATGCGTTCAAATTCCACTTGCGTTGCACGGCCGGACTTTTGTGCGGCCGTACATCGTATATTGGCCATCATTGCCCGTCATCTGCTGCTAGTGCGGCCGTAATTATGTGCGCCAGAACGCACGTTAAAAGTGCGCTGGTCTGACCCCAGCCTAATATGTCTGGGTTGTATAATAAAACATGACTTCAAATCGCGTTTAAACATGATGAGCGAAACCGGTAAAAATGAGCTCAGCACACAGAGGTGAAATGGCTCAGCAGTGAAGGGGTTAAAGTTTGGAAAAATTATTTTTTTCCATTTTTTTTCATCATAGTTCATCTGTGTACCAAACCTTGCTTGGACTTTAAAGCACTTCAATGCTGAGGACGCGCTCAGCGCGTCCTCAGCATTCCCGCTGGTATGCGGAGGACGCGCTGAGCGCGTCCTCCATTGGGGTCAGCGTTCGGCCGGGTTCCGGCCGATCGCTGGCCCCCCCGTGCGGGCTGACATCCTCGATGTCAGCCCGGCATCCGGACCGCAGCCGCCGAATTAGGTGTCATCGCGGCAGCGCGATGACACCTAATTCAGGCGCCCCCCCCCGCATGTGCGGAGGAGGCGCCTGAAAGGGAGGGGGGGAGGTCCTTCGGACCTCTCTCTCTCCCGATCGGCGGCTCTGCGGGGTTAACCCAGGCATCATTTGGAAGGGCACAGCCTGCCCTTCCAAATGGTGCCTGGCATTAACCCCTGGGGAGCTGGATCGCGAATCGGCGCTGAAAAGCGCCGGTTCGCGATCCTTTCCCGGAGCTGGCCGACATCTTGGATGTCGGCCAAGCCTCCGGGAACTCCCCCTGAGGACTGGCGTCATCGTGCGTAGCACGATGACGCCAGTCCTAGACTTAACCCCTAACTGCCACAACTGTGGAGATAGGGAGTTCATTGGAACTCCCTATCTCCCGATCCGTGGCAGTTAGGGGTTAATGTTTGGTATGGTTGGATCGGCCAGAGCATGGCCGTTCCAACGATACCAACATGAAAGTGAAAAAGTTTGTCAAAAAAAAATTAAAAAAAATTATAAAAAAAAAGAAACACTTTTTTTTTTTTTTTTTGGTTTGTTAATGCAGCAATATTGTTCCCATTTCAATTATAATGTGAAATGATGCTGCACTAACGATTTTTGGATGCGGTGCGTTTGTTAAAAATAGTGTAATTTGGGGGGTGTGGCTAACTGCCGAGGAGAGAGGAAGCAGGATTCATGAGCTCCGCTCTGATTGCGACTTTTTGGTGTGTTTTCACCAATTTTTTGAAGTATTCCCTCTCTCCCTTCGGCTCCGAGAAGCTTTGGATACTACCCCACGCTCTATGAGACAGCGTCCTGGGACATTTGGCTACCTGACTGCGGAATCGCCAACGTTTTTTCTGGCTGGGGAATTTGTCCTAGCGGCCATCTTGGGGCCTAAGATCCGAGGCCAGACCTGAGGATGAGTGAGGATCGGGGTCGCCATCGCTGACACAGGATGATCAACCCTTGACTAAGGGTGATCTGCAGCTTCTTTTCGCTGAGTTCCGTGAGATGTGGAGGGCTGAATTTCTGCTGTGTTCCTGCCGCGCTGCTACGTATGATGCTGCTGTCCGGTGAAGCGCCCGCATGTCGAACGGGCCGAGATGGAGAGTTCCGGTGTCCCAGTGTGGAGGGTGACGCCTGACCGATTGCGCTCACTATGCAATCGCGGAGAGGGTGAGTGCATTGGAGGTGGCGGAGGAACATTCCGGAGGGACCCCACGGCCGTGGGTAACACTGGATTGGGAGGCCGCCTTCCCCCTTCACTGGCTGGGCATGCTGAGGATCTGCTTTCTTGTACACCTGATGTCTTACCTGAGATGGAGGTCGGTGATCGGTGCGGAGACTGCCCTGGCCCGGTGGGGCTTCTGCTGTGCGGTGCCTGGTCCCTCTGCTGGAGCAGCCTGCTGCCTCGGATCAGTTCCGGTATTCGGGGATGGTGATGGCGGTCTGCTGTGGCTTCACGTCCTGGCCGGCTTTGTGGATGGCTCTTCTGTCCCGCCGGGGTGCCTCATTTGGAAGACCTGCTGCTGGCTGTATTGTGCATCACGTTGGCTGCTTGGATGACTTTACCCACCTGTATATTTTTAGATGCCGGCTGAACCCCCGGTCCGCTTTGGCGTGCTCTCCGGAGCTATTCGCTATCCAGCCTCGGCGGGTGACCGTATCTGGGGCTGTTTATGCCGACCACCCTGATCTGAACTCAGATGACATTCTTTTGCAACATCTGCCCCCCTTGCGGACACCCCTTTGACTTTTGAGCTCCCCCCCCACACTATAGATGTTTATTTTTCTGTTGACGGAGATTCGCTCGACCACTTAGTCTATCACTGCTCCCCTTATTTCTGTGTTTTCCCTGCCCCCCCCTCATCCTGCTATATCTCCCTTGTACCTCTACCCTGTGAGTTAGGCGGTGAATCCTCCACACCATCCTGTTACGATGACTTTTGAGACTTTTTGGTTCTTTACCGTCACTTACCCCGCCAGCAATGGTGTACCCTACCTCCCCTCTCACCCCTTTTTTTTTCCCCGGCATTATTCGGGCTGCCCCGAGGTGTGCCACTATGGCACCTACCATGGCTCTGGTTGCCATACTTGGCCCTCGGCTCCTGGGCCTTGTGACATTATCCTTCCACGGCCTCCTTCAGGAGTGAGCCGGGAAAGTCACAATCTTGCCTTTGCACTCTCCTCTACCCCCCAATTATATATATATCCCCTTTTTTTTTTTTTTTCTTCCCCTTTGCTCCTTGCTGGTGTGTGGTCGGTGTAGTTCTCTTCACCTTTTCCCACGGTTTGTTAACTTTCTGTTGCCAGATTGTACTACTTTGAGGTAGACTTATATTTTTTGCTTTGATGATGCAATGTTTCCTGCTGACAAGACAATTTTTGATTTCTATTTAGATGAGACCCCCCTATTTGGGGATGTTTATTGTTACTCTCCTGATGTATTTATGCTGACTGTTTATATGCTGGCTGTCTTATTGCTGATGCTTTTTCATCGCATGTGGCCCTGCGAGGCCCTTACTCTTTCTGTCTATATGACGACCTAATTACAAAATAAAAAACTTTAAATACAAAAAAAAATAGTGTAATTTTCCCCAAAAAAAATATAACGAGACCCCATCTCTAATTTTTTAACAAGCGCACCCCATACAAAATATAACCGCAATTGCTCGCATGTTAAAATGTGAAAAAAAAACTTCACATTGTAAATTATTGAATTATATACATATTTTATTGCATTTTTTGTTATAATATACAGACATGACATAACGTATACATATAATAATGACATATTATGAATCTACCGAGTCTGACGGAAAGAACGATATATAATATGTCTGGGTCATATACTAAAATAAGCCTTCAAAACACGTTTAAACATGATGAGCAAAACCGGTAAAAATGACCTCAGCACAGGGGCGGGAAAAGCCTCAGCAGCGAAAGGGTATGCTACGATTGCCAGTTGCCTGCCATGACCCATTGCATGGACTGTACCACGATTACCGCCCCTTGCTTCAAGTCACCAGTCAGCCCTTTTCCTGTCTCGTGTCTTATGCAAGTCTCCTGCTGTGTTTCCCACAATGTCTCCCTGTGTATTGTTCCTCCCTGCAATACTTCCTCAGTCAGCTCCATTCCTGTCCCGTCCTTCACCATCCATACTGCTGTATATAATGAACCCCCCTTTTTTTATTTTGTAAATAAGTCGGCGTACAATCAGACATAATAAAAAGGGCCAACCAAAACTGTCAGCTTGGAATCAATCAAATTAACAGGTAACATCCCCAGAGAGGGGTGAGTCTCAGCGAAAACTAATAAAAAAAATGAGAGGGAAGGGTAGCGCAAAAATCTAGATAATCCCCAGCCGGGGATTATCAGCAACAGAGTCTTCAAGGTTTACAGAAGCAACAAAAAAAAAAAAAAAGAATAATATAATAAGTCTCAGTAAAGTATATAGTGGCGGACACTGGAGAAACAGTACCATTTGGCAAACAAGTCAATGGAAACCAGTGTGCACAACAAGCGACGTCCGCAAAAAGACAAGGGAGGAAAATAAGTAAAAAAGTAAAAAGGGGAGGGAATGGGGGGAAAATCTTCCGAGGAGTCTCACGGGTCAAACATCTAGGGCACGATCAAGAGAGAAGCCCCAGAATGCGTAGTCGGGGGGGGAATGACTACCCATCAAGTCAGGTGCCTGAGAAAAAGGGACAACGAAGTCTGCACGCAAAAGTGTTCATCCTGGGGTAGAAGGCACCTGGTCAGGAGCAAGTCCCATGCCGGAAAGTATTGCCCAAGCTTCCGCCGGTTCCACGTTGATGGAGGGAACATTCCCTTGCGCCACCGCGAGTGAGCCAGCCAAGTCCCACTTGTATCGGACCTTCTTACGTCTGAGGAAAGCAGTCACCTCCCGAAAGCGCCGTCTCGCCATCAGGGTCACGAAGGGAAGATCCTGGTAAAGCTGCAGCTGCATTCCTTCCAGTCTAACAGGCATACGAGCTCCCGGGGCTGACAGTAGTTGCGACTTGGCGGTCGCATCACCTGCAACCGCGATCACATCTCGTGGGGCGTCTGCTGGCGTCGCTGCGGCCTTCCGAATCCGGTAAACCGTACCAAAAAGGCTAGGTGAATCCGGGGGGGGGGTCTAAGACGCGATCTGCCACACGGTTCGCGAGTTGAAGCAAGTCTGACATGGGGACCGATTCTGGGACCCCGCGTATGCGGACGTTGCATCGGCGGTGCCGGGTTTCCAGGCCTTCCACAGAGCGAGTCAGCAGATCCACCTGCAAGCAGAGGCCGCTCACCTGGGACGATAGTATCACTTGTTCCCCCGCCAGATCCGCGGTTTGGGCCTAGACCGCCACAACCTGGGTGCGGACCACCTCCACCTCAGTGCGGACCCCCGACAGAGCTGTAGACCAAAGGGTTTTAATTTCCTCAATAAATTTCCTATAGTCCCCCATATTAGTGGGGCGAGCGTCATCCAAAATGATAACAGGGTCCAGAGCAAGGCGGGGAGAGGGCATCTCAGGGTTGCTCGAGGTCTCCAATCCCAAAGAGGGGCCCTGAGACGGCTGGCAGGCAGATCGTTGGGGTAGGTCCCCTACATCAGAACGTTGCTGGTCGTCCGAGCCCTCCGTAGATGGGTCAGAAGCTGTCACAGACATCTCCAGGGTTGCTGCCGCCGCCAAGGCCTTTTTTCTCTTTTTCTGAGCCCTTTTGCGCGCAGCAGAGCTCAGTGGCACCCCATCTTGTGCCCTAGGAGACGGAGCGAGCCAGTTAAACCCAGGATCACCACCCGTCGGCCAAGATATGTCCTCTTCCCCTGAGGAGCCATAAACCCAGGGATGGCTGGGTGAGGGTGCCAGTGCTCCAGGAATGCGGCCACCCCGCAGGGAATCCCTGATGTCTCTTTGTCTGGGGCCCTCTGACCTGAGTGCCTGCTGTCCCTGCGTCTTCTTCCCCATATCTGGGTAAAAATGTGAGGCCGACGGCCGGGATTTGGATCCGTGACGTGCAGCAGGAATCTCCCCAGGCTTCACAAAATGGCCGCCGCAGCAAGGCTGCACCAGGCCCGAATTTCGACCATCCCGAAAATGTCTCTGCGCACCCGAGGAACAGCAGTTCCGATGCGCTGCGGGTGTCCTGCAGGTGTCAGGTCCCCAACAGGTCGAAGCAGAGGGAGAGGGTCGCTAAAGATCTATCAAAAATGCTGAAATCGCAGCAGAGCTCTCACTGCATGCAACCTCTCTCATCTGCTGCTTGCCACGCCCCCTATAATGAACCCCTTTTATACCTTTTTACGTGGCTCAGCTCGTTTTATATAAGTGATCACTGGGCTCATACCCTTTTCCCCTATACCACAGTCGTGACACAATGTGATATCTCATGTCTTGCTGAGATATCGCAGCCAGTACTCATCTGTTTCTGCACCCAGTGCCGCCATCTTTTTGTTTTGTGCTGGTTAACTGTAAGAAGGCTGTTACCCGGTGTTGCCCCTTTAGGCTGACGTCAGACGAGCGCACTATGTGCGCCCGTACTGACATGCTTACCGGCGTCCGTCGCAGCGTTGTAACGCTGCAACGGGGCCAGTCACACGCTTGTGCGTGGGCACGAAATGCGCGCGCAACAAGCGTCCGTTATCAAAGCCTCCCCGTCGATGCGCTAGGACGCGTGTTGACGGGGCTGCAAAGCGCGATCCTCCATAGGAGGATCGCGCTTTGAAGCGCTGAGCGCTCTGAGTGTGCTCAGCGATGTGGCCAGATGGGCGTCGAGTGGAAGGAACGTCCACTCTCACAGACGTTCCTTCCGCTCCCTAAAGACGATCCTCTGACACTAGCCTTAGCACTCAGCAGTGATGTCGGCATTCCAGCGCACAGATTAGGCGTAGGCCTGGCCTGCGGGATAGTTCTTCTGCTTGTAGCTGTTAAGCACCCCTGCAGTACAGCACCAGAAGTAACTTTAATAGGGTATTACTCGTCGCTCCCTATAGGGTCAAGGGAAGAACCCAAAGGCGTAGGTCACAGAATAAGTCCGAGGCATAGTACAAAAAGGTAATCTGATAAGTGTGGTCAGGGCAGGCAGCGTAGGTTCGCAATTGAGGAGGAAGGCTAAAGGGACTGGTATACAGTAAGAAGAGGTACAAGAGGAGAATCGAATAATTGAGGTCAGGGCCAGCAGCAGATGCATTTTATTACTTTGTATTTCTGTAACAACTGTAACAATTCAATGTTCTCGAACCCAGGACATACTTGAAAACGAGAGAAATCTCAATGTATCCTTCCTGGTAAAAGCCTTTATAAATAAATGAGGTGGACATGTCCCCAATGAGTCAATCCCGGCATCCCATAGGTGGAATCAGCCAAGCCCCCTCCGGGGATACCCCAGCCAAGCCACAGCTGCTCCCCACGCCCACCGCGTGGTCATAAACTCCCCGGCACCATCTTGGAATTCCCCTCCCATGGTGGCAGGCTGCGCATCCCGGCCACCCATGGAGCCACCAGGTCCTGATGCAACAGGCACCGCTGAACTGAGACCTGCACGAGGCAGCGCAGCAGGAGAACTAGACTCCAGCCACCATGAAGCCCAAGGGCAAGGAAGACGACTGTTCACTGCAGGGGAGGGGGGGTGCCAGCATCAGGCCCGGGATCCCCTGACGGTAGGACGTAACATTACTCAACATTTTTGGATATTTTCAGCGGTGTTTACAGCTTCAGAAAACATCAGAGCTCTTTGAAGAACCCTATCTATACTACTCCTGAGTGGTGTTTTTTTTTATGTCCTCTGATGGGTTTTCCCATTATCAGAGGTCTACACTACCTCAATTTTTTTCTAGTTTTGTGTTGTTATTGTTGTTTGTTTTTAGATTTTTCTTTTTGGTGATCACTCGTACTATTTGCTATGCTACTAGGGGGTATGGGCAGGTCCCGGGCTCTGCCGCCCTCCTCTCTCACTATTTTAAATGGCTAATTTAAATTTGATTTCTATGAATGTCCGAGGTCTTAATATGCCTGCCAAACGCTTGAAGGCTCTTGCATAATTCCAGAGGTTGAAAGGTGATGTTATTTTTGTTCAGGAAACACATTTTAGAGAGGGTTTCGCACCAGGGTTTCGCAATGCTCGCTATCCGACGGGCTATTTTAGCAATTTTGGGGAGACAAAATCTAGGGGGGTTGCCATTCTATTTGCGCGACATGTGCCTTTTACTCTGCAAGATGTGGTAACGGACCCACAAGGTCGATTTTTGATGGTTAAAGGGATGTTGGGCAATACTAAGTTAACTTTTGTAAATGTTTACCTGCCGAACCGCTTGCAAACCAAATGTCTCCGAAAAGTGTTACGACGTTTGTCCGAGTTTCAGGAAGGTTTTGTGGTCTTAGGGGGTGATTGCAATGTTTCGTTAGATATGCCAGCAGATTGTGTCCAGGGTGGGGGATCGTCTGTTCCCTCTCTACGGGTCCAATTTCGTAAACTCTTGTCAGCGGACCGTCTGATGGATTGTTGGCGTCTCAGTAATCCAGCAGTAAAGGACTACACGTTTTATTCACATGCCTTTAAGAAGTATTCTAGAATAGACTATTTTTTTGTGGAACATAGGGCTTTGGAAATGGTACGCAGTTGCAAAATAGGACCCATAACATGGTCGGACCATGCACCCCTTCTGTTATCTTTAGCCCTACCTAATTTAGTGAGAACGGAGAATGCCTGGCGTTTGAATGAGTCATTGCTATCTGATCCCATGACGCGAGCGGAGGTGACTGCCTCCTTAGAGAATTACTTCCTTGAAAATGACACGGATGATGTAACACCCGCGACGGTTTGGGAGGCTCACAAGTGTGTGTTAAGAGGTGCTTTTATCCAGTTGGGCTCCAGGCGCAAGAAGGAAAGGACTGCCAGAACGGAGGAATTACTGAGGGAGATCACGGCCTTAGAACTGACGCATAAATCTGACCTAGATCCTGAATCATTCCGACAATTAGTTCTCTTAAGAGCTGACTTAGCTAAATTAACGAATGCACAGGTGGCGCGGGCCCTTACACTGACGAAATGTGCTTACTACACCCAAGGGAATAAATGTGGCAGGCTACTTGCACGTGCTTTGAAGAAACGATATCAAGCTACTTTTATCCCGAAACTGTGTACTAGCACGGGATCCGAGGTCAATACGACCCGAGACATTGCGGAAGCCTTCCATGCTTATTACCAAACTTTATATAATATTGATGAGAGTAGGGTCCCTGAGCATATAGTGGACTCGTTTTTGGCTAAGACGATTAAAACTACTTTACCGCGTAATGTTAGCCGACAATTAGATAACCCGCTTACATTAGAGGAATTTACGGAGGCTTTAAAATTAACGCCCTTGGGTAAGAGCCCGGGCCCTGACGGGTTTACGGTGCTATATTATAGGACTTCCGGGTCTATTCTGGGCCCTAGATTTGTTAAAGCTTTTAACTCTATTTCGGATACCTTTCCTATTCCACCTGCGACGCTCCTCGCCTCTATCTCTGTGATACCGAAACCGGATAGAGACCCGTTAGATTGCGCTAATTATAGACCCATATCTTTAATAAACGTTGACTTAAAATTGTTTACGAAAATACTGGCTTTATGACTTAAGCCTCTCCTGACTTCAGTGATTCACTGAGACCAGACGGGCTTTGTACCGGGCAGGGCAGCCCGTGATAATACTATTCGTACCGTCTCCCTCATCCATCATGCTTCCAGGATGGATCAGCCTTTGTTAGTCCTCTCGGTTGACGCTGAAAAAGCGTTTGACCGAGTGGACTGGTCTTATCTTTTTCGGATGTTGGAGAGGATGGGTTTTGGTGATCGATGGTGTTCGTGGTTGCGGGCGCTGTATGACTGCCCTCAGGCACGAGTGCGGGTTAATGGCAGACAATCGACTCCATTGACGATACATAATGGGACTCGACAGGGGTGCCCTCTGTCCCCTCTCCTGTTCCTGCTGTATCTGGAACCCCTATTGCAGGCGATTAGAGATAATCCGGCGATTCGAGGAGTAACTGTTCCGGGACAGGAGCTCAAGGTGGCCGCATTTGCGGATGACCTGCTGTTCACCTTGACGGATCCCCTTTCATCGGTGTCGGCTTTGATGACGGAATTAGATGCGTTCGCAGCTTTCTCGGGATATAAAATTAACATGCTGAAGAGTGAGTTTTTAGGGGTAAACCTTTCACGAGTCGTGACTGAGAGTATTCATCATACCTATGGAATGCGGTGGGTTCCGGAGGGACTTAAATATTTAGGAATACGCTTATCGTCGGAACTAGACAAATTATTTCAGTTGAATTACGTTTCTCTGTTGCAACAGATCAAGGGGGACTTACGTAACTGGAACTTACCCCATATTTCATGGTTGGGAAGGATCAATGTCTTACGGATGAATGTATTACCTCGACTGTTGTATTTGTTCCAAACCCTCCCTATTACTGTACCTCAGACATTTTTCTCTGATTTGCGACAGACATTTACAGGCTATCTTACAGTGAATTGACAAGACCGGTGGGAAGGGGTGGTCTGGGCTTGCCCCATGCTTATTTTTACTATCTAGCAGCGTTTTTTTCTATACTATACGGCTTGGCAAAAGGAACGATGGGTAAGCTTTGGGAAAATGTGTTACAGGCAGGAATTACTTGGCCATTGTCCTCCTTGCCCTGGCAGTCGGCACCGCTGGCAAACCTGGGGCTTCGGTCACACCCGCTGCTGGGCACACTGCTAAGGCTGTGGAGGAAACATGGAGTGGCGTTAGGACTGACTACACTGACTTCCCGCCTGACACCCTTGACTCACAATCCCCTGTTCCCAACGGGACTGACCCCGACATTTTTGGATGGGTTACTACCAAAACCGTATATACCGCTAGAAGCAGTAGTGGAACACGACAGATTGCTCCCCCTGGACCGATTGGTGACCCCAGAAATAGCGAACAAGTCTATGGTGAAGTTCCAATATGCCCAACTAAGTCACTTTATTCGCTCTACTACATGGTTGACAGAGGGGTTGCCTCCATTGGCCCCCTTTGAGACCTTCTGTACCGATAAGAATAGATATGGACATATTGTCTTGAATCTTTATTCATACATAATGAGAGGGGCCTATAAAATTGATTCTCCGTTGCTACTTAAGTGGGAAACAGATTTAGGAGTAGATATTTCGGCTGAGGAATGGTCCAGGGCTTTCGAACTTACATACTTTGCGTCCAAGAGTCAGGTGCTTCGTGAATCGAATTGTAAATTGTTTATGAGATGGTATCTTACCCCGTCTGTTTTACATGCTATGGATCCATTGTTGCCTGATATCTGTTGGAGGTGTAAAGTGGCCAGAGGTAACTATGTCCACATATGGTGAACTTGCCCGAAAATTCAAAACTTCTGGTCAGACGTTGCACACGAGATATCGCGTTTAGGGGGCCTGGAAGTGGAATTTACTCCCTCTGCCTATTTGCTTAATGTACTGCCCTTTTCGATGCCCTCCTTTAAAAACTCTCTTCTGGCAATTCTGTTAACCGCAGCGAGGGCACTGATTCTGTTATATTGGAGGAGGGAATGTGCACCCACCGTCAGGGATTGGGTTCTGAGGGTGGAGGGGGTCAGAGCTCTAGAAGAAGCGCACTACAATAGTTTGGGTAAATATGAGGAATTCTATGCGATCTGGCGTCCATGGTCCTCGAACCTTCGCTTAATAACGATATCAGACAGGTCACCGGTGGAGGAACAAGAGGTCTCGTAAGATAATCGACCGGTTATGGTGGGTCAGAGGTGAATTCAGATCCGAGCCTGGGCTGTGTTGTCTTGACATACCATTCTGGTACTAGCTTTACTGCTGTTTATTTAAGGATACGATGATCACCTTTTTAGTTCGTTAGAGTTAATTTAGAATTTATTTGTTATATTATAAAATTACGGCACTGTCTATGACCAAGAGGCACTTTGATTGTATTCTACATTATTGTGACAATATTGTCTCTTATGCGACTTGTATTTTATACTTTGCCAATAAAAATATTTTACACAAAAAAAAATATATATTCATGTGTGAGCTGGGGGTAATATATCCATGTGAGCTGGGGGCAATATATCCATGTGAGCTGGGGGCAAATATATCCTGCTCTAATATATAAATGCCTTTGTAATGCGCTGTCAGCTGCGCGCGCACCCATCACAGCTGCTCACTTTGCCCTCCTGTTGCGGATGGAATGGCGCCAGACGCGTTACAAACACATTTATGTATGGAGATACTCTTGGATAGGACATTGGAAAAACAAATATGTGGACATGAATTCTGAGCTGGCAACAACTCTAGACTGCCCTCCGGGCAGTCTTAACAACTAGTATATATATAAAATTGTTCAGGTGGCACATATTATTCATGTATTTGTATTCTTCCAACATATTCTGCCGCGGCGGTACAGGGATTACTGTAATTACCAGCAGTACATAGTCATATAGAAATGAGGTAGAGGAGGTATATAGGTTTCATGTTGAGATAATAGCCCCATCTAGTGCTTATTTCTATCTTTGCTCATTTACCCTTGTTTAGGACGCATGATACTATTACTCAATTTACCAATGGTGCAATCAGGTCCTTGCAATACAGGGGAGGATATGGAAACCCTGACTTGTTAGCTGTTAAGCACAATGTGACCTTTCCAGCGAAGCCTCTCTTTATCCCCTGAGGTGCCGGTCCGCAAACCAATGCCATTTGGTGACGTATTGCAGACTTCTCCTGGAGGTGGCTGATATCTTGTATCAGCCAAGCATCCGGGACATCCCCCGCCCATGTGCATGATGATGTCACTTGGGCAATTAACCCCTAGCTGCCCAGGAATTCCCTATGGTGGAGAAAGGGTGGGGGCTTTGGACCCCCGTATCTCCTGATCAGTGGCAGCTAGAGGGTCATATTTTAGGCTAGGGTCAGGCGAACGCATTTTTCACGTCTACCATCAGAAAGTGCACTGATGCGTCCGAACGCATTTTTTCATGGAAGAGGCAATAGCGGTCATACGATGCGCAATTTCGGCCGTGATTTTTTACGCATCCAAACCAGGAAACTTTGGGTGTCTGGCCGTTATGTTGGCCGGACATGAGCAGCGTCTGACGTCTCCTAATCACGCACACACGCCGCTATGCGGACGCAGCGCAATCTGTACGTCAGTATAAGCAGTTCGACGTTCTTGCAAAAATGCATTCGTTTGTGATTCGTAAAGTGATTCGTAAAGTGATTTTTTTAATATATATTTTATGGGGTAGCCTTGTTAAAAAAAATTAGAACTGGGAACCCATTACTTTTATTTTTATGTGAAATTACGTGATTTTACCTACAGCCCCACAAAAAAATATCGTTAGTGCATCATCATTGTTCACATTATCATTGAAATGTGAACAATAATGCTGCAATAATAAAACAAAAACAGTTATTTAAAAAAATATTTAGATTTTGTTTTAAACATAATGTAGCGCTGCTTTAAAAACACTGTATTCTGGTGCATTGAACTATTGCTGCCACCAGAGGGAGACAGAGACATTGTGGACTATGCTGGACAAAAACCGAACTACATGTACCATCACCCTTTGCGTGAGGACAGGAAGGAGGTGGTACAGGAAGAGGAAAGAGATCAGCAGCCTCGCGCAAGGCATGGGCAGAGTGAGCGGAGCAGTGAAAGGTGGAGGATGCACGTTGGAGCTGTCAGGGATTGCAAACAGGCCGGAGCACAGACACTGTCTTACTGGTGCTGGAGATCGGGACAGTGACCATGTTGAGACCTACCTGCGCAGCGCTGAGA
The DNA here is from genome assembly GCA_009667805.1 of Leptobrachium leishanense. Classification (NCBI taxonomy): domain Eukaryota; kingdom Metazoa; phylum Chordata; class Amphibia; order Anura; family Megophryidae; genus Leptobrachium; species Leptobrachium leishanense. The sequence continues at coordinate 120,234,997 of CM019071.1, forward strand.
GGTCTGGAGGACAAGCTGGATCCGGCAGGACCCCGAGTTAGGAGACGGCGCTGATCGATTGGGAGTGCAGGCGGCGGATCGTTGTTCCAGTTGCAGAGATTTGGGCAAGCAGGGAGCAGATTCAGTGGCACGGAGTCCCAGTACACAGCGGAGAAGATCTTTTGATCGAGGCATCGAGTGCTGGACAGTTTCGCTCATCGGATAGGTGAGAGGCCTCCAGGCCACAGTTCCAAAAAACAGAAATGCACGCTGCAATAGTGTTTAAATCCACAAGGCCCCAACGGTGACTTGTCGAAGATTGCTCTTTTCATTCACTGGCCAGTTGAACATAGTACCCGGGTACCCTAAACCAGTGGTTCTCAACCTGTGGACCCTCAGGACCCACAATTGTCCTTGGTCACTATAAGTTGCGACCCAAAAATAATTGAATTTCTGAAACATTATAATTTATTCCACAAAACAACATGTGCAATATTCTAAAATGTACAGTATGCACTTTTTAAACGGTTTTGTAAACAACAGTTGTTTCCAAAATGGATAGTGCAGCAAGCACAGCACCAGTGAAAACGAAAGTGCTGTTGAGGCAAAAACCAATAAAATAAACTGTAATTGAAACATATGAAATTAATTAGAACCTAAGAGAAAGCTGGGGATGCTTCTTGCTCTTAATAAGTGTCTCAAAGTGTGGGGTGATGGTAGACAAAGCAACTCTAATTTAAATCACTACTGAATGAATAATAAAATATTATAAAAAACTTAAACTCACCTGCTCCGCGCTCCCCTGCAGTCTGTCTCTGTGCACATAATTTTTTCGCAGCAGCCTGCCCTCCCCGAGCCTACGCAATTTGCTTAGCTGAACACTACGCTAATCGCATAAGCTCAAGCTGGCCAAGAGATTGAAAGTTTGCAACGCGCGTCCGGCACTGCCTACTTCCTGAACCTACGCTTTTCAGTGCCTCAGAGACACTGAAGAGCAATGGAATAGCTTTGGACCAATGGGAAAACACCATTGGTTCAAGCCATTTAAAAAACGCCTCCATGGGAGGGTGGCCTATATAAATATACGTTGCTTCATTGAGGTGTGTATTGTGCACAGTGGCTCCTTGTGTTGGGAGTACAGAGCGTGCCACCAGTCAATGAGTCTCACCCCACACCTCCCGTTACAGATTCTTTCCCCCTCCCACCTTGCCATTACAGAGTATCTTACCTGATGCAGCGGGTCCCAAGTGGCGCCTGGGAACATTCAGAGGTAGCCGTGCTGCCTGGGACCAGCTGCCGCAGTAAGATGCATCAGCGGGTCCCAGGCATTAGAGAGGCCAGGGGGCACTTGCTCCGTGACCCAGACCGCCCCTGTTCGCGACCCACTTTTGGGTCACGACCCACCACTTGAGAAACACTGCCCTAAACAACACACATATATATTTTTGAGCTATTATTCTCGGGACTTACACTCCAGAACTGAGGGGGTTAACCGGTTTTCTTTTACCGCCGCGTGTTTTTCCCGCGTTACGAATTCTTGTTACTCAAATACCGTATATGCGTATTATATGCTGCTTTATTGGGATCAGTAAAGAATATAATATAGAAAATCCACAACAGTGCTGGTGTATAGTTATTTCCTAGTGCGGTGAGACTATCCCGAGGTTTATTCAGCGGCTCCTTTGGGGGTGAGCGCTACAATAACATGGTAATTTTTGGTATCATTGGAAAGAACATGCTCTGGCCTTTCAAATGATACAAAACATTAACCCCTGCAGAAAAGGGAAGGATCGGTGGGGGCGCTCTTATCTAGATGTGAGTAATTACTATGTTTTGCTGCCGCCTAGGAGTTGGCACAGACTCTCGAGGGGGTGTGCAGAAATCAACAGAAAGAAGGGGGGATCCCTAGTGGCGCAACAGTTATTATATATAACAAATGTCAATGTTATATCAACCTTAACCGTCAGATGTGCATAATTCTTTACGGTTCACATAAAGTGCATCCTTAATCGTGCAAATGCAGCTTCTAGAGGGTATAAAGTGCTAGTGCAACAGTTGATCATACAATAATACACAGTGCAAAATGTGACAATAAAGTGCGTATAGTGCAAAATTGTGCAAATATATCAATGCCGTGATTAAAAATATGGCCCAAGTCCAGATGCTAGCATCCACTTAGACATGTATAAAGAACCTTATGATTACACTCAGAATTTACAGTTATATTATTTGATCTTCACTGTTGATTGTCACGTGCTGGGTAACCCCACGAGTCAGTGCCTCCACAGAGTGATTGGCGTGTCCGCATCCCCTCTGTGGCCTGGGACTCTCCCGTGCTCACTCAGTGACGCGGTGAACTGTCTATTAGGCACGTGCTCCCTGTGTATATATTTGTACCATTGTAATTGATTGTTTGTTGCTACCCCCTGTACCTGGTCTGCCCTACTGGGCACTGCCCCGTACCCCCCCTCCCAGGTCTCCTTGCATCAATAACCTCCGCACCAATCTGACATGGCCACCGTCCCCCGCACTCTTAAAGTTCTCTCCATAAATGCGAAAGGCCTGAACATCCCGAAAAGCGCCATGCGGCCCTCAGGGAATTCACTTCACTTCACGCGGATGTAGTGTTAGTGCAGGAAACCCACTTTTCGCAGCCCGACCTCCCTCATTTAAAAACCACAAATACCCTATTGGTTACTTCAGTAATGCTACTGCTGGTAGAGTTTGCGGAACTGCCGTGTTGTTTTCTCGCTCCACCCCGTTTAGCAATCCGACCTCTTTACTGGACCCGGCCGGTCGCTATACGTTTGTGAAGGGCCAAATTGGGCGCGCAATGGTACACTTTTGTTTCCATATATCTCCCGAATCGGCAGCAACACTCCGCCATTCGCTCTATATTTCATCAACTACAGGACTTCCAGGAGGGTATTTTGGTGGTAGGAGGTGACCTCAACCTGCCGCTCGACGCTCGCCTAGACACTTCTAGAGGCGTCACTAGCACCCCACACACCGTCCTCCGCCGCACCGAACGGCACTACACTCCTGAGACTGATGGACTGCTGGCGCTCGCTCTTCCCCTCCGCACGAGATTATACATATTATAGTGCACCGCATCAGCTCTACACACGCCTCGACTATATTTTCTCCCCTTCGGTAGTATGCACCTCCTGGAGTCTGCCACCATTGGTCCCATGACCTGGTCAGATCACTGCCCGGTCCTGATCACGCTCTCCTCACCCCTAGCCCGACCAAGGGAGAAACTTTGGCGCCTCAATGAATCCTTCTCAATGACCCCCAGATTAAAGAAGGCCTCCAGGACGCGCTACAAAATTACTTTATGGAAAATGACACACCTGACTGCTCCCGCAGATTATTTGGGAAACTCATAAGGCCGTCATTAGGGGATACCTAATACAGCAGGGCGCGCGTCGTAAGAGAGAACGCACCGCGGAGCAAGAGTCCCTCTTGCAGCGCATAGCGGTCCTGGAACGTTCCCATAAACTGCACTCCGACGATGACACTTACGCTGAATTATTAGACCTGAGGTCGCAGCTCCGTTCTCTCTTTAATAACAGAGCTCAGAAGGCCTTTCTGACGGTACGCAAGACCTTCCATGAACATGGAAATAAATGCGGTAGGCTTTTGGCCAACGCCCTCGAACCCACCGACAGGCATTATATGTCACCCATCTTCGCACACCACAGGGACCCACCGTTACCCTCCCGAAAGATATGCTTGGCCTCTTCCATGATTATTACACTAAGCTATATGGCCTCCCCACGGCCCCCGATCAGACGGCCCCAGACACCACCAGCGCTTCCTTCGCACCCACTTACGCTCAAAACTGACGCCGCACATGAGGTCCTCCATAGAGGGCCCAATCACAGCGGAAGAACTGCATGAAGCGATCAAGCGAACACCAGTGGGTAAGACCCCGGGTCCTGATGGCTTTACCCTTAAGTATTATAAAACCTGCGAAAAACTCCTCTCCCGCGCTTGGCTGGCTTCTTTTAATGGCCTGACTGAACCTGCATCACATCTGACACCACAATCACTCTCTGCCACTATCACACTGATCCCTAAACCAGACAAGGATCATGCCCTGTGCGCTAACTACAGACCAATCTCCCTCCTGAATCAGGACGTAAAACTTTTCGCTAAGGTCCTTGCCCTGCGCCTTGCTAACCATATGAGACATCTGATCCACCCTGACCAGACGGGCTTCATCCCGGGGAGGGAGGGACGAGATAATACTACGCTGGCTATCAATCTGATTCACGCTGCCCAGAGACCCGGTGCCGGTCCGACCTTGCTCCTCTCCACCGACGCTGAGAAGGCGTTTGACAGGGTACACTGGCCTTTCTTATTCCAGACTTTGCATCATATGGGGTTTGGCCCCAATGCCCTACGCTGGATAACCGCCTTATATGACTCACCCACCGCCGCGCATCAACTTAAATGGCACCTTGTCCCCCCCCTTAACATCAAAAATGGCACTCGCCAGGGTTGTCCCCTCTCCCTCTTTTATTTGCATTATCCCTGGAACCCCTCCTTCAAGCTATCAGGGCTAATCCCTCCATTCATGGTGTGGGTGTTGGGCGCCACACTCATAAGGTGGCGGCATATGCAGATGATCTGCTATTTTTTGTGCAGCAGCCCCAGATTTCTTTACCCTCACTCATTGAACTATTACGCGAATATGGCTCGCTCAGTAATTACAAAATTAATATGTCAAAATCGGAAATCTTGAATATCTCAATACCTGCCCCCCTCAGCACACATATTCAATCCACATTCCCCTTTCGATGGTGTACCTCGTCTCTTAAATATCTCGGAGTCCACCTCACCCCAGCGGTATCAAACCTCTATGTCACGAACTTTGTCCCTTTGCTTCGGGTCCTGGAAAAAGATCTTACTCGATGGGCCATCCCACATATCACATGGTTTGGGCGCATAAATGTCCTTAAAATGAATGTTCTCCCAAGAGTCCTCTACTTATTGCAAACCTTGCCGGTACATGTCCCGACTGCCTTCTTCCGATCCTTGCAATCCCTTTTCATTAGATATGTCTGGGCCGGGCGTAAACCAAGACTGAGGGTGGCGCTGCTGACGGCTCCTCGCTCTCGTGGGGGCTGGCTCTGCCGCATCTGCAGCGCTACTATCAGGCTGTTCACCTTCTGCGGCTGGTGGAGTGGAGCTTGGGTGCCTCTGGTAAACAATGGGTGGCGTTGGAACATGAGTTGGTAGGGCGCTCGCTCACCTCCCTCCCTTGGCTTATAGGCACCACTGCCCTTACTGATATCCCCACACACCCGACCGTTTCAGTCACAATGGCCATCTGGCGGCGGCTGCAGAGGTCCACACGTCTGGCCCCCTGGCCCTCACCACTCCTGCCGCTCAATCATTTACCGGCCTTCTCGCCACGACTGCTACCTCTCCCTGACGCGGCTTTGACACAGACCCCCCTACCTGGCCTCTACATAGATGGTGACCGACCTAAAGCCCCAAAGGACATCCCACTGGCCCACCCCGACTCCTTCCTTACGACATTTCACATGCACTGTCTCATTACATATCTTCGCTCCCTGGCTCTTTAGACAAATACACTCGCCCACTGACCGCATTTGAGCAAGTGATTACCCGTAGGACCCTTCCCCAACATGGCATTTCGACCATGTATGGTGTCTTGCAAAACCTTTCCCCCCACGCCCCTGTATGTAGCGAAATGGGAATCGGACCTTCACCAGACATTCACAGAGGAAGAATGGGATCAAATGTTTGCGCTCAGTACCCGGTGCTCTATTGCTACTTGCGCACAAGAAACGGCTTACAAGCTGCTGTCGCGTTGGTATAGGGCGCCCATCACTATTGCCACATATTCGGACACAGCAGATGCTTCCTGCTGGAGATGTGGATCGCAACGCGCAGACCTATTGCATATATGGTGGTCCTGCCCAGTGTTGCAACCCTTCTGGACACTGGTTCATGATACCATTAGCAAGGTCTCTGACACTCCACCCTCCTTTACACCAGCAGCAATGCTGCTCCACCACACACCGCTACCTGTGGATACTTACAGAAACACCCTTGACATTCGACTGCTGAATGCCGCCAAAGCGGTGATACCTAGACACTGGAAGTCCGCGATAGCCCCCACGTTTCGGGAATGGTTAGATGAAGTCCAGCGTACCAGAGATGTGGAGGATCTGTTGCATCAATCCTCTGGCACCACCGCCAAACATCTGCGGCGCTGGTATTATTGGTCTACACCAGCAGGCATACCACCCTAAAACCCAGTGGACCACTCTTGACCGCAACTAAATAACAAACGAAGGACCGCTTCCTTCATACCCCCTTCCTACCCCACTTCATTTGTCACGGGCCCTACCTCCCTCTTTTCTTTTTTATTTTTCTGTATAAATTGATATTTTAAATTGGTATTTTATATGTTTCCATGCACATAAGACACTAAGAGGAACGCAGTACTACAACCTGCGTGTCTACCATCAGATGCATATGTCACAAGTACCACATAGCTGCCTGAATATGTTGTAATGCTCTTAATGTCATGTAAAATACGTGTGTAAAACATAATAAAACTTTATTACAATAAAAAAAAAAAAAGAACCTTATGAATTTTCAATGCGTACTGAGGATCTAGCGTCCTTATTGTTCATTTCCAGAGTTCCTAGATGGGCAGACTGTGCGCACCAAACGTGCTCTTGCAGTCGGTTGAATGTAACAGTCCTCCTATGACACCAATTGACTCCACAACAAACGGGAGATAAAAAAGAGAGAGAGAAGGGTAATGGTGCAAAAACGTCTTATGACTGTTAGAAAAACATATACTGTAGTGATTGCACATTTACAAATTCCAGAGCCTCTTACGGTCCGGGCTCTGGAGTAAAACGCCTTGGGCCAACTATAGGGTGGCCACTTCCCTTCTTTGGAACATCGTCATTACCTCAGGTGAAGAGACATAGAAGAGAGCAGAGAGACAGCGCTCTCATGGCACAGCATCAGTCGGTAATTTCTTAGTGTAATAAAAGATTGGTCACACTCACCGATTTAGGAGCCTTATCTGTCCAGGCTCAAATGTTGGGCATGCGGTGCTGCTTAATGGTGAGCGCCTAAACCTCTTTAACTGCTCCTCCCGGTAGTTAATTACACAACACGAGGAGACCGTACTAAACGCTCCCCAAATAAAAGGAGAGACAAGGCGCGTAGAACCTTCTATGCCATCAGGAGAAACCTCTACAAACTAAAACCGCCTGTAAGAGTCTGGCTTAAAATCTTTGATAGCGTCATCACTCCAATCCTCCTTTATGGCAGTGAAGTATGGGGCCCCATCACCTACCCTGACCAACCCAAATGGGACACCAGCCCAACAGAAATATTCCATCTGGAATTCTGCAAGCACCTCCTCCAAGTCCATCGGAGCACCTCTAACAATGCTTGCCGGGCCGAGCTGGGCAGACTCCCCTTACTTCTTGCAGTACAGAAGAGGGCGCTATCATACTGGGACCACCTTAACATCAGCAGCCTCAACTCATACCACCATAAAGCCCTACTGGCCAACAAGGACCACCCCAAACCATGTGGGCTGCAACAACTCATATCCACCCTGATCATCCAAAGCCCCCATGAAGGCAACCTGACAAAATATCAAATAAAGGCCCTAATTAACGATTCCAGGGAAAACTATATCAGAGAATGGAGACATGATATAGCAAACTCCAAGAAACTCACCATTTACCAATCCTTACAGAGGGAATACAAACTGGCCCCATACCTGGAGGTACTACAAGACCCCAAGTACAGACAGATCCTGAGCCGGTACAGACTGAGCGCCCACAGCCTGGAAATTGAATCAGGGCGGCATAGACAGACCTACAAGCCCAGGGACTGTGCCAGCATTGTGACCAGGAGACCCTGGAAGATGAGGTCCACTTCCTCCTACAGTGCCCCAAGTACTCAGCACTGAGGGAAACTCACTTCCAGAAACTCTCCGCTCTCATCCCGGACTTCACCTCTATAGAAGAGACGAGGAAACTCCACATCATACTGGGAGAAGAGGAGCCGGCGGTGAAAATATCTGCCCAATACGTCGCAGAATGTCACAGACTGAGAGGAACATGAGAGATCCTGGACTTACACAACACGACAACACGGACTCGCCCCCATCCCCCTTCCCCCTACACATTATCCCTTACCCCTGATAATGTCCATGGACTTGCCCATTCCCCCCCATATATATGTCCCACTACCCCCCCCCCTCCTCCCCATATGCTTTGGCAATGCTAAAATGTATTTGGTACTGCCAATAAAGCTTATTTTGATTTGATTTGATTTGATTTGATATACGTCGAGACTCGGATTCCCTATTCTTCATCCACATATCGACTGAGGAAGGCGCAGGAATAGTGCCGAAATGCGTCTCGAGAATCCCCCCATATATACGCACTTTGTATCCATTGTTATTACCCTGTACTTTATTATGCCAATAAACCCCCATTCTGCATCATTGAGGAGTAACTTGATTGATATGGTTCACCTAACTATGGCAGATTTATGAGGTCTATTGCAGACGTCACCACCTGAACCCGAGGGAGCAGTTAAAGAGGTTTAGGCGCTCACCATTAAGCAGCACCGCATGCCCAACATTTGAGCCTGGACAGATAAGGCTCCTAAATCGGTGAGGGTGACCAATCTTTTATTACACTAAGAAATTACCGACCAATGCTGTGCGATGAGAGCGCTGTCTCTCTGCTCTCTTTTATATCTCTTCACCTGAGGTAATAACGATGTTCCAAAGAAGGGAAGTGGCCATCCTATAGTTGGCCCAAGGCGTTTTAATCCAGAGCCCGGACGTAAGAGGCTCTGGAATTTGTAAGTGTGCAATCACTACAGTATACAGTAGGAACTCTGGAAACGAACAATAAGGACTCTAGATCCTCAGTTTCGCATTGAAAATTGGCATAAGGTTCTTTATACATCTCTAAGTGGATGCTAGCATCTGGACTTGGGCCGTATTTTTAATCACGGCATTGATATATTTGCACAATTTTGCATTATACGCACTTTATTGTCGCATTTTGCACTGTGTATTATTGTATGATCAACTGTTGCACTAGCACTTTATACCCTCGAGAAGCTGCATTTGCACGATTAAGGCTGGCGGCACACGAGCGTTTTGAGAGTATGGAAGGAACGTCCGTGAAAGTGGGCGTTCCTTCCACTCTCTGCGCTCAGCGTACAAAGCGTGATCCTCCTATGGAGAATCGCGCTTTGTATCCTGTCAGCGTCCGTTTAGCTTTTTGACGGAGAGGCCTTTTTCACGTTCCGGTGGATGGCCTTCCCCGTCAAAAACGCACGGACGCAGGGAAGTGCGGGCGCACATGAGCCGTAAATATGCTCGTGTGCCGGGGGCCTAAGGATGCACTTTATGTGAACCTTAAAGAATTATGCACATCTGACAGTTAAAACATTAACCCCTAGCTGCCACGGATCGGGAAATACGGTGGTCATTTTTAACCCCCTATCTGCACCATAGGTGGCAGCTAGGGGTTAACTCCCGAACTGACATCATCGCGTCCATGCGCGATGACACCAGTAGGCAGGGGGAGATCCCGGAGGCTGTGCCCTTCCAAGTGGTGCCTGCCTTTCGTCTGTGGCCCTTACATATGGGGAGAGAGAGAGAGAGGTCCAAAGGACCCCCCCCTTTCAGGCACCTTCCCTGCTCTGGCAGGGGGGTGCTTGGAATAGACGTCATCGCGCCCAGCGTGATGATGCTATTCATGCTGGCCAGGCTCCCGGAGGCTGGGCTGACATCAAAGATGTCAGCCCGCACCGGGAGGCCGCAGCGATTGGCCAAAATAATATCCGATCGCTGGCTGCTATGATAGGACGCGCTCAGCGCGTCCATAGCACAGGAGAGCCACTTGGCTGGACATGCTGAGCGCGTCCTTAGCAGCCAACTGATTAAGTCAGGGTCTTTTTTGGCGGTTGTAGATTTTGGGTATGAAAGTCCAAAAAGTGGGGTTTTTTTCCCCCATTTTTTTTTGTTTTTTTAAAAACAAACAGCGTAGAAATGTAAAAACAGCAGTGGGTACTTTCGGACAGACAATAGGAAAACTGCCCGGTCACTATGGGGATAATGGTCAGGTGTCCAAATACTTTTGTCCATACAGGGTACCACTTAAGATTTTTTGTCACCGATGTGACATATAAAGAAAAACAAATAACATATAGGAAACTCCTACATTACTTGTAAAATGAAATGAAAAGGTGGTCTGGGAGGTTGATTTGTTATTGGTCTATTTCATGAAGAGATGGAAGGAAGAGCTTAAAAAATAGAACGTTCCACGGGGATCTTTTTACACTTATTACACAGAATACCAGCACAGAGTGGCATGCCCATAGAGAATAACAGCACAGAGTGGAATGCCCATAGAGAATAACAGCACAAAGTTAAACAATGTTACTGAGATAAGATTTAATTTACTACATTTCAAAGGTTTGTCCGAAATGTTTTATCCCCATCATATCCTATGGGCATTCCACTCTATCATTCCCTAGAAAACAGTGATAATCCCACTCAATCTCAATTTTAAACAACACCACTGAATTTGGAGAATATGTCTGCTAAAGATCTAATTGATATGTCAAATTATTTGATCTCTAAATCGAATATTTTGCACCCATTATTCTCTATGGGCATTCCACTCTGTCCCATTATTCTATATGGGCATTCCGCTCTGTTTCATTATTCTCTATGGGACACTCTGTTTCATTATTTTCTATGGGCATTCCACTCTGTCCCATTATTCTCTATGGCAGTGTTTCCCAAACCTGTCCTCAGGTCCCTCCGCCTCGCCAGGTTTGCCAGATATCTGAAGCACAGCACAGGTAATATGATTTGCTGCTCAATGACTGCAAGATTCAGTCTGTTTTTCCCCAAGGTGATCTTCAAAATCTGACCTGGTTGAGGGTCCCGAGGACAGGTTTGGGAAACACTGCTCTATGAGCATTCCACTCTGTCCCATTATTCTCTATCGGCATTCCACTCTGTTTCATTATTCTCTATGGGCATTCCGCTCTAGGCCATTATTCTCTATGGGCATTCCACTCTGTCCCATTATTCTCTATGGGCATTCCACTCTGTTTCATTATTCCCTATGGGCTTTCAACTCTAGGCCATTATTCTCTATGGGCATTCCACTCTGTCCCATTATTCTCTATGGGCATTCTGCTCTGTTTCATTATTCCCTATGGGCATTCAGCTCTAGGCCATTATTCTCTATGGGCATTCCACTCTGTCCCATTATTCTCTATGGGCATTCTGCTCTGTTTCATTATTCTCTATGGGCATTACACTCTGTCCCATTATTCTCTATGGGCTATCCAATCTGTTTCATTATTCTCTATGGGCATTCCGCTCTAGGCCACTATTCTCTATGGGCATTCCAATCTGTGCCATTATTCTCTATGGGCATTCCACTCTATTTCATTATTCTCCATGGGCAATCTGCTCTAGCCCATTATTCTCTATGGGCATTCCACTCTGTTCCATTTTTCTCTATGGGAATTCCGCTCTGTTTCATTATTCCCTATGGGCATTCAGCTTTAGGCCATTATTCTCTATGGGCATTCCACTCTGTGCCATTATTCTCTATGGGCATTCTGACCTGTGCCATTATTCTCTATGGGCATTCCACTCCATCCCATTATTCTCTATGGGCATTCCATTCCGTCCCATTATTCTCTATGGGCATTCCACTGAAGGAGAATCAGGCCAGAAGATGGTCGCCATTATGAGCCAGGCGGCCATCTTGTTCAGAATATTGGTTCACTTGAATATAACTAGGTAGATTTTAGTTGGAACTAGAATGAAGCATACATAGAATTTTAGGAATGTGTTAGATTAGCAGAGAAGCAATTAAAATTAAGGAAGATCCGGGCCGTTCCTGGCACACAGGGACAGGATGAGGAATGGATACACCAAGGTCACAGAGGCCTGTAGCGAGACAAAGAAGAACGTAGAAACAGACCAGGTCTTATCTACAACAAATAACAAACAGGCTCTAGGGAGGTGGGCACAGGCCGGACTGAGCGTAGCAGCAAATCATCTTCTGTCAAACTAACATGAAGCTTGCCAATTTATGACCAATGTATGTGAATGTCTTTGTAATTAACCAAGGGAGGTACTAACCCACGTGGGGTGGGATAGTGTCACCGGGAGGTGGGTTAATTGGGATGTACCTAATTATGTATTCGGGGTATAAAACCTCATGTCACGAGGGGGTTCAGGGTACATTTCTTGGGGGCTCGTGAGCCGGGATACGGGCCTTTGCCGGCACGGCAACGACTGCTGGACACTGTAGCGGTTGACTGCAGGTGCGAGTGATCCCGCCGGTTGGGCGTCCGTTGAAGGTGAGCTGACATCACATTCAACACAAAGGAGCAGGCGAATTTTCTATACATACGATGTAGAAAGCTCACTAGAGACCAAGAGGTGGTAATTGCGAATGTGACCAATGGTAGGCAGAGTGCATTGGATATGATGAGACGACTGAGACAACTGATGATAGAAATATCAAAGGGAACACTACATTTATCACCATTTATATTTAAAGGGGGGTACCAGGTGTGTTGTGAAAGGGTGTGTTACACATGGGTACCACCTACAATAACGGGAATGTGTTATCTGGCTAAACTGATTCCAATCCAGAGAGTAAGGGGAGATGACACTGATACAGACACAGCACTTCACCCTAGGTACCCACTGGTGTTTGAGAGACAGAAGAGAGAGTTGTTTAGGAAAGCGGATCGGATATGGGCATGGTTCCCGGCATGGACTGGATGGGGGAGAGAATTAATGGTAAGAATGAACAGTTATGTCAGTCTGATGGACGAGATTTTGAATAACACTAGTGTGGACATTCAGTTGCTGAATCTGGAAGTACGAGAGATACGAAAGGTACAAATGATACATGATATGGCACTGGAACAGATCAGTGCGGCTCTGAATGGATTGTGTGAGATGACAATGCATTATGAATGTTGCACCTTCATCAAGAACACCACACATGACATCCCTGACTATTACCAGGTAATCCAAGATCACCAGGAAAAGGTAGCACAGTTGCAGAACACAGCAAGACGGATCGCTGCCGAAGGCTGGAATCCACTCCGTGGGTTCGGAGCGTTTGGAGAGTGGTTCGGATCCATCCTGAGATTTATTTCGCAGATAGGATCCATGATTCTGATGTTGGTGGTGATCTTGGTCATAGGGACACTACTGTACCGTATAGGGCTATGTCTATGGCCACTATGCAAGAGAGCACTGACACCTACACAGACACAAAAAGATACCACTGATTATCCCACAAGACATGTTCCCGACGAAAATAGGTCCCCTAAAGTACGAGGAACTTAAGAATAATATTAGTGGGGTGTACTGGCTACAAGTCTCAGGAGGAGAACCTGAGGCTTGAGCCAAGGGGGAATGAAGGAGAATCAGGCCAGAAGATGGTCGCCATTATGAGCCAGGCGGCCATCTTGTTCAGAATATTGGTTCACTTGAATATAACTAGGTAGATTTTAGTTGGAACTAGAATGAAGCTTACATAGAATCTTAGGACACCAAGGTCACAGAGGCCTGTAGCGAGACAAAGAAGAGCGTAGAAACAGACCAGGTCTTATCTACAACAAATAACAAACAGGCTCTAGGGAGGTGGGCACAGGCCGGATTGAGCGTAGCAGCAAATCATTTTCTGTCAAACTAACATGAAGCTTGCCAATTTATGACCAATGTATGGAATGTCTTTGTAATTAACCAAGGGAGGTACTAACCCACGTGGGATAGTGTCACCGGGAGGTGGGTTAATTGGGATGTACCTAATTATGTATTCGGGGTATAAAACCTCATGTCATGGGGGTTCGGGGCTCAGTCTTTGCGATTCAATCCTGTCTGAGCATCTGTGATATCACAATAAAGTTTGCCTTTCCTGAAGAGACTCGTGTCTAGACAATCCTTGCTCGTGTCGGCCCGGCCTCGTCCCGAGTGAACCAAGTGGATTCCGGTTACACCACTACCCTGTGAAAGTCTATGTTCATTCCATTCTGTCATTGCTTTTAGTAGGTCCCCTTATTTTCCCAAACACATTAAAAAATGAATTATTAATGAACAGTTTATTAGTTGTTAGCTCCCCAATGTATTTTCTTTGTCAGTCTTGGGGTTTTTGTACAGCAAAGAGAGTTAAGAGGAAAGACAGACATTAGAATCTAAGCCCAAAATTAAAAAACTGTCCTTTCTACTGGATGGAGTTTAAACTTATTCTGTTAAATGAATGAACAATTATTTGGAATCTAAAGAAGTTGTCTGTCATGTTTAATAAAGCTAATTGAGGAGGGAGTAAAAAAAACACAAACGAAGCCGCGCCAGCGTTCCACGCCTCGTTCTTAGCGTGCGGCTCAACACTATACCGGAAGTGAGGGATTGCAAAGTAGTTGGCAGCTGTGCGAGGTACAGAACTGACGCGTGAGTCTATTCCGAGGCCTTCTCACCTCTTTCCCCCTGGTATTTCCCGGTAATGTCGCTATGGGAGGCTGAAACCAGCGGCAATGCTGGCTTAACACTTGTCCGACCCTCTCCTATCAGGATAGATGTACTGACTGCACTGTCATATACTGGGGACACACCCCGGAGCGGCTCACAGGGCTAAATCCTCTCCTTGGCGATTCACCCATGGCCTGAGGGCCTGCCACATTCCTGCTACACAATCCAAGCGTATTCTTCGGCTCTGGGGCTACTTCCCTGGCTGCTACTTGTCTCCCCATGCTGCAGATTTAGTCTGCATGCCCTCCCTTACATTAAAGCTGCACACTTGCCTCTGATGCCCTTCCATGGTCTTTTAGAGCTGTATTTCTAACTCTTATGCACTCTCCAAAGGTGGGCACTTGGGGCACAGGACCTCCCATAGGTTAGCTGCATGCCCATGCACAGGTAAACCCTGCTCTACGACGCTTGGGCATTGGTTGGTTCCACCCTTGTAACACACATGCCCTCCTATATGATGGTACTACACATAAACTAAATGCCCTTCAATAAGTGACTGGCACTCTCTTAGCCTAGATGCCCTGCTGCCGTAGGGTGCTACCTCATTCTTGATCCAAATCTGCTTCCATTAGATGGTGCCACACTTAGTCTAGATGCCTTCCCATAGGTAGGTGGCAAACCTGTAGCCTAGATGCCCTCTGTTGTGTTGGCACCTTTCCTAAAGGTGGGTACTGGGCTCTTGTGCCACAAGCCTACACATAGTTTAGCACCACACTTTGCTCTGATGCTGTCTCACGGGTACAAGTATTTATAAAGAGTCAACAAATTCCTTGTGGCACGCTTTGCGTAGATGCCCTCCCATAAATTGTCACACTATTAAACTAGATGCCCTCCTATAAATGGGTGGCACACTCTTAGCCTAGATCCTCTGCCATAGGTGGGAGCCACATTCTTGGTACAATTGTCATTCAATAGGATAGACTTGACACCCTCCTATAGGTTTGTTCCACATTCTTCTTGGCTTTGTCATCTTAGAGGTTGGTGCCACCCTAGATGTCCTCACACGGGGATGGGCTCCTAAATCTAGATGCCCTGCCATAGGTTGCTGCCACAGTATCGGCCTAGATATCTGATACATTGGTGCTACACTCTTACCCTGAATGCCCTCCCATAGGTTTCACACACCCTTGGCTCAGATGTCATCTCAGGTTTGTGTCACACTGGATGCTCGTTCATAGGTGGTAGCCACACACTTACACTACATGCCCAGCTATAGGTCAGTGCCACACTTGGCATAGGTGCCCTCCACACGTTGGTACACTCACAGCTCCATTCTAATTGACTGTGACTTGTACTTAAATCTATTCTGCCGAAAAAATTGCACCCTGAATCGCTTTTAAACAGTGAAGAAACGTTAACGAATATATCAATCTCTTGCGTTTTACAGATAGACTGTCTTCCAGTCTTAAAGTTTTAACTCTGTAACCTGATATCAATCCCCCCCCCAGCAGATTCAAGTAACACTGCGTATTGTGCTGCTAAGTTACATGTCTTTTCAATAGTTTCTGAACTCGACCCAAATTGTCTCACTGTGTTAAACAAGCATTTTCTTTAATTTAACCCATTAATTTCCTGCCATACGTGCATCTAAGTCAGTTGGGGAAAAGTCTGCATAATTTTTTTAAATGGGAACAAATCACTAAAGCTAAGAAATAATTATTGGATGTAAATTGGGAAATATCTGTTTTATTCATTGTCGTATAGCTCTGCGGAATGTGTTGATGGTCAATAAATAATTGTTGCAATGTTTTCATATACTCGGATAGAAAGGAAATGCAGAAAATACGTCAAACATACAATTTATGCACGCTACAATAATTTATAAAATGCTTTAATGTGCGGAGTTGATTTAAAGTTACAAAAAATGTCTAGCACGACCCTTTACCAGGTGCCCGAGGGCGAGTTAACCTGGTTTTAATACGGAGGAATGGAAGTTTGATTTCTTAACTCCAGAGCGTGTCCTCAAGCTTCCAGTACATGGGAGATGTCAGTGTACTAGAAGCACTTGGTGTGCTGGGACTTTGGATGCTCAAGTTAATCCCCCTGCTGCATTGCTGCGATAGACCAGCAGAGGGAGCCCTCTGCCTGTCAAATAATGCATGCAGGCTCTATATGCACGATGATGGTATAATTCATTTAGACAGGGTGTGTTTGTGGATGGGATTTAGGGATAATTGAACTTGTTTTCTATAAAACCAATGGTTACTGCCAGTGGTTTTGTGGAAAAGCACTTGGTAGTACAGGGGTGAGGTCGAGGTATTAAATGTATACCGCCTGTATGCCTGTCTTAACTGGAATTCAGAAATCCAGAATTTTTGGAGTCAAACAGACCTACCTTACTTGCCTTCCTGATGCGTTCTCCTGCGCGCCGGCGCCAATCCAATGGCTGCAGTACTGCGTGGAACACTCTCTGTGCAGCTCCACTGCACATTGTCAACGAGAGCCGCACTTTCTCTGCACAGCACATCTCACTCGAGCGACTGCGGAGCCTCTCCCAGTGCATAGGTTTACTGGTCCTGCAGCAGCCCAGCCGTGTCTCCCTCCGACTCTGTATTGTCCTGCATTCTGAAATTCAGAGCGCTCGAGTACCCTAGCATTCTGGACAAGGGTGTCTCAACCTTCAATTCACATCTAGCTTTGCTTTTCTCGCCGGGCCGTGGTTGCTCGTTGCTTTTCACCTTCTCGTGTGGAGACTTGTTGCTTTCTTGGCTTTTCTCCATGATTCTCCTTAATATTGAGCAGTTGTTCATGCACGCTCTAGATCTAAGTTTTACAGGTTGGGTAAATCATGTATTTACATAAAAGGGGGAAGAAAATGTGGTTAACGCTTTGGCACAGGAGACCATGCTCTGTCCGTATGGAATGGTCACACCTATATGGATAAAGAGTTCTCAGATTATTTTAAAGTGCACCTTTCATGTTTCTCTCAAACTGGGTTCGAGGGGGAATCACTCCCTGTGTCAGTTTTTTTTTTATTATTACACTTAAAATGGGAATAATTAATTCAATGTTGTGCTGTGCTTCACGGGTTCATGTACCTTGTGGGTGGTGGCCCGTTGGGGTGGTCCACCCACCATGTGGGGTGGCGGCCCGTTGGGGTGGTCCACCTGCCTCGTGGGGATGTGCCACTTTAGTGCTTCCTGTTATGTTTGAAATATGATGTGATACTGTCGCTCTCACCTTGCAGCCCGTCGCTCTCACCTTGCAGCCCGTCGCTCTCACCCTTGCAGCCCGTCGCTCTCACCCTTGCAGCCCGTCGCTCTCACCCTTGCAGCCCGTCGCTCTCACCCTTGCAGCCCGTCGCTCTCACCCTTGCAGCCCGTCGCTCTCACCCTTGCAGCCCGTCGCTCTCACCCTTGCAGCCCGTCGCTCTCACCCTTGCAGCCCGTCGCTCTCACCCTTGCAGCCCTCTCCTCGTTTTTCCACCCCCAACCCTTCTAGATTGAGTTCCCACGGGAATAGGGCCCTCGGTTCCTCCTGTATTGGTTTGTCAAATGTTGTTCAATGTATTTAAACCCTGTCTATACTGTGCCCATTGTACAGGACTGCGGAATATGCTGGCGCTTTATAAATAAAGATTAAAAATACTGTCCCATACAGGATGAATATAAAGTGCAAATCCAAAACAATATGCCTCCTATCTCCCAGACTGCCCTGTTAGTTGTGAGATCTGACTTCTATTGGTCGGTGAGCTGACAAGTCCATAATGTTCATGGAATAGATGGCTTCTGATCCTATTTGCAAGACAAATCCAGCCGGCGCTTTGTTTCTCTTCCTGCTCAACGTCCGAGCCTTTATTTATACTAGAATACATGTTCCCACATCGCTTTACAACCTAGATCTGCGGTGCTCCTCTGACGTACATTGTTGTGGTCTTCCTCCTGCAGAATCTCGGTGAAAGATGAGTCTCCAGTGGACCGCGGTGGCCACCTTCCTGTACGTCGAGGTGTTTTTGGTTTTGCTCCTGTGTATTCCTTTCATCTCACCAACAAGGTAATGCCTAATGCGTTCTGTAACCTGTGCTCGTGTTTGTTTGCCAGTAACTTTTTCACTATAAAAGCAATTTCTGTTTTTCTGTTTTAGCAGATGTAATCTAATTGTAAACCACCCATACAAGTCCACCCTTGGGTGGGACATGTCTCTGACTGCTGTACCTGACAAGCCACATCTTTTTATCTAAACTAAGCTTAACTCTTGTTGTCATTTAGAAAAACTGTGACATCATTCACAGTGACCTCATCCTCTTGGCTTTTTTGGGGCCATGACTGTATATTCTTTCTACTTGATCTTCATAGGATAAGAGGGGCTCGTGGCCAGGACTGTGCCTCCTAGGGGATTGAAAGCTATGCACAGAAATGGGTTCTTCACATAGAGACCCTCCTCACACACAGAGCCCATAATACCTGGACAGGGGTGGTGGATTTATATAGCCCAACGCCCCAGACATTGAAATTTTGCCTCCGCGCAGATACTCGGGTTATCGCACTTAGTCCCTTGGACAGGCAGAGCCCTGGGCCTGTTGCAGAACAATTTTTCTTAATTTTTTTTCTCTGTCGGACTAAGGGGGAGAAATTATTTTAAATGCTCTTTGGTTAAAGTATTTTGTGTTGACACGTAGATGTGGCACCAATTTAGTCCTACGGAATGTTTTTTTTTTCTTTAACCCTTTCGCTGCTGAGGCTTTTCCCGCCTCTGTGCTGAGGTCATTTTTACCGGTTTTGCTCATCATGTTTAAACGTGTTTTTAAGGCTTATTTTAGTATATGACCCAGACATATTATATATCGTTCTTTCCGTCAGACTCGCAGATTCATAATATGTCATTATTATATGTATACGTTATGTCATGTCTGTATATTATAACAAAAAATGCAATAAAATATGTATTTTCAATAATTTACAACGTGTAAAGTGTTTTTTTTTCACATTTTAACATGCGAGCAATTGCGGTTATATTTTGTATGGGGTGCGCTTGTTAAAAAAATTAGAGATGGGGTCTCGTTACATTTTTTTTGGGGGAAAATTACGCGATTTTTAACAAACGCACCGCATACAAAATCGTTAGTGCAGCATCATTGTTCACATTATAATTGCAATAGGAACAATATTGCTACACTAACAAACCAAAAAAAAGAAAAAAAAATGTTTATTTTTTTTTATATATTGTTTTTTTAAAATATATTTTTATTTTTAATTTTTATTTTTATTTTTTTTAAAAAACTTTTTCACATTCAAGTTTGGTATTGTTGGAACGGCCATGCTCTGGCCGATCCAACCATACCAAACATTAACCCCTAACTGCCACGGATCGGGAGATAGGGAGTTCATTGGAACTCCCTATCTCCACAGTTGGTGGCAGTTAGGGGTTAACTCTAGGACTGGCGTCATCGTGCTACGCACGATGACGCCAGTCCTCAGGGGGAGTTCCCGAGGCTTGGCCAACATCCAAGATGTCGGCCAGCTCCGGGAAAGGATCGCGAACCGGCGCTTTTCAGCGCCGATTCGCGATCCAGCTCCCCAGGGGTTAATGCCAGGTACCATTTGGAAGGGCAGGCTGTGCCCTTCCAAATGATGCCTGGGTTAACCCCCAGAGCCGCCGATCGGGAGGGAGAGAGGTCCGAAGGACCTCCCCCCCTCCCTTTCAGGCGCCTCCTCCGCACTGCGTGGGGGGGCGCCTGAATTAGGTGTCATCGCGCTGCCGCGATGACACCTAATTCTGGCGGCTGCGGTCCCGGATGCGCGGCTGACATCGAGGATGCCAGCCCGCACCGGGGGGGCCAGCGATCGGCCGGAATCCGGCCAAACGCTGACCCCAATGGGAGGACGCGCTCAGCGCGTCCTCCGCACAGCAGCGGGAATGCGGAGGACGCGCTCAGCGCGTCCTCCGCATTGAAAGGGTTAAAGTCCACACCCCAGCCTGGAATATTTTTTATTTTTCGGTAATAATAGGACATAATTACAATCTTTCATACAAGTATATTTTGCTTTCCTTGTCTTTTGAATTGTCCTCCCCCTTAACTCATCCATTTAGCTATGAATCACCTTGAATGCACGTAATGCATTACGGGAAATGTGGTCCATCGACCAGACTTTGCCGAGACATGGAGATGATCCACATCTGTTCTCCCATAATCGATGTTTATGTTGTACAGTAAATATTTATTATATAGTATATCACCAGCCCATTATTTAGTAGAAAGAGTTATTACTATTATTTGTTATCTAGGTGATCTTATCACTGACAGGTTCCCTTTTGGGCGAAATCTCCTCAAGCAAAGGCTAATACATCAATCATAATAAACAAGACCAATACTATAACTCATCACTGCACCTTACCTTGGATCTAGGCAGGGCACCTCCATAACACTGATCCGTGCCAATTGTATTCTGTAGGGAGATGATGTGCAATGCTCTATGGTACCCGATTGGCATCTCCCTAGCGTCTGCTCTGACAACCAAGCCAACAGGTGGCAAGGCATCAGATATTTAAAGGGACACTACAACCAAAAAATAAAATATGATTCATTTGTTCTATCTTGCTGCGATCTTGTACTTTGTCTCATGTCAGTTTAGAGAATATTTTACTCCCCCCCCCCCCCCCCCCCCAATCTTTACAGCACTTACAGTCCCTCACTGTGGCATTGGGTAATGGAGCCTATTAGATCTAAGGGAAGAAAAACGACCCATAACATTGCATGTGTATGGGTTTTATGTAATTGACCTAACCAGTGGGTAGTATAAGGTGCGGTAAACTCACTATCAGATCTCGGCTAAGGCTAGGGACAGATGAGCGCATTTTCTGCGGCCACCGTCAAAATGTACGTCGATGCGTGCGCACGCATTTTTTCACGGAATACGCTTAAGTGGTCAGACGATGCGCAATTCTGGACGTATTTCATGACGATGGGGTGAAAAGAAGTCTAGGGAAATCCGGCTGTTTGAACGTTATGTTGGCCGCACACTAGCAGCGTCTGACATCTCCTAATCACGCACACACGCTGCTATGCGGCCGCAGCGCACTCTGTACGTCAGTACCAGCGGTTTAACGTTCTCGAAAAAATGCGTTCATTTTCCACTTGCGTTGCGCGGCCGGACTTTTGTGCGACCGTACTTCGTATATTGGCTGTCATTGCCCGGCATCTGCTGCTAGTGCGGCCGTGATTAAGTGCGCCAGAACGCGCGTTCGCACTGCCTCAGTCTGACCCTAGCCTTAGACAGCACAATAGATCCCCTGCAGCCTTGTCTAAGCACTCCTTCAACCGCCCCATTGCCTCTTCAGTACTGCTTTATCCTATATCACAGCTGTAAAGAGCGACTTGCCAGAAGATTTTGGTAAATGTTGCATCATGGGAAAAATCCACAAAATGGAAACAGGAGTCAAACACCTAACCTATGTTTTTTTTCATGCAATTAATTCAAACAAAGATAAAAAAAAAAATTGCATGTTTTTATAATACGTTTTTTTCTTTAATGTACAAGTAATCTAGTCACTGATTTTATGTTAGTGGTAGCGTTCATTTTTCAATGTGACTTCCCCCCCCCCCCCCCAGAAACCTTAATTTTTGATAGGATGTAAATGCGAAATTGTTTGACCAGTTCACTTTAATATTCGTGGATCTTTCAGGCTCTTTTTTTTATTTTCCCCCCCCCCTCAGCATTTGAGTCATGTAGGAGAAAGGTCGAGTGACGCAAACGTATGTAATGTTACAGGGTCAAAAGGCAGAATGTTGTGAAATGTATCCTAAATAGTATCACTGCAAGAATGAATGATGTGAGCATTCCTTCTATCCAAATTTAAGCAATATCCGATTATCCCCTCCTACAAACTGTCCTGGTCAGTAGATGACCAAGCTGATCGTATATTATAGGAGAGTGATGGCTAGCCAGGTATATTTTGAAAACTGTTTGTCCCATCATGCTCAGCCATCCTGAAAATAGAATTCCCTTTTTTGCCCTTAATTTGGAGATGCTACTGACAGCCTCGGCTCCTTTTATTTTCTTTCTATTTTCGGTGATTTTACTCACCGCTTTTCCCTCGCAGCACATTGCTTCTCCTTTTTGTCTCATGGACTCCCACACCTGGAAGTCCTTGAAGCTTTTCTGTGCAGCTTGTGCTCCTAATGCAACTTGCGTAGCGTAGGAACCACAAACTACGCAGTGATTCGGTACTTGCACACTTGTAAGTTGTAAGTACTTGCACACTTACGCATGTAAGTTCCATAGCTCCTGAGAAGCACAGTGGATCAGAACTGCGCATACGCTGATCCGATCCATCGGCTGCCTCATAGACCACTCGGTACTGAGATTGATCTCAGAGTGGGTGACATCGGCACGCTGTTTGCATGCTGTCACTAGTGACCGATCTGGTGACCAGCAGACAGGAAATTAAAAAAAAACACGCTTGCTGGCAACGCTGGAGGAAACTCCTACACTTCACCCTACAATAAAAAAAACAGATCGGGGGTGCTGGGGGGGGGCACTCCTCACATCCTGACCACTTTAAAACCATAAAGTGGTCAGGATGAGTAGAGTGTCCCTTTTAAACATCATCCCAAAAATGTTTGTTTTTTGGGTTCAGAGGCAGGAATTGCCAGTGCAGGAGAAGTAGCAGATCCTCTAAAGAGCCAACCTTCTTGGTAAAGTTTCTACTAGTGTTCCTGCCGGATGTCCCTGTCAGCTCGGAGACGGCTCTACTTTTAGGACTTTGATCCATAGTTATATTTCTAGATGATTCCAGCCTTATCTTGGAAGAGTTTCCAGATTACACAATCATTACATCAATGCGCTGTGATAAGTGAGGGGAGAGACACTGCTTCGCAATGGCCCGACCATAACTGATTATCTGACCTGTCCACGGGCGGCTTTCTTATGAAGGATTCTGATAAGATTTGAGGAACTCTTTCATCACAACGAAACCGAGAAATCTGCCCACAAATATGTGAACGTATAGTTCATTGGTTGGACAGCTCGCGTCTGTACTGCAGATATCTCCTTCCTTAGATTTCACTGGTATTGATAATTGGGATAAAAGCAATGAAAGGGACGCTATAGGGTTATGAGAGGAGGATTTGGAAGGGTTAAACAATGCCCCCCCCCCCCGCCTTAATAATTTACCTTTTACACAGTGCTGGTCGTCCCATTTTGAGCAGTGCAGGACATGACCTGCTGAAGAAAATGACATGTCACGTGACTCCAGCCAATCCAATGGCTCTCAAAGCTTGAAGATGGGACTTCAGGTTCCTAAAGGTACAGAAGCCCCAGAACCTGAGCTCAGCGCACAGATGCTGGGTAGGACTAAGCCCTTGCACTTGGACTGCTAAATCGGCCTGTGGAGGGGGAACTCCGAGCTTTTTGGTCCACTCGTAACGTTGAGAGGTCACACTTGATGGGGTAGGCGCAAATGACAAGTTGGCGGCCAATAAAACATGCGAAGATGGACTCGGTAGGACACAGATGCCTACTAGATTATTGTAGGTCAAGAGAGAACTGTGGTTCCTATTTTTCCAGCAAAGGAATCGTAGGTTGAGGAAGGAGTGGGAGGTATCACAATTGGAGGATGACGTGACTTGATCTATCGATGGTCCATGTAGCCACGGGCTCCTAGGAGTTTACCAGTGCCTGAATTTGAATCAACCTAAAAATGCGATTAACCATGTCATTACATGACTCCCACGTTTGACAATCCCTGGCTTATGGTCTCCTGCTCCCTGTGGTGTTTACATGTCACCATGGTGAGATACAAGTTATTCTTGTATTTTTTAGTTCTACGTTTTGTAATCCTGAGACAAATCGAAGGCCCACCATGCCTTTAAAATAAAAAATAAATACAAATTCTTATTTCTCTGCAAAGTGATTAAAGTGACAATTCAAGGAACGTTTCAAATGACTGGTGGGCTTTATCAAGGAGTTTGAGAAAACACTGGTTCGTAATGTTGCTCGGCTTTTTTATTTTGCTAATAAATAAATAAAAACTTGCATTGTTAGGGAGGTGTTTGTTTGACTCTATAGCTGACTCTGTATTCTTGGCCTTGACATTTGTGGTCATTTATCATCAGTAAGTGCTTGAAGGGGCACTCTGCAGGAATAAATACAGGGGTGATGAAATGTTTAAAAAAAATCTACTTGTCCACCGGACTAAACCAGTAGCCCAATCTACATGTCCTGCAAAATTATTTCCATTAAACAGTATTTCAAGAAGTCTCTCCCCTCAGTGAAAACAAAAGCATACGGTTACTTCACACTATGAGGGAAGATCAACGCTATACAATTCTACAGCATCACACGGGAATGCACACACCCCGTGCTGCACAAATCGGGTTATTCACCAGCATTTCACAGACCAATTGGTGTTCTACAGAAAGTCTGACCTCAGCTCTGCTCTACCTGTCCGTCGGGCTAAAGGGGCATGAAAAGCACCAGTACAGCACTTAAATCTTAATGTCTGGGGCGTCGGGCTATATGAATTTGGCACCCCTGAAATAGGTGTTAAAGGGACACTCTACAGAAATAAAATGGAAGGGTTAAATATTCCGCTTGACCCTCTCGAGACACCCAGTCCTCATTGTTAACCTTTTTAAAAGCTCCCTCCAATGCCAGGTCTCCCTTGGCGCTCTTCCATTCTTACAGTCACAGCTACCGCTGAAGTGGCAGATCTCTGTAGAGCTGCCATACAAAGTTCGGTACTCAAAACTTTGTCAAAAACTGATGGTGGCTATAGTGATGTCTACACAGAAACAGTGGAATCTTTATATGATAGTTGTATGGATCCTGTTTTGGGGAATATGTAATTCACGTTTTTTGTGGGAGAATGATTTCCTATTTCGCTGTATTAACCCTTTCTTCTGTTTATCTTTGCAGGTGGCAGAAAATCTTCAAGTCGCGCCTTGTACAGATAGTAGTCGCATATGGGAACACGTTCTTTCTCGTCCTGATCGTGATTCTAGTCCTATTACTGTTGGGTATGTGTTTCCGCAGCGGTTTAATCTTACCGGCAGTTCAGCAGCAGCTTGATGTAAATCTAGATGATGTGTTTGTTACGCCGGAGACGGGAGTAATTTTTGTTCCAGCACAGGGAGCAGGGGTTCAAAATGCTGTGGCTGGTGACCTGAGGCTCACATGACCGTATCATGCATCCGTGAAGAAGGAAATAAATAGCGGATGCAAATTAGGAAAGTGCTACTAGATTTAGTGTTAGTTACAAGTATTTATAAAGCACTAACAAGTACCGTAGCTATGTACAATGGGTGAGACAGAATAACAAATGTACATTCACGTTAAACCCACAGAACTGTAGGAGAGGACCCTGCTCGAGAGCTTACAATCTAAGGCCCCGTTTACACTGCGATTCGAAAATCGTGCGTTTTCCATATTTGCGATAATGTCACGCGATCTTCATATTCACGACATAGAGCGATAATGTCGCGCGACGTTGCGGTTTTGCACGGTTCTGCAAAGCACCACCAATGCAAAATCAAAAACGGGTCATGTACCAGTGACATGCTACCGCGACACGCTGCAAGAACAGCTCCATTTGAAATGCATTGGAGAAGCTACATAGCGCGACGTTGCACAGATTTTGCTGCAACGATGCGGAAAAATCTGCACGATAAAGTTGCACAGTGTGAACTGGGCCTAAGAGGGTCCCTTTAAGATCTACATGGGGGATTGGGATAGTGTTTTTTTGTGTATACAATGTGTCAGATTGTCATCCACACAGGTGCCTGAGATGAGGGCTTGGCACGAGGCACAGATCACCTTTTATTTTTCCTTTTATATCCTTTATTCTTATGTCTTGGTGAGAGCATCACTCTGACATCATAACTAGCATCTGACTTTGCATTGACAATTTAACTTTTTATCCTTCTATAAGGACCGTTTGATACTGAGGCCTGAGCAATAGCTACTTTTATTCCTTCGTTCCCTATTCGATTCACTCTTATACTAACATTGCCATGAATAGAGAAGTAATATCTAGGGCTGCAACTATTTATTTGGGTGCCTTTTTTTCTCTCCCCGATTTCATCATATGCGAGCACCTGATCAGAGTGATGGATTGATGCTGCGACAATGTGTGCTGTACATTGGCTGATTTAATGAGAATAGTTGTCAACTCTTCTCATTATCGATTAGTTGTTTCAGCCCTAGTCATAGCCTCATTAAGGCAGCTCCTTAGTAGAATAAGACCTTTCGTTGACACTGGTAAAATCCCAGCATCCCCTTCTAGCTCGCACAAGACAGATTAAAGCGTGTTTAGATCAAATTTTTATTATATTGAGCTCTGCGTGACGGAGATTAAATACTACTGAACTATTTATACTTAAATCTTTAAATGCCTCACTGTGCTAGGAAGCCACAAACCCCCACCAGCTGCTCTGGCAGGAGGCCCGGCTAACTACAATCGGCCATGTGACATGCTGTGCGGTACCAGCCGGGGTTGAAGGCATTTATACAGTCATTTATACAGCGCCAGCATATTCTGTAGCGCTTTACAATGGAGAAGCACAAACCTGAGACGTACATGATAAAAGAGGAAAGGACAGCCCTGCCTGTAGGATAACTGTCCAGGTAATACAGCACTTTATCAAAGGTCTCAGACATCCCGCGAGCTTACAATCAAAGGGACGGGGGTAAGTGGAACAAATGGGAGCCGAGGGAAGGTGAAGCTGATGGCCAGAAAGAATGTAGTAGGGATTTCATGGGAAGGACCAGAAGCTTGGCCTTAGAGTAATTCGAGAGAGAAGTGGAGACAGCTGGAAAGTTGACCTTTAAATTGAGGGGGGACAACGGAGTGAAGAAATGTGGTTCGGTCTGAATTAGGGCTGAAACAACTAATCGATGATTAAAATAGTTGTCAGCTCTTTCCATTATCTATTTTTTTTTTTTTAAATCGGTGTTGATTAATAGTCCTGTGTACAGCACACACTGTTTATTTACGTCCAACTCGGTCTGACTCTAATCTCAGCTTCGGAGCTGATTGGAGAAGACGCGCCGCTGCTTTACTCGGTATGATTTAGTTCTAGGGTTCTGTCAGACACAACCAGTTTGTTTTTATTCCGTTTACAACAGTAGCAGAACTATAACACAAACCATAGGATACTGCCACTGGGTGAAGGAGTTCTATGCCACCACCCCACCCTCCCTGCCACACCCTCTTGGTTGGGAATTGCCATGCCCTCCCTTTGGTCTGGTCCCTTTCCCCAAACTCCCACTTTCAGATCCGGTCTTTTGTCCATACCCACTCCCTCTCACACTCGGGTCAAGTCGCTTGCGCAAAGTCACTCCCTTCCACCTCCAGTCCCTCCACCCACTCCTTTTGTTCCCCAAATTCTTTAAAAAGGACACTCTACGCACCCTGACCACTTTAGCTTATTAACCCCGATTTAATGCTGACATCATCATCTATGACTAAGTGTTTGTAGCCGCATTCATTTGAGAAAGCAAAGCTGGGCTTAAGCTGCGCATCCAGCATCAACCATCCCTCTGACCAAGCACTCGCAGCATCAACCCGTCCCTCTGACCAAGCGCTCGCATACCTTGTGTGAAAAGTACGCAATTTGCATATGTGCCTACGATAGTTACGTACACCATGCAAATTGCTTATGAAAAAAGGGGAGTTTTTTTTTCCCCCCGATGAACCGATTTAATCGAAATAATAATCGGCCAACTAATCGTTTTTTTTTTTTTTTTTAAAAGCGAATAATCGTTAGTTGCAGTCTGTATGCTCTGGGGGATGGGGGAGACTGAGATTTGGTAAAAGTGCCCAGGTTGTTTAAGAATTTACGTAGGAGGGTGGGGGGAGGGAGATATACGAAGTAAGAGGGAAATTTAAGATACAACTAATCAACCAGAAATTAATAATAAATTCACACATAGAATAGAGCAGTCTGGAGAATACTATTGGACGGCATGTTAAATCCTGGATACCTTTTATGCTGGTTCCTGGGAGCAGAGGGAGGAAATGTGGTTCTGTCTGTGCATGCTTTATGCTGGTTCCTGGGAGCAGGGGGAAGAAATGTGGTTGTCAGCATATGCTTTATGCTGGTTCCTGGGAGCAGGGGGAAGAAATGTGGTTCTGTCTGTGCATGCTTTATGCTGGTTTCAGGGAGCAGGGGGAATGTGGTTCTGTCTGTGCATGCTTTATGCAGGTTTCAGGGAGCAGGGGAATGTGGGTCTGTCTGAATAGAAAACTGCTTCCCTGTAGCTCTGAAGAAGCACGTGGGGATCATTTGGACTTTCGAATATTCTCATTTTGGTGACTTTCTCTATTTTCATTGTAGACGCCTTCCGTGAGATCCAGAAGTATGGCGTCGGCGAGCAGGTAGACCTCAAGAATAACCCTGTAGCTGTGGAGCACATCCACATGAAGCTATTCCGTGCCCAGCGCAATCTGTACATCGCCGGATTCTCCTTGCTGCTTTCCTTGTAAGTATCGCAGTGCAGGTCAAACCCTGTCGGCGATTCCTAAAACTGAAATCCAAACGGCAACAGAAGCGATACAGGCTTTAACTTTGTGGCATGTCGGTGGTTGATGCTGCTGCAATATCCTCCCCCCCCCCCCCCCTCCCGTTTGCAACTTTGGCAAACACTGGCGCTTTTGTGAATAACTACTTTGGTGTTTGTGTGTTGGTTTGTTTCTCATTAAAAATATTGCAGAATACGTTGGTTCTTTTGTGACATTCTGCATCCTTTTTATTTGTATATTTAAAAGTAAGCTCTGTAATATAAATGGTTATGTTGAGCCGTGTGTCCTGCTTGCACCTCAGGTGTCGGTGTTGGCTGCAACAGCTTTCCACTCGGAGGGATGTCAATCTGCTCAACAAAGCACGCCTACTACTTAGAGGCATCCTATTGGCTGAGCACTTGCGAGAGTGTACGGTAGGAGTTGGCAACCTTGGCCCTCCCAGATGTTTTGGAAACTACATCTCCCATGATACTCCTGTACTCATTAGATTGAGCCTCATGGGGAATGTAGTTCAAAAACATCTGGAGGGCAAAGACTGCTGACCCCTGTATCTCCTGTATAGGGAATTCCCTGCCAGGTGGGAGAGAAGCCCCGTTTCCGTTGCCATCAGGTTCCCGCGTCATTGGCGGAAACCCTACAGCGAGGGCTGACATCCAAGATGTCAGCCTGCTGTGTGAGACGCCCCAGATCTTGGCCAGTTTTTTTTTTTTGTAATTATTTACTTTTAGCCCTTTTAAATATGGAGAATTTGGCATAAGAGCAGGGACGTGCTCCAGTAGTCATCAGATTGCCTGAAAACATTTTTCCCAAAGCCCTGAGAGATGACACTTCAAGTCTCCTTGCTTCATAACCTCCGACATTAAGGCTAGGGTCAGACAACGCATTTTTTGCGAAAAAGTGCGTTCGAACGAATGGACGTATTTTTTCACGGAATACGCGATAGCGGTCATACGATGCGCATTTTCGTCTGTGATTTTGTACGGATCATCAATAAAACCCTTTTTGCATCTGGACGTTATGTTGGCCGGACATTAGCAGCGTCTGACGTCTCCTAATCACGCACACACGCCGCTAGCGGACTCAGCGCACTCAGTGATAAGGGTGTGTGGTGACTCTTTTTAAAGAGTTGTAAATCCATTCAAGTGAAATAAGTATTTTAGCAATTCAGGGGCTTTGGGCAAACTGCAAGCCCGACTTCCTGCTACTTACTTTCCTTGTGTTTGGTAAGAGATGGAAGCTTTTGCTGTTTTGTCCAGTGGTAGACGATTGCTATCATGTTACAGAGGTAAGAGACAGGAAGACGGCATTCTCAGCTGGAAAACACCAATATTCATCCAGGTTTTTGCATTTAAAAAAAAAAAGGTAAACCATATCATACACTGCCTGGCCAAAATACTCAAACATGCTACTATTTCATAAAGGGGTGGAGGGGGGGTATTGGGTCCTATATTCGGCGCCAATAATTTTATGGATTTATTCAAAGTGAAATAGTAATCGGTGCAGCCAATTACGGAAGTGTGGGGTATTCACAACCTCATAAATACCCCGAAATTGCTCTGCCATGAGAGCACTGTAACCCTGTGCATAAGCAACATTAAATTTCTTAATAGTGAAAGGGTCTGTCTATTAAGACTAGATTGAATAACCCTGCGTGTATCCTTATACAAAGAGCTCCGAATTGCTGGCGAAAGATAACTGAACAGTGAAATTCAGCGTTCGGTTACCTTTCCTGGCCATTCGGCTATTCAGAGAGCAGGCAGTTCGCCAAATGCTGGCGAATTGCCTGCACATACGGGTGCCTGTTCGGTGCCTGTTCGAGGGCAGTGAATCCCATAGAGAAGCAATGCTTCGGATATTCAGAGAACAAAAACCAGCAGGGAAAAGTTGCCGAAATGCCCTGCCATTCGGTGGTTATATTCGACAGGTTTATTCAGGCGAATCCCATAGGCTTCAATGTTAAAAATATTCCCGTTTTAATTCCATATCTAATAAACCGTTTATTATAATATTCTGCAATAAATAGTAAATGGTCTCATATATAGAATTTTTTTTTATTTTTTTAAGGATCTTTTAAGCATTTTTTGGGATTTTTTTCTCTAACAGCCCTTTTTATTATCATTCATTGGACCTCATATGTAAATTTCAGACATTTTCGTTCAGTTGAACTTTTTTCAAACATTCAAGCGTACTGTTTTTTTTGGTGTTTTTTTTTTTGTGTTTTTCACTCCATTCGTCTGCGGTGTGGGGTTTTTCCAGCGGCTGCTCTGCACGGTGATCGGCGTATTCGGCAGGGTTAATTCAGATGTTTTTGCAGGTTTCAGTGAGCCTTCGCCTGGTTTTGCGGTGAGTGTGCGGTGGGTTTGCGGCAGCTTTTCCCTGCATTACGGCTGCCCTGTGGTGCTTGCTGAATACACCACGGTCGCTGAAATGGGATCGCCGAATTGAACGAAAAATCACCGAACGTGCGGTGACCCTTCAATTTTCTTTGAATAACCCTGTTGGTGTATCTTTGTACTAATTCCATTGCGCCGTAAGGAAGTTTTCTTTCCAATTTTATTTGCTAATATTTCATTGGACCAGCTTCAGTTTTGATAACCACTCCCATTCGCCGCGGCATGGTTTCGATAAGCTCGTGCAATGTCTCAGCATTTATTTTCATCCAGAGTCACATTTAATTTAATCTGTATTTTATTAATGGGAGAATCAACTAACCCACAAAGCAAGGGCCTAAGGCCCTGTTCACACTGTGCGATTTATCGCGCGGATTTGGCCGCGACGTCATGCTGTGTAGCTTCTCCAATGCATTTCGATGGAGCTGTTCACATCTTGCTGCGCGACGTTGCAGAAGCATGTCGCAGGTACATGACCCTTTTCTTTTGCGATTTGCTATCTGCTATTTTGCGATTTGTATTGGTGGTGCTTTGCAAAAATCGCACTAAACGGCGATGTCGCGCGGCGATGTCGCGCGGCGTGAACGGGGCCTTAATCCTACTAAAACACGTAAAGATTTCACTCCCTTATATATGTACATCCCTTCAATCAAGTCCCAACTGAACATGTGTACACAATTAACCATACATGTTACAATGTCTCTTGCACAATTATAGTTTGAATCCTGGCATTGCCATCTTGGAATATGCCCGCTTTGCCATCAGGGGAGAAATAAAAAACATCGATGGGGGGGATCCATCACATGACCTCATTTTTTGCAGCTGAAACATGTTAATCAATGCAGTAATTATCCAATTGAAGGCTCACACCTATTGGCTGACACAATCCGGATGTAGTTAATTATTCTGTATATTTGTGTTTTTAATATCTTGCATTTCTGTAACGACTAACAATTCAATGTTCTTGAACCCAGGACATACTTGAAAATGTGAGAAATCTCAATGTATCCTTCCTGGTAAAATTCTTTTATAGCTAAAATAATAAAAATCTTTCTGGTTAAATTAAATGCCGCCTAGTACAGTATCCCTTTTACATGCAATTCCTTGTTGGACCACGGGGTGGCAGCAGCAGTCAACACCAATGATGCTAATCCATGGATGCAGAATATTCCCAAATGCATTATGTGATTTATTTTCGCAAAGTAACCCTTTTTAATTGTAAATGAGAGTCTCTCGCAACAGGGAATTTTTCGAGCCTTGTATTTGTGATTTTTCAATGAACTTTAAAGTCCGTCATATCATTCTCGTGCTGTTTTGATGTTAAAGTAGTGGTTTTTCCCAGCAGCGCTTCACGATCCACCTTTTTCATTCCACCTTAAATTCTATTTTTGTAATGATGGCCTTTATTTGCTATCAAAACAAAGAATCCAGGAAGCGTGATATATTCCCAGAAGAATCATTTTTTTATGTCCATTGTAGATGTCGCTGGTGAGAGGCCCATTGTATCCATGTCTGATTTACGGTGGCTGCATGCCTGGCATAGGTCATGGTAGTTATTATTGTACTCACACCTTAGCAGTGTACAGTTTTCAGCACGTCGGCGTGTCTGACATTCAAGCACGCGCCTTACTAGTTGCTCTCACTTAAACAAAAGCGCACCCGCCTGAAAATGTGTCAGCCGGTCTGTACGGAGTATCTCCCTGCAGCCCCGTCACGTGCTCCTACACGGCTTGCAAACTGGCATCGCCTGACATGGGCATAATCCGGGTCCTTCTCCTGGGGCAGATTTGGTTATCTGCGAATTCATACTAAGAATAGTTACATAACAGACAAGCCACGCTCGTGATCTGGAAAACAAGCCACGAAGGTGATAAAGGAAGCCATCCTCTTGTTCTGGATTGGTCCGTACCTGTTATGCTTTGCTAGTAATGGGTATCTTTTCACTACTTGTATGTCTATAGCTGACTGGGCATAGTAGGGTTTGTAGTTCTCAAATTGGAGCTGTGCTGTATTTGCAGGTCAGGGATGCCAAACTCTGCCCCTGAGATGTTGCAGAATTACAACTTCCATAGTTCCTCTGCCTTCTATTGCATCCACAGGATTCTGGGAGTTGTAGGCAATCAACATCTGGAGAGACAGAGGTTAATAAAGTTCTTGTTACTCGCTACAAGCATGGTGAGCTCAGATAACTGGCAGCAGTGACTCACCTGAAAATGAAATGAGACTTTTTTTTTTTTTTTTGTCATGTTGCAACACCTTTTTCTTTTGTAGGATTTGTAGTTGCAAAGTTTTAGATCAAAATAAATAGGACCTTGTGACTTTTTTAAATTGAGACATATTCTATACCGCAACCCTGGCCCTTCAAATGTTTTGGAAATACAGTTCCCTTGAGGACCAGCCGATCTAATGAGTAACTGAGCATCATGGGAGATGAAGTTTCAAAAGGCCTGGAGGGCCAAAGTTGCTGGCTCCTGATGCATGCAATGTGGGAGTTCTACAAAGATGATGATTGATGGAGAGTTACACGGGAACCCTTAATATTGAGTCAATATGGCTAAATGAGATCATCTCTAGGGTACGTTCAGCAGCGATATTTTGCCTTCAGGTTTGGTATTCCCCCGGCCTTTCCTCTGTTATCTGTAAATTAATTATCTTTTAATTCCCTGTATTAATATAGAAGGTGATTTCAAATACAGATCTTAGTTAACATGTCCCCTTTAGCTCAGTTTAAAATGCTTGTTCAATATCCTCTTGAAACTACAGACCAGGTACTGTCCAGACAGCAACTTTCCCCGTTCTAGTGGCAGGGCAAGCAGAAGGAAAAAAAAAAAGAATTCTCTTTTGTCCTGTCAAAATATGACGAATAGTCTTCTGGGCTTAACTATGGTATTTGTGAACCGGGTGAAAGAACAGTGCTCCTTCCTAATATACAATCGAGCGTCCTGTGCAATAACACCAGAGTGCACAAAGGTGTAACAATTGGCTTACGCTTCTGCAAATCTTGGGGGGTAATACCTCCAAGGGTATTCCTTCAGTGGGATTAAACGGATAAACACACAATCTGACCCTCCAGTACACAAAGAAAGAGAAGGTACAATAGTGCAGATCAATCAATATCGATTTTTGAAAGCCAGCCAGTGATCTCAAACATTTAACTTTTTCTGAAAGAGGCCCTCTAAGATTGTTTAAAACACAATCTGTACGCGCTGGACCCCTAGAGCTCGGTGTAGCTCCTCAGAGGGTGAGTAATATTCTTTGAGGATATAGATCTTTAACAAAGGATACAATACTTTGTCATGAGAGCTCTCCCCTTTCTTCCTGAGATCTAAAGAAAAGTGATACCGGGGAAAGAAAGGAGCCTGGCCGCGGACTGGCCCATAACAGTTCGTGACGCGACTATAATAGAGCTAGGGAGCTCTCAAAAAGTGTGAGTTCAATATACCACTGAACTCTGGTTATATTCTGTATAAATTGATATTGATTGATCTGCACTATTGTACCTTCTGCACTCTGGTGTTATTGCGCGGGACTCACGATTGTATATTAGGAAGGAGCGCTGTTCTTTCACCTGGTTCACATTTTCTAACATTTATTGTGGTGAATGGAACACCACATTTGAAAGAACGTGTAGCGATCCGAATTCTCATCAAAGCGCCGTACATACATCCTGTTTTCTTATTTTAACGCTGGTATTTATCTGTCGACACAATTCTATTGGCTTGTAAATCCGAGATTAATTGTATGTCCAATCTTCTATAAAAGAACTGACCCAACAAAGAGACGTCAGATATTAGAACGAAATGTGTTTTAATAGCTTCATTTATCTCCGTTCACTAACGTAGCGCCACGCGATACCTTACATCATGGAAAACCAGAAATCTAAATTGCATGTCTTGGTAAAGAAATAAAATGCCTATTCATATTTACCCTTATCTATTCCAAACTCAGATCCTGCCATGGATGACCTATTGGACTATTGTAAAAATTGTCTACAGGCAGTATTTTTATTTTATTGTGTTTGAAGTGACCCTGTAGTGCCCAGGTGTGGAGATATCTCCTCAGAGGGTGGGCAGTGCATTGGTCTTAAAGAACAATGCGAAATCACAGCTGGTACTTGCCAGATTCCAGCATCGGACTCCAATAGGTTCCCCATTTCATGGGTGTAGCCTGCTGTGGACCTTCGCACAGTGCTGCGAGTTTGGCCCCACAGTGATGTTGGTTTGCTGATTGGCTAGTCAGCATGCCGTCAGTCAGTTGGCTGTATAAAGTGAGCAGAGGACCACCCTGTAGGACAACTCTCTGCTCGGCGCCGTCTCTTTCCTCCAATGGCACGGATCTCAAATTCCGGCAACCCAAATGTATGCTTGCCTTAAATTCCCAGAATTCAAGTGCAATAAATAGCCAGAGTGTCATGGGTGCTGTAGTTCGGGGGGGCGGTTGAGATCCCTGCTCAATGGCATGCCGCATAGAAATGGCAGATTGGCTGCTAAAATGTAATGTAGGAATTAACACATATACAGGTTGAGCACCCGTCGTTCGGTATGTTTGGGACCCCAAGCATTCCTTATTTCAGATTCTTCTGGATTCCAGAATCCGATGACTGAGAGGGAGGAGATCTTGCCGGGAAAGCTGCGATTCCCTTCCTGCTGCAGCCCCCAGTGTGTACACACGTCGAGAGCACTGTGTGCGCTTACTCTGTGGACATGATGCCCAGAGTCAGCGAGACTCAGGGCAGCATGTCACAAGCGGACGCTGCCCAGAATCTCCCCAGCATGTGCTACAGCGTTGCCTAGCGGCAGGACCGGTCCAGAGCGCTCTTAATCCAGATAGCTCCAAGAATTCCAGCTTTTGGAATTTCCTATAAGGGAGGGCCAACCTGTATCTGGAAAAAAACGGGTAACTCCAAATATGTGTTGAACGTTATTTTACCATTTCCCTATAAAATGAGCCCAATGTCCAATGGGCACAACATGGTTTACTTTATGTTCCCTACTGCAGGGCTTGACAAAACCACAATCCAGGAAGCCACAGTCCCCTGTGGTCCCCCACAAACCTTAAACCAGGTCCCCCTATCACGTCTTTCCTTTGAAAACCCTTCTGTCTCTTTGGGATCCATTTGATTTACTCCCATTTGTTATGGCAGTAACGATACGCTTGTCGGCTTAAGTATTTGCGTAAGGAAGCATTGGCTAATCGTTTCGTTCCGAGATGGATCGCAATGTTTGTCACACCTGCTCTCCGTGTCCTCCTTTGCGTCCCCTATTTAGGTGTTTGAAGGATTTATGGTTGCGGTGCCCACTCAATAGACAATGTCGTTGCTTGTAATCAGCAGAGCACGCTCCGATCTGTTTCTCCAGGCCTCGAATCACCGTACTTGCATCAGCCAGAAGTCCTGTACATCTTGTGCCTGCCGAAAGAACCGCTTGGCTCGTGGCTTCCAGCTTGGGCAACACTATGTGCTTACACACTTTCCCTCTAGCAGAAATCCAGCGTTTGTTTACATCTTCTCCTGAAGTTCCAAGTTGCTTTTCCTGGAGCTCTGAGGTGTTCGACATACGGGGAGAGGGCAGCGATCGTGTCTAACAAGACGAACATTATGTCGTACTCTCACGTACCATAAGAACACCTTCAGGGCAACACGGAAAGTATCCGCCTGCAGAGGGTGCGTTGCAGCTCTTGATTTATGCTCCCAATTGGGACACGTACCCCCTGGCTTCCCTGCCGTTCAGATGCGCTCCTCCACCCCCCCCCCACAATCCTTCCCAGTGCTTGTTGCGTTGCACTGGTGTTTTCTCTACCTGCAGATAATCCGGCGTGACGGCGTCACAAGCTGTTTTGCTTCGCACAGCTGCATATTGAAATTGTGTCAGAAAAGCATCTTCAGGCTCTCCAGGGGAAATAGTCCTGGCATCTGCTTCAGTTCTTTTTTTTAACCCAATCAGGGTTATTCAAAGAGCCCTGACTTGGCCACCGAATTGTGATTTTTTTTTTTTTTTTTTTTTTTTTATTCCCCCCCCCCCCCCCCCCCAATACGGTGCAATTTCGTGGCCATTCAACTATTCAGAGAGCAGGCGATTGGCCAAATATGGGCGAATTGCCTGCACATATGGTGCCTGTTCGGCTGCAGTGAAATCCCCCATAGAGAAGCAATGGTTAATCTATTCAGAGACACCGAACAGCAGTGAAATGTCAGAGAAATGCCCTGATGTTCGGTGTTTTCATTCGCCAGGTTTAATCAGGCGAATCCCATAGGTTTAAATGTTAAAACCATTTCCCGTTTTTATTATTTATTCAACCGTCAAGACTTTTTGCTTCAAGTGAAAAGATTAATTTCCTCTGCATATTTGTGTCAAATAATTTTTCCAAATTTTTCGTTTTCAATTTTTTTTTTTTCTTCCTTTTCTGGAACATATCTTTTATCCATAGGACCTTTTTTATATATTTCCAGGCCTTTATCGTGCAGTAGCTTTTTTGCAAATACCTTTTTAAATGTTGCGTGGAGAGGGGGGAGGTGGGATTACCCCGTTTGTCAGCTTTTTTTCGGGTCGATCCGGCGGGTCGATTTGTTGAATTCCCTGCAGGGTTGGCGAATCAAACTCGCCGACGTGTGGGAGAGCACAGAAATGTCACCGACCTTTTAGTGCTTTCTGAATAACCCTGTATATGACAAGTTTTAGAGTGTGTTTGAGAAAGCCAACGCTAGACGCCTTTTCCAATGTGTTGCCGCTCCCCTTCACCCTCTACTTGTCAGTTTAGGGCAGGAGACGGCACCTTTGGCCCTCCTAGATGTTTTGGAACTACATCTCCCGTGATGCTCGACCACTCGTTAGGGTAGCTGAGCATCATGGGCGATGTAGTTCTAAAACGTCTGGAGGGCTGATGTTGCAGGCAACCGGTTGGGGTAATCATACAGTCCTGCATAGCAGGGATCTCAAACTCTGCGCCCCCCCCCAGATGTTTATTGCCTACAAATCCCAGAATTGTTTGAATGCAATAAATGGCCAGAGAATCATGGGAGGTGTAGTTCAGAAACATCTGGGGGTGGGCAGAGTTTGAGTTCTCTGCTGTAATGTATAGATCGGCTCCCACCCTCCAGACTATTACGTCTTCCC
Source organism: Leptobrachium leishanense (assembly GCA_009667805.1). NCBI lineage: Eukaryota > Metazoa > Chordata > Amphibia > Anura > Megophryidae > Leptobrachium > Leptobrachium leishanense. Next base: position 120,273,558 of record CM019071.1, read on the forward strand.
CCTGTCTGTGTGTTGTTTTTATAATTTCGATAAAGGGTAGAGTTCTGTTGAATCGTACATATGTTCCGCTACCTACTGCGTGCTGATTCTCTTTAAATCTGGTAAAAGTCTTGCCAAATACTGACAGGTTGAAGATGAAATGAAATAAGTGAATCTTTTGACAGCTGAGCTTTCCTATCTAAACTCTAGTGTAATCGTATATCAATCCTCCCACCAGCGAATAGCAGAAATTACATCCACCCTCTTCCCCAGTTACTGTGAGCCAAGAAAAGGATCAGAAAGTATAGTCTGCATATCCTGAAAGCTGCTGAATAATTTATTGGAGGTAGAAACTAAATGGTTTTTAGTTGCTAAAAGGCTTCTTTTACCAGGCTGGATTTATTGATGCTTACTTTAAAGCCGACAATTTGGCCCTTTCAAGGGTTCATGCCAAGAGGCAGAGTAAAATCAATGATGTGGATGCCAGTTAACCTACCCATTTTTTTTTTTTTTTTTTTTTTGCCGGGACAGACTCAGATGTTGTATTCTGACACTTTCCTCTCCCGCACTGCAGTTTGCTGAGACGCCTGGTCACACTGATCTCCAAGCAAGCCACGCTGCTCGCCTCCAACGAGGCCTTCAAGAAACAGGCCGAGAGCGCCAGCGATGCCGCCAAGAGGTACATGGAGGAAAACGACAAGCTGAAGAAGGTACCTGCGGCGTCCTTGGCACCTCACCCACAAATATAAATAGTATATAAAAATGGCCGTAGAAAACCACAGGGTGTCCTGATGTGCCCATTCCTTGGCGCTCAAACAAAACCAGCGAAATAGTAAATAATAGACAGCCTGTGATGAAACAAAAGGAACACGGCGTAATATGGTTTAAAACCTCGGAATACAGTGTGTATATATAAACTGCGCAGCAAATAAATAACAGAAAGCAGGCTTGTCTGAATCCCAAATTAAATCTAGAGGTGCGCCTGGTTAGAAAAATGCCAGACCTTCATATTTAATTTTGGTAGAGGAAAGGTAATTTTGGCAAATTAAGGTTTTATGTGCTTTTATTGATAACGGGCGAGCGACTTCTTCAGGCACATGCTAGAGAGTTGGGACCTGCCTCCCGTCCTGCTCTCACCTGTTTCCACTCATCGGTGCCGTAGACGGCTCAACCTTCTGTGCCAACTAGACGAGTTTTTTGAAGTGTAAGGGGACAGCTTGTTTTACTAGGGATTTACTAAAAATGTATGTGTTCGTTGGGCGTTTTATTATTTAAATATCAAAGGATTTATTCGCAAAAACGCAAACCGCGTCTCACTTCAGCGAACTCCGCGATTCCATTTCGCCGACTTCCCTAGTCACCGTAGTGCGACTCACTGAATCCCAATGAAAAAGTTGGAGAACGTTGCTGTGACGTTCCCGAGGACAGGCAAGGTGGGATCCCTGTAAACAGACCTTTTAAACCTCCGATCCTTAGGATGGTCGGGACCACTAACCCTATACTTCTAGCAGCCACAAAGGCCAGGGAGATTGCACCAAACAAGAAACACAAGTGATCGAAGTATATATATTTTGTACTGCACTGCGCTAGGTAGCAGGATAGAAAGCACACCCCAACACCACCAGGCGGCAGGTACAACAGACGGGGGCACGAGAGGGAATCGTCGTTAGAACAGACCGTGTCAGCAGCGGGTATACACTGTGTACTGTGATACAGTAGGTGGCAGGATCGAAGGCACACACCAGCCGCACCAGGCGGCAGACACAACAGGCAGGGGTACGAGAGAGAGGATCGTCAATATAGCAAACCGGGTCAGCAACGGGTATACACTGTACTGCGATACAGTATGTGGCAGGATCAATAGCACACACTAGCAGCACCAGGCAATGAACACAACAGGCAGGGATACAGAATGAGAATCGTCAATTAAACAAGCAGGGTCGGCAACAGATCATGCTGGGTGTTGTCGGCGCTCCTGGCACTCGGCCCGCCGTTGGCACCGCACCTCCAGGGCCCCTAGACCGCGATATGACAGATGCCAATTTAGTGAATAACCCCTCAAGTGAATATGGTAAAAATGAGCAGTGATAGGTTCCCTTTAAGATCTGAATGTCCTGAGCACGGCTTTCTCCGTACCATCTGCAGCCTGGATATTTGATAGTAAATGAGTACATCACTTTTCCTGGAACCATCGGGTACACACGTAGTGAATGTTTACACCAAGGGTATCGAAGGCGACAGCTTGGTTAATACACAACCTATATTCAAGGCCTACATACATTCTGCAGAGACGGATGCATTACAAGTGTTACTGTAAAACCCCGTGGCCGATGTTCCCGATACAGAGTCCGTGTAGTCGGCTTTCTGTGCTGACGGGTGGAAAGTCATGCACTCAGGATCCAAAGCTGCCCCCCCCTCCCCTTTTCTGGGTTCCAGATGGAGGTGTTAAGTGGTTGGATGTTCAGGATCCCATTTGAGTTCTGCTCTGAAATAAATATTTTCTCCTTTTCCCTAAAACGTTATTTCTTTTCCCAGCAATTGAAAGCTGCCGGAGTGGAGGTGAGCGACGTTCCCGACACCAACGCGGAAGAAGAAAGCAAGAAGCTGAAGGGAGAGGTCAAAAAGCTTAAAGACGAGTTAGAATCCACCAAGAAAAGTAAGATGTCACACCAGAAATTCTAAAGTGGGGATTGGCAACCCCCCCACCTCTAAATGTTTTGAAACTAAATCTCCCATGATGCTCAGCCACTCAGTAGTTTAACTGCACGCTTCTAGCTGGCTTTTTTTGCCTTCTTTTGAATCAACAGCAGTAGGTGATGTGTGAAAGGCTGAACTCGATGGACGCACGTGTTTTTTTTTTTTTTTTGCCTATGTAAAAGGTTTTGAAGTATTCAGCAAAGATCTCTTATGATCTGGTTGAGTGGCTTGTGGAAACATCCACCACAATGTACAACAAATCGATACACACTCGCAGTTGTGTCAGCACAATTTGTGGGATCTGAACTCTTATTTGCGACAAAGACAACCCAGGCCTGACTGATTTTACTTTATACGCACAGTAACAATGTTATATTAGGGATGCACCAATACCAGGATCTGCACAAGTACTTTGTACTCGTGCTGATTCCCCAATGCCTCAACTGCTACTGGAATCAAACGCTGGGCTGGCTTGCCGATGTCGCAGGGGCGGCTGACAGCGTGTTCTAATGGCACTCTGCCGGGCCCCTCCGGATGGCCTTGTTTCTTCGAGCGGCTGCCGGCAAAGGTTGTAGGACATTTAAAGACCCCACAGTCTTCCTATGAAACAACGTCATTGGTGATATCAGATCCTGACTTATATCTCCTCACCCCCTCCTTCCCCATCAGTGTTTGGTGATCTAAGGAATAAATTTGCTATGGGTTGCAAGCATTCTGTCGCATGATTGCTGCAATCACAGGATGTGTGCCAAAGCGCATTAGAAGTGAATTTTATGTTTGTTTCATACGCATGGCTAATGTAAACAGACATTCCATGCTTCAAAACAGGTTTCAAAATAAAATCAGCCCTTTAACCCCTTCACATGGCAAAAAAGATTGCAGAAGACATCGCTGTGCATCGCTGATCCTTGTGCAACGTACTGCTCGACTAGGAATGGGATGTAAGGCTTCTGTCCCTTTTTAAAGTTATACTGAAGGGTTAAATCAGGAGGGGTTCAACATTAATAATTCTAGACCCTCCCCTTACAACCCCTCTCATTATAACCCTAGAAACGCAACCCTGGTCCTCAGATCCCCCTAACAGGTCAGGTTTGCCAGAGATCTGAAGCACCGCACAGGTGATCTGATTTGCTGCTCCAGTGGTTGTAGTTTTCGGTCTGCATTTTCCCCTGGTAGTACTTAAAATCAGGCCTGTTAGGGGGATCTGAGGACCGGGGTTGGGAACCTCTGATCTAGAGGGACTACTAACCCTCCATTAACTCAATGTCTGGCTACATCGACTTCCAGTGAAGCTGCACTGTCATGACTGGTGGGGGCTGGACGCTTGAGCAAGTGCCATTCAATCCAATGGTTCTTGGTAGAAGGGCATGGAGTCATCGGCCAACTGAGAACAAACTAATGTTCATTCTCAAGGGGTGTGATGATGCCCAGTGCAAAGAATACGCATTAGTACAGTAAACTTATCTTTTCAGGAATTACTCAAACAGGGTTCTATCTCAAAGAGAAAGAATTTAACAAAACCTAGTGTAATACGGTATGAAAAATGCAAAAAATCTTAAAGCGATGAAATATCACTCACACTTTACAGAGCCTACAATCCAGCTCTGATTATGTTCACCCGTGAGCTGGATTATAGGCTCTGTGAAGTGTGAGTGACGTTTCATCGCTTTAAGATTTTTGCATTGTTCATACAGTATTACACTGTTTTGTTCAATTCTTTCTCTGAGGTATAACCCTGTTGGTGTGTTATTCCCGAAGAGATAAGTGTTTACTGTACCAATTTGTGTTCCTTGCACTGGGTATCGCCACGCTCCTTCCTTTTGTTATTTTGTATGTCTATTTATGGAGTGTCGAGGGCAGGGACTACACATGTGGGTGTAAAAGGGGATTGATAAGAGTGGCCGCCGGGCTGTTGAGCCTATGTCTGTGACACTGCCTCCTGCTGAGATCTCGCAGGAGTGCTTCGCTGCCCTGCGACCGCTTTGTAACGTGGCCAGCTTGAGGGGAACGCTGGCAAAACGCTTTTAATGCATCCAGACAGCTGCCCCAGCGTCTGCCTGGTGGGTATGTCTGATCTGAGCTCTGTGTACATATCTATATCTGGTCTGGGGGGGCTGTATACATGTATCGGAGTAGGTGTATCTGGTGTGAGGTCTAAAAGGATACATGCCTCTGCATGGGTATACATATATGTGGTCTGAGTGGTTATACATATATCTGAGGTGTGTGGTCAGGGTGCAGGCAGGGGGTAAATGGGTTGTCTGGCCATACATTTCAATATTAATATAAACTGGACAGGCTTTCAGCAAAATCCTAAATTTATTTGTTGGAAGCGTCACATGACTTTAAAAGTATCGGTATTTGTACTGTCCTATAAAAGTGACATCGGTGCATCCCTAAAATATTCTTATATATTATAAATCCATTTGCGCCTTTTTATTGATGTGTTTTGATCCATAATGTTCACTTTTGGTCATACAGCAGATCAGCAAGCCCTGATCATCAGCTTTCTGGACTGGCCAAATCCCCATATATTTGGAGAGTCGGTCGATAGGGGACCCCTGCGGAAAGGGGGGGTGCGAGGTAGTGTTCCTTTATGTATTCCTGTAAAGGCTTGGTACATCAACATCTCTAAAAGCCTAGCTTTTTATTTATTTAACAAGTTGAGACTTGCTCAAGTGTTTGGTTATTGGACCAAATCTTTGGCCTTTCAATGTCCCTCCTCCGTTAACCTAGACGCAGCGCGTCTGCTCGGAGCATGGGTCTCTCCTTGGCGACAGTTACAATTTAACCATTGTCGTCACATGTGGAATTTGCAGGGACTTAAAGGCTTCAGCGCCACACCAGCTCTCCTCCAGACCTCTTTTCAATGTATAACGCACGCCTGCTTATGTCAGCTTTTAGGGTTACACATCAGTGACTCTTCACTCATCTGTCTGTAGATGATTGCCCCAATAAAGTTTGCATACATCCAGAAGAGCACTTGTTTCGGTTGCTGCGATCATGTCTTTTGAAAAACAAGCCCAACGTCAGGCATGATCCTACAGCAGCTTTAACCTACAAGCTCACAAAGTCCCGACCGTTGCTACAGCTTGACCTCGTGCTCCACCTCCGTCCACAAAATGCTCTTTAATAATAAAACTTGTGGTTTTGGTTATGTAAGCCTGCACGGGCTCCTCCATCATGATTGATTCGTCTTGACGGAGTGCAGCTGGGATCTGGATACGAATCGTCCCAGTTCTTGCATTTCCTGCCATCCTGTCACTATAATGTCATAGCAGTCACACGTTTTGAAGTCATCCTGCATCCCGAAGGATGACTATTTCTCGAACCTCTTTAACCCCTTCACTACGGAGATCAAGATAACTCGGGTCTTCCAAGGCGCCATCAGATGTCATGTTATCTCGATCTGCAGCTGTGCAGGACAAAAGCAAATGAAATTAGTTTGTTGCAAACGTTTTTGTTTTTTTTGTTGTTTTTGCTTTGGGGCTGCAGAATGTGCCCCCAAAGTTATAGCCATGTGGGCACAATGCCCAAGGTGCTAAAAACTTTTAAAATCGGCTAATTGAATGTCCGTATTTTTTTTTTTTTTTTTTTTTGCATCCGACGTATGGAGACGTGTGCTGCAGTTTTACCTGCAGTAACTCCTTTTGGCCAGTAGATGGTGACATCCGTTTGCCAAATAGGTTATAACGTGAACAAACACATTGGAAATATTCCCTAATATTTCTTACTGTATATAATTAAATAAAATTACGCGCCGCTATGCCGCAGCTGCGCACTCAGTACGTCAGTACTAGCGGTTCAGCGTTCTCATAAAAATGCGTTCAAATTCCACTTGCGTTGCACGGCCGGACTTTTGTGCGGCCGTACATCGTATATTGGCCGTCATTGCCTGGCATCTGCTGCTAGTGCGGCCGTAATTATGTGCGCCAGAACGCACGTTAAAAGTGCGCTGGTCTGACCCCAGCCTTACTTGGCTACTTTTCACAAACGAGGTACAAGAGCGCCTGCTCAGATTTATTGATGCTGCATGCATAGCTCAAGCTTTCACCCTGAACGAACACGGCTATGAGCACTTGGATAGACCTGATAATGTCCGAACAAACGCGAGGCAAGAATGGGTAGGGGTACTTCACCTAGCCTGACCACTATAGGAAGCGTAGAGTCTCTCAACATAATTTCGTGAACGGAAGCACTGAAGGTGGGAGGTAGTGAGTGTGAGCAAGAGACTGGACCTGAAATTGGGAGGGAGTTTAGGGGAAGGCACCAGATCAAAGGGAGGGATGCCAACTCCAGACTGAAGAGGGAGGCAGAGTGGTGGCACAGGACTCTGGCTCCATGTAAGGATAAACCACTGGCGGTATAACTCTTCCACCCAGTGGCAGCATCCCGGGGTCTGTGCTGTAGTTGTGCTACTGTTGTAAACTAAATAAACGTACTGTTTGCCACGTACGTTGTGCGTGCGCAGTTCGTTGCGCACGTACTTCGTGTTTGGGTCTCTTGCTCATGATTCTATGCTACAACAGACTTTAAACTGTGCGGCAACACAGACGTGATCACTGCGTTCGTCTGACACCGGCCTAATGTGCCATTTTGGTCCATTTTGCCAAATATCTGTTAGAGTATTTTACGTTGTGACCCTTTATCTCCTCCTTCCCACAGGCTTGTCAAAGTCCGAGAATGAAGTGATCGCCATCAAGAAGCAGAGCGAAGGGTTAACTAAGGAATACGATCGTCTGCTGGATGAGCATTCCAAACTTCAGGTAGGACCTTGTCAGTGAGGGCCTCACCAAGCCTCCAGCCTGCTATTTCTACTTCTGCGCTGCTTGCTTGGTGTGCCATCAGTCATGTAGACCTGTCGGTGAGAGTAACACATGACCTAGAACTAGTCCCTAATTAATGAAGGCTTTGCAGCAGGAGATAACCTGGTACCTATCCATAAAAGTGGAGACAATACTTTGGTATCCAACTACCGTCCGATATCATTGCTCCCTGTAATGTCAAAAATTTTGGAAAAATGCGTCTACAATCAATTACGTGATTATTCTAAATATTGGAACTACGTAACCCCTGATCAATCCGACTTTCGTCCAAATCACTCAACTACAACCACCCTTTTAAAAGTCTGCAATGATATCCAAGCTGGCATGGAACAAGGAAACCTAACTGGAGCCATCTTCCTTGATTTTGCCAAGGCCTTTATTACAGTAGACCATGGCATCTTGTTACAAAAACTCTGGTATTGGTGATCGCTCAGTAGCCTGGTTTCAATCATATGTATCTGATCGGTTGCAATATGTGTCAATTTCTGGCAGCTCCTCCCAGTCACGTGCGGTGTACCCCAAGGCTCGATTCTTGGCTCCCTGCTATTCACGATATTCATAAATGATCTGCCCAATGTCTGCAACGCCTCAACTGTACACATGTACGCAGACGACACTGTAATCTATTCCAGCAAACCAGATCTCCCGCAGCTGGAGGTCGAGCTGCAAGAACAATTCACAGAGGTAGAAAAGTGGATCAAACACAACAAACTTTTTTAAAATACTGACAAAACTGTAACGATGCTCTTTGGAACAAAACCTAAACTACACAAATTGCAAACACCCCGTCTATGTGTCAGGACAAGATCAAATGACACGCTGACTACAGTCACTTCTCTCAAATATCTAGGTATGTGGTTAGACCCAAATCTATCTTTTGGCCCCCACATCAAAAAACTCTCTAAAATTTACCCCAAACTAGGTGCCCTGTACAGAAACAAATCCTGCCTGAACCCCGTGGTAAGAAAGCAGATTGTACAACAAATGCTTATGCTGGCCATTGAATACGGAGATGTAGTGTATGCAGCCGCCCCGCAAACACACCGCCAGAAACTTAATACATTGTATAACTCCTTTTGCCGCTTTGTGCTACAATGTAACTACATGACCCACCGATGTGACATGTTAAAGGAGCTAAACTGGACGTTGCGGGAATCTAGACACACCCTTCACCTTTCCAACCTGGTGTTTTAAGAGCTTTTCTGGGAAGCTACCACCCTACATGAATAGGCTGCTTCCCTCAGCAGATCCCTCGTCCTATAACATCCGATCCAGGACCTGCAACTTACTTACAATACCACAATACAAAAAGAAAGCGTCTCGATGCTCATTTTCCTACAGAGCACCACAATTCTGGAATAACCTCCCAGACGCCATCAAATCTTCCCCAAATCTTCGGCTGGGTTCACACCTGCGCATTTATTTACGCGTGCAATACGCGTGTTTTTTTACTTAAAAAACACGCAAAAGCGCATTGCAGCGTGTTCACGGCCATAGACTGCAGAGTGAACGCTCTGCAAATACGCCCCAAAGAAGCTCCCGTACTACTTTGGGCCTAGACCATTTTACAGGGCGTTCCTGCGTGCTGTAAAACGCCTAGGTGTGAACGGGTCCCATAGGAAATCATAGGATTTCCGTGTCTTGGCGTTTTACAGCGTGCAGGAACACGCTGTAAAACGCTGAGGTGTGAACCCAGCCTTGGGTCACTCAAGAGCTCCTTATTAACACACCTTGATACACAATGCACCTGTAAACATGTAACATAGTGACTATATACAGAATGCACCTGTAAACATGTAACATAGTGACTATATACAGAATGCACCTGTAAACATGTAACATAGTGACTATATACAGAATGCACCTGTAAACATGTAACATAATGACTATATACAGAATGCACCTGTAAACATGTAACATAGTGACTATATACAGAATGCACCTGTAAACATGTAACATAGTGACTATATACAGAATGCACCTGTAAACATGTAACATAATGACTATTTCCTACATATTTATTTTCTGTGTATATTTGTTTTGTTTTTTTAATATCTTGCATTGTATTACTTTGTATTTCTGTATCCACTCAATGTTCTTGAATCCAGGACATACTGAAAACGAGAGCAATCTCAATGTATCCTTCCTGGTAAAATACTTTATAAATAAGCACCAGTATGCTGGACATGTAGGGACTCGGGGGCATGAAAAGTGGACTCTGAGCACTGGATCAAGTGGCCGTGTGCTCTTGTGAAGGCATTGGGCTTCCAGATCTGCCATGTTTTTGTGGACACACGGCACGTGCCCCTATAGATGGGACAACTTGACACCTTCTGCATCCAAGTATGTAGAATTAAGGTGCTGTTGGGAGACGCCCATAAACTAATTCAATGGTGCAAAAAGAAAAAATCCCTTCTGGTCCCACAGTGCAGAGGATGGTCCTATCCAGTGTTTCCTGGCCGAATGCAGAAGGACCCTGGGAACAATTGGTACCTGGTGTCTTTGTGTTCCTACGTGACCCCTATGCACTTGGCAGTCGTGCAGAGCACTGCAATGTGTCGCAAATGACTACAGTATGCAGAACACGAGTCTCCCCTTACACAATCTTAAAAAGAGGAAGAAAGGGGTTAATGTTTTCTAACCGATACCCAAAATACTTTACGGATTCGAAATCAACTCCATAACAAAACTTTATCAAAAGCTTACAATACACTGCGGGTGCTGTGACTTTTTTTTTTTTTTTTTTTTAGCCCAAAATACATTAAAATCCTGCTAACCGCTTGCAATTTTCCCTCCTCCATCGCAGACCTGTGACGTGCGTTGTGTTTACTTCAAGATAGCTATATACAGTTTTTCTGAATATTGTTTAATTTATTGCTTTTATTCAGTTAAACACCGGCTTCCTTTTTCAAACAGACCAGCAACCCTGACCTTAACAAGATAAATGACCAAATCAATCATTTTGCATTGAATTGTGTATAAATTCCTTTGCCTGTACAAGGCTGCCGTGCTGCGTATTATTACTTTCTAGCTCCACAGTGGATTCCCACACATGGACAAAAATTTCGGTAAACTATTTGTTTTAAATGCTTAATATATATATTAAAAATGATGTAATATTTATATTCTTGCAGAAGCCATCTGCACATCACAGCAATTCAAAGAACTGCATCCCAGAGCCCTTGTGCTGCATTCCCTTGCATGCAGCAAGGAACTCTGGGTAGGATATGCAAAATATATTTAAATTACTGTGGACACCTAGTTGGTGGGTAACATATGTCAGATGCACAGATTTGGAGATAGAGATATGAAGACTACACAGAGCAGGTACAGCCGATTTTTTATTTTTTTTATTTTTATTTTTCTCTTTCCCCCCCCCCCCCCCCCCCTTTTCATTATTTAGTTTGAATTGATCCTTTTTTTTTATTTATTTAAGAGTTCTGTCTTTGGTTTCCCTCATTTTAATTTATTTTTCCCCCCTCCCCTTTCCCCCAGCAGATGCTGCTGAGAAACTGTCTAGATGTTTCTTGTATTTATCTCCCTTGCCGCGCACAGCTGCTCCTCTTCAGCTCAGGGACTCCTGAGCCCAGAAGTACCTGAAGCTTTACTATGCAACCTGCAGAGCATAGGAACCTCGTATTGCACACTGCTACAGACTCGTGCACATCATGTACGCATGTTCCGTAGTGCCTGTGCGGAGCGACTGATCAGAGCTGCTCGTGCATGTTCAGATTCAATCCATTGTCTGCTTCTCTGAAAATAGGTCGGTCTGTCTGTCTCTCTCATATGAGGTATCATTGGAAAGGTCAGCTTATAGCCTTATCAGTGATACCAAATATAACCAGGTAAGATTTATGTAAAGATAAAATATTTTTATTTTTTCTAACACGGCTCTATTATTCAGTTTATAATTATAAAGTGAACAGTGATTCTGCACTAACTCACTTCATTTACCATACTGCCAGCAAGTGTGTATCTGGTGAAGCAACGCATTGTTTAATTCAAAACCTAGACCATGGCGCTGCAGTGAGGAGAGACGGGGACTTTGGAACCTGCATTCCTGAATTGTACACCGCACAAGGTTAAGTGAGGTGTCATTGGAAAGGTCAGAGTCTGGTATTTACATTGATATCAAACATGACCATGTAATGTGTAAAAATAAAAAGTAAATGCACAATATTTTTTTTTCTGTTCCACAGCAGAGGCAATATATGCGTTTACATATAAAACAATGCTGCTGCATTCACTTCCCTCCTCCTTTAACCATTCTACCCCACTGACTCCCTCACTCCCTGCCCCCTCTTCTACGATGTCTCCCTTTCCTCCGGTCTCGGAGGATGTCTCGGAGGATGTCTCAGAACTTCTCATCCTCCTGCCTGACCACCTGTCCACTTGATCCTATCCCCTCACACCTTATTTGGCCTGTCCTACAAGTTACTGTCCCTGTTTTGACTCATATTTTTAACCTCTCCCTCGCTCGAATCTTCCCCTCTGCTTTCAAACATGCTTCGATCACCCCCAGTCTAAAAAAAAAAAAGAAGCCATCTCTTGATCCTACCTCCCTCTTGAACTACTGTCGCATCTCTCTGCTCCCCTTTGCCTCAAATCTTAGAAGATCAGGTCTTTAACCAGCTCACCAGTTTTCTTGCTGCTAACTCTCTACTCGATCCGCACCAGTACTGTGACTGCTCTGACCAAGGTGACTGGTTTCAGCAGCAGCTAAATCATTAAAGGTTTAAACCTTAGGCGCGTTGAACAGGATATTTCTCTATATAGTGGGCTGCACCATATGGACACCTTAGATCAAATCCTAGATCTTAATGTACTATATCGTGATGTACTATATCTGGCATGAGAGTGCATCATTTGGTTGTAAAAGGAAGTACATAAATTCCCAAAATAGTTGCAACACAGTCAATAATGTTTCATAATAAAATGATCTTCTTGAATGTTCAAGTGTAGTATAGTGAAAAGCCGGTCTGGGCGTATCTTTCAAGTATTCTGCAAGGGTTAAAGAGAAAGAACCATTGCGCAGTACGCCAAAGGTTATGGCCCCTGTGATTCCCCTGGGGGGTACTTACAGTGTTGAGAGCCCTAGTCCTGGCTCTGAGGATTTTCCACCTGTAGGGTATTGTTGGGCAACCCTTAGCCCTCTTATAGATGTTCGGTCGTCCCGGAGCAGAGTCAGCGATGTTGAAGGGAAAAAACTCGGAATGTACGAATAAAAAGGAGTTCCACCCTCACATGGATAAATTTATTAAAATACGTTAAAAAAACAAATAAAAGGCACTATTAGTGCACTGAAACGCGTTTCGCCTAGATAGGCTTCATCAGTCAGTAAATTCAATTTATACATTCTCATTTTTATACACGAAGTTGTGGATGGGTACGCCCCGCTACTATCTTAGCGTGCGTTCCATCATGTTGCACTTCCGCGTCCCACCCGTGGCTCGCATGCGTTCCTCCATCGACGGATGCCGGCAAAGTCAAAATCTGCACGTGGACCCAAAGTCTCTCCCTAAAGCGTCCGGAAATTAGCGTATGCTGTGTACCATAGGTAATATCCATATATTCAATTGGGCATACAGATAAAGACATGGAATGGTGTATTGAAAGGCAATTAAAATGCCTTTTCTCTCTTTAAATGAGCAGCATTGTGTCCTACGTTTCAAGCGCTACATATTAGCATTATTCATAAGCAATTAATCATTGTGAATATGGGATATATTGATGTTATGCACCAGCATATCCCAAGAGCCAAGTACACATCAAAAATAAATCAAGTACAAATTGGAATAGCTAGCATAGCCTTCGAGCAGAAACAATAAAAGAAGAAATTCAATTAAATATAAAGTTATAAATATAAAAATTGATGTCCTCCATACGGAAGATCTAAGTATATTGCTAGATATCAAATCTATTATGATCTATTAGTTTCTCAAAAAATGGACACACTCCTCGGGCTGCGCAGAACATTTAGGATACGGTCCACAGTGCCACCAGTTCCTACTTTCCCTTTTTTGTAAATCATTAAAGGTCACTTCTCCCTCCTTTATTCTTATTGACCTTTCCGCTGCATTTGACACTGTTGATCATCCTCTCCTGCTCCTCACGCTGCGTCAACTTGGCCTAGGGTGACATTGCTCTCTCCTGGTCCTGTTCCTAGCTCTTTAAGTTCCTTCAGTGTCTCCTTCGCTGGTGTCTCTTCACCACCAGTTCCTCTTTCAGTTGGGGTACCTCAAGGCTCTTTACTGGGTCCCCTACTCTTCTCGATCTATACCGCCTCTATGGACAATCTCATCTCTTCCTGTAGATTCCAATATCACCTCGATGCTGATGACACCCAAATCTACCTTTCCTCTTGATCTCTCTCCTCCGGTGTTGGACCGTGTTACAGCCTGCCTATTGGCTGTCTCCGCCTGGGCGACTTCCCATTTCCTAAATCTCAACCTCTCTAGAAAACTGAATTTATCTTCCCTACCTCTAAAACCTCCATTTCTGTGCCCATTTCTCTTCAGGTGAATGCCACCATTACTTCTACCTCTCAGGCTTGTTGCCTCAGGGTCCTCTTGGACTCCAATCTATACTTTTCTCCTCACATTCAGTCTCTAACCAAATATTGCTACTATCACCTAAAAAACATTGCACACCTCCCTTTCTTAATCCAGACTCTACTAAAATGCCCATCCAAGCTCTTATTATCTCCCGCCTTGACTACTGTAACCTCCTTCTCTCTGGCCTTAAGAGATCCCAGATTCTGCCTATGCAGTCTGTAATGAACGCCTGTGCCAGACTCCTACACCTCACCTCCTGCACCTCTCACACCTCACCTCTCTGTCAATCTCTACACTGGCTCCCGTTTCCTTTTAGAATCAAATTCATTATACTGGTGCTCATGTACAAAGCTCTCCTTAACCATGCTGCTGCCTACATCTCCTACCTTAATAGCAGGTACATCCCATCCCGACCACTTTGCTCGGCCATTGATCTGATGCTATCAGTCCCTCGTACCCGCACCCCCAACTTTCACCTTCAGGATTCCTCTCGAGCTGCCCCTTTTTATGGTACTCCCTCCCCCGCAACATCAGACTCGGCTGTCTTTCCAGTCCTTCCAGAAGTCTCTGAAAACGCATTACTTTAGAGAAGCCCATCAGCTCACTCCATGATCCCCCCCACTGCACATTTCTTGCTCCTCTTCCCATTCAGTCCTCATGCAACTCGCTACTTCAAATACCCTATTTGTCACCTAATGTGTCACCCCTCTCCTCTTAAATTGTGAGCTCTCGAGCAGGGTCCTTCCTCCTTCTGTTCCGTGTGGGTAATATATGTATACTTGGTATTCGGTTTCTCCCATTGTACAGTGCTAAGGAATTTGTTGGCGCTTTATAAATACTTGTAACTGTAATTCAGATAAGGCAACAGATTCTGCCTCTTTTGATTTGAGTGTGGAGAGTTTTTTAAAGCGTTTTTTTTTTTTTTTTTGTTGGCCTCAAAACGAAAATTTAAATAGTAATTTTGACATGTTCCTTTTCTTTGTTGGGGGGGGGGGGTAGGGGCACTCCACATTTCTGTGCCTACAGGCTCCTGAGGTGCAAATCCGGCCCTGTCTGAGCATGCACGTTATCGCAGGCTGTCTCCGATGATGAGCTGTGAATGCCAACGTCACTAGCGAACAATTTGGTGAAAGTCAAAATCCTGGCTGCAGTGCTGGGTGGGGTGGAAGAAACTCCTACACTTCATCCGGCATTTCTGGGGGGGAGTGAGACTCTACACCAGTGTTTCCCAAACCTCAGGACCCTCTGCCTCGCCAGGTTTGCAGGATTTCTGAAGCACAGCACAGGTGATATGATTTTCTGCTCAGTGATTGCAGGATTCTGTCTGCATTTCCCCCAAGGTGATCCTTAAAACCTGTCCTCTTTTAGAGGGTCCCGAGGACAGGTTTGGGAAACACTGCTCTACACATGCTGATGCCTTTAACGAGCTCAAGTGGTCAGGATGAATTAACTATTCCTTTTTAACCACTTCGCTGCGGAGGATGCGCTCAGCGCGTTCTGCCGCAGGAAGGGTTGGCTGCGGAAGACGCGCTGAGCGCGTCCTCCCGAAGCAGCCTGCGATCGGCCGGATTCCGGCCGATCGCTGTGCCCCCCGGTGCGGGCTGACATCTCGGATGTCAGCCCGTCAATCCGGGACCGCCGCGGGCACAATAGATGTCATCGCGGCGGCGCGATGACATATATTTCAGGCGCCCCCCGCGTGTGCAGAGGAGGCGCCTGAAAGGGAGTGGGGGGGGAGGTCCTTCGGACCTCTCTCCCTCCCGATCGCGGGTGTCCTGAGCTTAATGCCAGGCACTGTTTGGAAGGGCACAGCCTGCCCTTCCAAATGGTACCTGGCATTAACCCCATGGGGGCCGGATTACGAATCGGAGCCGAAAAGCACCGGTTCGTGATCCTTTCCCGGAGCTGGCCGACATCTTGGAGCGTAGAATAAATAAAGAATTATGGGAAACAAAATTTAATATGAAAAATGCTAAAATTTTTGAAAATTTTTGAAAAGCCATTGTGTGCGTCAAGGTGCTGGACGTCGCAAAAGCACTGCGTCTGACATCTCATCACTCACATAACGCTACGCGGTCGTGGCGCACTCTGCACGTCCGTCTAGCGGTTTTACGTTCTTGCCTAACTTGTGTCCGTTTGCCACGTGCATTGCGTGTGCGCAGTTTGGGTGAGCGTGTGTGGGGTCTCTTGCTCATTATTCTATGGTATGACGGACGGTAAACTGTGTGGCTACACGGCCGCGATCACTGCGTTCGTCTGACACAGGCTGCAGTCACACAGAGCGCACTTTTTGCTGTCCCTCGTAGCTTTTCAATGGAGTCAATAGAGCACAACACAAGAATAGGGCTGCAACTGACGATTATTCTCATCGATTAGTTGGCCGATTTATTATTTCGATTAATCGATTCATCGGATAAAATAAAAATTGTTTACTTAATAGGAATTTTTAAAACTTTTTTTTCATAAGCAAATTGCGTAGCTTGCGTACTTTTCACACAAGGCATGCGAGTGCTTGGTCAGAGGGATGGGTTGATGCTGCATGCGTAGCTTAGGCTGGCGGCACACAAGCGTTTCTAAGCGAGAGGAAGGAACGTCCGTGAGAATGGACGTTCCTTCCACTCTGTGCGCTCAGAGTACAAAGCACGATCCTCCTAATGGAGGATCGTGCTTTGTATCCCCATCAGCGTTCGTTTAGCTTTTTGACGGGGAAGGGCTTTTTCACGTCTAGCGGTTGGTCCTCCCCATCAAAACAGGACAGACGCAGGGAAGTGCGGACGCACGGAAGCACTAACTGCGCTCGTGTGCCGCCGGCCTTAAGCCCATGTTTGCTTTTTCAAATGAACGTGGCTACAAGCACTTGGTCACAGATGATGATGTCAGCATGAAATCGGGGCTAATAAGCTAAAGTGGTCAATGTGCGTAGTATCCCTTTAAATAATTTTGTGAACAAACCGAGTGGGAGAAGGTGGAAGGGAGTGACTTTGCTCAAGTGGCTTGACCGGAGTGTGAAAGTGAGTGGGTATGGACAAAAGGATCTGCGTGTGGGAGTGAGTTTGGGGAAAAGGACCAGACCAAAGGGAGGGAATGGCAGTTCCTGACCAAAGAGGGTGTGGCGGGGTGGTGGCACAGGACTCCAGCTTCAAGTAAGGATTAAACACAGGCATACAGCTCCTTCACCCAGTGGCAGTATCCTATTGTTTGTGTTATAGTTCTGCTACTGTTGTAAACGTAATAAAAACAAACTGGTTGTGTCCGACATAATCTTAGAACTAAATCATAGCGAGTAAAGCAGCGGCGCATCTTCTCCAATCAGCTCCAAAGCTGAGGTTATTTACGTTTGACTGAATCTGACTCTAAACCGAGTGTGCTGTACACAGGACGATTAATCGATTAATGGAAATAGTTGACAACTATTTTAATCGGTTGTTGATTAATCGATTTAGTTTCAGCCCTACACACGAAGCACGTGCGCATCTTTTCACACATGGTTGACGCCAAAACGGCATCGACCTGAAAAAGCTACAACGGACATAGAGAAACCCCTGCATACAGCTTTTCACTTTCTATTCTCAATGTCCGTCATAACTGATACAATGTAACCACAAACTCATCCGTTATAAAGTGTATCCGTTGACTAATTGCACTCGCTCACAGCCCACTGTTTCTTCTTTGGAGCTTTTCTTGTCATTGGCCTGAAAGGGTTAAGCCCTTTAAAAAGTAGCGTGCCCTCAAACGCTCTGCTGAGCAGCACAAAAATATGTGGAATAATGCGCAAATGTTTATAAACGCTGCACGGCCGTGCAAAGCGAGGTGCCGCGTGCGTCGATGGCGGCGCTGGGGTTAACTACTTACTGTGCAAAATGTGCTCCCCCCCCCCCCCCAGAAACGGTCATTTGTTAAAATTCTTTAAAATGCATGATCTGTCTGGTGATTTAACTCCTTCATTGCTGGGATTCGGGGGATATTGTTAGCAGTGGGCACTTTTTTTTTTTTTGTTAACCGGTTTCTTGGTTTCACCATCATTTCTTACCTATTAAGTGCATCCATATGTATTTTCTCTTCTGTAACAGACCTTTTTATTACCTTTTTTTTTTTATATATATATATATATATTATTCCCAGGCATTTTCATGCAGTATTTATTTATTTTTAATCTCCCTGGCGGTTAAATTTCAATGCTGATACACTCGGGCTGATACATACCTGTCCCTGCGTTCCCTCGCTGTCCTCCCACAATCGCATTCACTTCCGGCCAATCGCGGCATCCTGCTTCCATTTTCGCGAGAAGGTAACCAGGAAGTAGGACGCCGCGATCAGACGATGGTGACTGTGGGAGGTCATCGAGGGAACGCTCGGGACAGGTATGTATGCAGCCAGAGTGCGGCTCGGTTAGTTTTCAGCATTGAAATTTAACCCCGAGCCACACTCTAATACCACCAGGGGGCTGAATAAATGGTATCAATTCTGACATATAGAATATGTCAAAATCTGACCGCCAGGGAGGTTAACGCCTTTGAAAGGTGTTTGTTTGTGTTTTACCCTTGTTCGGGTTGTCGGCTTTCTTCGGATCGATTTCGGCGGTTTTTCGTTTCGGATCAATTCGGCGGCCGATTCACTGCACTTTGGGGACCCTACGGTGAATGCTGAATTCACGCAGGGTCGGCGAATTGAACTCGCCGAAGTGCTGCGAACGAGAGAGCACCGACCTGTTGGTGACATTTCGGTGCACTCTGAATAACTCGGTTACTAAAGTTGTTTGTTGTTTTTTTTTTGTCCGCGTGCATCCCGTTTGGAGATTATAATATCTATCTACGTGAAAAGATCCTAGGTTGGGGGTGCGACAGGTGCACTTTAAGAGGGTGAGGTCACAGGAACAGCGCAGAAACATACAGGAATTCACCAAGTACGTGCAGCCGGGCCTGTCACGTTGGCATGTTTGTGTCACGAGGTTGGCGTCTCTGTTTAATGACATGTAGAGTCAGCTTAGGGCTTGGTAATAAAGATAAGAGGGGGGGGGAGGGATATGAGCCGCTCCTGTACGCCCACATGAAGTCATTTACAGCTCTGCAGCCCTATGATAATACAATAACAGTATTAATAATCGGCATCATCATATCTACATTGTTTCTGCAGTGAGCTGTAGTCGGGGTTGCCAGATCGGCCATGTTTTCCCGGACACACATAATTTATTCACTCTGATGGGCTGTACATGAGAAATACCACCCTGCAGCATGTATAACTCATGTGCTGCAGGTAAATAGAATAGGAATCCAAGGTGACCTGCCTTGATTCCTTCCTACAGCATATGAATAATACATGTTGCAGGACAGCACTTTTCACTGTGCTCCCCTCTGCATGAAATGGTAAGTGTCCAGGAAAACATGGCCGATCTGGCAACCCTAGCTGTAGTGTGTGTGTGTGTGTTGTCACCCAGCGCATGGCTTATTGTGTATCTGTCTATGCAGCTGGATTCTTCATATATCTTTGCAAAGCATCAGATTATAACCAGATACCCAGCACATACAAATTGTATCCGTATAAATCCTCCTAACTCTACCACACGGTGGCAGCATGCAGCACGAATGTTGTGTAAATGCACAGGATCCAATGGCAAACGGCTTTAATGTTTGTGTTCTCGTTCCGTTAGAATTGCCTGTATAGCGCCAACATATTCCGCTGCGCTTTGTGTGTGGCACTTGTTAACCCCTTAGTGACCGGGCGGTTTTACACAAATCCGTCCTTTAGTGACCGGTGCTGTTTTTACGTTTCTGCGCTGTTAGGGTTTACGTCAAATTTTCCTCTTACTCGTTTATGTAACCCACACACATTTTACACTGTTTTTCTCGTCATTAAATGGACTTTATAAAGATACCATTTTTTTCATTTCATATAATTTACTATAAAAAATATTGTGAAATATTACAAAAAAATTGAAAAAACACCACTTTTTCGAACTTTGACCCCCAAAATTTCTTATGTATCAACAACCGTCAAAAAAATTTAATTCCTTAGTAGTTTCTAAATTTAGTTCTGAGTTTAGCAATACCCAATGTTTACATATTCCTCGCTTTTTTCCTTATTTTATGCAACAATAAGTGCAAGTAGCACTTTGCCATTTCCAAAGAGTTTATTTTCAAAACTAGTCATAGTGACATTGTAACACTGATATCTGTCACTAATTCCTGAATAACCCTCCACATATAAATATTTTTTTAAAGTACACAAATCAAGGTATTAAACTTGGGGTATTTTGACTCTTTCCATGCAAACCATTTTACCACAAATCTTGCCAAAGTTTGAGGAAAAAAAAAAGTTTTGGTGTTTTTTTTTTTTTTTTTTTTTTTTTGTTTTTTTTTTGAACGCAATTTAAGAATACATGTACTGTGAATTTTAAGGTTTACTGCCAAAAAAAACCCCCCAAAATATGTTCAGCAACATCTTCTGAGTAAACTGATACCACCCATGTATAGGTATGTCGGGTCATTTGGGGGCTAATAGGCCTTATTTGGGGGGTGCACATTTCAGTTTTCCAACTTGGAATTTTCACATTTCGTCATCATGCACCCATGTCCTATTTGGGACATTTTTGAAGCCGGCCAAAGTAATTTACCCCCATCAAACAATATATTTTTAGAAAGGGCACACCCTAGGGTGCTTCAAAGAATTGTTTTTTCACACACATTGTACTTTAGGCATGAATTGTCAAATCCAGTTATGGGTTACTGCCAAAAAACACCCCAAAATATGTTCAGCAACATCTTCTGAGTAAATTGATACCACCCATATATAGATTTGTTCTGTTGTTTTTGGGGTGCTACGCCAATCTTTTGACATGTGCTTGTCAATTTTCTAATTTGACATACAGTATCTTCTTTGCTTATCTTCTTTTTAGGGGCCTTTTTACATACCCCAGTTTTATGAACGTGCATATATTTGGTAAGCTAACACCCCAAAGTATTGTAAATGGAGTGTTTTTATGCTATGGATGCAACCGTTTGCTCCAAACAAATTGGATACTGTTAGGTCATTTTTCATTTTCACACCCACATTAGATTTGGACTGTGATTTAGGAGACACTGTTGTTTGTTACTGCATGAAAACTCTCCAGGTTGTTTTCTGCAAGGTCTCCTGAGTACACCCATGCCCCCCATGCATAGGTTTGCCAGGATTTTGGGAAGGTTCAAATACAATTTTTATGACTTTGTCATTGGAGTTGAAATTGAGATTATTTCTTCAGCTAGGCCTATCTTTGGTTTTGGGTCTACCGCATACCCCAGTTTGAATTATTGCCAGAAAATTGTTTATATTTGTTATGTTGACACCCCAAGGTATTGCATATGGAGTGCTTTGATGCCATGGATGCAACGGTTTTAGCCCAAAACATTTGAGAAGGTGTGTGGCGGTAATTTTTCAATTGTCAGATTTTTACGCCCACATTAGATTTGGACTGTGATTTAGGAGACACTGTTGTTTGTTACTGCATGAAAACTCTCCAGGTTGTTTTCTGCAAGGTCTCCTGAGTACACCCATGCCCCCCATGCATAGGTGCGCAAAAATTTTGGCAAAATACAGCACCAATTGTAGAACAGAAAAATGTAGGAATAAAATGTAAAAGTCTGGTGCAGTAAAAGGAAAAAAAAATGCTAAACTGAACTAACTAACTAGACTGTAAGAAAAGAAATCACAGATCACGCACAGTGTGATATATCTTGAAACCGTCCCCAAGACACAGACCGGGTTGTCCAGGGCATTCTGGGCAGTAAAAGATTGTGTCTCTCCTCTGCCCCCTCTTGAAACACACCCTGCATCTTTTTTGGGGTTTCTGTTTGCCCTCAGTAGGGGGGATTTTATAAATAAAATGTGTAGCCCCAACTCTGTCCCCCATCACTGCCCGGGGAGCAGGTGCATCCTGGTACAAAAACCCCAAAATGAGCTGGAGCTGAAACTGTAAAAGCAAAAAGGCATTGTGGGTTGCAATTTGCATCAGGTAAATTGCAACCTTTTTGTACCAGGCCCTTGACTTCCGCATAATCTGGTAGGGCTGGAGCAGCTGATCTGCCAGATCAACCCCACCCATATGCCGGTTATAGGCTTTGATGCACACTGGCTTCCTGATGCTCTCAGCTCTGCCACGTACAGAGACCTCCACAGACCTCTCAGTGTGGATGGTGGATAGAAGGTATACATCCTTCTTGTCTCTGTACTTGACCGCCAACAGCTCCTCTTGGCGCCGAGCTGAGGCCTCCCCCCCCCCCTTTTTAGCCGGGTGCGGACAAGCTGTGCTGGGAAACCTACGCGGTTCTTGCGAACAGTACCGCATGCTGCTGTATCAAAACAATACAGCAGCTTGAACAAAGGGACACTTGTATAAAAATTATCAACATACAAGTGGTACCCTTTGTTCATGAGGGGAAAAAGTAGGTCCCACACAATCTTGCCACTGGTTCCCATGTGTTCTGGGCAACCTGGAGGGTCAAGGCTACTATCCTTTCCCTCGTACACCCGGAAGGCCTGAGTATACCCACTCTCGCTGTCACAGAGCTTATACACCTTCACTCCATACCTGGAGCGTTTGGAAGGAATATACTGCTTGAATCCCAGCCTTCCCTTGTATTTCATTAGGGATTCATCCACGCAGATATTCCTTCCAGGTGTATAAGCGTTTACAAACCTGGCGGCGAAGTGGGTAATCAGGGGGCGGATTTTATACAGCCTGTCAAACTGGGGATGCTCTCTAGGAGGGCACAGGCTGTTGTCACTGAAGTGCATGAAACGCAAAAGGTTTTCATACCTTCTACGTGACATTGATTGGGGGTAAATGGGGGTAGAGCAGATGGGGCTACTGCTCCAGTAGGATCGAATTGAGGGCTTCTTTATGATGCCCATCAGCATAGTAAGTGCCCAGAATTTCAGAAATTCTGGCACATCTAGCGGGGTCCATTGCTGCCTTGCCAAGTAGGAGTCTGGCTTCGCAGCACAATGCTGATGGGCATACAGATTTGATTGGGCCACGATGTGGCCCAACAAATCATCCCCCATAAACACCTGCAAAAACTGTGTGGCGGTAAATCCTGCAACATCAATATTGATGCCAGGATTTTCCGTGAAAGGAGGGATATCTGGCCTCTGGTGATGAGGCACTACCCACTCCTCAGCTGGAGCTGTGCGTCTCCTGCTGGCAGGTGGTGGCCCAGGATCTGCATCAGAAACATCACTAGATACATCATCCAGCGTAGATAATGTATCTAGCGTCGTCTCTGAGCAGTTTGCGGGGTCAAAATCAGAGTCTGACGCAGATGCCTCAGACTCTGACGCCAGGATGGCATATGCCTCCTCGGCGCTGTACACCCTCTCAGACATTATATATAATAGATTATAAAATTTTATAATTATAACCGTTGGGTTTCACAAGAAAATACAAATAAACACCTAAATCTCTCTAAATCTCTCTAAACCTGCCTCAATTCTTCTAAATCTCCCTAAAATCTCTCTAAATCTGCCTCAATTTTTCTAATCTCACTAAGGCTAGGGTCAGACTAACGCATTTTCGCGTTGTCTGTGAAAAAGTGCGTTCGAACGAATGGACGCATTTTTTCACGGAGTACGTGATAGCGGTCATACGATGCGCATTTGCGTTCGTGATTTTGTACGGATCATCAATAAAACAGTTTTGCATCTCGACGTTATGTTGGCCGGACATTAGCAGTGTCTGACATCTCCAAATCACGCACACACGCCGCTAGCGGACGCAGCGCACTCTGTACGTCAGTACTAGCGGTTTCACGTTCTCGACAAAATGCGTTCGTTTGCCACTTGCGTTGCGCAGCCAGACTTTCGTGCGACCGTACTTCGTGTGTTCCTCGGCATTGGACGTCATTTGCTGCTAGCACGGCCGTGATTTCGTGCGTTTAAACGCACGTTAAAACTGCTTTCATCTGACCCTAGCCTAAATCTACCTAAAATCTCTAACCTGTCAAATCTGATCTCGCTCTCTCGCTCACCAAAACACAAGTGAGGAGAGGGAGGGAGAATCACAGAGGTCAGAGCCAATATTTACAAAATATTGACCTGACAAATTAGAAATTTTATTTAGATTTTTTCTTACTTCTGATTGGATGTTGCTAGCCTGCCTCTCTGAGGCAGGCTAGGAACATCCCACACAGCCCCAAGATGACCCTGCCCTTAGAAGGGCAGCGCCATCTTGGCTGTCACTTTTATTTTATTTTATTCATTTTTATTTTTTTACACTTTTTACACTTTTTTTTTTTTTTTTTAGTCTGCTGGGTGCCTTGATCCCTCGAGGCACCCAGCAGAGCACCTGATCACTTATGTGATCTTTTTTGTACTGAGTGCCACGATACCTCGTGGCACTCAGTACTTCCTGCCGCTACCGGAAGTGATCGCTCGGGGGGAGCGATCACAGACGGACCGGCGGCAGGTAACCCTATTGCAAGGATGCCTCGATGTCGAGGCATCCCTGCAAATATACTCAGAGCAGCTGGAAGCGATACCGATCGCTTCCAGCGCTCTGTAGAAGTGCGGGGCACCTGTCCGGCGAAACCGGATGTTGATCGGTCCCGGGGAGCGATCACAAGGTGCCCCGGCACTTCTAACCGCCATTGCATGGATGCCTGGACTCCCAGGCAGCCTGCAATGGCGTTTGAGCTGCTGGAAGCGATCCGATCGCTTCCAGCGCTCAAAAGACCGCAGGACGTACCATGTACGTCAGCGGGTCTAAAAGAGACCCGCGGCCATGACGTACATGGTACGTCCGCGGTCACTAAGGGGTTAATTCGGGTTTGTTTTGACATACCCACTGCACAGTAAGGAGGACCCTGCTCAAGGGAACAAATTTAGGGCCCATTACATTCTTCACGCAAAAATGCACGGTAAACACGTGAATGTTTGCACGAAGCTTTAAACGTTACTACGTGTAAAATCAACGGTGGTTTTACAATCCTCCCGCATTTTTTCATCCGTCAAAAAAATAACGTGTGCAAAAACGCACATGCAGTAACCTTGCGTGCAGAAATCAGTGTGCGGACTGTTTTTTTTTTTTTCCCGTTTTTTTTCACGCAATTTCAGCCAATCAGAATTAAGAACCTTAATTGTCTTCTGTTTAAGTTTTTGTGCCTGTCAAAGTCAATCTGTGCATATATGCTGCATCAAAAAAAGCACGCACAACTTCTCAAATTTGTTTGGGTATGTGTAGAATGTGTAACTATACTTTGCTGCGTAAAATTTTTTGGGCTGGTGTATTTGGCTTCGGCCAGGTTGATAGAATTTGCCATTGACACCAGCTTTTAGGAGTTGCTAAAATTATGTGCGCAAAGGCTGTGCGTTACAAACTGCGTATAGATTGTGTGCTGGTACGCGGATGGTATTACAAACGCATTTGCGCTCACAATGTTAAGTATAGGACGCGCAAAGTACAGTAAGCACGCACAGCGTTCGCACAGGTTCATTTGTTTGTAATGCACTAGTTACAGCTTCTGTAAGTGGTAGTGTCCCTTTTAAGGTTCCTCATTGCATTGGGTAGAAATCCCATTCAGATTAATGGAATGAAAAATGTTGAATTTCCCCCAATTCCCAACGTAGTGAATTTCCCCTGCGGTATGTGGTGCTTTAGCCACGTACAGGATAGTTTTTCTCATCATGCTGCACTTTGGGGAATCTGTTTTCAAACATTCTCTCATGGACATTCTGTTTTTGCAAAGCTTCATGAACTTTCTATAGATTTAAACATATATTGCAAAAGTCTGTTCTTTTGTACATATTTTTTTCACAATTTGCGACACCTATACACACTGTATAATCCAGGAGCAGGTAGCTGCAAACTCTGAGGATTCTCACTGGCTTTTACATTTTTGTTTTAAATTTATGTGTGTGCAAAAAAAGTACAAAGTATTTAGTCAGCCACCAATTGTGCAGGTTCTCCCACTTAAAAAGATGAGAGAGGCCTGAAATTGTCATCATAGGTACACTTCAACTATGAGTCAAAATGAGAAAAAAAAATCCAGAAAATCACATTATCTGAATTTTAAAGAATTTATTTGAAAATTTTATGGTGGAAAATAAGTATTTGGTCAATATCTCAAGTCCATCTCAATACTTTGTTATATATCCTTTGTTGTCAATGACAGAGGTCAAACGTTTTCTGTAAGTCTTCACAAGGTTTTCACACACTGTTGCTGGTTTTTTTGCCCTTTCCTCCATGCAGATCTCCTCTAGAGCAGTGATGTTTTGGGGCTGTCGCTGGGCAACACGGACCTTCATCTCCCTCCAAAGGTTTTCTATGGGGTTGAGATCTAGAGACTGGCTAGGCCACTCCAGGACCCTGATATGCTTCTTACGAAGCCAATCCTTCGTTGCCCGGGCGGTGTGTTTGTCATTGTCCTCCTGAAAGACCCAGCCATGTTTCATCTTCAATGCCCTTGCTGATGGAAGGAGGTTTTCACTGAAAATCTCACGATACTTGGCCCCATTCATTCTTCCCTTTACACGGATCGGTCGTCCTGGCTCCTTTGCAGAAAAACAGCCCCAAAGCATGATGTTTTCGCCACCATGCTTCACAGTAGGTATGGTGTTCTTTGGATGCAACTCAGCATTCTCTCTCCTCCAAACACAACAAGTTTTTACCAAAAAGTTCTTCTTTGGTTTCATCTGACCATATGACATTCTCCCAATCCTGTTCTGGATCATCCAAATGCTCTCTAGCAAACTTCAGACGGACCCGGACATGTACTGGCTTAGCAGGTGGACACGTCTGGCACTTCAGGATTTGAGTCCCTGGCGGCGTAGTGTGTTACTGATGGTAGCCTTTGTTACTTTGGTCCCAGCTCTCTGCAGGTCATTCACTAGGTCCCCCCGTGTGGTTCTGGGATTTTTACTCACCGTTCTTGTGATCATTTTGACCCCAAGGGGTCTCTCATAATTGAAGTGTACCTATGATGACAATTTCAGGCCTCTCATCTTTTTAAGTGGGAGAACCTGCACAATTAGTGGCTGACTAAATACTTTTTTGCCCCACTGTATATCTCATTTAAATTGTGGTGGAGGGCAAAAAGGCGAGATTAAAAGCCTCCACACAGCAAATAGGAATTGTGGAAGACCTTTACACATCCCAGCAATTCAGAGAACTGCTTTACAGAACTCATGTGGTACATTCCCCATAGGCAGCAACGAACTCTGGGTAGGACATGCAAATGAAGTCCAATTTCTCACTTTTTTGCAGCCTGGGTCTGTTTTAACACAGAACCCTCCTTGCCAGTACAATGCCATACTAGATGGCTTTTCTGTGTTAAACCAGACCTAGGATGTGAGAAAGTGCTGACTTCATTTGCTGCTATATATTTCCTGGGGGGGTAAAGCATCAAACTACGACTGATCACAGCCTGTCTCCTGCTGATGAGGGTACAATAAGCCTGAAACAGCTGTACAGGAGTGGCTGTGACCTGTTGTTGATACCTGATCTTTGCTAAAAAAAAAAATAAGCCCTCTAGTACGGCTTGGTATTGATTAGAGGGTTCTGTGTGAAAACAAACCCAGGATGCAAAAGATGGGAAATCGCAGATGTCATTTGCAAATATTACCCAGAGTTCTTTGCTGCATATGAGGAATGTAGCACATGAGCTCTGTGATGCTGTTCTTTGAATTGCTGTGATGTACAAATGACTTCTGCGATAATATATATGTATATATTATTTTTCTGTTTCCAAAAAATGTGTATTTGGCTGTTCCGATTTCTGACTGGCTCCTAAAATGTAATTCTTCAAGACCTGGTTTAATCCCCATTTCTGGATCATGGGGCCAGTGAATTGAGTTAGTAGAACATTTGGACATATTACCCTGTAAATTATAATTATCAAAACAAGCTTTTTGTTGCTCCTACATATTTTAATTTTTGTGGTGGGGGGATGGAATGAAGAATAGATCAGAGGGAATCTGTATTAGAGACAGAATGTGAGAAGGGAAACTGTTGAGTCAGATCGGAGCGAGAGGATTGGCGGGCTGGGGGATTATACGGATACGTTGCCTGATCCCTGTGCGGTCTTAATCCGGCTCCGCCAGCCTTTAATCAGAATAAGATCTCAGAAACGCTATAAAATAAACTCGTTCGCTGGCACGGGACTCGTGCTTCCACGTGTTAATCTAATTAAAGCAATCTGACAGATTTAGATGAATATCTCTATGGAAAGAATGGGAACAGTAACACGGGCGCAAAATAGGACTGACAGGAAAAATGGCCACGCACATCTACTAGACCGACAAATTCTACTTCATATATAAAACGTTCATGTGTGGGTTTGCGCGTGGGCTCGAATGTTCGTGTGTGGGTTTGCATGTGGGCTCAAATGTTTGTGTGTTTCTGCGTGTGGGCTCGAATGTTTGTGTGTTTCTGCGTGTGGGCTTGAATGTATGTTTCTGTGTTTCTGCGTGTGGGCTCGAATGTTCGTGTGGGTGTCTGCGTGTGGGCTTGAATGTTCGTGTGTGTGTTTCTGCGTGTGGGCTCGAATGTTCGTGTGTGGGTTTCTGTGTGTGGGCTCAAATGTTCGTGTGTCGGTTTCTGCATGTGCGCTCGAATGTTCAGGTGTGGGTTTCTGCATGTGCGCTCGAATGTTCAGGTGTGGGTTTCTGCGTGTGCGCTCGAATGTTCAGGTGTGGGTTTCTGCGTGTGCGCTCGAATGTTCAGGTGTGGGTTTCTGCACGTGGGCTCGAATGTTCTTATGTTGGTTTGTGCGGGCTCCAATGTTTGCGTGTGGGTTTGTGCGGGCTCCAATGTTTGCGTGTGGGTTTGTGCGGGCTCCAATGTTTGCGTGTGGGTTTGTGCGGGCTCCAATGTTCGCGTGTGTGTGTTTGGGCTTCGAATGTTTGCACACATGAACAGGTTGATTCGCCCTTATCTTGAATTCTTGATTGTTACAAAATCTGAATTTTAACTTTTTTTTAAAAAAATTTATTTTTGTAGCGCCGATATGATGCCAAAAGTGTAAAATTCTACACCGGACCTCATGACAAAATTATTTAAAATATTGGACAAAATGACCTTCAGGCTGTGTATAAATTTAGTGTTTAGACTTTAATTTTATCACCAGAATATCTCGTTATATGCAAATATTTAAAAATCCAAAACATGTCTGATCCTGAGCAGTGTGTGTTTGTGTTAGATATAGCTTGCGATATACTTGCTTTGGTGCCAATTATCCATATACTCAAAGGATCCAGATGCACAAGAAAGACTTCTTAATCCTGAGAATTATAAATTCATTGCATAGATAAACGTTTCAGTCCCATACGGGGCTTTTCTGAAGATCATGGGAAAAGTCGCGTATGCGACTGAAATGTCGATCTATGCAGTAAATGTATTCTTTTCATGATTTAAGGAGTCTTTTGTTGTGCGTATGGATCCTTTGAGGATATATAACTTTTTTTAAATGGTTTCTATGATGCCTGTAGAAGGGGGGTATCAAGTCTCTTGGTGTCTCATTAAATCATTAAAGGAACACAAATCAAACCCGATTAGCTTGTCTCCCGATTCCCCCTTCCTTTAAAATAGAGCCAAGCGCAGTTGCTAAATTCCTCCGAGATCAAATGTATTGCGTTACCAGCTGATATAAATAGTTGGACATGGTGGTCTTAACCTGCGGCACTTGTATCCCCCTCCAATCCATATGTGGTACTCGGCCCCTCATGGGCTCATGTGTGCAGGCAGGGCGAGTGTGGAGAAGGAGCTGGTGTTCCATTATTCATCCTGCTCGTATTGTTAGGGTTTGGCGGTCCTAGTTAGGCTGGCGGTGAGTAAGAAGTGGTTGCTATTTGTCATCATGCTGGGTTTGGTACCGCACAACAATAACACTGTACTGTTCGTGTTTTCTTTTGTTTGCGTGTATTTACCAAGGTTAAGTATACAGGTACGGTGTAAGTTTAATCGGCACCGTCCCAAAAAGGTCCTCTCGTTAAAGCAGACTGCAGTGTATTGGCCATTGTGGACCAAAACAAGTATTTGTGAGCCAGGCAAAAATTCCCTTGGCATCCCACTGGCACGCACACTCAATCATGCCTACTACATAGCTACCCACACCATCTTGCAGTTATCCTCCTCTCCGTCTCCTGCTTTGGGAAGGAGTGTGAGGAAAGAGATGTTGGGTGTCTCGTAGGGAGTGTATGCTCCTTTTTTTTCGTTCACGATTGAGCTGATCCTCCACTCCAACGTAACATTTTCCGGTATCGATGGGAGGATGAGATATTCAGGTTATTCCTCTGATTTACACTGAACGGCGAATTCCACCGTTCGGTGCAATTTGTCAGAAAGCTGTCAATTCACAAAATACAGGAGAACTGATGGTGAAATACGGTAGAATTCCACGACACTGGAACTATCGTCTATTCAGACTGCATTTGAATCGAAATTTCGGCGAAATTATCATTTTTATATAGCGCCAAAGGGAACGAGATGCAGATAAACGGACATAGGATGGAAACTAGGTGTAGAGCGTCCTGTTCATAGGAGCTTACAGTCTAGAGGGATTTGGGCTTGAGGAAAACCAGGGGGGTTTACTGGACGTCAGGATCATTAGTTCCAGTGGTTTGGGAATGGTGGGGCCATTGTAGCAGCTTCAATCATGTGTGAGTAGGTGAGCAGAGGGAGGAGTTGCATCATTGATGTGGTACGCTAATCTGAAGAGATGGGTTTTGAGGGATTTCTTGAAGGCCTGAAGATCAGGGGAGAGTTTGATAGGGCGAGGTAAGTCATTCCATAGGACCGGAGCTGCCCTTAAGTCCTGGAGGCGAGAGTTGGCAGCGCGGGTGTAGACAGATGACATTTGGAGATCGCCTGCTGACTGCAATTAACGAAGACCTGTGAGGAGGAGTCGAGCTTTTGAGAGATTTGACGTGCCCTGATTCTCGGCGTTTCAATTCGACAAGCTTAAACAGGGGAATGTAATTTATCCTTATTTATTTCCTTTTTTTTAAAAAGACCATTTTTTTATTTCTGGTAGAAACCCTTATTTTTTTGAAAGACCCCTCAGTATCTTTTGCATTTTTTTTTAAAGACTTTTTTTATTGACCTGTTTTGTTTCAAATGACCTTTTTTATTATTTGGATACATTTTAATACTTTTTTTTATTGGTAGAACCTATTCGAGTAGGAGACTTCCTTTTTTCTTTCCAGTTTAGTGGATTTCGCCGAGGCAATTTCAGCGCCTTTTGCCGACCTATGATAACTGCTTCAGCGACTCGATTTTCGGCTAAATATGGTGACCATTCGTTGACTGCGGTGTTTTTTCAGCTAAATGGAACTGCTGAAATACAAAGCACTGAAATTGCATTCCTTCTCAGTGCTTTTTAAATAGACCCCATTGTTTCCATCCTTCCAATGTAGTGAATCAGTGTTCCAAGACGGAGGAATGTCAAAAGAGAATCTAAAGTCAACCTGCTCCCCACTAGGTCATGGAGGTGGCCATTCGACATTTTTCTTTGTACTTGGATATATGCTTGGCACAAGGTCCGTGCAGGAGGCCATAAAATGTTCTTTTTCACCAATGGGCATATGAGACCAATCAGATCTTATTTGTAGAGATTCTCCCAGCATTCCGCTCTTCAGGATCGTGACTTGCTGATTCTCCATGGTAACGTGTAAGAAAGGGGACAATCTCGGAGCACGAGAACCTCAACGAGGGGAAATGTAATCTTCCCATAAAGACCATGTCTTATGTGGATGCCATGTATTGCAGGATCATCTTTATGCCTGAAATAAGAGATGATTTACCTTCTTGTCCGTTACTCGTAGAAACTGACTTATCTGCCCATGAAAACTTCCTTCAATCCAACCTAAAATGTGATGTCTTGTTACAGTAAAGGATTATTCTTCATTTGTGTTGGATTTCTGTAGCCGGGACAGAGGTATGCGATCCCCGGTATGAAGTGGGAATAAGATGCTCTGCTCTCCTTCAGGACTCTTACGAAGCCTCTTGGGATCCCGTCCAAGCGTATAATGGGACAAGCCAAAATTCATGCAACCATGCACACGGCTTATGTATTGTAATGTGTGCCTTGAGGAAGCTTTTCATTTAGTGACTCTTCCCTGGCTGTCGGAAAGGTACATCCCCATGCGCTCTAGATCTACAATACTCATGACTGATCACTAGCTATTTGTAGAACATCCTGGACATGGCTTTCCCTGGTTTCACTGTGATCTGTCTATGTTCTCCGTATGTGTGTCTCTGTATTATTGGATAATGGTAAGCAATATCGTGGTTAAACACACGCGTTATGTTCTGGCCATTTATGGTGAGGCTCCTACTACCGACTCATGTGTTTTTTGTTGGTCCTTAATAATCACTAAAATAATTTTATAGCGTTCGGTAGGGCTGTGCAATATTGACAAAATAATCATATTGCGATTTCTTGAATGAATATTGCGATTGCGATTTTATTTGCGATTTAGCCAATTGTTTTTGCTTTTTCAAACATGCTACATACATTCTAAATGTATTCAGTATTCAGCACATGCATACTGCCCCAGCACATGGAAATACTGCCCCAGCACATGGAAATACTGCCCCAGCACATGGAAGTACTGCCCCAGCACATGGATGTACTGCCCCAGCACATGGATGTACTGCCCCAGCACATGGATGTACTGCCCCAGCACATGGATGTACTGCCCCAGCACATGGATGTACTGCCCCAGCACATGGATGTACTGCCCCAGCACATGGATGTACTGCCCCAGCACATGGATGTACTGCCCCAGCACATGGATGTACTGCCCCAGCACATGGATTTACTGCCCCAGCACATGGATTTACTGCCCCAGCACATGGATTTACTGCCCCAGCACATGGATATACTGCCCCAGCACATGGATATACTGCCCCAGCTCATGGATATACTGCCCCAGCTCATGGATATACTGCCCCAGCTCATGGATATACTGCCCCAGCTCATGGATATACTGCCCCAGCTCATGGATATACTGCCCCAGCTCACCTCTGTGCGCCACGTGTTCGGCTCCCTGTTAACTTCCGGCGGCATGGAGCTTGGGCGCTCGCCTGGGGGAACCATGTGACGAGCCGCGAGAACGCGGCTCGCCACGTGGTTCCCCCTGCGAGCGCCCAAAGCACCATGCCGCCGGAAGTTAACAGGGAGCCGAAAATTGCAGCCTTATGTGATTTAGAAATTGCAGGGTCAGAAATCGCGATTCGATTGCGATTGCAATTAATTGCACAGCCCTAGCGTTCGGTCATCTATAAAACTGTAAGCTTTAATCACTATCACCCCTCCTTTATAGAACCTAAAGGTCTTCTATTTCACGTGTGTTCATCGATATTCCATTATGGAAATGGAAGACCTATGTTTGCGTTCCTCCTCTGGGTTTCTATGGCTTTTACCTTTTTAAAATGACATCATGGTAATGCAGCCTTATCGTTGCTGGTCTCCTCCTCAATTTCAGTATCCTAAAAAAAATCCCAGGGTTTCGTTTTTTTTCTCCCTATTTAACTGTCATTTTACTTTTTACAGCTTTCTTGTTATAAACTAGTCTCGGCAAATAAGTTTGTGTAACCTCGTGCAGGGAAACTTGAACTTTTTATTTATTTTAGAGCTAGAGATACCTTCTTTCATCGTGGGGTGGTGGGATTTTTATTTCAATGGCGGCATGCTCTTCCTTCTCTTAATCTACATGACCTAGGATGCTGGTGTAACAACAGATCTCCGTACCCTGACTGGGTCAGGTCTGTTAATGTTGCTTCCTTCCCGGACCCCTGTTCTCCCACCAGCAGTCTTTCGTGCCTTTCTCCAGCCCTTAGTCGAAGTTTAAGGACAGGTACACGCAAAGAGCTGTGATGGCATCCTCAGAAATTGGACAACACCCAGATCTAGAGGTTTAGTTGGAACAATCAGCAACAACTTGCTCAGCCTCTATCGAATAATATATGCAGTGCCAGGTGGAGCCTGCCAGCCAATAGGAAATGACACCTTGGCCACCCACTGCACTTCATTATTAATCCCTCCACTAGAATACTGTTCAGTAAAGTCTGAGATGCACAGAAAGCGAAGTGCCTGTAAGCGGCACTTTGCATAGAGAGGCCTGTATACACGGAGCCCATCTTCTCTGCGCGCTCAACCGGCATCGGACTGCGTGGATGAACGGGCAGAGTTGAAATTGGCCAGATTCGGCGCGTAGAAACTATGGCGCATCGCGACCAGTGTATCGCCTGCTTAATGCTCTGCAGTTCTGCTTCTCAGCATCTGGGACCTAATTAGTCCAGGGACAGATAATAGGATTAGCATTGGTCAACATTTGGCAAACAAGACAGAACGATATCCATTCAAGCCTTTAACCGTTACAATCGCAGGGGGAGTTGGGAAACGCTACAATGACCCACACAGTCATCCTATCAGAAGATGGTTACCGACTAAAGATGGACAATAACGATATTCATACATAACAGATGAAACTGGCACCCTGCACCCTACAGGTACAGGGTGACTTCAACGCAGCAGAGGCCAGGGAAATAATACAGATCAGGCCTGCACCTTCCAAATACATCTCCAGGCCCATGCACCCCAAGTTCAAAGTGACGCACGTCACAGCTGGCATCCTGCAATCTCCCCAAGAATCCTGTACAGGTGCTATTGGTGAGAGAAATATTGATGCTTGGGTTGGGGGAAATGTTTAGTCAGTGTTGTCGTAGACCAGAAGACCTTCCAGTAGGATCCGGGGCGATATCAAGCAGGGGTGGAGTGTGACGCTGTAGTGTGAAATAAAGCAGAAAAGCGCATTGCGAGTTACTCGGCGGCACTGGCCCCTGTCTATCCCCTATGGCAGTGTTTCCCAAACCTGTCCTAGGAACCCTCCACCTAGCCGGGTTTTCAAGATATCTGAAGCACAGCACAGGTGATGTGATTGCAGGATTCAGTCTGCATTTCCCCAAGGTGATCTGCAAAATATGGCCTGGTGGAGGGTCCCGAGGACCGGTTTGGGAAACGCTGCCCTATGGGGTACTTGGAAGACTCAGAGCCTCTTGACCCGGCTCTGAGGGTGATGCGCTTATGAGGTCCTTATAGGTGGCCTCGAACCTCCTTATGGCTGTGTGTAGTCCCCGAATCCAGCGTTGCTGGAGGAAAGGGAAATCAAGCGCCCTGGACCAACCAGGACCTTTTAAATTATCCGATCTTCCTTCAGAAAAGGATAAAACGACCAGATCATATAAAAGCATTATAAAACAATGAAAAAGGGTCCTGCGACGCGATTCGCCAGTAAACTGGCTTCATAAGTGACTGATATTTAGTGACTATATTTATTTCTTCTTCCATACAGGCTGCTCAAGATGGACCAACAAGCAAGAAAGATGAGTGAAACCACAAACCAACCAAAGTGTCCCGCCTTCACTTATCTGAAGCTTTTGTACCAAGAAGAGTCTGTTTTTGTTTTTGTTTTTTGTTTCGGGAGTGGAGGTTGAGTTTGTGATCATGCTTGACAGAACTTAATTTCGGACTTCATTTGGGGTTAACTCGCAGCGCCAGATGTTTACTTTGTTGCTGTCTGGGTTCTTTTTGTTTGTTCTTGTTTTCTTTTTCATATTCAACAGCACTGCCATCCTACGCTCGCTGCGTAAAGCTTTAACACAATGTTCTGGTTCTCCCACCTGTTATTCTGCACGTACTGTGTGTGTGAACAATACAGTATTTCAGCAAAAACTAAGCACAGCATCTACAATGACATACTCTGATCAATGGCTATACCCATGCTACCTTCCTGTTCCACTGCACCAGTAGGGGGTAATTTGGGGGGTTTATTTGGAAAGACCCTTTGCTTTGCAGATGCAGCATGCTTTATTATCTTCGTTTCTGCACCTCTTGGCGGTGAAAGGATTGATAGGGCATGCGAGTTATTCTAATTCCTATTGTTCTTTGCATCTGTTATCCGGTTTGCGCGGTTGTCACCCTCGCATTTTTTCCATTTTTCCGTCATGTTGTCTCCAATCGTTTAATCGAATCAATGATTATTGTATGTAATAAAACTATGTAGTAAAACATTCCTGACAATTGCCTTTTCCAAGGTTATGACTTCTATGGTGATCATTCACACTTATCAACGCGGAGCATTGTGGACTATGGTTGGTGACTTTCCACGGCTTGCGCGTCTGTTGAATTTTCATCTAGGCCAGGGGTCGGCAACCTTGGGTCCCCCTGGATGGTTTGGAAATACAAATCCCATGATGACTAGTCAGCTCAGTTTCTGAGCAATATGGGAGATTTTGTGTCGGAACAACTGACCCTAGATCTAGGCAATGGAAGCCGTGTATTGCCTGTCGTTGGCAGCTTTTGCACAGCCGATGCTTATTGGATAAGAACCTATAGCTTAAATAAATGCACAGATCTATCACATTATTTAGTTTTAATACCCTAACTCCGTGGAAGGTTATTCAAAGTGCGTCGGTGTTTGCCGAAGTTGAAACAAAGGTGGCAAGCTTTGGTGGAGGTTCACAAAAATGAAATCCAAACGGCAGCAAGAGAAACTGCACTATGAATATTCTCCTGCTGCTGTTTGGGTTTCCCTTTTGGCGAAGTGCCTACATTTGTCACGTTGTTTGCAACTTCGGCAAACGCCTGTGTCACTTGAATAACCCCCTCGATGAACATAGTTACATAGGCTGAAAAAAGACATGTGTCCATTGGGTTCAGCCTTTCATACATCACCTACTGCTGTTGATCCAAAAGAAGGCAAAAAAAAAAGCCAGTCTGAAGCGCTCGCCAATATGCAACATACTGGTCAAGAATAAATTTTTGACCCCCGAATGGCGTCAGATTTCTCCTTGGATTAAGAAGCTTTTACCCACATATTAAATCTTAGAACCCTTACAGGGTTATTCAAAGAGATCCGAATGGCTGGAGAAAGGTAACCGAACAGTGAAAATCCGCGTTCGGTTACCTTTCCTGGCCATTCGGCTATCCAGAGAGCAGGCAATTCGCCAAATCCTGACGAATTGCCTGCACATTCGGTGCCTGTTCGAGGGCAGTGAAATCCCCATAAAAAAGCACTGCTTCGGATATTTGGTGAACACAAACCAGCAGTGAAAGGTTCCCAAAATGCCCTGCCATTCGGTGGTTTAATTCAACAGGTTTATTCAGGAGAATCCCATAGGCTTCAATGTTAATAAACCATTCATTATAAAATTCTGCAGTAAAGAGTCTGTTTATTGATTTTTATTTATTTTTTTTTGGAAATTTTAAGCATTTTTCTATTTTTTTATTTTTTTTTTACATTCCTTGGACCTCATATGTAAATTTCAGACATTTTCGCTCAGTTTCTTTGTAAACAGCGTTTCACTTTTCAAACTGTTTTTTCTAATTTATTCACTTCACTCGTCTGCGGTGTTGGCTTTTTCCGGCGGCTTCGCTGCGTGTGATTGCCTCCTGCTTGGGTTTTTCCGGCGTCTTCGGCGGGTTAATCCAGATGTTTTTGCAGGTTTCGGCGTGCATTCGCCGGGTTTTTGCGGTGACTTTTCATCAGGTTTGCGGCAGCTTTTCCCTGCGCTTCGGCCCTGTGGTGCTTGCTGAATACACTGCAGGGTCGCCGAAATGGGATTGCCGAATCGGCCCGACTTGAAGAGAGCGAAAAGTCACCGAACATGCGGTGACTTTTCGATTCTCTTTGAATAACCCTGTCAATATCATGTTTTAGAAGAAAGCCACCCAGTCGTTGTTCCAGTCTGTACAGTCTCTGACCCAACCACCTCAACAGGCAGAGAATTCCACGGCTTGATTGTTCTCACCGTAAAATAACCCTTCCTATGCTTTAGGCTGAATTTCCTTTCGTCCAGTCTAAATGGGTGACCTCTTGTGATGAAGATTTTCTTTTTGACTACCCATTTTGACATATAAATGGTATGAAGAAAAAAAAAAAAAGCTCCTCCCTCTCTAACCACATCCTAATGCATTGGTTCTCAACCGTGGTCCTCAAGTACCCCAACAGGTCAGGTTTGCAGGATATCTGAAGCACAGCACAGGTGATGTGATTTGCTGCTCAGTGATTGCAGGATTCGGTCTGCATTTCCCCAAGGTAATCCTTAAAACCTGGCCTGTTGGGGGGACTGGAGTTAGGACCCACTGTCCTAATGGATTGTAGACGCTTCCAGGGCTGAGCAGATTTATAGGTCTGAGATTTCATTACAACCTACACCATCACATTGCAGCAACTGCAGCTGTTCATGTAATCTGTACTTGTGTGAGAACCTGCTCACCTCTCTCTTTTTTTAAAGATTAACAAAGCAGCTGGTTCGGTGTAGACTATAGTCCGTTTCAGGACAAAACGGTGCAGGAAGCACTTCCCTGCCTTAATGACAAGACTTGCAATAAACTAGAAGATAAGGATCTCTGGATAGTGTTCCAAACATCCGACAGACCTCAAAAAAATGTTACGAAACCTACTCGAAGGCCTTTTCTCGCTAGGGTGGGGACACGTGAAATTCTTCTAGTGTTTCAGATTCGCATTTCTAGCTGCTCAGATTTTGAAGACCATCTGTACGTGATGTTCCAAAGGGAAAAAACACACGTGGAATCCATTTTCTGTTGACTCCCTGTTCGTCCGCACATGACGCTTTGTCCTGTTCAGTGTAAGGTGGAATACAAGGAGTGTTTGTGTTCTATCACAGGAGAACATTGACTTGGGCACGTCCCAAGACTTGAAATCTAATTTATTTCACACAACCTTACGATGGACCTGTGCCAAGAAGATAAAGTCCCTCTGAGGAACCTGGCACAATCTATCAATGTTTGTAACCACTCAGTCATCAGTTGTTTGTCTTCAGGTTTATAGAGCTGTTTCAGCTTCTGAATATGTTCCTACACCTATTAATTAAAATGTTTCGATTGCTTAAGAGTTTGAGTTCAAGACTCCTTGCTCGCACAACACCACTTTCTGCTCCAAAAGATAATCAATATAAATGGCCTACACCAGGCCTCAAAATTTCCACTCGCCTGCTCGCATTTGGCGAGTGGAAATTACATGAGGGCGAGTGGGAATGCAGAGGCAACGCTGGAAAAGATTTAGGTGGGGCAACTAGTGGCGAGTAACTCTTAAGGGCTGGCTAGTAGCTCAGGACTTGAAATTTTGAGGCCTGGCCTACACTAAGTGTAAGGGCTTTATCCCAGAGGGAGCGAATGCTTGAAATTGTGGTGCTTTGTTGACTTCTGTTTTGTGTTTTAAAGGAAAGGTTTATATTAAACACAAATTTGAGAGGTCTATTACGCGTGTCGGACGGTAGGGGTGCTATACCAACCCATCTGCTCGACCATCACTGTCTGCTGCAGCCACTGTATGCTTACTGTAAACTGTGTAGCAGCCATAATAACTGCTCGGCGTGTGAACAAAGTGCTAATCCAACACAGATCACAGTTCTTCTGGCTCTCAGACTCTTGCAAACTCTCTCAACACATTAAAAGGATCAAATATTCCAAACTTACCATGGATTGCACGGTGCATAGAGTGCCGTGGTCTCTCACCATAGGAAGCAGAACACACGGAAAAAACATACGTGCGGTCTAGCAGGTTCTCTCTATGGAGTTCTATGGACTCCAAGACCCGATACCAGCAGTGGCGTACATTTCCACCGATGGAATTGATAAACGTTCCCAAATATTAGGATTCTAAACACTACGACAGTGATTTGGTTGGGCTTGAGCCACCAATGGCGAATCGAGCCACTGCTGGACAGTTATCGGCTTGTTAGGGCCACTTAATCGTTCGCGATTAAGCTAAAATCTTAAATACTCATCAATTCTAAGTGAGTAACTTTACTAATAGATCAAAGAGAGAGAGCAGATAGTACATTTTTTTTTTTTTTTTGGGTGGTCTTGTCCCCAATGCCTCATAACACGGGAATCAACATCTTTGGAATCCCAGTAGGCCATGGTGAAGACGTTTGTTCTTCAGTCAGTTGATGAGAGAATACTTTTTCTGTAGGCCTTCTTGAGAATTGGATAGAGAATTCCATTCCCAAACTGCAGGAGTTCTTCAGTCGCTGTTGTCTGCACTGGTGGAATACTTGATATCAAGTCCACACATGTTTTAGATCAAGTGCAGTCTGAAATATCGTAGATGTTGGGTTCCTCAGGCCGGGGTCAGTCGAGCATTTTGCAGAGCGGAAAGAACGTCCGTGAGAGTGGATCGTCCTTCCACTCTGACGCCTGTCTGGCCACCTCGCTGAGCGAAGTTAGTGCGCTTGGCGCTGCAAGGCTTGATCCTCCTATGGAGGATCGCGCTTTGCAGCCCCATCGAACGCGCGTGGTAGTGCTTTGACGGGGTGTCTTTCAGAACGTCTGCAGCACGCCCGCTGTAGCATGTGCACTAAAGCGTGTGGTCTGCCCTGTTGAAGGGTCACAACGCTGACTGACGCGAGGCACGTCTGTTCGGACGCATATAATTTGCTCGTCTGACCCTGGCCTTCAAAGTGCTTTAAA
This sequence comes from Leptobrachium leishanense, assembly GCA_009667805.1. Lineage (NCBI taxonomy): Eukaryota > Metazoa > Chordata > Amphibia > Anura > Megophryidae > Leptobrachium > Leptobrachium leishanense. The sequence goes on from CM019071.1 coordinate 120,314,082, forward strand.
CTCCAGGCTTGCTCACAACCTTTAACAAAGCTTCTGCTACATAAAGACTCAATTCATTGTTGGGTCTTCAGTCCAAGCAGCTCACACTTTTACAATCCATGATAGTTTTTTTTTCTCCCGTTGTAGCTTGGAATCTGCTGCGCAATGATTTTCTGGTTTTGAAAATGTAACAATTGTCTTACACATCAAAATGCCGTTGCTTTGGTCTGAGGATTGGACGTTTAATTTTATTGCCTTGCTAAGGGGTATATGGTAACGGTTTTATGGCCAGCAATAAACGTTGCAATGATAAGTAGCTGCTTACTCAAGTCGTTCGAGTTAATCTTTTGTTTGCGGTGGCATATTTGGGGTTTCCCAGTAGGCGGTTGGAGGTACGAGGTCCGTTAAATTTATTAAATGTAAGCAGTGTTGAGTAGGAACGTGAAAACCAGCTTCATGAGAAAAACAAGGATGAGTGAAAGAAGGATTTCAATGACACAAATGTCTGTATTGTTTGACAATGTCACCGTACAGACGATTTTGTTAGGTTGTACACACGGGAGAAAATTTTTGGATTACGAAGTCCGAACGCTAATTTCCGTCCAGCTGCGGTTACTGAAACCTTAACCACAGCTAGGACCTGGTGATTCTGCAGAATCGGTCAGCACCAACTAAAAAAAACAGATACTCTCCTACCATCCCATGACGAGAACAACGGCTCCATCCGCTTCTTCTTGCCACTGGGAGCAGAGGGAGATTGGGAGAAAAATGTCTCCCTCTGCGAATCTCTCGTGAGATCCTGCAGGTCATGTGACCGTCAGCAGAAGCCTCAATGGAGTCCTATGGAGGGGAAGCTCGCGGCGCTGCTTAGCGCTGTTACGTTTCAGGCTGCTGGATTAGCGCCTGCACTGTAATATCACGCTAAAACGGGGACACTAAGGAGAAACCTGCGATGCAGGTTTTCCTGCTTAGCGTCCCCGTTTTTAGCGTGATATATGTAATATGGCCCTTGATCTTGATCCAGACATGGAGCATCAAGAACAGGAATGTCAAACTCCGGCCCCCAGATGTTGCTGAACTACAACTCTCATGATTCTCTTGCCATCAATTCTTTTCAAATGTTCTGGGAATAAAAGGTCCTCCACATCTGGCGGGGTAGAGTTTGACGGCTCTGATCTCGAAAAGTGTAGGTAGGAACATGTAGCCAGGGGATAAGTATGACCCAGAGGCCCATAGTGCAGCAACTCAGGCCCTTGTGTATGAGTGTTATCACAGAGCAGCAATATAACTTACTCTCATACACAGCGCACATTACAGTGAGTTGTATTGCTGTAGAGCTCTGTGATACGCTCATACACATCTGCCAGGCCCCTCCTGCACAGTACTGCCGGCCACCGCTCACTTCCTACTGAGGCTGCCGGCTTGAAACTCTGCCGCTCACGTGGGTTTCACCAGCCAGCCGCGATCTAACGATCACACGGCTGGCTGGTGGAACCCACTTGAGCGGCAGAGTTTCAAGCCGGCGGCTGCTCGTAGGAGGCATGCGGCGGCTGGCAATATTGTGCAGGAGGAACCTGGCAGAGGCGGCCCAGGTGGCACTTGTCCCACTGCCCCCCGGCCCACTCCGACCCTGCGATGTAGCACCTATTCGCTCAGCAGAACACTGGCATGGGCACACCGCGCACACTCCCTACCCACTCTCATGAGTGACTCATTCTGTTTTTTTTCTCAGTTGAGTAATGAGTGCAATTTGTGTATATTTTGGTAGAATAGCTGAATAATATCTCCCAGGAGTTTATCTTGTGTAAGTTCTATGCTAATCATTCCTAGGAATCACAAGTTCTAAGGTAACACCCACTGATTTTTTTGATAGCTTTTATGATAATTGTTATAATGGTTTAGTTTTGACATCGTAAGATGTCAATTTCCAATCCTATCCAAAAAAGAAATAACCGTTTCACCAACGTTAAGAATTCTCTTGGAAATCCACTGCTTGTGGTGTTTCTTAGACGTGTGCATTTGACCAAATAAGGGTCATCAATATTACGGGTTCTTGGTGAGAACTACTAGTTACAGTTACAAGTTTTTATAAAGTGCTAACAAGTTCCATAGCGCTGTACAATGGGTGAGACTGAATAACAAATGTCCATACAAGTTAAACACACAACAGTAGGAGAGAGGACTCTGCTCGAGAGCTTGCAATCGAACAGGAGAAGGGTGACACACTAGGTGAGGGTAAATCGAAAACCTGAAGTAGTGGGGAGCGTGTGGGCTGGGTGGGAAGATGGCGTAAGAAATGAACAGTGGGGGATTATGGAATGAGCCGATTAGGCTTCTCTAAAGTAATGTTTTCAGAGACTTATCGAAGGACTGGAGAGATGAGCCTAATGTTGCAGAGGGAGGGTGTTCCATAAAAAGGGGGCAGCTTGGGAGAAGTCTTAAAGGCGAGAGTTGAGGGTGCGGGTACGTGGAACTGATGGCATCACATCATTGGCGGAGCAAAGTGGTCTGGACGGGATGTACCTGCTACTAAGGGAGATTTAGGCAGGGGTGCGGTTATGGAGAGCTTTGTATGTGAGCACCTTTATTTTGAATTGGATTCTAAAGGAAACAGGGAACCAGTGTAGAGATTGACAGAGAGATGAGGTGCGGGAGGTGTGGTTGGTGAGCCTGGCACAGGCATTCATTACCGACTGTAGAGGGACAATCTGGGATCTCTTAAGGCCAGAGAGAAGGTGGTTACAGTAGTCAAGGCGGGAGATAATAAGAGCTTGGATGAGTGTTTTAGCAGAGTCCTGATTAAGAAAGGGAATGGAAGGACGCCTCGGCATGAGCTCAGACTCATTTATCAGCAACAAATCGATTTTAATGAACCAAAACGATTCATCTGTATTTTGGACAGATCAAATCAATAGCTCCCAAGAAATTCTGACACATGGGAATACAAACAATATTTTCTGCCCATGCACATGTCTAGTGATTCTTGTACAAAGTCTTTAGACCAGATGTTGTGGTTTCTGTCTGCCACAACTGTCATATAAGATTTGTTTAGACATAATCTGTGCTGATTATTTGCAAACCATGAATGTCTTAACAGCATTGTGGCTTCAAACAATTCTCCTTGGAAAAGGGGTCATCCTGCAAAATTAGTCAAGAATGTCTTGGCAACTCTACATGGCTGTAATACACGAGTACATCTTGACCTCCATATTTTAATTCACTCTTTTTTCTTCTTCTTTAAGCCATGGACTCCAAAAATCCTTTCTAGCTGTGTGACCATAAAAAAAGAAAAAAAAAGAAACCTTGGACCATATTCCAAGGTTTTCATTAAAAGTCAGACACTTCTGGAAAAATTGTGCGCCAGCTGTTAACCATTAGTGTCTCACCTTTATCATCTGTATTCCAACCAAGACTCACGTCAAGACGCTCAAGTTGGCTGGAGACTATAATATTTCACTGCTCCACCCACTCTTTAATGTTTTCATCATCATCATTTTATATAGCGCCAACAGTTTCTGCAGCTCTTTACAATAACGAAATGTAACGAGATACAGATAAACGAATGTAGGATGGAAACCAGAGGTGTAGAGGGCCCTGCTCATAGGAGCTTACAGTCTCGAGCAGTGTTTCCCAAACCTGTCCTCATGACCATCTGACAGGCCAGGTTTTCAGGATATGTGAAGCACAGCACAGGTGATATGATTTGCTGCTCAGTGATTGCAGGATTCAGTCTGCATTTCCCCAAGGTAATTCTTAAAACCTGTCCTGGTTAAGGTTCCCGAGGACAGGTTTGGGAAACACTGGTCTAGAGGAATTGGGGTTGAGGAAGACCAGAGGACCTTAATGGATGTCAGGATCATTCGTGCCAACGGTTTAGGAATGGTGGGGCCATGGAAACGTCTTCAGTCATGACGTGTGAGTAGGTGAGCAGAGGGGGGAGTTGCATCAGTGATGTGGTACGCAAATCTGTAGAGATGGGTTTTGAGGGCTATCTTGAAGGCCTGAAGATTAGGGGAGTATTTTATAGGGCGAGGTAAGTCATTTCACAGAACCGGAGCTGCCCTTGAAGTCTTGTAGGCGAGAGTTGGCAGCGCAGTACAATGCATGTCCCAATATGTACTACAGGGATCAGCACTCCTTGCTCCACCCCTGATGTAGTTCCAAAACATTTCCCATGATGTTCATCCATTCCAAAGAGTGGCTTAAAAATATGGGAGATTTAGTTCCAAAAAACATCTGGACGGCCAAATGCTGATCCCTTATGTACTACTACCAAAGTTAAGTGAGCACAACTGTTGGCCCCCAATTGTTTGTTACCAAACTAATGGCTGGCGCTATTGAAAGTGGATGGACGCGCAGCGAACTCTAATTAAACCCCTCCGTGTGTATTTCAGCCCTGGTGTAAACTTAACCAGAGCCTTAACAACGCCATAGGCTTCAACTGCTCAGGGAAGTTACACCAGGGTTTACATTTCATTAGGAGATTAACACCAGACTTTAGGAGGTGTTGAATTTCTCTGGTTTGCACCTAGACTTTAAGTTTATTCATGACTTTGGAAAAGGTCGCTATTCTTGCATTTCTTAACGACTTGCACGTCCCATGTTAAGTATAAGAGTCTACAAGTACAGTAAGTGAACGCAAGCTGTGAGACGCTATGGTCAGAACATCTCCTTTAATGGCCCGTTTGGAGTAGGACGTGAAAAAAGCTAATGGCATCTGGTGTCGAGACACACAACATATCGACAACTTTGGAATAGGACCCTTTATACAATTTGTTTTCACGTTATGATGAGACATTTAGCAGTTGGATCCACTCTGTGTAGTGACTGGTAAATTGTTACATCATCAGGCATATTGTCTCTAATTTTAGCAGTAAAGTGATGGGTGGTGAGATATTGCTAAACCAAGGTCACAATGTTCAAGGTCAGATGCTGTGTAATAAGGTCCTCATAATGTGATGTAATGTGTAGCATGTCTGTCACCAGGGAGCGGTTCAGTTCTAAAACATTTTACTGTTTTGGTAACTTACTCTGTCGGGGTTATTCATTGAGCACCGTGGTTCACCGTATTTGCGAACAAAGGTTAAATAAAATCACAATTGTAATAACATCTGGTGATCCAGGGAAGTAAAATGCAGTAATGGCGGGCAAAGTTTCTTCAAACAACCATGAACAACAGTATCACTCTTATTCTGCAGTAAAATTATTCAACTTCGACTATTCTCTATCAGTAGAGCTTTACCGGTATTTTGCCATTGTTGAATATACTTTGGCAGTGGCGGAACTACCGCCATAGCGACCCACGTGGGCGCTATGGGGCCCGCAGCCAAGTGGGGCCCGTTGAGGATGACTGACAACAACTAGGGGGCAGCCGGTGCGGGCGCCCCGGGCCCCTCCACTGCTCCCTGGCTGTCAGTGGTGCCCCATACCCAGCCAGCAGCTCGCGGAGACGGCGGAGTGTGAGCCTCGCAGCGCCGCGCTCTTCCCCCTCTGGCACCGCCCCCAAGGCCTGCAAGTTGTCGGCTCCCCGCTGATTAGGTCACGCGGCGCGCTGCGTGATGTCATCAGCGGGGGTCGACGGCCGGTATTGTCTCCAGCCTCCCTCTCTTGTGACCGGACATCTCTTTCCCGGCTCCCACAACCCATGAGGTATGCGGGGGGGGGGGATTAATTGATGTTGAGGAAATAAATTGATATTGGGGGGGATTAATTGATATTGGGGGAATAAATTGATATTGATGGGAATAAATTGATTATTATGGGAACTAATTGATATTGGGGGAATAAATTGATTGTTGGAGTTAATTGATATTGGGGAGAAATAAATTGATATTGGGGGAATTAATTGATTGTTGGGTGTTAATTGATATTGGGGGGAATTGATATTGGGGGAATTAATTGGTATGCTGGGGAGAAATTTAATTATTATAAGCTGTTGCCTGCGTTCTGTGCCATATAAGTGTAGTGTGTTCATTTTTTTTGTATGGGGGTAGGCTGCAGAGGGGGGGTATTAGGTTGCAGGCGGGGGGCCCATACAACATTTTTTTTTTTATTTCAAAATTTTTTATTTTGCAATAAACAAAAGGTCACAGACCGACCAGTCAGGTGGCCTCACAGGGCCAAATGAGATACTCACAAAGAAAGCACAGAAAACATAAGGGGGGGTTCACATAGGAAACTACAGAAAATCAAAAATAGTGGGGGGGTGTAGAAACTCGTCAGGAGGGTCATCCTGCAAAAACAAAAGAGGGTGATGGAGTTCGCTGATGGGGCACCAGGGAAACAAACAAAACAAAAAAAAAAAAAAAAAGGGGGGTAGTGAGGGACTGCCAAACATATCGTGGCGTTCCTGGCTCACCCCAGCAACCTAAAGGGAACCGAGGGCCATGGAAGGGGCCAGGAGACCTGGGGCCAAAAGGGTGTACAGAGCCTAGGTGGCCACCCTAGCGGCTCTCCCAGGCTACCTCCTAATGTCCCACAAAAAAAAAAAAGGGGGATGGTGAGTCCCAGTGCTCCAACAGACGAACAACATGAACCTACAAGCATCAAGGGGGGGGAGGGTCAGGAACGCCAGGAATCCAGGTATATCCTCAGGGAGGGACTCATTATGGGGAGAAGGGGGGTATAAGGCAACATTCAGGAGAAAGTCATCCCCAATTGGGGGGGTCTCATCGGAAAATAAAAGATACAAAAAGTCTCAGAGTATGGGCAAACAAGTAAGGGGCATGTAGTAACAATAAGAGTTGACAGGGGAAGGGGGGGAGTGCAATACATAGCAGTAGGTAGCCGATGGTGACCCAAAATGAGGAGAGAGGAGAAGGGGGGGAAAAAAAAAGGGGGGGGAAGAGTGGAAAGGGATGGCAACTGCCATCACCGTGATGCTCCTGGCGCGCTCCCGGAGGAGGCCATGGAGGGAAATGTCACGAGGCCCGGGAGCCCGAGGGCCAAGCATGGCATACAATGCCACAGTGGCACACCTCGGTACCACCCGGAGAATGCCAAAAAAAAAAAAAAAAAGGGGGGGAGGGGCAAAAGAGAAAGGGGGTACACCATCGCAGTATGGCATGCACCAAAAACAATAAGGGGGAAAAACTGGGGGATATGGGGGGGCGCTAATACAAACGCGGTTGCGGGTAGACCATCAGAAAAAAGGTTTATAGCGAATCTGTCTCATCAAAAAAGAAAAAAAAAAAAAGGCAAAGATGTTAGTGTCTGGGGTAAAACAGTCAGCCGGGATCTTGTGTCTGAGCCTCAGGCATCAGCGGCACATTTCCAAGACCCAGCTTAGATACCAGCGTTTGTGCCTCGTCCAAGGTCGTCGCCGTGAGGGTCTCCCCGGCAGAGGACACAAGCAGGGAGCCTGATGACCCCCATTTATAACGAACTCCATGCAGGCGTAGCAGGGCAGTGACTCCTTTAAAGCATCTGCGGGCAGCAATCATCAGGAAAGGTAGATCGCGGAAAACGGTGATCTCGCTGTTAGCGTAGGTGACCCGGTACGTAGGTCCAACTGCGGACATAAACTTAGCTTGAGCGGTCCCATCGCACATTGTCAGAAGAACATCCCGGGGAGCCCCCACAGGTGCAGTAGCCACCTTCCGGAGGCGCATAGCCGACAAGACCAGGGAACTCGCAGTGTCTGCTGGGGCCGGCAGGATGTAGGACACCAGGCCTTCAGTGTACTGTAGAAGCCCCGCGCCAGTAATCTCTTCTGGAATCCCCCTGAGCCGCAAATTACGTCGTCTATGCCGGGCCTCAAGTGCCATCACCGCCGATCCGAGGCGGGCGACCTGCCGCTGAAGATCCTGCACATGCGTATCGGTCACAGCCTGTGCCTTCTCCACTTCCGAAGCCCTGGTATCAACCAGGTCTATCCGGTTCTGGAGGGCTACCACATCCGAGCGGACCTCCCGCAAATCCTGTCGCCAGTGTCCACGAAATTCCTCCATAACCCGACGTAATGTCGCCTCTGTTAGCGGTGGTGCAGCATCAGTTGGCGGCACGTCACCCTGACTCGCGGCCACGGGAGCAGGGTGTGGGGCCTCCCTCAAGGGCTCCAGGCCAGTAAGCACCTCACCCCGGCGACATCGCTCTCCTTCAGATCGGGTTATCCCCAGCGACTGCCTGATGTCAGGTAGGCGAGAGCCCTCTTCCTCCGCATCTTTCTTAGTTTTTTTCCCCATGTGTGCGTGGATGTTAGCACAGGTGGAGACAGCGGGTATACAGGCCTCAAGATGGCCGCCGTGAGAGGGCGCGGGAAGAGAAGGCCACAAAATCACTCACAAGCCGTCGTCAGTACCGCAGAACCACACCCGTGGGATCCCGGGGCAGTCAGGAGAGCAGGCGCCAATTTGAGATTGCAGGGTGGACCCAGACACCGTGTTTCAGGCGGCGCCGGTCGGAGCACAAGGGAATGGCGTCCGCTCTCCTCAGCGTCCAGACACGCCCCCCCCCCATACAACATTTTGCTATGGGGCCCTGTGATTTCTAGTTACGCCCCTGTACTTTGGTGAATACAAATGGAGTTGATCACTGATGATTATTGAAACAACAGTAAAAAAACAATGCAGAAAAACATTGTCGGAAACTATGGTAAAACCAGCCCAGGTTAACTTTGGTGGACACTACATTGGAACATCTGTTAAAAGTACAACAAACTTTACCCCCTTTTGAACAGTACTTTCAGCTTGGTCTTCCGCTGGCTAGAAGTGTTTCCACTCTTTACCGCCTGCTTCTTGGGCATTATGCAGGGACCCCGGCCTTTAGGGACAGATGGAGTGCCGTGGTAGGGAGAAATATTTCAGATGAAGATTGGACCAAAACCTTTACGCTCATTCATAAGGGAACTGGATCTTTGAAGTGTGCAGAGAATGCATATAAAATACTTACATTTTGGTATCGGACTCTGGACAGACTGCAGAAGATGTTTCCTCTCCATGACCCACAATGCTGGCAATGTAAGGCGGCTTTCGGTGATTTCTTGCATATCTGGTGGGACTGCCTCATGATTCAGATGTTTTGGAACATGGTCCACACTGCAGTTCGTACAGTATCGGAATCGGATATTGAGTTCACACACTCCAACTATATCCTGTTGCAGTTTCCTGCCCCCATAAAAGTCATGAGGAGGCCCGTGATACTAAGACTGGTGACTGCAGCCAAATTGTTGATCCCGCTTCATTGGGGTAAATCGTCGCTACCCTCCTGGCGAGACTGAGTGGATAAGGTGGAATTTCTGCGCAGGATGGACAATCTGATATCGGCAGAGCTGGATCGGGTTGAACAATTTGTGAGAACCTGGTTTTACTGGGATCGTTACGTGAGCTCGGCGCCGGAGAGACACCTGGAAGTGGTGTGGCCTGACCCGTGAGTGGTTTGTGCAAACGGAAGGAAATGGCACAACCGGACAGGTGTGTGACGGTGTGGTTATAACAGGGAGCACCGGTGGAGGCTGGCGGGCCAGGGGGCTGTGCGCTTACCTGTGGTTTCCCCGCACATATGTCATGCCCTCCCAGTGGCGTAGCGTGGGTTGTCAGCGCCCGGGGCCAGCCAAGAATTGTGCGCCCCGCCCAACCTGTGGACACGTTATCGATATTGCCCCAGCTCTCACATGGATTTGCCCCAGCCAGCTCACACATGAATATTGCCCCAGCTCTCACATGGATTTGCCCCAGCCAGCTCACACATGAATATTGCCCCAGCCAGCGCACACATGAATATTGCCCCAGCTCACGCATGGATTTGCCCCAGCTCACACATGGATTTGCCCCAGCTCATGGATTTGCCCCAGCTCACACATGAATTTGCCCCAGCTCATGGATTTGCCCCAGCTCATGGATTTGCCCCAGCACACGGATTTGCCCCAGCACACGGATTTGCCCCAGCTCATGGATTTGCCCCAGCACATGGATATGCCCCAGCTCATGGATATGCCCCAGCTCATGGATTTGCCCCAGCACATGGATTTGCCCCCAGCTCATGGATTTGCCCCAGCACATGGATTTGCCCCCCAGCTCATGGATTTGCCCCCAGCTCATGGATTTGCCCCAGCACATGGATTTGCCCCCAGCTCACACATGGATTTGCCCCAGCTCACACATGGATTTGCCCCAGCTCACACATGGATTTGCCCCCAGCTCACACATGGATATGCCCCAGCTCACACATGGATATGCCCCAGCTCACACATGGATTTGCCCCAGCTCTCACATGGATTTGCCCCAGCTCATGGATTTGCCCCAGCTCACACATGGATTTGCCCCAGCTCATGGATTTGCCCCAGCTCACACATGGATTTGCCCCAGCTCACACATGGATTTGCCCCAGCTCATGGATTTGCCCCAGCTCATGAATTTGCCCCAGGCACATGGATATGCCCTAGCTCATGGATATGCCCCAGCACATGGATTTGCCCCAGCACATGGATTTGCCCCCCAGCACATGGATTTGCCCCCCCAGCACATGGATTTGCCCCCAGCACATGGATATGCCCCAGCTCATGGATTTGCCCCAGCACATGGATATGCCCCAGCTCATGGATATGCCCCAGCTCATGGATTTGCCCCAGCACATGGATTTGCCCCCAGCTCATGGATTTGCCCCAGCACATGGATTTGCCCCCAGCTCACACATGGATTTGCCCCAGCTCACACATGGATTTGCCCCAGCTCACACATGGATATGCCCCAGCTCACACATGGATTTGCCCCAGCTCACACATGGATATGCCCCAGCTCACACATGGATTTGCCCCAGCTCATGGATTTGCCCCAGCTCTCACATGGATTTGCCCCAGCTCATGGATTTGCCCCAGCTCACACATGGATTTGCCCCAGCTCATGGATTTGCCCCAGCTCACACATGGATTTGCCCCAGCTCATGGATTTGCCCCAGCTCATGGATTTGCCCCAGCACATGGATATGCCCTAGCTCATGGATATGCCCCAGCTCATGGATATGCCCCAGCACATGGATTTGCCCCAGCACATGGATTTGCCCCCCAGCACATGGATTTGCCCCCCAGCACATGGATTTGCCCCCCAGCACATGGATATGCCCCAGCTCATGGATATGCCCCAGCTCATGGATTTGCCCCAGCACATGGATTTGCCCCAGCTCATGGATTTGCCCCAGCACATGGATTTGCCCCCCAGCTCATGGATTTGCCCCAGCTCATGGATTTGCCCCAGCACATGGATTTGCCCCCAGCTCACACATGGATTTGCCCCAGCTCACACATGGATTTGCCCCAGCTCACACATGGATATGCCCCAGCTCACACATGGATATGCCCCAGCTCACACATGGATTTGCCCCAGCTCTCACATGGATTTGCCCCAGCTAATGGATTTGCCCCAGCTCACACATGGATTTGCCCCAGCTCATGGATTTGCCCCAGCTCACACATGGATTTGCCCCAGCTCATGGATTTGCCCCAGCACATGGATATGCCCTAGCTCATGGATATGCCCCAGCACATGGATTTGCCCCAGCACATGGATTTGCCCCCCAGCACATGGATTTGCCCCCCAGCACATGGATATGCCCCAGCACATGGATATGCCCCAGCACATGGATTTGCCCCAGCACATGGATTTGCCCCAGCACATGGATTTGCCTCCAGCTCATGGATTTGCCCCAGCACATGGATTTGCCCCCAGCTCATGGATTTGCCCCAGCACATGGATTTGCCCCCCAGCTCATGGATTTGCCCCAGCTCATGGATTTGCCCCCAGCTCACACATGGATTTGCCCCAGCTCACACATGGATTTGCCCCAGCTCACACATGGATATACCCCAGCTCACACATGGATATGCCCCAGCTCTCACATGGATTTGCCCCAGCTCATGGATTTGCCCCAGCACATGGATTTGCCCCCAGCTCATGGATTTGCCCCAGCACATGGATTTGCCCCCCAGCTCATGGATTTGCCCCAGCTCATGGATTTGCCCCAGCTCACACATGGATTTGCCCCAGCTCACACATGGATATGCCCCAGCTCACACATGGATATGCCCCAGCTCACACATGGATTTGCCCCAGCTCTCACATGGATTTGCCCCAGCTCATGGATTTGCCCCAGCTCACACATGGATTTGCCCCAGCTCATGGATTTGCCCCAGCTCACACATGGATTTGCCCCAGCTCATGGATTTGCCCCAGCACATGGATATGCCCTAGCTCATGGATATGCCCCAGCACATGGATTTGCCCCAGCACATGGATTTGCCCCAGCTCATGGATTTGCCCCAGCCAGCTCACACATGAATTTGCCCCAGCTCATGGATTTGCCCCAGCTCATGGATTTGCCCCAGCACATGGATTTGCCCCCAGCTCACTCATGGATTTGCCCCAGCTCACACATGGATTTGCCCCAGCTCACACATGGATATGCCCCAGCTCACACATGGATATGCCCCAGCTCTCACATGGATTTGCCCCAGCTCTCACATGGATTTGCCCCAGCTCTCACATGGATTTGCCCCAGCTCTCACATGGATTTGCCCCAGCTCATGGATTTGCCCCAGCTCACACATGGATTTGCCCCAGCTCATGGATTTGCCCCAGCTCACACATGGATTTGCCCCAGCTCATGGATTTGCCCCAGCTCATGGATTTGCCCCAGCACATGGATATGCCCTAGATCATGGATATGCCCCAGCACATGGATATGCCCCAGCACATGGATTTGCCCCAGCACATGGATTTGCCCCCCAGCACATGGATTTGCCCCCCAGCACATGGATTTGCCCCAGCACATGGGTTTGCCCCAGCACATGGATATGCCCCAGCTCATGGATTTGCCCCAGCTCATGGATTTGCCCCAGCTCATGGATTTGCCCTAGCTCATGGATTTGCCCCAGCACATGGATTTGCCCCAGCTCATGGATTTGCCCCAGCACATGGATATGCCCCAGCTCATGGATTTGCCCCAGCTCATGGATTTGCCCTAGCTCATGGATTTGCCCCAGCACATGGATATGCCCCAGGTCATGGATATGCCCCAGCACATGGATATGCCCCAGCTCATGGATTGCCCCCAGCTCTCACCTGGATATTGCCCCAGCTCCCGGGCAGCGGGAGTGCCTGCCCGCCCCGGTGCTGAACAGCGTGCGAGTCCGTCCTGTTGAAGGGGAGGCGGCTGCGTGCGTGCGCAGGTCACGCGGTCCGGCCAGTCAGGTGGTACAGAGACTCAGTACCACCTGATTAGACGGACCACGTGACCTGCGCCTGCACGCAGCCGCCTCCCCTTCAACAGGACGCACTCACTGTTTAGGACCGGGCACGGGCAGGCACTCCCGCTGCCCGGCATCTGGGTCCCCTCAACCCACGGGCCCTTGGGCGGCGCCCGAGGGCCCGGCGGGTCAGTCGGGCCACAAGTTTTAGGGGCGCATAATTTCAAAAGAAATTATGCGCCCCTAACAAAACTGCGCCCGGGGCCACTGCGCCCCCTGCCCCCCCCCACGCTACGCCACTGTGCCCTCCCCCTCAGGATCTCTTTCTGATTTCTATTAATATTCCTCTATCAACCCCTTCCCCCCTTTTTTTTCTCTTCTCCTACTCCCCTCTCTCCCTACTTTATCTCTCCCTGATCTTTCCCCCTCACCGTCTCTCTCTTCTTACCTCGTTGTCCTCTTTCTTCTTTCCCTTACGGTTGTTCTGTCAACTACGTTTGTCTGTAGGCACATTCTGTCTGTGCTAGTTTGTCTGCAAATTCACATTCAAGAAGTGGTCCGTACCGGCCTTGGAGATTAATCCCCAAGGTTAGGCTGCTTAGGTACTTCATATGACTGAAGGTGTTCCACCTTGTACTCAGGGGTTTGCGGTGCTGGGATATTTATTCATGCTTTGAGTATATGTTCAGAGCCGTACTGTCCCTGTCGTTGTACCTAATGTATATATGAAAAGAAATGTTGTGCACTGTTATACATGACGCTGCTGTTTGTATACGCTTAGGGCCCTATTACACTGTTAATGCTGCGTGAGTACTACCATTAGCTGCGGTATCTACTGCATATTACAATCCAAACGTAAACGGGTTAAAAAAAACATTTGCGTTTGTTACCTTGCGCTCCTCTGCGCGAGGTTACTGCACTTTGCGCTCCCTATACTTCACATGGGGAGCGCAAAGTGTTAATCAGCGCTGGTATTACAAAGTCCCAGCGCTGATTAACATCTGGCTCTGGTCAGCGAAAAGTTAACCAGAGCCAGAACCTGGTGTTAAAAAATAATAAAAAGCAGCACATACTCACCCTCTGTCCCGCGACGAGTACCGCGGGTCTGTCAGCCTCCTCCAGCCGACGGGAGCAGGGAAAAACTGGGGGGAAAAGTCTCCCCAGTCTCTCCCTGCATATCCCCTACGCCGACCGGCCGGATCTCGCGAGGCAAAATCCGGCTGGTCATGTGACCGCCGGCGTCTGCTTCAATGGAGTCTTATGGACTCCATTGAGAGAATGCGCGCGGTTGCGTTTAGCGCTGCCTCGCATATCCCGGGACATAGCGGCGCAAACAATGCAGGCAGCATTTTTTGCGCCTGCATTGTAATCCCCCATTAAACCGGGGGCGTTAGGTGGAAAACTGCGGGCCCAGTTTTGTCTCCCTACCGTCCCCCGTTTTAGCGCGGGGATTGTAATAGAGCCCTTATTCTTACAATAAAAAAATGTTATTACTTAGAAAAAAAAGTACAACAAACTATAGGGAAACATCCCTAAATAGTGAATTCACTGCAGTTTTCTGAAGTAAACCCGTAGATTTTTCAATAAAACCAAAGTGGTTAGTTAATAGGCTCTTCGATGACTAAAAGTATGTTGTCATTCAGCCAAATATGTATTTTGAAGACCAGACACTGCTCAAGATCGAGAAGGTCCATCTCTCAGGTTTAATATTCATTCCACAGGTGTTCAGTGAAGTTGAGGTCAGGGCTGTGTGCAGGCCCCTGGAAAAGGCCCCCTCCAAACACAATTTGTCAAGCCTGGTCTTCTTGGGCCTTGCTCTCTACACGATGGGTGCAGTCATGCTGGAAAAGGAAAGGGCCTTCACCAAAGAGTACACACAAATTTGGGAGCACCCAATTGTCTAAAATGTTCTTGTGTCCTGTAGCACTAAGATGACCCTGCACTCAAACTAAAGGGTTAGCCCAACCCCTGAAAAACATCCCTAGACCATTATCGCTTTTCCACCAAACATTACATTTCACGCTTACAGAGTTATCCAGAAAGCACTGATGTTTCAAACACTGTTTAAAATGGCCGTTGCTGCAACATTGAACAGCTGCACAGTAATAACCAAAGCTTTCCAAACTGTTTGGTCTTTCTTTTGTGAAGTGCCACCGTACGTCACCATTGCAATAACTTTCATGTTTGCCGGTGTTGCGATCACTGGTGAAAATTGACGTTGTTGAAATGGCAACCATTTGAAGGCTAAATAAGCCTAATGTACACCATCCTGAGCCTCATTTGTCTGCTTCAGAAGATCATGTTGTAATGACTTATGTTATGATGTGTTTAGCTCTTCCAACATCCAACCAAAAGTGGTTCATAAACAAATTGCGCTTGACTCGTATTCCAGTGTAGAGATAACGACCTTAAGGTATATACCGCCAATTCTCCTCTTCAATACAAAACCACTTTGGAAAATTGATGGAGCTTAGCTGAAAACATTAATATTACTGACTTGAGTCACCGGCCACCTCTCTTGTTGAGAGAGTCTTCAGACATGACCTGGTTGAGAACACCAAATGGTCTTTTTTATACTCTATGACTGGGCTCAAAATTTCAAGTCCCAAGCTACTAGCCAGGCCTTAAGAGTTACTCGCCAGTGCCACTAGTTGCCCCACCTAACCCTTATCCTGCCCTGCCTGCATCTGCATTTCCACTCGCCCTCATGTAATTTCCATTTGCCAAATGAGAGTAGGCGAGTGGAAATTTTGAGGCCTGCTCTATGACATATCGGTGCAGTTGGAACCAAATCAACCTTACTCAAGCTCATCAGCACTTGCTCTTGATTTGTACCAATTAAAGAAATATCTCAAAATATTAAAAATCTATTAGTTGAGGAGCATTCTCACATTTTCCACTCATTGGTATACTGGGAGAGAAGGTGAACCTATTTTTCGTCACGGATAGATGGTTGCCCAGAACTTTCTACAAACTGGGGCTTCTCTTGATAGGTCATCTTCATGCAATTCTATGAGTCATTCCATCATTTGAGGCCAGAGCTTGAGTCGAGTAAAGCATGTGCACAACGTACGACTTTGGCTGCAATTTTGCCATCTGAGATCACTTTTCCGGCATCCGTAAGAATTTCTGTTGTTGAGTCAAAATTGTGAGTCTGTGTCTCCTAGTACGTTTTGTTCACAGATGGCAAATCTTTTGTCTTTGTGCTTCCTACAGTCTTCTGGCAGAGGGACATCCTACAGAAGGACATCCCCTACCGGCTTTCTAGTTTGAGTCATGGCTAGTTGTCAGGTCATCTATCCAGAACTGAATGTCTTACAATGGCCTCTTTTATGGTGTGTCAAATATAAAGTTCTCATAAATGTATAGTTCTCCATTTTACTATTAACATCTACCTTCATACAACTTTCCATAATTCTGGATTGTCCCTATATATAGCTTGACCTGTTAATGTTAACATTTCACCTTCTTACACGTTTGTTGCCCATTGGGACATATACACAATCACATGTAATATAATTTTAAATTACTAGTACGTGTAGTTCTCCATGTTAATATTAACATCTCATAAAGGTTTTTTCGGCAACTAGAGACCTTTAAAACCACCGTGACATCTTCAAGTCTTCCATATTTCTTCTGAAATTAAATATAAAAGATTCTTGCACTCATCCTCTTGTCCTTCCAAAGCTCACAATGAGAAACAAGGGGGGTGTTTGTGAGGGTCCTGAGAACGAGCAACAGCACAATGGCCTGCTCTACGGTGGGTGCCCGCTCAGGTCTTACAAACAAGGTTTTAGCTTGATTGTGCCATTACAGGGACGAATTTTCCATATGCAAATCAGCCTGCTCTCACCCAGAAAGGGTGGCCAGTGCTGATTGCCAAGGACGTCATCCCTGCACTAGAGGTGCAGCAACCCCCGACGATCGTTTCGGCCTTCTTGGGCCTCGTCAGGAGGGTATAGCTGACACCCCTCTAGGCACATCAAGCAAGGGGTCCACGTCTGGATGACCCTTTACAATTACAGTGAGAAACAAGGGGGGTATGCACATGCACATCAACATACCACCACAATGACATGCTCCGAGCTACAGCTTGTTGCAGATATCAAATGCAGACCTGGACTGGTCGATGGTAAACCGGGCAAATTCCCGATGGGCCTAAGGCTGACCGGGGATATCAAAGAATCCCTCCAGCTCATCGGTGTGCTCATTTTTAGCTACTTTTATTACCGTTTAGAACAAGTATCTCAATCTCTGCCCCCTCCCCAGATGTTCCTGAACTACACCTCCAATGATTCTCTGTCTATTCTTTGCATTCATAGAATCCTCGGAATTGTAGGCAATAAATACTGTTGGGGGAGACACAGAGATCCCTGGTTTAGAGATTTTTCTGCTTTTTAATTGGTTTGCCCCATCCAAATATATATAAATATATTATGTAGCCATAGTATGTACAGCTACAACTTTACAGCTACAGTTAGCGCTATACAATGGGTGAGACAGAATAACAAATATACCTACGAGTTAAACAGAACAGTGGGAGAAAGGACCCTGCTCAAGAGCTTACAATCTAAAAGGAGAGGGGTGACACACTAGGTGAGGGTAAATAGAGAACCTGGAGTAGCGGGGTGCATGTGGGAAGAGTGGGATGATGGTGCATGAAATGTACAGTTGGAGATCATGGAGTGAGCAGTGAGACGATAGGCTTCTCTAAAGTAATGGGTTTTCAGAGACTTCTTGTAGGACTGGAGAGATGAGAGTCTAATGTTGCGAGGGAGGGAGTTTCATAGATAGGGGGCAGCTCGGGAGAAGTCTTGCAGATGAGAGTTGGGGGTGCGGGTACGTGGAGCTGATAGCATCAGATCATTGGCAGAGCGAAGTGGCCGGGACAGGATGTACCTGTTAATAAGCGAGGAGATGTAGGAGACTCACGGTTATGGAGAGCTTTGTATGTGAACAGTATTTTGAATCGGATTCTAAAGGAAACGGAGCCAGTGTAGAGATTGACAGAGGGACGAGAGGTGAGAGAAGTGGTGAGGTGAATGATCCTGGCACAGGCGTTCATTACAGACTGCAGAGTGAGAATCTGGGAGCTCTTAAGGCCAGAGAGAAAAAGGTTACAGTAATCAAGGCGGGAGACAATAAGAGCTTGGATGAGTGTTTTAGCACAGTCCTGACTAAGACAGGGACGGACACGTGCAATGTTTTTTAGGTGGAAGTAGCAAGATTTGATTAGTGACTGAATGTGAGGAGTGAAGGAGAGATCAGAGTCAAAGATTTGCCCTCCCCCCCCCAAAAAAAATGGCTATCCCCTCTTACTTAGACTCTCTTTGGTATTTTCTAAATATTTTTTCAATTAACGAACAATCCATTAACATCTTACATTGAGATAAGCTGCTTCGTATGCGATGCATCTGAAAGCCATATGTTCTTACCTAGAACATGACCACAACAAACCCATATTCGCAAGACTGAAATAACTTTATATGGCGTATCCATGACGAACAACCATGAAATATTGGGAAAAATGGTCAGCAGGAGCTATAATGGTTATCTAAATAAAGCAGTGTCATGTGAAGGGGAAAGGTTCATTTTTATCGAATCTGTTGTAAAACCTGTTGAACCTTCCAGCTATGTTCAAGCTGTGCAAGTGCCTAAACAGATCGTGGAGACAGAGAGGTGTCACAATTTCAGCTTAGACTACATTCTTGGAAAAGAGGGATAAACATGTAGCTCCATTTACCGGTGATAAAACCAGGCTGGAGTTTGCAGAGTGAGGGAATTCCCCTTGGGTGACATTGCTCGGGAGAGCTAAGCATCATGACATGGACACAACAGCTGAGAGGTCCATGCGGTCTGTCCTCTAATTTTATTCGGGCAGCGCGTGACTTACATGGGTGAATTCCAAACATGTACATCAGATCTCCCCATTGCTGGCAATCACGTACACTTCCTACTCATCAGTACTCATGGGGTATTTTTGCTGCAAATTCATTTAAAATCTTATGAACTAGATGAACGGAAAACTCTTTTTTCCCCCCAATTTTTTTAAACCAAATTTCATTTTAGAGCTTCTGTGAATTTTTTTTTAAGCATGAGGACACCGGATATCTACTATTATCTCCAGGTTTGTCCTTGTTCACTGGGAGCAGTCATCTATAAGTTTGCTTTGATCAGAAACTCCAATCATTCACTCCAATGCCATGCATACAGTAACTTTAACGGATGTCAGGAATCCAGCCGCGGTGAGGCTCTTGCCGCATTTGGGTCAACCTGGCTGGCTTACTCCATGTTCCGCTCCTGGATTTCTCTGCTGCTCAGGTGCAACCCATTCTATTCATCATCGATGCCGGGTTTTCCTTGATCCTGTCTGGCTACCTCAGATGTGGTCAGCAGCCCTGATGGAGTGCCTTCAAAGGAGTGTTCCTCCCTCTGCTCAATTCTTCTGCATTCAGTTGCATTTGTTGTGTCCACCAAGAAGCTACGCCTGTTGTGGTTCCTGAGCTTCCTGCCGCATAGCCTCTGACATCTAGAGCCTCCTGCCATGTCCCCATTCTTGCTCTATTCCCCTACTAGTCCTCAGCCTGCTCCCATCATCAAGCGTGTCTCCTGGTTAAGTATCTCCAAGATCCTCCTGTCTCCCGATCCTGTTGTGGTTAGTCTCCAGCTATGTTTCCCACTATTCTCAGCTTGTTGGTTCCCCTGCAACCTGTATTCCACCTCCACCCATCCCTGTTTGTGTATCCCTGCATACCGGGCCCATAACCTTCAAGCTGGTACCCACCCAGTACCAAACGTGACAGTGGATAAGGCTAAACAGGGTTTAATATTAGTATCCAGGAATTCACAATAGTTCTTCTTTCCTGGCATGTTTGTAGTTGAATAAGTGGGGTGTCTGACCACCAAGACCATAAAAAGATGGCGGCCCTTACAAAGCATGCTAAGAACAGGAGATGCAATGAAAAGCGATTCTTATGTTACTTTGTCTAAAAACCTTTTTAAACTAGCAGAAAAGGCAAAAATAAACTTTTTTTATTTTTGAAAATAAGATTAACGAATTTGTAAAAATATGTATTTCTGTACCTAAATCTCTCTTTCTCTCCAGGTTGTTCCTTGGTCACTGGGAGCTGCCATCTTTAAGTTCGTTTTGATCAGAAATGCCACTAATCGCCTCCTTTTGGGTATACACGATGAAAAAGGGTTAGGGTAACGATTTGGGGTAGGGTTGGCCAAGGAAATGGGTATTCTTAGGTTTTTGGGGCAACTGTAAGCTAGTCTAAACTCTTAGAAAACACATTACCCAGCGGCGTTTGGGTAGATCACGGTTTACTTTGGTAAAACCCAATGTTTGAATCCATTTCTGGCTTTACCGAAAGATGCTGTTTTGCGGTGATAATCATAGGAGATATCGCCGTTTCCGACTTTACCCGTAATATGTATATTATTAAATTAAGCTGATTATTTTTATAAAGTGATTACATTGTTGTTTGTCATTTGTAAAAGTCCCATTGGTGCTCGGGCCTACAAGAGGTCGAGAGCACTCCCTGTTCTGCATATATTTAAAAAAAAATCTGAAATGGCGTTGGCACTGAAAAATAGCGCCGTGGTGTTGGTTTATTGATACGATAGGTCTTGTTCTTGAGTTTTGGCTGAAGCTCAGTGCAAACACGAGTCATCTAATTTGCTGAGGCGTCTAAATGGTTGCTGAGGCGTCTGAGGCTGTGTGGATTCAAATTATACAGGGTTATTCAGAGAGAGGTGAAAAGCAGGAGAATGGCTGGAGAATGGAAAATTCTAGGTCAAAATAGTCGATTTGGAAAGTGAGATAAATGGGAGAATTTTTTCTGGTTTGGCTATTTTGACCTAGAATTTTCCATTCTCCAGTCATTCTCCTGCTTTTCACCTCTCTCTGAATAACCCTGTATAATTTGAATCCACACAATGTATTAACAAGGAATAAATTAATAAAGCATAGGCTATTATACAAGATGGTAAATAGGAGACAATCTGAAGTGGTTAAAGCCTATTAAATGGTTCTACTATAACTAAGATGATAATAATGGACACATAAAATGCTCCCAGAGCTCAGATTTTTAATAGGCCCTGAGGAAATCAAATGAAATTCACTTCATTGTTTTAGAAAACTAACATCATCCTTTATAAACCAGCAGCGACTGAACTCGGAGCAACAGACTACTTTCTTGCCCACAATACTTGTGGAGCGTCATCCCCCAAGATGTCTACGGCCATCACTCTCATGAGTCATGACCTCTGTGACAGACCGCTTGGCACCCAGACTGTGTGCCTGCATCAAACTCTAGCTTTCTCCAAGCTGGAACCCGAAATCCAGCAACCTCAGCCCAAATCTCCCTGGGTCACCAGGCAGAACCAGAAACTTTTAAGACACGAACACAAACTCCCAAAATAATAAAGATTTACCCCAAAGAAACCACCAGGCAAGACTAGTGTTTAGAGTAACAGCAGAAGACTCTTTACTCAAAAACGTACAGCTATAAAGGTAAAGGACAACCCCCTTCATGAATACAACACAGATAAGATCAACAGATCCAAAAACAAGGACAATGGGAGGTGACATTCAAACAATGGACAGTTTACACAGGCAACCTTTATCTTTAAAGAAGTGGGAGTTACTCCAGTGGCGCAAAGGGAGGTAATTTGCGTTAAAATCCGGGTAAGTGCGAAACAGAAATGTTCTAAAAAACCGGTATAAGAGCACAGTCTAGGAACAGACCAATTGGTAAAGTGCTATCTTGAGTAAAAGCTAGAAAAGTGCAATGCAATCAAAAGTGCATATGTTATAAACAGCTAGAAAAGTGCTAAGAGCACAGTCTAGGAGGAGACCAATGATAAAGTGCTATTATAAGTAGTGCAAATGCAATCAAAAGTGCATATGGAGCAAATAACAGCTAAAAAACGTTGTGCACGTTATAAAGTGTAGATGTATGAATAGGTCATAAAGACAAAAAAGCACATAAAAAGGACATAAAAAACAACACACACTTCTTGTGCAAAGTGCAAATATAAAGTGCAATTGAAATAGCACAAAAATGGTAATAAAAATAGTCCAAGAATAGTGCAGAAAAGGTTAAAAAGCAGTCTAATACGTGAATAAATGGAAGGAGGGCTTGTTGATGACTGTGTAGGCCTCTCACTTATAGCGTCCGTATACGGGGATCCTCCAAATGGGTGAGAGATGGATCTTATCCTTGTTGTCCTAGTGGATTCTGCGTTCTAGTAGATTCCACGTTCTCGTAATGCGGGGAAGGAGAAAAAAGAGAGAGAAAGAAAAATAGTGCAATATTGTCTAGATAAATTAGTCGTGGAAGGATGCAAGAAAATGCACACTTACACTTTTCAGAGCCTATATGGTCCAGGCTCTGGTTCAAAGTGCACTGGGCCAAATATAGAGTGGCCTCTTCCCTTCTTTTGAAATTATTGTTCACCTCGGTTATAAAAAGACAACATATTCATAGCGCAACTTGAATGGTGACTGGGTACAGTGGTGGAAATAGGGTTAGTCTCACTCACCGATGGTGGAGCCTTATTCCAGGCTCAACTTGATGGCATGCGGTGCTCCTTTGCTCGGTGGGCACCGTCACCTCTTTAGCTGCACCTCTTTAGTGGTCTTCTACTGGCTCAGAAGGGCAGATAAAGTAAATAGACCAAAAAAACAGCAGCAAAACCACGAATTGGTAAGTTAAAATAACGTGGTTTATTGAGAAAGTCTAAAATAAAGGGTGGGGAGGAAGGGAAAAAGGAAAAATGATAGTGGTGGAGGATACGCGTTTCGGCAACTCACGTGCCTTCATCAGTCCATAAGAGAAAAAGGGGCAATTTATTCACGTATAAGACTGCTTTTTAACCTTTTTAGACTTTTCTGCACTATTCTTGGACTATTTTTATTACCATTTTTGTGCTATTTCAATTGCACTTTATATTTGCACTTTGCACAAGAAGTGTGTGTTGTTTTTTATGTCCTTTTTATGTGCTTTTATGTCTTTATGACCTATTCATACATCTACACTTTATAACGTGCACAACGTTTTTTAGCTGTTATTTGCTCCATATGCACTTTTGATTGCATTTGCACTACTTATAATAGCACTTTATCATTGGTCTCCTCCTAGACTGTGCTCTTAGCACTTTTCTAGCTGTTTATACCATATGCACTTTTGATTGCATTGCACTTTTCTAGCTTTTACTCAAGATAGCACTTTACCAATTGGTCTGTTCCTAGACTGTGCTCTTATACCGGTTTTTTAGAACATTTCTGTTTCGCACTTACCCGGATTTTAACGCAAATTACCTCCCTTTGCGCCACTGGAGTAACTCCCACTTCTTTTCGTATCTCAAACACATTTCTGTCGAGGTTTTGTGTTCCTCTTCCAGTAGGCTGCATACATATTCAAATTAATATCCTATCCACTGTAGCGCCTCCTCCGTACCACATTCCTTCAACCTTTATCTTTAACTGGCTGCTAGAGAAATCCCCCTTGCCAGCCCACCCCCACACACACCCTAGGTTACCAAAAATGAATGGGGAATGTGGCTGGGATATCCAGTCCTAAACCAGTTCCTGGGGGTTGGGGTGATAGAAGAGCATGTGAAAACAAAGGAATCAATAGCTTACATAGGGTCTATGCTATACAGAGGGAGGATAGATAATACAAAGTGTGTATGCTATACAGAGAGAGGATAGTAATACAGAGGGAGTGTACACTATAGATACAACATGACACAATAATAAACACATCAGGGAATAATAATATAACACATACATAAGGGAGTAGGACATAACGTCACAACCTCCATCTGGAGTGCACACAGAGTTTCGAATCCCATCAAGAAAGTTTTTGCTATGCTGTAGAATATGGGTCGGCAACTGCGGCCCTCCAGTTGTTTTGGATCTACATTCCCCATGAGGTTCAGCAAATCTATGGAGTAGCTGAGCATCAAGGGAGACGTAGTTCCAAAACGTCTGGATGGTTAAGGTTGCTGACCTTTGCTGTAGAGGTAAGTATGGGAATGGTGTCATTGAGAGGGAAGAGTGTCTTCCCATGATGACTCAATCACTTAAAGTGTCGGCTACATTTCCCCAATATCTGAAATAAACACATGCAAGTACATATAGCGTTAGCAAAACATTTATGTAATTACATGCACGTTAAATACATTAGATACGCCTCTTTATCACAGATCAGTGTGAAGGAGATGTTTCGACTGAGACTCCTCTCCACGTATAAGAAAATACTTCCAACTGTCAGAGCAGTTTATCTCGACACAAAATAAGATACAGTGGAAGTAGAATCACATTATACTGAGTCACCCGGTGCTCCGCACTCAAACGCAACCTTTCACTTTCGCCCTTTACAGTAAATCTTAATGCGACGTAAATAAAATTAAAATCAGCCTTACAAACACTAAAGGGGTTATTCAGAGTGTGCCAAAAGTTCACTGAAATTTCGGTGCTCTCTCATTCGGCGCTCTACGGCGATTTCAGTTTGCCGACCCTGCAGTGAATTCAGTATTCACCGCAGGGTCCCTGAAGTGTGCCGAACAGGATCTGCTGATAAGCCCATCTAACGCAACAGCCGAATAGTTCGCCAAACGCCGCCGAGGACAGCCAACGGGTAAAAAAATTAAATGGAATACTGCTATTCACTTGCTGAAATCCACTTCAGGTCCACACTTGAGGCCCTTAGCACAGCAGATGATCAGCCTCCAGGCCCCCCGAGCTCCACTCCAGCCTCGTCCAAAGACCAAGGTCAGCACTGCCTCCCCTCAGCGCAGAAATCCTCCGTCGCAATAGACAACGCCAGTGCAGACAGCACAGAGAGGGCCACAGAAGGTGATATCGGATGATCGCACCATCGCACGAAAACGGTTCCAGTGGACGGCCATCCTTAAGCTTTCTTTCGCATCGTGTCTACTGTACTGATCTGTTACAAAATATAGAATTTCATCCAAAAATTGCAAAAACTAAATGTGATAAAACAAGGCTTCACAGTGTTCCGGTGACAAGGTGGCGTATGGTCAGTGAACCCCACTGCTCCTCATTGTCTGCTGCAGCAGGTAAAGGGTTAATGAGTACAAGTACTAGAGAGAGCCGACTCCGAGTTATTTCCCGACCTACTGTATATGCATTGTGGCAAAGTCTTCACATGGAAAAAAAAACCGCGAAGGAAGCAGCTGAACTTAAGAACTCGCAGCGTTTGAAAGTAAACAGCTCGCTTTGTATTCCAGGTCACATACTGCACGTAGCAGAATCTGCATGATAAATAACATTTTGCAGATTGATATTAAAGTGACATAAAAAAGGTCACCGATACCGCAGCATCCAGTTCGGCATCTCATGTGAAACGCGTTTAGCATTTCTTTTTATAAATTCACCTAGAAGAATTATAATTATTTCCAGTAATGTACTTCTCTTTTTTTCTTCTTTAATAATAAAGTTAGGGTATGGAAACACATGACTATGAACTCGTCCAAAGAGTTCCCGAGGCTTGAACCTCACTGTTTGCGTTCTGCACAATTACCAAAACCACTTTGAACTTTACTCGCCCCCTCCTACAACACAGTCGGGAACAGAACAAGAGATTATGCTTAAAAAAACCCCATCTAAAGCAATCAGAAACTGATAAAGAGACATAACGGGCTCATAATTTGTCCCGATAGCTGAAATCAGCAAGTATTTTGGTCGCTTTTTGCCCATTTCGTGAGAATTAAAATCTGGTTTACCAGCATTTCAATTCACGATAAAAATTTGGATGAGATAAGGCTGGTTGTCCACTGGGTCCTTAGTTGGACAACCAACTTGGTTGTCAGACTATGGACAACTTTATCGTACAACCTGGGTCATCCACTGGAAGCGGCTATGGATGACCCAGGTGACCGACATACACAGACCGCTGAATGGCTTGGTCGTCAGACTATGGACAACTTTATCGTACAACCTAGGTCATCCACTGGAAGCGGCTATGGATGTCCCAGATCGACTGACATACACCGCTGAATGGCTTGGTGTCAGACTGTGGACAACTTTATCGTACAACCTAGGTCATCCACTGGAAGCGACTATGGATGACCCAGGTGACCGACATACACAGACCACTGAATGGCTTGGTCGTCAGACTATGGACAACTTTATCGTACAACCTGAGTCATCCACTGGAAGCGACTATGGATGACCCAGGTCGACCGACATACACAGACCACTGAATGGCTTGGTCGTCAGACTATGGACAACTTTATCGTACAACCTGGGTCGTCCACTGGAAGCGACTATGGATGACCCAGGTCAACCGACATACACAGACCGCTGAATGGCGCCAAAGACCTCCGGACTGCAGGAAAAAAACCAGCAAAACGCAGCTGAAGACCGCCAGACTGCAGAGAGCCCCCTCGAGAACTCTGCTATTCTTCTAATCGGTGTATACGCCAATAAAAAATGCTTTTAAATTGTGTCTAAATAATAGAAAGGTCCTTTTCGAAAAGAATTAAAAGGTCTGTTACAGAATAAGAAAAACACCTTTTTAAAAAAATTGAGAATCAAAAATTTTGTCAAAGATACAAAAAGATGTTCAGAGAAATAAATAAATATAAACACTTTATGCACGAAACTATTATCTTACATTGAATCCTATGGGATTCATCCTGTTTTACCTGTTGAACTGAACGACCTGAAATCTGGGCATTTTTTCATGTTTGCTGTACCAGGTCGTTCGACTTCGTCCGACAAATCCCATTCAAATGGGAAAGATCGCCAGTCTGATGTAGTCGCGCAAAGCTGTCTGAAGTTGACCGATGAAAGTCGGAGGCAGTGGAAGAGGTTTGAATCTCCTGTGTGTTGTGAGATTAGTCACACGTTTACAGATGACTACGGACGACTTGTTAGTCATCCGACTACGGATCCAGTGGACAGCCAGCCTAATTTTGTTACAGTGCTTTTTTGGCTGGTTGCAACAAGTTGTTGCTGCTCAGATCTTGGCAGCTAAAAAAACGAGAAACCACAGCAGGTGAGCAGTTTGTTTGGAGACTATTACATGTACATACGCGGTGGCGTGATGATGTCATGGAGCAGTGACGTACATACAGAGGAAATCACAATACAATTCAAGGTTACAAACGGTCTTGAGAACAGGGAAAAAAATATATGTATATGCGGACAGTAGGTAAAAGGTATTTTTTTAAGATTATTTCCTCTACTCAGAAATCTGTCAGATAAGCGATGTTTGTCAGCCCGTAGCGCCAATTCTTCAAAAAATCACGAATGCCGTAACTGCATCTATCGACTGACATATCGCAGCTACAGGGCCTCGTGGGACCTGCACCCCTTTGCGATTTGTGACTCGCATCCCTATTTTTGTCTTCTGACTCTTACACTCTGGATTGTTGGCACTTTCTGTCAAGCACGGCTTTATCATATGACTCGGTCCACCAGCTGGCATCACAGGAACCCTATACGAAGCAGGGGGAACCTGCAGCTCATCTACAAACAACATCTGAAAACATCCCTGCAGCCACAGGGCTTATTATGTAATACGGAATCATTTAGTAGACCTGAGCTAATGTGATGCCATCAAATGATCATAAATAAAGTATTAATACCAGTGCAATAAATATGGAACGTATCATACAGTGTAAAATCCTCAATATCTTACATATTCCTTCTAAATAGGACCAAAATAGTCAAATCTCTTCTTTCCTATAACATTGATATACATATATACGCAGGTTGGACACCCCTTATCGAGAATTCTTAAATCCGGAAGAGTCTGAAAATCTGACTTTTTTGGAGCCGTACTTATTTTAGTGTTTTCGGACCAGGGGCACTCCATACAATTACGGGTGATTGGGAACTCGGTTCCTGAGCGCTGCAGCAGACCATGGCACACACTGGGCGCCTCTGGGCATCCTAAGCATGTGGCATGCTGCCTGGCATCTCACTGAGTCTGGACAGCATGTCTACAGTGCGTGTACACGCTGGGAGCTACAAATCCAAAGTGATCACGGCAGCTCTCCTGCCACGCTCTCCTTCCTCTGAAACATCAGATTCTCCTGCAATCTGAAATCCGGCAGAATCTGAAATCCAGAATTAGGAATTAGGGATGCTTAACCTGAGTAGGTGTATATATATAATATTCGTTCGTCATGCACTCAAGCTTCAACTCCTTCAAGGTCGCTCGGTGCCCATCAACAGGCTTTAGGAAAATATAAATGTGTAGGTAGACATGATGGCACTCCCAGACTAAAATTCATGTTTTATTAAATTACTCAACTAAAATTACAAGGATCGACGTTTCAGCTCCGTCCAGGAGCTTTCCTCAGGACATGAACATGTCTTAGGAGCACTGGATTCCTTTATTATCTTTACACGTCTATGGTATTGGCCTTCCTGGGATCAGTGTTTACACTCTCCAACAAAGTGGTAATATTATTTTTGCAAGACACAGAGGGCCAGATTACATGGGTACATGGTACATGGTTACATGGTAACCCTAAAATGGGGACCCTAATGGGGAAAACCTGCACCTGTAGGTTCCCCATAGCATCCATGTTATCTTGAGTTTCCGGGGCAGGTGCTACTTCAGCACCTTTCCCTGGAACCAAACGCTACCATTAGTGATACTTGCGGTAGCACTTCCTCAGCACCCCAGATGTTTTGAAACTACATGTCCCATGATGCTCCAGGCCTAAGGCTTTCTAGGCATCATGGAACATGTAGTTCCGAAAACATATGGGGTGCCAGATTTTGCCATCATTGGTCTAAAGTATTGGATTTGCATTAACTGTTTCTATTAGGATTTCCTTATGGGATGGAACAGTAGAAAAATTATATTAATAAGAGGCATAGGTTGATTTTGTACAATCCTCGGCAATGGGATCCTCAACACCTATGCTGTAGTTATTTTATGAGCTGCCATCTTGATAGTGAGGAATTCTATGGTTGGTAGTAGATCAAAATATTCATTGAATTAACATATGAACTTCTGGGCTTAGCTAAGGACCAAAACCCATAAAGTGGGTGTATAAGATGACAGAATATTTATATAATGTTAAAAAGGGTGGTCTTTTGCCTGATACTCATTCATTCTAACCTCAGTAACAGTAACAGTAAACAGTAAACAGTAAAGTACTTTACTTTCCAGCTGCTTTCACTTTGCAAATCACCCTAATTAACCCAAGGTTCTAGCCCTTCCCATGATATGTTAATCTGTATATTTGTGTTTTGTTTTTAATATCTTGCATTTTATTACTTTGTATTTCTGTAACAACTGTAACCACTCAATGTTCTTGAACCCAGGACATACTTGAAAACGAGAGAAATCTCAATGTATCCTTCCTGGTAAAATCCTTTATAAATAAATAAATAAATAGACCCGTATGGTAACTAGAGCGTTACATCTCAGAAACCTGAATATTTGGTGGCATGCAGATTCCATTGCCATTATTAGCTTCAGTTCTCAATTTACCATCCTGCTATTCTAAGTTGTCCATCTGCACATGCATAGAGTACAACGGTATCCATGGTTAGAGGAGGTCAGGGTCATAAGAGACAAAAAGTATCAAATCTGAGAAGGTATAGACTGGGGATCTCAAACCCCGGCTTCCCAGATGTTGATAGCCTATAGTTGCCGGAATTCTGTGAATACAGTAGATGGCCAGTGGATCATGGGTAATTGTAGTTTAGCAACATCTGGGGGCTTAAAGTTTGAAATAACTGGTATAGTCATTAAGTGCCAGAGTCACTGTAAAAGTGCTGTTGATACACACAAAAAATAAAAAGTCTGAGTCTGTTTTGCCAGCAAAACCACAATGCACACAAACACACCCAGACCCTCAAAATAAAACTGACACACAACTATCTATCTAGGCCATATTAATAGACTTCTCTTTATTTACACACACAATGTGCCATCGGCACTAACACGGAGTATAACGAGGGAAGGCATCGGTGTCTACTTTATGTCACAAGAACAAAGTGAAACGCGTTGGTCTGTTCTGTTCCACAAGCCAACACCAAAATCTTAGGCCTGTTCTGAACTCCTACAACGTCTCATTACCAGGGAAAGCAGTAGCATAAATGTACATACACACACAGCCTCTCTCTGTGCTCTAGATCAGTGGTTCCCAACCGCGGTCCTCAAGTACCCCCAACAGGTCAGGTTTTCCAGATAACCAAAGCACAGCACAGGTGATATGATTTGCTGCTCAGTGATTGCAGGATTCAGTCTGCATTTCCCCCCAGGGAATCCTTAAAACTGACACATCCTCAGCACCCGCAGGACTTAGGGGGGGTCTGGGCACCCGGCGGCATCGCTGGCTGGCCGGGAGCGAGGAGTTCCAGCCGTTCGTGCGCCTGGAGGGGCGGGGCGCTGCATGATGATGCGGAGCCACCAGTCTCAAATACAGGGCACGCAAATCGGCTCATTGCCCTGACGTGGAGTTAGTTCCTGCATCGCATGGTGTATTCGTATTTTCGATTCACTCATTCTTTTGATTCCATTGCTCTGTTACTGACCCGGATTGTATGAGGACCCTGATTGTTGCTGACTTGGACTGCCTTCCTGACTATTCTCTTTCTGACCAAGCCTGTATGTAAGTTATGCCCAGAGAAGACTCAGAGTGCATGCTGATCTTACCCCACGCTGACTCAGAGTGTATATCAATCCTGCATAACGCCGACTCAGATAATCCATTGATCTGTCCTGTTGCCAACTCGGAGTGTATGAGAACCTTGTGTGTTGCCAAACCAGCCTGTATGAAAACTCTCTCTGTTGCCAACTCGGAACGTTTGTATGACCACGCTGATGTTAACACCTGGTGTATGAATACACTGCTAAAGCCTTTTCCAGACTGTTTCCCGCTTGTTGGTAAAGTTAACCCTTTGTGGTTCAGTAGATACTTGGTCTCGAAACCTACTGTTACTAGGTTGTGCTCGTTGTTGCTGGTCTGTCTGTTCTCCCTGGCTGGGAGTGATAGGGTTAGCAGTACCGACCATTCAAGGATCGGAGGCTTTAGAAGTCTGTCCAATATGATTCCCACCACGGTTGTGAAGGGTGAGCGGGACAGCGAACGTGAAAAAAACCTGGCCTGTTGGGGGTACTTGAGGACAACGGTTGGGAACCACTGCTCTAGATATACACTAACACTTTGTGTTAACACTAAATACAACTTACACACACATCCACTCTTTGTCTTCAACTATAGTCTAACTATTTTGCCCTACTTCCCCCTTTCTCTTATTTGTGACTAAAAAAATGGAGCTCATCAAGAGAATTCATGAGTCTGGACTTGGTGCAACAGCGCTGTGTATTCACAGAGCCATAAAAGACCACTAAGAAAGGTATTTTTTTTTTCCTCTTCAATCTCTTTTCAAAGCTGTTTCATACGTCAAGAGAAGAATAGGAAGACTAGGAGCAATCTCCCAGTTGACGGTTAAACATGTCACTAAAAACAATTCTCTATCTATACATCTTTATATGTGCATCCCTCCTTGTCCTCTTTTTGTAGGCATTGCTTGACGGGACCTGATGGACAGGGATGTGAATCCAGAAGAGACTTAGGAGCAGCAGCAGATTTACATGGACGTCTCCAACTGACCATGTCAATGGCTTATCTTGCATAATTACGTGTTAGGCCTCGTTGAGGCACCCTTAGCAGCATATGACTGCATTCCTGTGACCCATTACAATTAAGCTTCAGGGCTTACAGGATAACTCACCTCATTACAAGTTAAATAATTGAATTGTTATTACATGACCTTGGTTTTCACGTGAGTCGGAAGTGTACTTTGGATAGGCTGCGTGCTTTTGTTACTTCCAAGACTCTCTTGGTGATAGCAGATATGGCCGGTCGAGTTAGCACACTTTACTCATCATAGTATGAGTTACAAAAGGGCGATGACTATTTAATCCTGCTAAAAAATAGATAATGTAATGTGCAGACAGCCTGTGTCAACACAAAGTCCAAGAATAATAGTTTTTGATTGTGAAGCAGATGGACTGGTGTCCTCTGACATCAGAAAAAAGTAAGCTTGGGCAGGAGACCGTCGGGAGAAAGGCATACTGTGTTGTCTTATCTCTGTCCTCTGTTAATTAGCCATATGTTTATTGACATGGACCCATTGTGCGCACCTCCTACTTTGAAATACTGTCCACCCTTGGTCAACAACAGCAAGTTTCATTTTTAGAGGTAGAAAATGCTTCAAAATCTCTTCACGTCTGGAGGCCAGAGGTGGCTCTATATTTAGGCCAAATAGATGGTCGACTAAGGTCTCTTTAAAAAGGAGGCCTCGGCAAGGTCGTGGGAGCACTTACACATCACACAAAAATCCACTTCACTGATATTCACTGATATTATAACTCCTCCTAAAAGTGTGTCATGCAGTTCCTGGATTGCACACCAACGTGGACCAAGTGTTCATGGTACACGTGATCAATCCATCTCATATATAAGGTTTTTGTGGTTCCAGTTCTCATTATTTCATTGTATATCATGTGTGCTCAGCCTTTTGTTTGTTCATTCTTCCTTATTAATACCATATATATTTTTTATAAAGAATAAAAAATCCACCTTTTTATATTGGTCCATGCCCAGCATCACGGGACAAGCACAGGAAGAACCATGGTAGGACCATCCCAGCCATGCCCTGACCCCTGGCAGCCTCTTTCCTGACTCGTCTTGTCCACATTCCAGACCAGGCACTTGTTTTGCTCCATATCCCATCAGTTCTCAGTACAGCCAGCCCTGATTTTCCTGCATCTGTATGCACTCACGTGTTTGCATTAAGCACCGACTGGTTCCAATAAAATGCTACTCCCCCTACCAGTCATCGCTCCATCATTGTTGCCCTCTTGCTCTGTAAGACAAGACTTGTGCTTATCTACTCCTGAAACCTGCTTTTTACCCTGTTTACCAACCTGTTAACTCAGCCTGCATCTCTGCCTCTCTTGGCTCCAAGATTCGAAGTTCCTCGTACCCTCCAAGTATCCTGGTACCCTCTCAAGTTCATCGTGCCCTCCAAGTATCCTGGTACCCTCTCAAGTTCATCGTGCCCTCCAAGTATCATGGTACCCCCTCAAGTTCATCGTGCCCTCCAAGTATCATGGTACCCCCTCAAGTTCATCGTACCCTTCAAGTATCCTGGTACCCTCTCAAGTTTCATTGTACCTTTCCAAGTTCCACGTCATCTCCTACCATCCTTGTGTCCCCAGTGTTCCTGTTGTGGTCAATACATGAAGACTATTTTTCCCACTATCCCCAGTATCCAATTTACTCCTATTCATGTCATTCCCCCTTGTCCCTATCCTATCTGGTTCTCCTGTATCTGCAGTCCACTACTGTGTGTGTGTGCCACTGCATATTGGACTCATACCCTTGCTCAGCTGGTACCGAACGTGACAATCTGTGATTAAACCATGATACCAAGAGATTGTCATTTGTGCTTAAACATTTAATTGCTATTTGAGTAAACTAAAAACCTCTGTGTGTTCTTCAGCGTAGACATATGAGATTCAATGGGCAGATGTCAAATCTAGGTGTGTTTTATGCATGAAGTGGGACTTAATACTGACAATGAACGCTGCCACCCCGGTATTGTGAGACTAGAGCATGGGTCTGATTTTTAGGTTATCCTATGGAAAGTCACATGTTTTCAAATGCGTCAAAAAAAAGGCAAGTTTAATAAGACACGTATTTAATAATGCTGCTTTAATTCAAACATGGCCGGAGTGGACATTATTTCAATTTATCGCGGATGATTTTGAACATGCAGAATTCAACCACAGCCGAAATTGGCACCGCTGTTTTAGGGTTAGGAATTATGGTTCGAAATTAGGGTTAGGTTTTGGGTCAGAAATTAGGGTTAGAAATTAGGGTTAGGGTTTGGGTTAGAAATTAAGGTTAGGTTTAGGTTTAGAGTTAGGTTTTGGGTGTGAAATTAGGGTTAGAAATTAGGGTTAAATTTTGGTCAAAAATTAGGGTTAGAGTTAGGTTTTGGGTCAGAAATTATGGCTCGAAATTAGGGTTGGGTTCAATATTAGGGTTACGGTTAGAAATTAGGGTTAGGTTTAGGTTTTGGTCAAAAATTAGGATTAGGTTTAGGGCTAGAGTTAGGTTTTGGATCAGAGATTAGGGTTTGAAATTAGGGTTAGGTTTAGGGTTAGAAATTAGAGTTAGTTTGTAGGTTAGAAATTAGGGTTAGGTTTAGGGTTAGAAATTCCGGTTAAAGTCA
The DNA here is from genome assembly GCA_009667805.1 of Leptobrachium leishanense. Classification (NCBI taxonomy): domain Eukaryota; kingdom Metazoa; phylum Chordata; class Amphibia; order Anura; family Megophryidae; genus Leptobrachium; species Leptobrachium leishanense. The sequence goes on from CM019071.1 coordinate 120,348,494, forward strand.
GGGTTAGGGGTTAAATTTAGAAATTAAAGTTAGGGTTAAAAATTTGGTTTAAGGTTAGAAATTCGGGTTAGGATCAGAGATTAGGGTTAGGTAACACTAAAAGAAGCTCAAATGGTAACCTAACCCTAATCTCATATCACTAACCCTAATTTCTAACTTTGATCCGAATTTCTAGCCCTAGCTGAGAAAAATTATGTTTACTTTTGGACAAGAGATAAAATTGGCCAAATTCCATGCATGGAAAATCACCTGCAACCAAATAGGAAAGACCTTCATTTTGGGCTCAGCTGAGATGGCGCGACTTTTTTAACACGTCTTTTTTTGATGTTTCTAAAAGAAAGTGTCTTTTCCGAAGTAAACTGATTTTTATGTGCTCTTTAAATGTTTATTCATTAGAATGGCAAATGCTAAAAAAAAAATCTAAAATGCCAACTAGAACATAGAACAGTTCAAAAGCAATTGTTGCAGGTGTATCTGGTTTGGCCTATAATCCATCATAATTCACAGGACAGTGCGCAAGCTAGCTGAAGGACGGTCAGAGATGAAGCCCTTATCCGAGTCAACGTCAACAAGTTTAATTTGGTGTAATAGCTCCGTGAACAGTTAACGCAGGCGCGTGTCCTGCTCAGTACACCATCATCAATGATACCAAGAACATACTTGAAAACAAGAGAAATCTCAATGTGTCCTCCTGGTAAAATACATTATAAATACATTATAAATAAATAAATCACAAAGAACCAAAAATAACTCGAGAGAACATTTTTTTTTCCAAAAATCAAATCTTTTTATTGGTATTATTGCCAAGTTTAGTGAATCTAGCAGATGATCACAGTGCAAAAGCATAGAGCTCTTTGTATTATCTTACAGAGGTATGTTTTTAATTACTTAAGCTCTTAAAGGAAGACTGGTAATAAAGCCCATTTACATTTTTCAGTGCGGCGTTCTTTAGGACAAAGCAACAAATGGCTCATCTACACAACCACAGGGTCTCTATGCGGCTATCCGTGAAATGGAGAGTTGCGGTGATCGCGGACAGACGTATTTACAAATAGAAACAAAAAACACTATAGGACTAAGGCACCATTACAACCTAAGCACCTCGATGGGCGTTAATGGACTTCATGGCTTAGCGTATTTGGTAAATCTGGCCAATAAGCTGACAGATAATCGAATCTTGTAGGCAGACCCGATAGGTGAAACTAATTCTTAAAATCTCATGATGTAGCAGGTCAGTTAATCAGCGGGAACTGGACGCAAGTACAACTATATCACTATTACAACAGCCCAGCTCATAATATAAAGCCCATTCCCTTATTTATCAGCATAAGCAAGGTATGTGTGGTGATTAAGACCCCAGTTGGGTATTCATAGTGACCTCTACTACTGGACCTCAAGGTCTATCTTTATCTTGGATGACCATGGAGCTAAGGAAACCTTTACATTAACTCTAATCATGAGGTTTGCTATTCATGTTGATTCCTACTACTAGATTACAAGGTCTATCTTTTATCTTGGTTGACCATGGAGCTTCTGATGTATTTACATTAACACTGATCATGAGGTTTGCATGGTTTTATTTTTAGCTCTACAATGTCTATAATACATTTTTGTAGTGCATTCTGGTCTTTTGCAATCCCAATAGATTTTCGAGATCTCAATCTGTTCTGTATCCTTAGGGCAGGGGTGACCAGCTTTGGTCCTCCAGATGTTTTGGAACTACTTTTTCTATAAGGCTCTGTCAAACCTAATGAGGCCCGAGTATCATGGGAGATGTAGATCCAAATCATCTGGAGAGCCAAGGTTGGTCACCATTGCCTCAGGGAGTTTAACGCAGTTAACAGTCCTGTTTCTGTGAATATCCACATGGGTCTCTGTGTAATCTAACTGTTGCACTCAAGCCACAGACACATTATCTGCTTTGTATCTGGCATAATGGACACATAGCGCTGCAATGGAGGCATCAGTCATCAGAGACATGTCGGAAGTGCTCCTCAAAATCACAATTTATTTTTTTAAATGGAGAATTTAGTCCAAACTCTAGGAAATGAGAAAAATGACTGATTGCAGAAGTTGCTCTTTTCCCTTCCAATTTGGCTGTTTCCAACTATATTTTAGTGAAAGTCACATTAAGTCATATAATTAAGTAGGATACGTTAGATAGGTATTTGAGGCAGTTATTGGCTTTAATTCTGTTATTATTAGGCGAAAAAGAATAGGAAAAATGTAACAAAAATTGACGTCTCTTTTGGTTCTCCTCTGAGGAACATGATTGATGGTGATTAAAGTCAACCAAAAACATATTCTGTTGGGTAAACCTGAACTGTATAGACTATTTGTTTTCCATAAAAACTACTTGGACCCTCATTTTTCCCTTAAATTACTTTAAATAACAACAATGTACAGATTTAAAGCCACTTCGGATTTCCATCGCGTCACAGTTTTCATGAACACCATTGACCACGTTATCTCCAATACTGATGCGTATGGCATATTATTAACCTAAAGCTCAAAATGGTCAATTGCTGATTGGGCACAGGTATCTCTCCTACGTGAAATCTCTTAGTCAAAATAAAAAGCTTAGCTCACCGACACATACAGTCTTTTCTGATATTGGTTAGGCCAGATCTGACCTGCTGGTAGCTACATCGAAGAGCCATGATGGAGCAGTAGAAGCAGGAGTCTGTACCTGGCACTTTCAATCTTTAAAGTTCTTAAAGTCACTCAAAACAAAAGAAAGCTCTGATGAACACATAGTCTGTAGTCCTTCATTTTATGCTATACGTAGTATTTGTGTTGTAAACCAGTGCTTCTCCTCCTGGTGAGAATTTCATGAAGACCAAGCTTGAATAAGGTGACCCAAGTCAAGTAAATATTGAACTCCTGGTCTTGGTTGGGAACGCTCCTCTTGTAGCTTGGTTTGAGATACTAGACATTTTTTTGGAAACTTTTCTGCGATGACGCACTATAAAGATATTGTACTCAAGGTTCTCAGGTCCAGTTTGTGGAGAAAATTCCCAAGTGTTCAAATGTTTAAATTTTCATATGTGTGCAGGTAAGGTACGAGAAAAAGCAAATTTAAATATATAAAAAATATTTACAAGAAAAATAAAAAAATATGCTGACAATTCCCATGATATCCGCACACAACCCACAAGGTGCATAAGACGATTTAATGACTCCGAGACAGCGTGAGACACGGACATGCCAGAATGTCCCAAGGATCCATCCCTTGCCTTAACACTTGTTAGTTCCATTCTCCAAGAGAACAAACCCACGGCTCAATTCCTAAGCAGGCAAGAATTTGCTTACAAGGGTCAACAGAAGGAAGGGGTTAGAGATCTATATTTTTTTCAGTTATCCATTAAGGAAAATGAACCAAGCCCATACGGTCAATGAAATGACAAGTTCACCAACATATACTGATAGATGATAATGATTAACGTGGTAGGGCAATTGGTAAGAAGACATGGACCACAGTGAAGCTCACACATTCCTATTCAATTTACGCAGGCCTCCGACTTCCTCCACAGGGATTCTACTTAATAGTCACACTTTACACGGCCCTTTTAAACCAATTTGGCACAGTCAACAAGGCTGTAGAATTAATTCTGTAAACATTTCATATTTGGTTCAGGACATAGAACTTTTTCGAAAAAGTGACCTTGGTACATTGGTAGTTCATTATAGAAATATGGTCAAGGGGGTGAACAAAATGTTGGTTGTCTCTCTAAGAAGCTATAAGGTCTTTTTGTTCATCAAGAATGTTTAACCTATTGTCAAATGATAATAGGGAAAATTTTATTAAAACCGATACTCTAGTTTGTTTGTTTTTTAGCCCCTGATACAAGAATGTGAAATAAAGGCCAATGGATAGAGTTACCAAACATAAAGTGTGTAATGATTAAAAATAATAGTATTTGAGAAGTATATGTAAATCATACAAATAATTTCTTATGCCAATGGTATTGAGAAGTAATGTGTAGAAAAATGGAAATGAGATGTGTGTTGAGTGGTGGGTCTTCCTTGTGATCGGAAAACACTCAACCACAGCAGCAATGGATCAGCAAAATGGCGGGTCATAGATTTAAATAGTTTCATCGCAAAAAGGTGGAGTTCATTGCAATAATATGTCTTTTATAGTTTACTATTTATGCTATGCATTCAACATGCTGTGAACGCTCTTTTCTTAAGGCAATCTATGAAAACCAATGTCGACACTGGAATTAACACTACAAGTCAGCTTCGATTTTCCAACATTATGCGAGATATACTCCAAGGCTTCTTAATAACTTTTTGTTTTGTCTTGGTCTATTTGCATTCTTCTCTCTTTTTTTCAAGCTTATTGTCCGTATGCCCATATAACATCCAGATTCCGAACTGAGGTATCTGGAATGTAATACTACTACTTATCGCCAGACAACAGGATACAGATTCATAATTTGAGGATTGGCTTCTGAATCGCATATTTATGTTTAGGATTATAATGGATAGAGTACCCTGAGTGAGGAAATACAAAGATGTGGTTAATTTATGGAAAAAACTTAAGGTATTAATGTACAATTAACTGTGATTTGTGTTATACCAACAGCTACCAGTTTTTGAGGTCCTGGGGACATCAACTAGGACAGGATGATTAGGTACTCAAATGAGCTGTCAGTAAATAAATGGGATTAGGGACTGGTAATTATGGGTTTGTGCCAGGAACATACAGCTACAGAAACCTTTGCTAATGGCTCTAGATGTCCCTCATGAGTCATGACCTAATCTTGCTACCGACATCATGAAGAAAAGCTTGGGGCCCTCAAAATTACACAAATGGGACTCTTCGTAGCATTCACAAGTAACACGCATGCCAAGGCTACACTGGACGACCATTAAGGGTTTCATTTAGGTGATGGATTCCCATGAGCAACAACAAGAGAGTATGAATGATTGCATCCTATTGACAGCAATTCATATAATGTCCACCTATATTCATGGAAAAATCACCTCTGGTACCCGCACCAGACTCTCAATGTGGCCGGACAATTAACATGTCAACTGAGCATGTAGGGTGATCAGCTACATCTGTGCTGCCTACAGAAATATCTGGAGTCCTTATAGTTTCATATTCCAATACCGGTACCTATCCGTATTTGAATTCTCTTAGAAAGTAGTGCAACGTTAGACAGTTCCATGAGTCAAAACCTAAATTCACAGTTAGAGCGAACATCTCTGTGTGCTCAACAACACACGGGGTCACAGTCCATTTGTCAAGCCAGCTATACTACATGCAGCGAATCCACGAAATTCAAGCAGCCCTGGGACCCTCCGCTCAATAACACAGTTGCAAAATATAAATTTTTTAATTTTTTTTGTATTTTTTTTTATCTACTTTAATTTCTGAATACAAACATTATCTATGTACATCTTCCCAAAAATAAAAATACTTTATCTGAGGCACAACAAAAATATTTATAATGAAATTAGAAAAATGAAATTCGTCTTCGAATACACCGAATTTTGGGGAGCTGGAAAAAATTACATGGGCTACAGTAAGTTCTCTAGGCGATTATAGAAATTAATGTGCTTAAGTTGGTAATAATCAGATACGGGGCAATCATATATACCCCATGCCCCCTCCCATAATATAAAATGATATTTATGTCAAATCCCTCATTAAAAATTTAAATTTTTTTGTTTTGTTTTTTGGAATGGTTACACCTGGCACTTAATGCACCAAACCATGATCCAACTTGCCTAGGGGCACCTGGTAAATCTGGCATCCTGTTGCCCTTGGAGTAAGAAAGGGGTCACAGGATAAATAAAAGTGCATAGAAGGGGTAGTATTCTCCAAGGTTGCAGTATACGTTGTGGTTAATTCTCATTTATTTAGAGATATATTTTATTTATTAGAGAATTTTAACGGCAATTTAATTGGGCAAACCCCTTGTTTCTATTGTGTACAACGTGTAGTGACATCTCTCAAGCCCAGGGGTGTTTTTTTCGTCACTTTAAACCCCCCCTGGGAAAGGTAGCTCTAAATAATCACAGTAAACAATTCTTCTATACAGTGATGAAAGTATGGCTGTACTCCAGAGCAAACTAATACTTGCATTGATGGCCTCAACGGATTTGTTTATAGAGGCAGACTGTGGGTTTTCAACATGGCAAAATGGCTGCCCTTTCTAGAAAAATGGCTACCCTGGCAGCAGCATTTATAGCAGCGGTTACTTGTCTTGTCTTCAGGGACAGATAGTAGAAACAGCAGCAGTTTCATGTGTTTACAATATTTTTTTTTCTCCTCGTTCGGGCGGTTTGGGGTTTTGCTGCCAAGTAGAGACTTCTTGTATATACGTGTACTCTTGAGTAATTTTTAATAATATAAAAAAAAGTGCAAACTTTCTTTTTGTTTTTCTAACCGGTTTCCTTCGGTGATGCAATGCCATATGAATGTGCCCATTGATCAAATGAAGCCACACTGCCGTCGAAGCGGCTTACTGCAGAGCAATGCATTGACGGATCCTTCTGCACCAAAGGGGTTAAGTCCTGAATAGAGCTGTCATTCGAGCAACAACAGCCCAGTCATTGATTGCTGGCATTAGCTAGCTGTGGCAGTCCTTCCAAACACTAGTGTTTACTTTGGCAAGGTCCGACCATTAGTGTTTTGCGAGTATTTCTTCCAATGTTTGCTTTTAATGATATTTTTGGGATGTGTGTAGTAAAAGAAGACACAGGAGTTTATTTTCATATCCCAGGAACATTTATCAAAACCCCCTCATCAGCACCTCTAGAGTTCTTCATTTAGATTTGTTTTCAGGCTCCTATAAAATTAACATTCAACATCTCAATTAGCTATGCGTTCCTCCTGAATTAACATCTCCTCTGACCAGGCTCTCCTAGCAGCGTCTCAGGTGGGTAATAAATTCGTGAAAGACCATAGGCTCTTGTTGGTGAAATTGTTGGGGTTGAAGGCTTCGAACAAGACACAGACTATAGCCTTTCCGTAGGGCTAGAAAGTAAGACTCTGAAGATCGTAGGTTTTCGTCAATCACAGAACATAACATTGAGAAATCATTTTTGATAAGGTTGAGTTATATTGGCCAAGAGGGAAGCTTTTTGTCCAGAGTCGATTTCTTAACATTCTGCTGGAAACCTGGAAGTAGATAGAATCGTTCAATGCTGAATTCGCCTTCAGGTTTCATTCAGGATCATAAAAGCCCAATACTGTTAGATGCACTACAGCGTACTTCGGCCAAGAACACGCCTCGGAGACATTCGATACATGGGACATCCTCAGAATTGTGTTGGGTATGTGAGGGGAAACACTAAAGTGCAGCATAAAATTTCTAGTCGGACTTATTTCAAAGATACCAGAGAAAATAGTTTTGAATAGGTTGGGACTTCTAATGCACACTTTTACATGATCTCTTGACACTTTCTCTTTGCATCTGGGCCACTGTTTGCCATTGGAAAAACTGAGCATTTGCCAACATGTCCACCAGTGGTTTCTCAACTGTGGTGAACCAATCTGCCATTTATATCATATGAGAACAGCTATGGACTACTTCTGAACATAAACTTTCGCTATTGTTGAAGAAACCCCCAAAGATGTACTATTGGTGCCGAGACGGATCTACGATAGTAGGAAAAGAAATGTGCAGCAGGAGAACAACATCTGGGCTGATCGAGGAGTTAAAATGGGTTTTGTTGGAAGTAGAAGGATGATCACATGACGCTCTCAAAAATGATGACCTTGTTGTCTGATACAGGGCTCAAGCTAGTCAAGCTCTTCACGTCCTGATCAGGTACCATATATTCCAAGTGATGAGCTCCCCAGACAGGCTCTGTGAGGTGTGCCCAACGCTGTTGAAGAAAATACAAAGGTATGAGTTGTGTTAAGGAGAATATAAGTGTTGGCCACAAATAGAAGATGCTTAATATGACAAACTCATGATGTCATTATAATTTGGTTTTGAAAGACTGCGTCACTAAACTCCTTATAAAGTATATTTTTAAAGAAAGTCTGTATAGTATGCATAATCTGTAATGTTTTGTAGAAATTATTATCTTCTTCATATTCTTTCAATGTCGTTTTAGACATATATTTTGTTAGTTTGGAAAGCTCTCAAACTCTCTTCTGCAGGTGCATGCATACAACTGCTAGGGTGGGTTTAGCGCCCGAAATGTAAATATCTATTAAATAGGGGTGAGGACTAGGAAACAAAATTAGCCACTCCAGTGGGTGCTTATGGAACCCATAGCATGCCCAGTCTCCCAGGATACATACACAGCAAATGCAGAGTCCATGCACTCAGATAGGCTTCAAATGGTGTTGGGTTATTAGGAAATCTGCAAAGTTTCGGCCATAAAATGGCCTTTCAGAAGGCCGATTTATAGCCAAATGCTGCAGATTTCCTAATAAACTAATGCCATTTGAGGTCTGTGTTTAGATATGGGTAGATAATGAAACATTTCAGGTGTTGGAGACTTGGAGTGAACATTGGGCAAATCTACAATAGCCACTAGTTTTGACTCATCTGAGATCGATGGATCCTTCCTGCTGGACTATACAAAGCTGCTGTTATCTGGTATTATCCATATATATTGTACCAATATACTATAAATATATGAGCCATTGGGGAAATCGAAATATCTTCCTAACCACTGTTGCGAATTTGTCGCTTCTGAACTAATCCTGCTCTTCTCCTATTCGTACTCCAGTGACATCCACCCAGAACCCAACCATGTACACGTTCCACCTTCAAGGTTGTGCCATTGGTGGGGTGTCAGTCCAGAGGTATTTTCAGGGGTCCAGGGGGCTCTTGCCAAACCCTGTGCAGCTTTTCTAAGTGCCACAGATGTAAGTGCCCCCCAGAACTGACCCACCAAGATACCAACAAATTTCCCAGCAGGACATGGCATCTGGGGCCTGTAAGTGCACTCTGTGTCTCTCTCACCAGGTAACGCTTTTTAACCCCTTGTTGTACCATTACTGACTCCCTATAAAATAAGGTGAGCAGAAGAGGAGACAAAATGTTTCATATTTAATTTAGTTTACTGAAATGGGCAGCTGGAGGGGGGGGGGCGACCACTGACCAGTGGTTTTGTAAGGGGCCCAAATACATCTGATGGCAGCCCTGTCTACCTGTATCTAAGTCCATGTTGGAACTTTTGTTCATTCTGTTCCTGAGTGCGAAAGTGTCTCATTAGAAAGCTGAACCTTCTGAGTTCAGGTCTCTGAGGAACATTCACATCCGTCCAAGCCCAGAAGCCTACTCAGTGTACGTCCAACACTAATCGCAAAACGCATGCAATGTTTGACAGTCTCATAATTTCCATAAATGATCGAGATGATGTCATGCGTACGGTTATGTACAAAAAAAAAATTATTAGGGACACGATTTATTAAACAGAAGGTTGTCAGATGACAAGAGTGTTTTTTTTAAAAAAGTAGACCATCATAACAAAGATAAATTATCCAAATTGTGAGTTGATTTTCTTTGTGCAAATCAACTTTTTTTTCCTCATTTTTGCAAATCTGCTCTAAACTCACCTGTGCATCTTACTATCGAAGTCCCAAATTGATCTAAAAACCACGTTGCCTGCCTTTTTCCTCGCACCTAATTGATTTTTTTGTAATAAACAAGTTGTGTCCAGTTTTGAGGGGTGATCATTTTTGACATGTTTTGGAATAACTGGCTTAATAGTCATCTCTCTCTCCGTGCCTCCTGTGTTCGAGACAGAAACAGAGCTGCCGCAGAGCACTGATTCCGGCTTTCCGTTACAAAATCATGTTGTTCGGAAACTTAGAAACAGACTGCCACTGAGAAAGTTGGAATAAGTCCTGCAGTTCGAAGAAAATACTTTAAAAAAAGATGCACGGAGTTTAGAAAACATTAGTATATATATATATATATATATTAAAAAAAAGCCAAAAGCTGTTTGTGTTTTTCCAGCTTTCTAGACGATCACGTGTCTCATCGTTAAATGGGTTTCCCTGGGCAGATAGAACCAGAACAACACGGGGAGCAGCGATGATTGGTTTTTGCAAGACAAGCCTCCTCACATTCCGAAGGTAAGCGTGGGTTGTCTTGGCAGTCTGGCACGGTTTCCACAAGCTTATCCCAGACGGCTCACCGTGTACCGAGTCTTGTTGTGCCAGTAGGTGGTACTGAATTCGCAAGAAAATATCACGGTGGGGTTATTCACTAAGCTGTGAACTTTTAGGGATTGAATGGTAACTGGTAACATTTTTGGGCAATATAATCAATTTTGAGAAATTATCTCATTTTTGTCAATTCCCGAAAGCGGCCAATCCTCTCCTAGCATTAAGTCCTCATTAATGGATAAAAAGACAACAAACTTCACACGCTACAAGCACTTACTTCTTTCAGTGTTCCCTTGGCACGTGAGATTTTGTACAGGAAGGTAAGAGGAACGCACAGCATGGATGCCATAGCAAAGCACCAGCCGATGGCTTCTCCCCACCAGGGGTACGTGTAGGTCTTGTTGTAAGTCAAAGGCTTGTAGTTCACCAGATTAAATATGAATATGGCCTGGAGAAGAGAGAATTGACAGCTATGTCACTTTGGGATATCATAATAATAATAACATCAGATGCCATGCGATATGCTGGCACATATCACCAGGAACGAGATACTGTAAAGGTTGCAGGAGATGTTTTTGGTCACGTAGTATCACACTATACTTACCTTTAAAGGGAAAAGTCATCATGAAATGTAGTTATTTTATATGCGAATAGAAATCTACATGTGTGAAAGAGAAACGTCGTTTTTCATCTTTCTTCGATCCACCCCCACATTTTTTAAATGAACTATGGTTATGTATTGTGAGTTTCTCTCGACGCACGACTGACAACCTCTTTCAGCCGTAAAGTGCCCTGTCACTCATATAATGCGCTGATTTATGTTCTTATGGGCGGTTTCATTGTTGATTCTTTATCACGATTGCTTTTTATATATGATGCGCGCCATTGCTCCGTCGTAGTTTTCTCATAGAGTTTTATAATGTCTTTGTCTCTTTTCGTGTTTTGTGCCATTGCTCAGTTATATTAAACTCAGAGAATTATGTGTTGTCTGTATGTTTTTTTCCGTGATGTCTAATAAAAAATAATTTATAACCGTCTAGCATTAAAATGCTAAGTTTCAATCTTTACGATGCACTTTCAAGACAAAGCTTTCGTGCTTCCTACTGAAGGACAACATCATGGGATGTGATTGATTGGGTAAATTTCACAAGTAAAATACGTATAAACATTCCAGAGGTCATAAACCTATTTATCACTTGGAATTTTCTATTAACCCCAACATAACCAAAAACGAGTTTACTCGGTCTTCATAGCACCTGCTGGTGCCCCGCTATCAAGTATACTCAGTTTGGTGCAAATTTGAACGCAAAGGAATTAAAGGGATACTCTAGGCAACATGACCACCTAAGCTTTTTTAGGTGGTCATGATGTCCTAAGTATGCCCTTTCCCTCTGCTGCCCCTCCGCTCAGCCGATCGGCTGACACAGCTGAGAGACGCGGAGGACTTTACTCCGCCCTCCCAGCTGTCAGTCAGCAGAGCGGGATTCGTATTTCCCGCTTCTGCCGACTATTGCCGAGTAGGAGACGTCATCGCGCTTTCAGCGCGATGACGTCTCCAACTCGCCGCAGTAGCTGGCGGCAGCGGCTGAGATTAGTGTTGCGCGCATCCTCTTGCGCGTAACACTAATCAAAGAAGAAGATGGAGCCGGGAGGAAGCCTGCTGATTGTCTGGTTTACGTGAAAGGCGCGCATGCGCGCTTCTCACGTAAACCATTAGCCAAGTTGAACATTTACCAGGACGGGAGAGGAAGAGGAGGGAGGTAAGTATATAAAAAAAAACGCCGTTGGAAACAAGTGGTTTTTAGGGTAAGTATTACATTAAATAAAACAAATACTGAATAACTAAGTAGGGCAATAGGTATAATATAATTTAAAAAAAGGGGGGGGTTGATTTTTAGCCTAGAGTGTTCCTTTAAATTTATTGCAAATTAAATTCATTTGCAGATGTGTACCAGAATGCACCCCAAATGGTTTAGCACCTCGGCGGGACAGCTGAGGTGCTAAAACAGTCAGAACAGCTGGGACTCTGCTCCTAAAACACGGATCCCCAGCTGATTCAACACAGAGCCCCAGATGCAGTAGGGCTATTTGTCCAGAAGATGGTGACATCTGCCTATCAGACAGGGATACTACAGCAAAACATACCCTAAAACATACCCTGGGAATTTGCCAAAGATTTATAAGTTCTGTATAATTAATGAGAAGTGATGTTCCAAAAACCATTGGTTCCTGGCTGTAGTTTTATGGAAAATCACTTTGCAGTGAAGTGGTTGAACCCATAAGGTTATTTAGGGATTTCATGGCTTAGTAAACAAAAAGATTATGGATGACAAAAGAAACAAAAATAGTCCAAAAAACACAACTATTCTCATATTATAATGGTACCAATTCATATTTGTTATAAATCGTGAAGACCACGTGCCTAATTCTTAAATCCTGGAGAAGCTACAAAGAATGTTTAAAATTCAGCTAATCTCTCACAACGGTAGGAATATTGGGTTTTGTTTCCTAGTAATAGAACAAGGCGAGTAGACAGGGTCGATTTGATTAACCTAGAAATCCTTGTACAATTTTTTTCCTGTGACAATGATTTATACGCAATTATTTATTTGTTTTCAGCAGTCTTTAGAAAGTACACAAGTTACACGCAGTCTGTAATGTGTCACCCGAGGAATGCACTACACTGAAAACAGATCTCACATCACATGTTGCTGGCTTGGTCACCAGGCCTTGACGAGAACACAAGTGTTCGGACACAGCTGGTGGCAGCGGTGGGAATAGCTTTATCAGATTTTCATAGCAGCAATTCCTAAAGGATGATGCATCGTGGGATGTAATCTGTTTTTGTTACAAAGGGGTTTTCTCACTTGACAGTGAATTGTGGCAAGTTGACATCATGATTGTAAAGTTTAGGCCCACCCTGGCAAATTTGGCATCTACACCACGAATCTAACTGAACTGGAGATCAACCTTTTCATCCTGGGTGCTCAGTTTGAGATCTCTGTAACGTGCTAGTCAACTCACGACAATGCACTGTTTAGTTAAAGGTACCCCAAAGTGTATGAGGATCATGGATTCCCAGACATAATTAAGGTTGTTTTGAATGATACCATATGGGTTTTAGTGTTGAACATGAAGAAAAAGACATAAGGGGTTATTCACTAACCTCCGAATTGGCCGAAATTGCACCGAACGGTAAATATCACCATTTGGTGTAATTTCAGGCCAATTTCTCTATTCACTAAGCTGTCAAGTCCTCAAAGTGTGAATTGACAGCAAAATACGGGCAGTTCGCCACAATTCAGCGGCACAGAAATTGCCCCATAGAAGACTATCATGTCTTTCATTCACAGAGCGCCGAACTGCACCAAAATTCCATCGAAATGCCCTGATTTTCAGTGTTTCAGTTCGGCAGGTTTAAACAGATGAATCCAATAGAATTCAATGTAAACACATCTTTTTAATATTTTTTTTATAAAAGACTGTCAGGGTTATTCAAAGAGAGGAGAAAACCTTGAGAATGACCGGAGAATTGAAAATTCTAGGTCAAAATAGCCGAGCCAGAAAAATTCTCCCATTTATCTCACTTTCCAAATTGGCTATTTGGTCTAGATTGTTCATTCTCCTGCCAATTCCCAAGGTTTTCACCTCTCTCTCTCTGAATAGTCCTGTGTTTATTTTTTCATTTTCAGCAAAAACACTTCTGCATTTTTTGTATTTTTTTTTAGACAAAGGTTTTGTATCTCAATTTATAAAACGTTTTTTTTTAAATTCTGTAAACGACTTTTTATTATTTTTTAAAGGCCCTTTTTATTATTTAGACACATTGTAATACATTTTTATTGGTTTAAACATCTATTTGGAGAATAGGAGAGTTCCGTTAAATTCTCTCTTATTTTTTTTTTGAAGTTCGTTGGAATACGCCAAGGCCACTGCGGAGCTTTTCGGTGCTCTTCTGCGATGTTCTTCAACATTTTCGTGGGGCTTCGGTGACTCCATATTCGACGCACTACGGTGACCATTCGGTGAATAGTAAATTTACCGTAATGCTGGAGAAATGGAATCGCCGAAGTGCGCCGAACCGAGCCAAAGTGAAAAGCACAGGAGTTTCACTAAATTTTCGGTGCTTTGTGAATAAACTCTATAGTTTTAAAATGCAAATGATACACTTCTTCACATCCTGCTGACACAGTGGAACACAGAGCTCCCAAAATGTGCAATCCCGCAGTGGAACATATGATTAGGATTGCCAAACCCCAATGTTTTCCTGGGCTGAGATCACTTCAACGTGCTGAGCAGAACTTGAAACCTGCTGTATATAGAAATCATATGTTGTAGTTGATTGACACATTAAGGCTGTCCTTTTGGAATTCCTCGTCAATGTGATATGATTTAATTCATGGAACATGTGAATTTTGCATATCACAGGGTAGCGCTTCCATTTGTTACTCAGCAGCATGGAAAAATGATATACGTCCAGAGACACATGGCCGATCTGATAGCTTGACATATAATGGTACTGACTTTGAATAGGGTCAGCTTGGAGGACATATGCTGACACTCTCACAATCAGCCAACCAGACCTTCAGATTTAGTAATAGTTGACATATATTTTTACTATTGTACTGTCGATAAGTATTCGGGTACTACATACATACAGGTCTGCCCTTTAATAATGACTTACCATACAAACGGAAGGAGTAATCACGGACCAGCACCACTTCATCCATGGGAAAGGCCGGTAACCGATCATACGTGCAATATCATCCATGAATCTATCAGCACCTGCCAATTAATAAAAAAAAATGTCCATTATAAAAGTTGAACAACTGGTTGAAAAGCCAGTGACCATTCTCCCAAATGTTGCAAAATATCTTAAAGTTAATTTCAAACTGTATCTCCTGCCATCAAGAGATGATACATTGAGGATGAGAATCCAGTATAAATGGAGGAATGTAGTTTCCATCTTATTTTACCATTCATCCATACCATTAACCAATCAGATATTCAATGGTTACTCAAGCCATATTCAAAACTATCTCTGGCTCTGCAAGAAAGCCAGAAAGGTATTCTTCAATCAACAAATTTTTTGCCATATTGTTACTGCCGCTACTTCCCTCCTTTTTTGATAGTTTAATTCTGTGCTGATTCTCAGTCTGCTCTGTTCCTCCCTGTTGTAATACTTTGCATGAACAAATGGCGACCCCCTCTAAACTCTGTATTTCTTTTATCTACAGTCACTCTTCACCACCATTTTTCCCCTCTGCTGTCCCACCCGCCCGTCTCATTCACCCTCCCACCCAGCCCCTATCCTAATTATATAGCCTCCTTTCCTTTTCTCAGCTGCTTCAATCCTCGCTCGGTTTAACCTCATCATGCCCAAGCTCTTGGTTTATCATTATGCAGTGTCGGCTATATTCTCTCTGGTGATTATTTCCACACTCCCCCTGATACCTTTTGTTTCACTTGCCTTAGTTCCTTAGATTGTAAGCTCACTGGATGTCTGGCTGAGCACTCGTATACAGTGCTGTAGTTGCAGGACAATTATCCTAAGGGCAGGGCTGTCTGTTCCTTATGTTTCATTATTTATAATGTCACCTGTCTGTGTTTCCCCATTCTAAAGCGCTAGGGAATCTGTTGGCGCTGTATAAGTACTTGTAACTGTAACTACTCACACATTACATCAACCATAAAGGAAATAAGTTGAGAGCAAGTTTTTGTCAGGTGCCAACAGCCCTAAATTCGGAAAGCTTTATGTTTGACTCTTCTCCATAATTATTCCAAAATGAATGTATTGCATGTAATATTACACTCTCCACTTTCTGTTTATAACCAGATTCTACAGCAAGAAAGGACCTCCCTCCAACTACGACTAACACTATTTACATGGATTACTTGAGTTCACATGATGTTCTCACTCATTCCTAATCCAGTAAACAGTTTTCAGCATCAACAAGATCAATACATCCAAAAAAGTCATACAGCAGAGTCATTCAGTGCTGATCTCCTGGAGCTCATAACAGTGTGAGTATTCAGGTCCCCCAACAGGCGACTACTCATAACTCATAAACCAACAAGCACGTCAGACCATGTTTGTGAGTTAATGAGGGGTTTGACCTAAATGGGGAAATCGAAGGACAAAAGTTCTATTCTCTCTCCTTGTGACTGGTGAGGGAACAAATTGTCTTCTCTTTCTCTATGTTTTTGCTTCTTTTCCCCCACGTCCAGAAATCAGAAGCAAAAAATGAAAACAAATGTATTCTCTCCTTACGCTGAAATAGCTCTTCTATCCATTCATAATTAGAAGTATCTATAGAGCGTCATTTGAGGAACTAGCAGAGGAAAAAAAAAAATCACAATTTGGTTGTGGAGTAACGGAATGGACACACATCTGAACACCGTAAGCAAAGTATAATACGTTTGTATCATTTATAAAGTATTAAAGTGCCCAGAATGTCACTCATGGTGTACAGGGAAAACCAGACATGGACCCCTTGCTCGAGGTGCCTAGAGGGGAATTAGCTATATCCTCCTGACGACGTACGAGGCCAAAATTATTGTCAGGGGGTTGCTGTATCTCTCTCACAGAGAGGACGTCCTTGGCATTTCGATTCTGGCCCTTTTTAGGTGATATCAGTCTGATTTGCATATAGTTCAGTCTTTTCTGTAATGGCACCCTTAAGCTAAACTCTTATGAGTCCTAAGTGGGGACCCACCATAGGGCGGGACACTGATGCTGTTGCCCTTTTCTCAGGACCCTCACATACTTTGTTTTTGCTCACAGCCTGTCCTGCAACAAGATCACTAATTTACTGGAATTATTCTATAGCTTGAATATATGAGGATTTGTTAATATAAACCCTGCTCCGAGCCTTTTTACAATCTTGCTTTATCTTGGCTAAATAACGAGTCCCGGGACTTACCATACACCCAAGCAATGACCACACACTCCCAAAACGTCTGCCACAAAAGGGTCATTCCACTCGCAGAATAATAATCAAATAGTTGGAATATATACATTCCACCCTGAAAGAAAACACATAGAATGCTGTGAGTTACCTCTGAATCCTGTTCCAATTCACTAGCGTATGTGGACATGACTATTACTTATATCGATTTATTTGGAAATATGTTAAAGCAAACATTTAATTGTTTTAGCTATTCTTTTTCACTTTAGGTAGTCCCAGACAGGCCATTGGATAAATCAATGACGTAGAAGAAAGGTGCCGCGATCAGCTATCTTCTGACCATTGGATAAATCAGGCAGACAGCTGGCCGACCTCAATGACCTTGTGTCACGGGCTAACTTGGTGACATCCATTACAACTCTGGTCTTAGTAGGGCTAGTGGGGCTTTCAAAAGGTCTTGCTAAGGAAAACATCTTTACATGGTAACATACACCCACAGTTGCATCTATCACATTCACAGCTCTGATTAATATAGGGCTGGCCAGACCTTCTTGAACCCAAGTTTAGTCCAGCCTAGACCTTATTGAAATAAAAAAATAGCGGATGCAATCATTTTGTTCTTCACAAAAATAAACAGTGATGTCAGTCTAATGCAGTGGTTCCCAACCGCGGTCCTCAAGTTCCCCCAACAGGTCAGGTTTGCCAGATATCTGAAGCACAGCACAGGTGATATGATTTGCTGCTCAGTGATTGCAGGATTCAGTCTGCTTTTCCCCAATGTAATCCTTAAAACTTGGACTGTTGGGGGTACTTGAGGACTGCGGTTGGGAACCACTGGTCTAATGGATCTTTGAGTCTGGAAACCTGAGACCTTGTAGTCTAGAGTTGCTCTTCTAGCATCCTGGTATAGGGAATCGCTTGAAACCACACTTGTTTGTCATGGACCATGTTTGCGAACATGTAAATGCTTTAAGGACTATTATAAATGCTGTGCACCTCTACAACATGTGTGACAATCCATACACACAATCAGACCCCCATCTTCCGACTGGAACTTAGAGAGGATGAGAGGTCTGGAATGAGGGTTTTGTACCCTGTCACGTGTTTTGTATCAAGCTTACCTCTGTCAGCATAGAGATGTCAATGAGGAACATGGCAAAACAGCAAATGGCCACCGCGACTTCCCTCTGAAAACGGAAATAATAACGGGCTGGCAGCATGTCGAGAATGCCGGTCACAAAACCCTCCACACCCACAAACTGGAAATAAAAAAACAACATTATCAAGCCTGGTTCATACAACACTTAACATGGGATTTATGTGCAACGAAGACGAAGCATTCGATTTAAGAAACAGAACAAAAAAGTACCTAAATGTAAAAGTCATACTGAACTCTTCCTACTTAAAATGGAAAAAATATTCATGCAAAATCACTTTGGCTCAATACACCAGACTGTGATGTGTTGTCTAACCCTGTTTATATGACTTTGTAGAATATGCAGACATACATTGTGTTCATGTACTATATAACTATACACCATTGGTCAGCAACCATGGCCCTCCAGGTGTTGTGGAACTACCCATGATGCTCCCATGAGGTTTGGGTCAAAATCCCTACAACCAGGTTCCCTAATGCCAAAATCCCAACGGCCAACTTCCCTACATGGCCAGCTTCCCTACACGGCCAACTTCCCTACACGGCCAGCTTCCCTACACGGCCAACTTCCCTACACGGCCAACTTCCCTACACGGCCAGCTTCCCTACACGGCCAGCTTCCCTACACGGCCAACTTCCCTACACGGCCAACTTCCCTACATCCAAAATCCCAGTGGCTAACACAAACCCTACTCCCTAACCCCCTAAACCTACCCCTAACCCCCTAAACCTAGCTCATACCCCCTAAACCTAGCCCTAACCCCCTAAACGTAGCCCTAACCCTAAACCCCCCAAACCTAACCCTAACCCCCTAAATCTAGCCCTAACCCCCCTAAATCTAACCCTAACTCCCTAAATCTAGCCCTAACCCCCTAAACCTAGCCCTAACCCTAACCCCTAAACCTAGTCCTAACCCCCCTAAACCTAGCCCTACCCTAACCCCCCTAGCACATGCCCCCTAAACCTAGCCCTAACCCCTAAACCTAGCCCTAGCCACCCTAAACCTAGCCCTAACCCCCCTAAACCTAGCCCTAACCCTAACCCCCTAAACCTAGACCTAACCCCCTTAAACCTAGGGTTAGGGTGTTAGTTTTAGGGTTAGCCGCTGGGATTATGGATGTCTGGAAGTGTAGGGAAGTTGGGATGTCCGGCACTTGTTCTGTCTGGAAGTTGGCCGTCGGGTTGTTGGCACTAGGGAACCTGACTGTAGGGATTTTGTCCGGAACCCGCTCCCATGATGCTCAGTTACATCATTTGGTTGGTAGAGACCCAAGGGAAGTAGTACCAAAACGTTTGGATGGCCAAGGCTGCCAACCTCTGCTGTATACTTTCAACATCAACGCAAATCGCATTCAGAAGCCTCTTCAAAATGAAGCACTTTGTGTTAGTACAATTTCACAGCGTTGAGCTGGTAAAATAGATATGAACTCCATGTTTATCACCACATAAAACTGCTTGGTTTGTCTCATTATTCATCAGAGTTTACCCACTCCGAAAAGGACACATCGTGTGAACAACTCTACCTGGCTGTCCAAGCCCAAAAGCAGCAGCATGAAGAAGAACAGAGCAGACCAGAGAGGGGCCACTGGCATCAAGCTCACCGCCCGTGGGTACGCAATAAAAGCCAATCCCGGCCCTGGAGAAGAAAATTAATATGATCAATGCGCTAGAAGACCAACAACCTAAATTAACAGAATTACTAAAGATGGAACTATTCGTCAACCAGCAGCCACCAGTCCGCATTTTGGCTACTGACGGCACAACAAAGATACATGGAGGTGGAAGAACGTAGTTGAAGTGTATCAATTCAACATCAATATTCTACAAGTTTGGTAGGAACAAAAATAAATTGCAATATGTGTCAGAATAACTTTAAAGGGTTTACAGGTTTGCTTCATAGCATATGGATCACCATATGACTCAACATTTTAACCTATATATTGACTGCAGGAGACCGCAGTGACATAACCAACAGCTTGCACTATATCGCGCTGCATTATAGTGTTTTTTATGAAGTTTGAATTTGTTAGCCAACGGTTATTTGGAGATAGTTACCTGATTCTGCTACTTTTGATATGTGTACCCCCTGTTCATTGGCCATAAATCCCAGGATGGAGAAAACTACAAACCCAGCGAAGAAACTGGTCCCACTATTAATCAGCGCAAGTAAGAAGGCATCCCTGTAGACAAAAAGGGACAGATAAGGATTGGCACAGTTCCACACATTATCCTAATCAACGTATCATAGAAGGTTAAAATGAATATAGAGTGCATGGTGCAGCAGATGAGAACTCTATCATCATTATAATGTTGTCATGTCTACTTAGCAAATATTACGGGTCACTCATCCACCCTTAAAAGCTCAAGGTTAACCCGGTGGAAGGGTGGAATGCGTACCTATGGAATTTTATACTTCTCACGATATGGTTATTACCTTTCGTTACATATGTAGCTTCGTATCATACCATCGTTCAAGATGTACTTTCACTCTACTTCATATATTTTGTTGTTTTTTTTTTATCATCACTTAAAAGAAGTCAGTGAATAAATAAAGCTATATTTTTGGAAAATAATATCTATACTATAAAAGAGTAAGGCTTGGCGTGTCCGTCGCCAAGCCTCCTCTGCGCATGCGCACGCAAACTGCGCGGTTGGCTGCGCGCACATCCAACCGGCCAAACACTATGACGGCGGAGTGTCGAATGCGTGCGCAAACGCATTCTACACTCCGCCGTATTAGGCCCCCGGCACACGAGCATTAACAGAGAGAGGAAGGAACGTCCGTGAAAGTGGGCGTTCCTTCCACTCTCTGCGCTCAGCGTACAAAGCGTGATCCTCCTATGGAGAATCGCGCTTTGTATCCTGTCAGCGTCCGTTTAGCTTTTTGACGGGGAGGGCTTTTTCACGTCCGGTGGATGGCTTTCCCCGTCAAAAACGCACGGACGCAGGGAATTGCGGGCGCACATGAGCCGTAAATACGCTCGTGTGCCGGGGGCCTTACTGTTTGGGCGGTTGGCAGCGCGCACATCCAACCGCCAAAACAGTAATACAGCGAAGTGTAGAATGCGTTTGCGCACCCAGCGTACTGCTGGGTGCGCAAACGCATTCTACAGTCCAACGTATTACTGTTTTGGCGGTTGGCTGCGCGCACACCCGGCTGCGTGCAGCCAACCGCAGCAACATGCGCACGGTGTCACTATATAAGATGAGGCGCACCAAAATGCCTCAGGCACAGGAGCCGTACAGGAGCGTTAACTCTACTAAATGGAGCAGCACCAAAACCCCCCTCAAAATCCAAAGAGCACCTGCACATAAACAGGCAGCACAGGGCCCCCCAGCACAATCGCCTCCTCCATCTACTTAAACCACACACCCCAAAAAAAAGGGACATAGAGACCCCCGCCCAATCAGCACTTCCACCACTAAAAATACCAGCACCAGGCCACACACAAAAGAAAAAGTTGCGACCCCCCACATGAACACTGAGCCCCAAAAACTCGGACCACCTCCACCACAGAGGACACAGAGTTCAAGCTCTTAGCACCCACACCACTGGGCAAACAACGCCAACAAAAATAATAATAGTAATAAAAAAAAATTTCATCAGCAGTGACACAAGGCAAAAAAAGAAAAAAAACGACAATCACACAAAAAACAAAATTAGCAGCTGTGACACAAGGCAAAAAAACCCCAGAAAAAAAAACACGTCAATCAAAAAAAAAAGTAATTTATTCAAAATAGTCATTAAAAATATTTAACTTTTCTTGATGCTGCTGTGTTTTCGTTTCGACCAACATTCATGCGCAACACACTTATCAATAGACTGCCCTCTGGGCAGGCTTTCCACCTAGTATATGTATATAATTTAATATAATCGTTACCAAATAAGTAGATTGACACAGCTTTATTTTTTTTCACTGTTGATGGATAGGGGACTTGCTTTAAAGTAACACAACTTCCTCTCCGACAATTGTGGGCGATAGGAAGAGGAGGGGATACATTTGTCAGGGCTGAATTTGTCCACTCTGTTGCCCCCAAGAACAGTTTCTACAATGCACCTCCTTCCCATTCCCATAGGGTTAGAAATTAGGGTTGGGGCTAAGGTTAGGTTACTGTTGCTTATTGGTTATATTTAGGTTTTGGGTTAGTCAATCACGCCGGCAGAATCTGTTGCTTTAAAATTAAGCAAAAATTAAGCAGAGTGTTAGGGTTAACCTTAAACCTAATCGTATCTGTAACCCTAACCCGTAGGCTAGGGTCAGAGTGGGGCAGTCGGAACGCGCGTGCAGGCGCACTAAATCACGGCGGCAGTAGCAGCACATAACGGCCAATGACGGCCAATATACGCAGTACGTGCGTACAAAAGTGCGCCGACACCACGCAACCGGCAAATGAACGCATTTTTCTCAGAACGTGAAACCGCTGCTACAGACGTACAGAGTGCGCTGCGGCCGCATGGCAGCGTGTGTGCGTGATTAGGAGACGTCAGACGCTGCTAGTGTGCGGCCTACATAACGTTCAAACAGCCGGATTTCCCTAGAATTGCGTTGGTGAGTACCTGCGACTGTGCGACTGTGGTCGTCTGACCACTTAAGCGTATTCCGTGAAAAAATGCGTGCGCACGCATCGACGTACATTTTGACGGTGGCCGCAGAAAATGCGCTCATCTGTCCCTAGCCTAAAACAAGCACAGTTACAGTTACAAGCATTTATAAAGCACCAACAAGTTCTGTAGCACTGTACAAAAGAATAACCTATCGCTTACCGAAACCTTTAACCCTAATTGCTAACCACAACCCTAATTTCTAACTCTAATTCCTAACCCTAACCCTAATGGCCTAATTGAATCTTATATTTTACAGTGTTTCTTTTCTGTATCTTTTTATAGGATATCTGGTGAGTCGGCATTCAGCCACCCCTCTACCACCTGTCACCCCCAACCACGGCATTGGTGACTGTATGAGAAATCTTGACCTGCATGTTGTATTGGAGGATTAATTTCAAAGGAGGGACTAGGCCTGTGCAGGAGGTCTTAGTCTTATAATGGCCATTGATAAGAAACCAAACCTCTAATTGTGTATAGTTTCACACGGTATAATGGGAATAAGCGCAGATGAAATTTTTTTCTTTGTTATGTTTCACACATGTTGTTGGGCTGGATGTATTTGGTGATTGCAGCCGCCCCATCGGGGAATAGGCGTGACCCCACCCCTCCTGCACTGTGCAGGAGGTCAGCTACAGCTTTGCAGCTTTACCATCATACAAGCTACTGCAACGGTGCTGGTTCATGCTCTTGTCATTTCACGACTTGACTATTGCAACTCGCTCCTCATTGGCCTCCACAACTCCCGTATTGCCCCTTTGCGATCTGTAATGAATGCAGGGGCCAGGCTTATTTTTCTCACTAAACGCACCTCGCATACTTCCCCCCTCTGCCGGTCCCTCCATTGGCTTCCTGTACGTTTCAGGATACAGTTTAAAATACTGATGTTCACGTTCAATTTGTTCAATAACTCAACCCCTCCCTACATGTCTTCATTACTCCGCAAGCACGTCCCATCTAGACAACTCCGGTCGGCAGGCGATCTCCTCCTGTTATCTGTCTACACGCGCACGACCTACTCTCACCTCCAAGACTTATAAAGGGCAGCACCAGTCCTGTGGAATGACTTGTCTCGCCCTATCAAACTCTCCCCTAATCTTCAAGAAATCCCTCAAAACCCACCTCTTCAGATTAGCATATCGCATCACTGATGCAACTCATCCCTCTGCTCACCTACTCACACATGACTGAAGCTGCTTCTATGGCCCCACCATTCCCAAACCACTGGTACCAATGATCCAGCTATCTAGTAAAATTAATCTTGTCTTCCTCAACCCCAATCCCACTACACTGTAAACTCTTATGAGCAGGGCCCTCTACACCTAGTGTTTCCATCCTATGTCTGCTTATCTCGTTCCCTTTGGTTAGTGTAAAGCGCTGCAGAAACTGTTGGCGCTATATTAATGATGACAATAATAATAATGATACATCTAATCTTTATTCTTGATTTTTTTTAAAAAGGAACAGAGCATAAATATAAAATAAGCTTAGTATGTGTTATAGGTAGTTTTTTTTATTCTTGATGTTATATTTTGATTTACAGGGAAGTGACGGTTCCTCGTAATGGTTCAGATGCTTATTTATAGGACCAGCCAAAGCAAACACATCATACCCATTCCAAGACGCTGTCATCTAAAACCTGGACAGCTTTATGTTTAGGAGAAAATGTCATCCACACAGTCGTAAAGAAGGAAGATTTCAACCACAGCAGAGGACTAGGTTCTTAATGTTAAGAAAATAATAATAAAATGTGGAATTATCTACCTATAGTGGTTGTTTTATCAGATTCTATATATACTGTATATAGGTTTTCTGTGAGTCTCAGAATATACTTACAGGGTTATTCAAAGAGATCCGAATTGCTGGCGAAAGGTAACGGAACGCTGAAAATCAGCGTTCGGTTACCTTTCCTGGCCATTCGGCTATCCAGAGAGCAGGCAATTCGCTGAATGTTGGCGAATTGCCTGCACATACGGTGCCTGTTCGTTGCCTGTTCAAGGGCAGTGAAATCCCCAAGAGAATGCACTGCTTCGTCTATTCAGAGAACACAAACCAGCAGTGAAAAGTTGCCGAAATGCCCTGCCATTCGGTGGTTTCATTCGACAGGTTTATTCAGGAGAATCCCATAGGCTTCAATGTGAAAAATATTCCCGTTTTAATCCAGTATGTAATGAACTGTTTATTATAATATTCTGCAGTAAAAAGTCTCTTTATTTATAGATTTTTTTAGGATCTTTTAAGCATTTTTCTGAATTTTTTTGGAGAAAAAAAATTCAGTTTTTTTTTTTATAAATTTCTAAGCGTTTTTTGTTTTTTGTGTAACAGCCCTTTTTATTATCATTCATTGGATCTTATATGTAAAGTAAATTTCCGACATTTCCGTTCAGTAGTTTCTTTGCAAACAGCGTTTCACTTTTTAAACAGTCAAGCGTACTGGTTTTTTTTTTTCACTCCATTCGCCTGCGGTGTCAGGTTTTTCGGGCGGCTGCTCTGCGCTGTGATCGGCTTTTGCTCGGGTTTCTCCGGTGTGTTCGGCGGGGTTAATCCAGATGTTTTTGCGGATTTCAGTGTGCGTTCGCCGGGTTTTGCGGTGAGTGTTCGGCGGGTTTGCGGCACCTTTTCCCTGCACTATGACAGCCCTGTGGTGCTTGCTGAATACACCGCAGGGTCGCCGCAATGGGATGGCCAAATCGCACCGAATTGAAAAAAACGAAAAGTCACCGAACGTGTGGTGACTTTTCGATTCTCTTTGAATAACCCTGTTAGTGAAGAAAAGTGAGTTTTCATAAGCGTTTGAAATAGATTTATAGTGATTTGGTTTACATTAGGTTTTTAATCAAGATTATTCATCCTAGGAATGCACAATGGAGGTTTGTCCACCTTTATGTTCCTTTCTATACTTTTTGGGTGTTTCTTATTTGGTTCATGATAAAGAGCATGGAAATGGACTGCCTGTGATTATTTATGGTTTGGAAGTGATAAATGTTCCGTGTGTGCACACATGGGCTGCGCAAGTCTACGACAGCACTGATGGATATTTAAAAGGTTAAACTTAAACAAATCGGAGCCTTTTATAAGCCTGTGTTGGACTATAACCGTGTGTGACCACATCTATACAAACCCGATGATTCAGTGAGCTGCGAGGTTTGAGATAACTGAAGGAATGGTGAATGTTTT
This sequence comes from Leptobrachium leishanense, assembly GCA_009667805.1. Lineage (NCBI taxonomy): Eukaryota > Metazoa > Chordata > Amphibia > Anura > Megophryidae > Leptobrachium > Leptobrachium leishanense. The sequence goes on from CM019071.1 coordinate 120,374,431, forward strand.
CTCGATTCATTTAATCTGTTACGTTATGTACAGTTTTAGGTATGTAACTTGTCACGTGGGTGGAAGAGGAACAATCCAGGCATTCACCGTCCCCTGTTGCTACTATGTTTCAATAAATAGAAGAGAAAAAAAGGAAGGGAGGGATATCTGGCCACCGATCGAGCACGGGAACAGAACGTGAAAGACTAGAGACCAACAAGTGCCACCCTTGCCTTCCATGGTCACAGTACTCCAGCCTATAAATGAGGACAGAACCTGATCCTCAGTGTAACTCACAGCAGCTGAGGTGTCATGTCCCTCTGCCATGTAGGTTTCTGTTTACAGCAGCTGCACTTAACCAGCCATTAATCTCTCTCGATCACTGGGGCTGACAGGGGTCCAATGGTCGTGTTTCTTAAAGCTGAAACCCCTTCCGCACCCCCCCCTATAGAGAAGAAAATATCCTTAGAACATACAGTGCTTCGATACCTCAACTCATAGTGCAACAATATATAATAGTGAGTCAATCATCACTGGAACCTTGCCATGAAAACTCTTCGGAATGTTGTTGACCGTTTCCAATGCTCTTCATTCCAGCACTTTATGAGGCTTTATGAGGTAATCTCCAGCTAAGGAAGCCATTAATGGCGAAACGCGTCCTGGTAGATATGATCTGTATATTTTAAATTAATAAATGTTTTTATTTTAATTCAACTGCTGTCTGCCTTTATCCTGCAAAGAAGGTCTGGGGAACACCTATATGATTCCCTGTGCACATTGTGACGGAGCCAATAGAGGCTCAACCGCTTGTGAGTTTGAATTTGGCTCGCCTTTCTAAACCACGAAATTATTTGTGATTTACCGTACCAAGAGGTGCTTTTTTGGTCTTTGTCAATTTTTCTGCAGTATTTTCTCTTTCGGCAAACCCCGGAGAAGTGGATCGAACCGTCTATGGGCACCTGGTATAAGTCCCTGTCCGCTATACTCCTGAGAGCCGGTCGTAGGCTCCCCAGAATGTGAGTTAAATACGAATACAAGTTACTCTCATCTTGGGTCCTGTTATACTGCGCAATTTTGGTCCTCTCTGTGCTTTCGCCTGCAGTGTATACCCCATCTGTATTTTTAAGAAGACTTACTTCTGAAGATACGGACTACTGTTTATGGTAGGGATGCACCGATACCACTTTTTTAAGACCGAGTACGAGTACCGATACTTTTGTTCAAGTACTCACCGATACCAATTACCGATACTTTTTCTTAAAGGGACAGGACACATTTTTTCTAAAGCAATACAAAATAATGAATTATTTTCCATTGCTGAATAGTGATTAATAATAATCACTATTCTATAAACTATTCAGCAAAGGGGAAAAAATTTTATTTTGTTTATTCATGCTGTATTCACAGCATGGTCAAAGATGAATGAATATTAATTTGATATCAACACTGTTTATAATAACTACCCCAGCACTCCGTTTTTCCCCCTATCAATTTATTTTCTTTTGTTTAGGGGGTGGGGGGAGAGAGGGGACAGACAGACTGAATATAAACTTCAGAGTCCTGCTGTCCCAGCACTCTGTTTTTCCCCCTATCAATTTATTTCCCTTCGTTGGGGGAAGGGACAGATAAACAATAAACTTTGGAGGCCTGATGCAGCGGTTCGGAGGCCTGTCCCGACACTCCGATAATTTATTTTGCCCAACAACTTATTTAATCGGAGTGTCGGGACAGGCCTCTGAGTCCGAACCGCTGCATCAGACCTCCAAAGTTTATAGTATGTCTGTCCCTTCCCTCTGCAAACTAACAAAAACAAGTTGCTGGGCAAAATGAATTATTTTTTTTCGTTTGGGGGGAAAAGAGCCAGCCAGAACATATGCACCTGCTTCTAGTGAGACGTGCCACTCCTTTTGTGACTAGTCCCACGTGATCTGTCAGTCTCTCGCTGCGGTGATGCGCTGACTCGTGTGACGAACACGCACAGAGTGAGCGCCGGAGGCCGAGTTTAAAGCCACGGATGCCGCGATTCAAGCAGTTTCAAGCCCGGATGCCGCGATTCAAGCAGTTTCAAGCCCGGATGCCGCGATTCAAGCGCCGGATGCCGCGATTGAACCTCCGGATGCTGCAATTGAACCACCGGAGGCCGCGATTGAACCGCCGGAGGCCGCGATTGAACCGCCGGAGGCCGCGATTGCTGTCCCACTGGAGCAGAAGTATCGGTAAAAGTATCGGGCAATTTTTGACGAGTACGAGTACTCATCAAAACGGTAGTATCGGCACCGATACCGATACTGGTATCGGTATCGGTGCATCCCTAGTTTATGGACATATAATGTATCTACCCCACTTTCTTGTGGACTCAGGTCTTTAAGCGCTGTGTTGTATTTTTTCTGTCTAAATAGTTATTCGGGTATTTAGAGAAACCCCCACGCACAACATCCGGCGAGTGGGATAGATACTGATTTTCGGTGGGCGCTTCACCCCCCTCTCTTTCTTCTTATTCACTATTTACTATTTATTAAGAATGGGATTACAAACTTTATGCCAATGTAGAGTAGGGCAATTACTGTATCTACAAAGTTTGTAAATCAGTGACCGAGGAAGGGACTTGCTGTTGAGAAACTGTTATTTATGCATATAACAAAAGGTGTAAAGGTACATGTATAGAGTAAACAATATTGTTTCATCATTTTAACTTTTGATTGGGTGCTATTAAAATAGCTGGGTGCTCGTGACACTCGTTCATGAAGATGATATTTTAGCTTTCTGTTTCTATTTAGAACGGAGTTAGCATTTTAAGGGATTATTGAGAAAGGACCGAACTTGCCGCCGAATTGATCCAAAAGGTGAATTCCACCATACAGTGCAATTTCGTGGCAGATCGTCTATTTACCAAGCCAGGGATATCCAAACCTCGGCCCCCCAGATATTCCTGAACTACAGCTCCCAGAAATATCTGACTGCATTAGATGGATGGAGAAGCATGGGAGTTGTAGTTCAGGGACATCGGGGGGCGGAGTTTGGACATCCCTGCACTAAGCTGTCAATTCGCCAAATACTGGCGAGCTAACAGCGAAATATGGTGCAGTTCGCCGCAGATCAGCGATCTTTGTCGTCAAAGAAATTGTCCAATAGAGAAATAATGGTTAATCTATTAAGAGACACCAAACTGCTCTGAAGTGTCAGTGAAATGCCCTGATTTTCAGTGGTTTAGTTCGACAGGTTTAAACTGGCGAATCCCATAGGTTTCAATGTAAAAAAATATTATCATCTTTATCCACATTCTTTATTCAACCATTTATTCTTTTCATTTCCAGCAAAAAGTATGTTATTTATTTACTAGAACAGCTTTTTTTTATTTTTTGTATGAAATTTTTTTTAGCTGATATTTCGGTGCTTTCTGAATAACTCCTTTAGTCTCCCAGGTGTTTTGGAATTACATCTCCCATTATGGTCAGACACTTACTTGGTTGGCTAAGCCTCATGGGAGATGTGGTTCCAAAAAACCTGGGAGGCCAAGGTTGCTCACCCTTGATTTTAAAGGGTTAGGATGCATTCAATTTATACATTTCTGTGTAACTGTCTGGAAAGTCTTAAGCTTTTTCATCATAGGGATATATTGCTAAGTGGATGAGTGAGTCCCCAGCACTGATAAAGATGCATTTGGGCTATGAGATCCAGTAGAACGTTCGAATCTAGTACAAACCACTTAATGGGATTTTAAATAGACATGTTTGAGTTCTATGATTCCGTTAATTCTACTTTCTTATGAAAGGACGTTGAGTTTAGCATTCTTTCCAGTATGTAAGTTCCACCTTCCCGCGTTGTTTCTTTTATAGCCACAATCCTTTGGTAAATTGGAGAAATCATGGAAAAATTCGAAATGATCAAATTTTTGACCACTGCTTGTATGTTCAAAGATAGCTGTAAATTTCACCTCTAAAAGAATGTCACCCATGTCCTCATATCTCTGATATACGGGTATGAATGGGAAACATGGCGCAGAGGTAGACATGACATTGGTCAAATGTATCTGGTTAAGTTTTTGCCTCTTACTTGTAGCAATCATTGTTGAAACGGTTATAGCTGCCGAGGGCTGTTAGAGCTCCAAGTCCTATGGCGTAGGAGAAGAAGATTTGAGTGCCAGCATCGATCCACACCTGTAAACGTAAGAACGGAGGTAGATTACAAAGTGTACAGCCAGATAGATGCCCAGACTCAGAGCCTACATTATGAAAATACAATATCTTGTTACTTTAATTAACAGTCTCAAACATTTATAACTTTGCCTTTTTTTGCTTCTGCTTCTGAGAAAATTAGTTGAGTAAAATACCTCCTGTCTTTGGAGTACCTGCCACGTATGAACTAGTTACCAAACAGATCTGTAGAGATAAAGTATGGACTCCATAATTCACATTTTGAGCAGTTCTAGCCAGGATTTAACAGGAAACACTCTGGGCAATATTGCAATCCTAACGCTAACATGGGGCACCTACAGATTTTCCTGTAGAGTTCCCCATGTTAGCATGGAATGCCGGGACAGGCGCTACCTCAGCACCTCGCCCCAGAACGAGCATTAACCGTAGTAATACTCGCAGACTCCGCGAGTATCACCTCCTGGACTCCATGAATGGTTAAGCTTCCGGGCCATGAGCCCTGCGCAATCTCGCGAGATCGCTCACCGCCGCAGAGTGATCGCGGAGGGAGACTGGGAACTATTTGTTCCCAGTCTCACTCTGCTGCCGTCCAGAAGAAACAGTGGATCAGCCCACTTATCACTGTGGGATGAGAGGTGAGGGTGGGATTTAATGGGGAGTTTACTGAGGTGTTAAATGATTTTGTAATTGCAGAATCAAGTAGCACCAGCTTTTAGGTGTAGCTAAATTTTGGCTCTCGCATCTTGATGGTAATTTGCACCAGCACTTTGTAATGCCTTACTTATCGAGGTGCTAATTAATGATTCCATTCCCCATGTTAGGTATAGGTTGCGCAAAGTATAGTAAGTTTGCGCAAGCTGCGTTGCACAAGCGGTTTTTCACCCCAGCGTGGCGTCAGGAATATAATATCAATGTCATGCGTTAAACTCTTCTAGCACGAACGATTACTTATCAAGATGCTACATTAGCACCATTTTGTAAGGAGCGTCGCCGCCGGCGTAATAAAAAACCTAGTGCTGGCTCATAGTAAGCTTTCAGGAGTAATTGCCAAGACTCACCTCCAGCATACAGCGCACAGGTGTTGTATAATTTAGCTGAATGTTCCATGCTTAAAACCCAGCCACACCTGAAGCTCAATGCTTTTTCATTGCCTTGGAATCTCCAAGCTGGAAGGAGCTAAACCAGTCTTGTCCAGATCACCTGAATACCAGTTTCTTTACCGCTGGACCTCGTCTTAGAAAAAGGACCTTATACCACAGTTCCTGTTAAAGACCTTCTACCACAGTTCCTGTTAAAGACCTTCCACCACAGTTCCTGTTAAGACCTTCTACCACAGTTCCTGTTAAAGACCTTCTACCACAGTTCCTGTTAAAGACCTTCCACCACAGTTCCTGGTAAGGACCTTCTACCACAGTTCCTGTTAAAGACCTTCTACCACAGTTCCTGTTAAAGACCTTCTACCACAGTTCCTGTTAAAGACCTTCTACCACAGTTCCTGTTAAAGACTTTCTACCACAGTTCCTGTTAAAGACCTTCCACCACAGTTTCTGTTAAAGACCTTCTGCCACAGTTCCTGGTAAAGACCTTCTGCCACAGTTCCTGGTAAAGACCTTCTGCCACAGTTTCTGGTAAAGACCTTCTGCCACAGTTTCTGGTAAAGACCTTCTGCCACAGTTTCTGGTAAAGACCTTCTGCCACAGTTCCTGGTAAAGACCTTCTGCCACAGTTCCTGGTAAAGACCTTCTGCCACAGTTCCTGGTAAAGACCTTCTGCCACAGTTCCTGGTAAAGACCTTCTGCCACAGTTCCTGGTAAAGACCTTCTGCCACAGTTCCTGGTAAAGACCTTCTGCCACAGTTCCTGGTAAAGACCTTCTGCCACAGTTCCTGGTAAAGACCTTCTGCCACAGTTCCTGGTTAAAGACCTTCTGCCACAGTTCCTGGTAAAGACCTTCTGCCACAGTTCCTGGTAAAGACCTTCTGCCACAGTTCCTGGTAAGACCTTCTGCCACAGTTCCTGGTAAAGACCTTCTGCCACAGTTCCTGGTAAAGACCTTCTGCCACAGTTCCTGGTAAAGACCTTCTGCCACAGTTCCTGGTAAAGACCTTCTGCCACAGTTCCTGGTAAAGACCTTCTGCCACAGTTCCTGGTAAGGACCTTCTGCCACAGTTCCTGATCCTGTTAAAGACCTTCTGCTGCAGACCCGTTTAAAGATCTCCTGTTGTCGACTCCTCAGAATCATCAACCCGCTGCCCTGCATCCTGCAGAATCCTTAACCCACTATCCTGCAGAATCCTCAAACCCGCTGTTCTACATACCCAGGACCCCTCTACAGATACAGAACCCTCTGCATTCCCCAGGACTCTCAGCCTACAACTAATTCTCTGCTCTTGTTTCCTATTTTTCTTAAGACCTTCCTCCAATATCCATTATCCTAACTAGGTCTCTCCCTATATTCTGCCTATACCTGTAATCTGCATAAGTTATATATTTCTCCCTGTTCATTATCTGCGTTTGCTTCATTCTTATAGAGCTATTTTATCTTTAGTTCTAGTCTACCATTCCTGCCTATTATTTATCTATAACTTCAGTTACCCATTGATATCCTTTACTCAGCATTCTCCTTATGTTGCATACCCTTCCTATATTGTTATAGCCTTTAGTCATTCCTTTCATGCTCTCAATAAATCTGTTTATATAAATCTATCTGCCTTGTAAGATCCCATTCATTGCATATTGGCTTGACCTTGCTGCCCCGGAACCTGTATCCTGACACATTTATGGAATAGAGACCTCTGTTGGGGAGATACCATCTGGCTGTGGCTAGATGTCTGACCAGTTGTCTGCACAAGAGTATACTGGAGAAGACAACAGCTGGCTCTGTGTCATTCAATGTTAACCATGTAAATGTGCATGTGGAAATTATGTCTCTGGGGCTCAATTTCATCTGGGAAGGTTCCTAAAGCCCATCTTCACACATCATGTGATCTCACGCAGCCTTTGTTCATGGAAAATGCATTTATTGCATGTCGTCCAAAAAGAGCAAATGAAAAGCTCTTGGTAGAACTTATAATTGGTCACACAGAATTCCCGATTTAACATTTATCCATGAAAGATGCCTCAGTCAGTCAATGTATAAGTCAACCCCTAATAATGTTAGGAAGTCAAGGTTGCATGGGTATAATTTAGTATATAGGAACAGAATACTGTTATAAATGCATTATCTGATGCTCCCAAAGCTAAATACACTGAAACGGTATCAGTAAGCTCTTACCTGGGCACTCCCAAGCTTTGACCAATCTGGTTTCAGGTAGTAAAGGATTCCTTCTGAAGCTCCTGGCAGCATGGCACCACGGACAAGAAGAATGAGAAGAACCACGTATGGGAACGTGGCGGTAAAGTAGACAATCTGAAATACAGAAAGGGACGATATAGTATATTAAAATCACAGTAGAACACTTTGACTTAACATTGTTATCTCAAGAAAAATCTGTTTGCTACTTTGATGTTAAGAAGGGTTTCTTCTTCCACTCCATGGTAGGTCGACTTTTGGATAATCTGTACAAAAATAAGGAACAGCCATTCCAGCCTTTTCTCCTAGACAGACAGACTATTGGAGGTAGACGTAGATGCAAAGTTTCAGCTTCTTACCAGCCTTTGTCAGCTCGAAAAAAGACTCAGGAGGAGACAAAATGTTGCGTCTAGATGTACCTCCAATCAATCTGTCCTAGGAGAAAAGGCTGGAATGCCTGTTCCTTTCTTTGAACAGATGATCCAAAAGTCGATGATAAGAAAGGACGAGCCAGGAAGACTTGAGTCTTTTTCCAATTTATACTACTCTGTAACAATGTAATATTAAAGACCATTGTCACACTCAGGACTCATTGGATCTGGGAACTGGGTTTTGGACCAAGAACTACTTTTGTATGAAGCCCCTCAAAGGCTTACAGGTTTTCCGTGGTAACCTGTGTAATCTTCCTGCTTCGTTCACAACAAAATTATCGATGTAAATAAAAGGAATGGACAGAAATGTAGATCATATAATAATGCCGCTACGTGTCAAGATTATCACAGTGATGATTGCCAAATATTATAAAAGATTATAACATCACTGCTTATCCGACCTGAGTTGAAATAAGAACACTTGCTACATGATATTTTCCGTTAGCACTGCTCCATCCAGGCTACCATCATAAATCCATAAATTGTGTAAGCAACTTTACCACTCCAAATGCAGATGATGGAACGCCACACCCAACAATGTCCAACACACCCGACAATGTCCAACACACCAACAATGTCCAACACACCCAACAATGTCCAACACACCTAACAATGTCCAACACACCCAACCATGTCTAACACACCCAAGTCGCTGTGTACCTAAATGGTGGTTTCCCCAAAAGCAGAATAGACTTTAGCTCTCCACTTACTATTATAAGTTGAGCTTGGGTTTAGTTTAGAGCAGAGATCTCTCAACCCCCCCCCCCCCGGTTGCTGAACTACTACCACAATTCACTAGCCATTTTTCGCATCCAAATAATTCAAGGAATTGAAGACCATCAGCATCCGGGGGACCAGAGTTTGAGATGCCTGGTTTAGAGGTTATTGCTGATAAGTTGTCATGGGAGGTTACTATATAATTGCTCGTTATTCTGCTTGTAAAAGAGGAATCATTTTAACACATGGAAAAAAACAAAACAACAGAATTAAATACCTTTAATTTCCATGAAGAAGAGGAGAGCCACATCCCCTCCCATCACCTCCTCCTCTTCATACTATCAGAAAGAACTGAGGTCAGAGTAACACTCCATTACTGTTAATGAACTCCGCTAGCGGGGTTTGCCAATCTCGGATACTATCAGTAACCTGCTTCTGGCAACAACTTACAAAGTTCCTTGACTCTGCAAGTACAAGCTTGTAGCAAAGGACCCTACGTCAAAGGCATTGAGAGGTATGGGCAGAAACCCACCAAAGACCTTAGCTCCATAACTAACACGCTCTTAAAGCAACACTGATTATATGAAATCAGGTACAATTTTACACATAATTTTAAATCTATACATGAGAAAATGTATCTACAAAAATAGAATTAAAAGTAGCTTCTCTTTTCTTAACCTTTTCCCTTAGTTTTGTGAGTACAAGAAAAAACAGAAAGAATTAATAAATATGACACGTATAATCAAACTTTTTCGACTTTATTCATGCCAAATAAACTCACGTTGTGGCTTTACCGTCCCTTTAAAATTCAGATTCATATCTCATGGTGTTCCCTTGATTGACTCAGGGCCCGTTCCCTTTGACCCCTTTCCTAGTGAACATGCCCATTGTTCAGTAATAGCACAATCAGCGCAGAACAATGTCAAGGAGTGGGAGATGTGAGGCACAGGCTTCATTCATAACATCTCAGTCATCTCTTACCCCTCTTCCACCACCTTCTGCAGTCTACGAGCCACTAGCCCTGCTGACCAGCCTCTTTGTAGGTCACCAGCTGGTATCTGTACTGACTGTATAAGCTGCGCGCTCACATGCAAGAGGCTTTGAAGACAATGCCCTAGATTTATCAAAGGGCGACAAGTTTTAATACTCTCTGTCCACCATGCATATGTATGGATGCACTAAAAACTAGCACTAGATGTCCCCTGTGGACGTGATCACATCTGCATACAGAACATGCTTTACCCAGCTCTGCAATCACTGTCCACTCACAGAACATGCCAACCTCAGCTCAAAATAATCACTCAATACTCTCCGAGCTGTGAAATAAAATGTTGCTTGCAGAGGGGGGGTCAATGAATCCAACTGATGAAGGGTCGATTAAAATCATAGATTAAAATAACATGTCCTGGCTGAGTAAATGTCAACAAAATGTTATTTTGGGAGCAAAAGCTCCCACCATGCTGTTGGTAATGGTATACGGTTTCGATATTATTGCCAGGTTTCATTGGCCGGCATGTCCAGCTACACTGAGCTCGAATCGATTTTACAGCTCCTCTCCCAACATTTGACACTGTGAAATAAATACATTTTATGAGAGTCGTTATAAAGCAACTGCAAGTAATTTTATCTGTATACTTTAATTTATATGCACACTTATCAGAGTCTAAACAAACATCTCGGTGAGTCATATTGCTGCCGAACCTTGAAACACATTACCCAATGTCCTGAATTCCTAGAAAAGTTGACACCAGGGTGGGAAATGTTTGAGAGAGGTTTTGAGAGATAAGAGTTACAAATTATTAAAAATTTTACAGTTGAGGTGTCACTAAAAGGTGTTTCAGACATCCATTAGTCTGTTTTGTATTCCTTAAAAAAATCTTCTCTGTTTTTCCACAGGTTGTTCAGATCGTGACTTTTTATTTATCACCAATCATGTGACTGTCAAGATCCATCGAGGGGATGACTGGACACCATGATGCAAGAGGGGAAAATATACAGTATAGATATATTTTCCAGCAAAAGAGTAACAGAAACAGAAACTCATCCTGTCTTGACTGCTTAACTCAATGGCGGCAAAATCCTGGCATTAATTCTGATCTCATTAGTCCTGAGACAACTAAAAGTAGGGTCTCCGTAAGAGAGGTTGAACAGATGAATGGATCAGGGGTTGTCAAGGGTATTCCAAGTTCATTCAACAACCTCCCGACCGCCCTCCAGCCTGGTTTTTATTCTTTCTTACCTATTGTTTGACCGTTGCTGGGCAATCGCGATCGGCTGTTGCCCTCTTCCATTTTAACCACCACCCTTGTACATTGTTCATTTATCCAGCCATCTTATTTTTGTAGTTCTCCGTATCACCTTTTAAAGCTTTATCGTCAACTAAAATATCATTGTTTTAATAGTTAATGCCAATTTAATACCTTCTGATGAGGTATCTAATGTTGGGTCATAATGCTACAGTTCAGGCAAAGTTTCTCTAATCGGTCAGAGTAGTAGTGAAACATACACGTATGTGAAACCAGTTGTCACCTGTCCGATTCGGAGGGGCCTGATCTGACCTCCTGGAATTGATAACAATATGTTCACCGTGATGTTTGCACTTTTGAAATTTTCTGGGTGACATTGTTCATTCCTCAACGCTGTTTGTTGGGACATTAATTCAAAACTAATCGGTGGAAGCAATTTTGCAGAACCGATTATATGAATAACTAACAAACTGTTTTGTTTCAAACAAAGCGCACATGTTGCAAATACACATCATAGTTTCTACGCTTTAGCCTGTTTCAAATGAGCTGCTTTATGCAAAGGGACTCAGAAAAATTCACACTTTCATGGTGTTCCTGGCTTGATGCCTGTCGCAAAAGGGTTAATGCCGGCAGCCATCAATGTAATACTATCAGGGTTATCCAAAGAGATCCGAAATGCTTGAGAAAGGTAACCGACCGCTGAAAATCAGCGTTCGGTTACCTTTCTTGGCCATTCGGCTATCCAGAGAGCAGGCAATTCGCCAAATCCTGGCGAATTGCCTGAACATACAGTGCCTGTTCGGTGCCTGTTCGAGGGCAGTGAAAACCCCATGAAAAAGCACTGCTTCGGCTATTCAGAGAACACAAACCAGCAGTGAAAGGTTCCCGAAATGCCCTGCCATTCGGTGGTTTCATTCGGCAAATTTATTCAGGAGAATCCCATAGGCTTCAATGTTAAAAATATTCCCATTTTAATTCAATATCTAATAAACCGTTCATTATAAAATTCTGCAGTAAAGAGACTCTTTATTTATAGATTTTTTTAGGATATTTTAAGCATTTTTCTTATTTATTTTTTGTTTAAAGTCCGATTTTGTTTTATTTATTTTTTAAGTTTACTTATTTTTTCTGTAACAGCCCTCTTTATTATCATTCCCTGGACCTCCTGTGTAAATTTCAGACATTTTCGCTCAGTAGTTTCTTTGCAAACAGCGTTTCACTTTCACGCATTCATACAAACTGTTTTCCTAATTTATTCACTGCCTCTTCTGCGGTGTCGGAGGCTGCGATCGGCTCCTGTTCGGGTTTTTCTGTGGTTTTCGGCAGGTTAATCCAGATGTTTTTGAGGGTTTTCGGTGTGTGCATTCGCTGGGTTTTGCGGTGAGTTTTCGTCGGGTTTGCGGCGACCTTTCCCTGCAATTCGGGGACCCTGTGGTGCTTGCTGAATACACTGCAGGGTCACCAAAATGGGATCGGCAAAAAGAGCCGAATTGAAGAGAACGAAAAGTCACCAAACGTGCGGTGACTTTTCGAATCTCTTTGAATAACCCTGATAGTTTCTACGCTTTAGCCTGTTTCAAATGGGCTGCTTTATGCAAAGGGACTCGGAAAAATCCACACTTCCACGGTGTCCCTGGCTTGATGCCTGTCGCAAAAGGGTTAATGCCGTCAGCCGTCAATGTAATACTATGTGTTTACTATCACGTGTCTGCTTGCTGATCTAATAAGAGCCTATGAATGAGTAGGTACGTAAATCAGACAGTGGAATTTTCCACACAATCTCATTTACATGTTGTCCACAAAGTGTAACCAGGAAGGGACTGAGACTGATCAAAGTCCATGGTAACCCCCTGTGCGCCTGAAAATGTATCATTAATTACGCCGCTGTAAAATCCTGGCCTGCGTGTAATAAATTTCTTTATGCAACGTGACTACGGCTGTGTCTTAGAGCAGAAATGTTTCTTAGAAGAATTTCCCATGCATCGAAGGATATATATTTCGTTCACAAATAAATGCAGCTCAAAGGTTAACCGTTGCTGTCTAAGACACTGTCACTCAGAATTCCGTTCTTGAAGTTCTCAGCCAGTATATGATTAGTTAGTTGCGTTAGAATAGGATGTAATATAAGCATTATATTCTTAATTCTCTGGTCAGCTTCCCGTGTGATGTATTATTTATTTGTAGGCCTCATTTATTCATGTACACTATCAGGGTTATTCAAAGAGATCCGAATGGAATCAGCGTTCGGTTACCTTTCTTGGCCATTCGGCTATACAGAGAGCAGGCAATTCGCCAAATCTTGGCGAATTGTCTGCACATACGGTGCCTGTTCGAGGGCAGTGAAATCCCCATAGAGAAACAATGCTTTGGCTATTCAGAGAACAAAAACCAGCAGTGAAAGGTTCCTGAAATGCCCTGTCATTCGGTGGTTTAATTCGGCTGGTTTATTCAGGCGAATCCCATAGGTTTCAATGTTAAAAATATTCCCGTTTTAATTCAATATCTAATAAACAGTTCATTATAATATTCTGTAGTAAAGAGTATCTTTATTTATAGATTTTTTAGGATATTTTAAGCATTTTTTGGGATTTTATTTTTTTTAAAAATTCAGATTTGTGAAAAAAAAAATTTAACTTTACTTATTTTTTCTGTAACAGCCCTTTTTATTATCATTCCCTGGACCTCATATGTAAATTTCAGACATTTTCGCTCAGTAGTTTCTTTGCAAACAGCGTTTCACTTTTCAAACATTCAAGCAAACTGTTTCTTTAATTTATTCACTGCATTCGTCTGCGGTGTCAGCTTTTTCCGGCGGCTGCGCTGTGTGTGATCGGCTCCTACTCGGGTTTTTCCGGCGTTTTTGGCGGGTTAATCCAGATGTTTTTGCGGGTTTCGGTGTGCGTTCACCCTCGTTTTGCGGTGAGTTTTCGGCGGGTTTGCAGTGACCTTTCCCTGCAATTCGGGGACCCTGTGGTGCTTGCTGAATACACTGCAGGGTCGCCGAAATGGGATCGCCAAATCGAACCGAATTGAAGAGAACGAAAAGTCACAGAACGTGCGGTGACTTTTTGATTCTCTTTGAATAACCCTGTAAATATTAAAATGCATAATGCTAACTTATATAATTGAAAAAAGGGAGTCATTCCTTTGCAAAGGTTTGTTGTCTCTCACATGCTCGTGGCATGCCACAGGTGGGAGGATCTATTGCGAGCAGAGAGCCATCGTACAGAAAGGCTGTCCTGGCAGCCAATCAGGCACACGTACTGGGTGGAGGGCCGCCCTGCAGGACGGCTCTCTGTTCGGAGTTGTCCTCCCCTTGCGGACAGTCTAACTTTGAAATGCAATAGCTTCCTTCTTTCAAATATATATACCAGAAATGACAGGTGCACTTTAATTTCAAACAGAAGCATTTTGTGAGATCTGTAATGGGTAAAATCGACTGGGCACCTTGAGTCTGAGCCATTAACCATTAGTGCCTTCCTTTTAGTGACCCTTTAACGAATAAGCCTCTATATTAGTGGCTCGTCCTCTAACAAATAGGAGCCCCTAAGACTTACCATCAGTGGGCCCTGCGAACGCCATTGGTAGCATCTCCCAGAGTTCATAGATCTCCTTGGAGACCCGAGAGAGACTGCCGTGAGACCACACGTATAGCTTATCGTGCTGTCCTCTGTGTTGGTGGATTGGAGGCGAGAATTTTTTTTCGTGATCTTTGTATTTTTTTTTGTGTTTAATACTAAAGTAAACTGTTTTCTAAGCAGGGATCAATTCTCACGACAATATGCCCTAATAAAAAGCTTAGCATTAGCAACGGCTCAACAAGGTATGAAGCTCATCAAAGGATCATTATATCCGGCGGAGAAGGACGTATGCGCATTGAAGAATACTTTTACTTTCGCTTTCCATTACCGGAAGTGGACACGAACGGAATATCCAGCGAAGGAAAGTGACGCTACTGCCAGGATCCCGGAACAGGAAAAGATTAACAGCTGTTCACTCTACGTGGAATCCACCGATTGGAAGATTGTTTAATTGTTTTTTAATTGTTTGTATTACTTAAGAGGGCCAAAGTGTCAACATAAATCAGTACCACTGAGGAAGCCCAAGGGTGTTGTACACCTAGGCGAAACGCGTTCAGTAAATGTTTGCTTTTCATGTATTTTATGCTTGGTTATGTTGTTTTTAAATTTTTGGGAATAAATATTCCATATTTAATGTGCGAATTGAAAATTCATTCCAGACACTATCTGGAGCTAAGGCTTTTTTTGGCGTTGTGCCGAAAAAACAACCCCTGGGTGAATTTACAAGAGCCTGGTTGGCTCAATAATATGTGAGTAGATATATTATAGTATATACATAACACTCATTTGTAGATACGATCTACACTATTATTCGGCCTTTTTTATCCCCTGGAAATATCGGGAGTTTATCTAACATAGAAGAAGGCCAGTGGGGGAGCCTATAAGAAATCCAACCACAGGCGAACACGCCAGAGCCAGGCTAGGCTCGGTAGAGTGTGAGTAGGCCATTTACCACATAGATTATCCAATATTATGTATAAATATTATTATGCTATGTCTATTGTATCTCCTTTATTGAGGTAATCAACTCATGATTGAAGTGCACAGCCGATTGAAGCTAAGTATTAGCTGATCGATACTTCATATCTTTCTATACACTGGGAAGCGCCACACCCCTCTCTTTTTTCTTCAAGGTATGAAGCAACTTAACAACCACAGGGTGAACATGAATGAAAACACATGAATAAAAACATGCAGGATACAAGCACTGATGGAAAGTGTAGAACTCTTCCATTCAACAGGAAAAATAAGGACCAATAGATACATTTTAGAAATAAAAGATTTCACAATGGGAATTCCCATACCTTTCCAGTTGACTTGACGCCCTTCCAGACGCAAAAGTAGACCAGCACCCAGCAGGCCAGCAGGCAGAGGAGCATCTCCCAGTTTACGGTGCCCAAATCATCCAGGCCGCTGGAAAGTCTCAAAACTTTCTTCCTGAAAGAATGATTGCAGTGAGTGCTCCGTAGAAAAACAGAAACCACTCAACAGCACAATATCCAAACTGTTATTCGACCCTTACGGCATTCAAATTTTAGGAATATCTTAAGAGATTCACTTATAGGGGGGTGCAATCAGGGCGAGTTAGAATAAGAATTGACGCTATGTTATTGTGGTTGTGATACCGAGGAAATACTTGATTCTTTACGGTTAATCGCTCCTCTAATAAGCTGATTGCTATGATTTTAGGGCTAGAAAAAAACATCCTAGTTAAAATGTTGTTGATGGCTGACAAGAGACATGTAACCCTATTAGTCAAGAGCTTTTCTAATTAAATCGAGTGGCTTATTAATTGGATCTTTTTAGTCTCAGAGGGCAGAATTTCTTAATTAAATCACAATTATTAAAATTCCCTGAGGATTGTTGATGGTACCATGGGCTCTTTGCTAGGTTACTATTGATGTATTGAAAAAAATAAACTTTTTACAGCCATTTTGGATATAACTATACTAACAAAAGTGATTCTACCAGCATAGGTTAATTATTTCTGACAAAAAATATGATATTATCAGTAATGAATTATAGTTTAAATATTCCACACAACTAGTTATTCAAATATGACTCGTGCCTATAGGAATAGACATTCTAGAGAAAACTAGTAATGGCTAGATACATAAGAAGCAACCAGATCACTCATGGGGCTTTTTAAATATGTCCTTCATTTTCATTCAGTTGTAGGTCAACATTTTGTGTCACCTGATCCTTTTTATCAAGATCACTGGTCTCGAGACAGATGCCAATTGAAACAAAGTTTAACCAGTGCTTGAATTAAAAAGACTTTTGATTTTGGGCAAGATATATCCAGAATCGACATTTTTGGCAAGATGGTTGCTGGGACAGGAGTTGGTTTTGGGAGACATGCACAATGCAGAGACATAATCTGTGTCACTCGCGGCCACAAAGTGTGAAAATTGACCCAAGGCACAAAGGCACCAAGACGTCAGACCACAGAGAGAACTGAGCATGTCTGTCCATGTGCTGAATGGCTCATACATGGGCAAAAATGCTTTGGTGAATGCAACTGTGACTGAGTGTGTAAGCATCTTAACGTAGTTCATTATTCTTTGGAGTCTCTGGAAATGGAAGTTCTATTTATTCTAAATGACAATGCATCCACTATGTATTATTTAGTGTATGTTATGTCCATTGCAGCAAAATAAAGTGGTGATAAATTTTGTCTATAGTCAACGGACTTTACGTTACCTAGAGATCATGAACAATGTGTAGTCATTCCTTTTGATACATTTTGTGAGGTTCATTAGCACAAAATACAAAATACGTACTTGAGGTGAAGCTATCTTACACGTCTAGCAGACCTCACCTTTGAAAGATTGGGTGGTGTTTGAATTGAAAAGTACAATAATTAGCCTTGAAAATGGAGACTGGACTACCGGAGCTGTGTTCAATCTTCATTTGGCCCCAAATCGTCATTTAGGTTTGTCCCTGATTAAGACAGATTTGGATAGTTTGTCCTGGTATACAGATGTATTTCCAGCTCACGCCAGAGGTCTTCAGTGTTGCTGAGGACAGCTACTGCATACTGATTTCACAAAACCAGGCCTCACTTTCTTCATTTAGTCATTGTTTTAGTCATTGTTTTAGTCATGGTTGAAGTTTTATTGACATATATTTGAGACACGAACTCAGTTAGAAAAGCATTCTATGCTGGATCAACATGTTGTATCGGATTTGACAGTGTCTGGTCATTGAAAATGGCCCCAATCTAATTGATGTGATGCAGCTGCTGTTCTTACCTTAGGCATTAGGTGTCTTCACAGTTTTTGACTTGAACTTTCTATGTTATTGCTCAGTAAAGTAACTGCGGCTCAGGTTCTTTTCCCAGGAAGCTTCGATGTATTTGTTGTCCTCAGACTGGAATCATTTAAACTCTTTCTTTCAGTAGTCGAGGAGTAATTATAAATATTAACAATCATTTGCAACAGTATGTATTGTGCATATGTTTGCTTATCAAGTCGTAACTGGCCACACTCTAAATGTGCACATCAAAGAGCACGTCATAGAACCCTTCAAGGATCTCTTATTCTTTCCTTCGAATTTCTTTGAAGAAATTTCAAGAAGTGTAATGAGAGCTGAGGGCATCCTTTCCAGAGTAAACATTTCCTTCTTTCAGAGTCCAATTACCTCATGTTTTACGTAATGAATGTTGGGGTTAGTAGGGTTGTTTGTGTACCTCCAGCCATGGAAACAATGGTTTCCATTATTGGATCAATTTGTGTTTTATGCAGTGTGATTCTCTTCCATGTAACGTAGTCCTCCATAGAAAACATATGTTTGAGTCTGCACTCAAGTTCAGTAATTTCAGAATGGAAGTTATGGAGTTTCATGTTTCTTCAATTGTCCATGGACTCTTTCAGATGGTGTGTACATTTCACTGATGTAAGGTCTAATGAGAGCTAGCTTGATACAATAAGTAGTTTTTTTTTTATCCACTGCTTGATCATTGACACTCATGAAGCTCCAGATGAGTGGTTATTGTGTGGCTACATTGCTTACATTGACAGATCTTTGGGAAATCTGCAGCGAAAATTGTCAATACATATATCATTTTGAAGGTTCATTGGTTCCATTTTGTGGCCGAACATGTTTGTGCTGACATATTCAAGCTCACAATCTCTTCTGTATTCAATTACATATGAATGGAACAACTTGATAAGAGCAAACATGGACAAACAAAGGAAAGGAAGGTAGCAGTCAAAGATGGTGCCTCATCGAAGGTTGAAGATGTATTTCAGAAGATCCTACTTCCAATGTTTTTGCATAGAGAATACTCGGAGTGTGATTTCCTGGAAATTGTTAATCCTAAAAGAGGTTTTCTGTGTGATTTTATCATGTAATGGTATTGGTCCTCTTATTTCCAGCGCTTCTGAACTTCTCTATTGCGGTGAAAATGTTTTCTGTTGAATGGAACATTTTTTCACCAGTTTATCACTAAACTTAAACTGGAATGCTTAATTGCTTCTTTGCATATATTCCTTTGTAACCCAGTTTATGAGATGGAAAATATGTAAATTAGGGTTGTTATAACACGGTACTACATGATACCATCAAATGATTAAAAGTTCATAGGTTAATAAACGAAAAATGGTGGAAAGACTCTTGATGGATTCTGGCTGTTTAAGTGATGGATTGAAGGATGCTGTGTCCACTAAATATATAATGCACTTATGTCTGGCAGATCCGTTTTATTAACATAATAAATGTATTCAAGATCTTCATAATGTATACCTTGGGTAGTATTTATATGAAATCTCTGTTATCTTATCAACAGCTAGGTCTGCTAGACATTATTGGTCCAAAAGGATTTTTTGAGTTAAAAATCAAAGTACGAGCTGGTGGGAGCGACTACACATTAATCACTTCCAAAATGAGAAGAACATTATGACTGTCATTAAGAAAACAATAGATAATATCAAGAGAGCATAACTCATTGCATTTTGGTATAATGATTTATGATTTTGAGGTTTTTAATGCCCTTATTCATTCTAACTAGATGACTTATTATTGTTGGGAGAGGTCCATGGCCACTTCATCGAATGTCACGCAAATCCGCGTCTTCATATTTTTAATGGCGTTGGAATTTGATTCTTTTTAGAAGTCTCTGTAATCGGATATCATGTAAACGCTCTGTTGCCGATGGAATTTTGGACCTTCCTGAGAAGATTGTCGACTCGTTCGACTTAAGCTAAAAGAATGGACTTAAGGAACTCTGGGCTTGAACGGATTCAGTAAGTCAAAGTCGCTTAAGCGTATAATACATAATAGATATTTTAATAATAAAGATAGACTGCTGTTTAAGTCAATGATAGAATCACAATTATCAGCAGCATAAGAATAAGCCCAAAATTTTACTCCTGCAAAAAGTGGGTCAAGGCAGAAGTGCTTAGTTTTATTACCGACGAGTTTTTGGCAAATCACAAATATTTAAACTGTATACTCTACATTTGCCCCACTTTTTGCATCAGTAGGTCTTTGGTATATGACTAATGACTAATGTAATAAGCCAGACATACAGAGGTCATTACCGGGAGTTGGGATATTCTGCGTTGGTATTTAAAGCCTCGGTAATCTCCTCTGTCTGACAGCATTTCTCAAAAAGTCAATGCCATTCACCAGTATCCTATTCAACAACCACTTTATGATATCACCAGATAACCACAGTTAAAAATTAAGTAAAAACAAATAATAATAAAAAAAAAGCAAAGAAAGGAAGATATACAGGACACAGAGTAGTTGTGTAAAAATAAATAAATAAATAATAATAATTAAAAAAAAAAAAAAAGATTAATTAAATGGGAGAGGCTGTTTTCAGGCTCACATGTTTCAGAATCATGCTAACAAGACCATCCCACCCTGCAGCTGCCAGCGAGAGGTCATTTGTTCCGCTCCTTTCCTTGGGATTGCTGGGGCGCAGTGCGCGGACACACTTCCCCTACCGCCACTCGCTCGCAACACTGCAAGAAAACATCATAGCAAGAAAACGAACAAATGTACAGGAAGTGAAGAACTGCATGACATTGGGAAACTACAGATATATCGACGATTTATTAAATAATTGCAATTAACAACAAATTATCTGATCATTTTGAATTCTGCCTCATAAATTGTTGTTTCAACACCCCCCCCCCCTAAACCTATACTTGAAAACGAGAGAAATCTCAATGTATCCTTCCTGGTAAAATACTTTATAAATAAATAAATATTTAGGCATTGTAGAATTATACTGACACTACCAAACAATACATCCTAATATTGGGAATGATGTTACTGAATGGATCCAGACTGATTTTCCTGAATAATATTTTAAAATTGTGACACGTACACTGTAAGTATATGGCCAAATGCAAGGCACAGATGCGTAGTGGGAAAGAAGATCATCTGTGCATCATAAAATACAAACAAAAATAAATACAATTAAATAAACCTAGTCATTAAACATTTTGTTTTGCTAAAAAATATAGAATTTTGAGAAACTTAGGGTCTGCTATTGTAAAGAATGCTTTATAATTACTGTAAACACATAAAATTACAAAAGTGAGCAGGAGGCATTGCTTTTAGAATTTTATTGACTATTTATTACTAGGTATCCTGCTGATTCTTAATTTAGCTTTCAAAGAACTCTTAACTGGCTGGAATTTCAGTACAATAATACGTTGAACTAGTCAATTTCCTCCTAATCTTATTACAGTGCAATCTGTAAGATTATCCTCTTAATCCCAGTCTGTTTTGAGATCCGTATGGAATATTTGAGGGAATTTTTACTATTGGCCTTCACATGGGTCTACTGAGATGGACCAAAAGGTCCATACTCTGTCAGAAAGCAGGTTTAAGCCTACCTAGTAAAGCCTACCTTATGAGACCACCCTAGTCAATAACCTTACCACCTCAAAAACATCTGAAATGGTTTAAGATTAAATAAAAACATCCTATTTAAAAGCCAAAATTAAACTTTATTAGTTAAGTTTTATAATTCTTAGTTGATTAACGATGGTTTCACTCCTTTAAGTTCTCTCCTCCCGCCACATACAAAGCAGCTAAGGGAGGGTTTGACAAGGGCGCTACTGACTCTTAGAATTTCTTAAGCTCCTAAATAACTTACAAATCCTTTCATGACTCCTAAATATGTGAAGTTGTCTCCTACGACTGATATAAATTTGTCAAGCCCTGGTCTGAGAACCTCAGCCTACCCAAATTGCTACTTACTAGAGTTATGAAGCCCAATTCAAGCACCAACAACAACGGGCCATATTACATTGTAGGCGCTAAAACGGGGAACGCTAATAGGGAATCCTGCGCCTGCAGATTTCCCCGTAGGCTCCCCATTTTGGAATCATATTACGGGGCAGATGCCAATTCCGCAGCCTGCCCCATAACACAGCTCTAACCCTCCCTGATGCTCATAGCAGCGCTTCCGCGTCGCCGTGGGTATCACCTCCTGGAGTCCTATAGGACTCCATGGAGTCTTGTGCAGCCGGGTGCCACAGAGGGAGACTGGGGACTATTTGTCCCCAGTCTTACTCTTCTCCTGGCACCCAGAAGCGGTGGATCAGGCCACCGTTCGCGTCGTGGGATGAGAAATGAGTATCTGATTTTTTTTGGGGGGACTTAGCCGGTGCTAATTGATTCTGCAGAAGCGGAATCAGATAACACCAGTTTCTAGCTGTGGTTAACTTTTTCGTTACCACATCAGTACCCATGTAAGATATAGGGAGTGCAAAGTACAGCAAGCTCACGCAAGCTAGCGCAATCACCGATGCGGTAACAGATTTTTTAACCCGTTACCATTAGGGATGTAATATGGGGGCATACGTTAAATTCACTTTAACTAGCGTTAACACTCACATATCTGAGCACTAACGCTAACATTAAGATTGTAATAGTGCCCAACATCTCTAGCATTAATAGAGATTTTGCCTATAGTCTCTCTAAATTTGCCAATTTCTCACAAAACCATCTGTACTTTCACTTTCCGTGAACACAGGTTTTGAAATCACAAATAATTTGGGTCAATAGATACTTGCAAGTTGGATGGTGCAAGAAATTCGACTTTCAAAAAAACTTCCAAGCCTCAACTTCCACCAATTTTGAGCTAGTACTGTTAAGTTTAACCCATCTTGCTGTATAGTCTATATCAACTTATGTTTTTGTCTACTCTCTGGGCATTCCCCCAGGAGATTTTGCTCTGTTCAGTTTGGTATTTTGCCAATCAAACACGTTGGCTTCTCCTGCAAGCTCAGTGAGCTGAGAAGATTGTCTTTCCATATAAGTCTTGTTTGTTGATTTGAAACCAGTCGGTAAGAGGCTCACAAGGTTCTCAAAATCCATCCCAGAATGTTTCAAACAGTGCCAAATTACAGGAATATTATAGTTCACATCAATATGATGTCTGTTATTTAAGCGATGTCTTGACCCATCAATCTGGATTGAGCACGGAACTGTTTAAATGCCCAATAATCTCTTTCTGCTCGAAAGATTAAGTACAAGCTCGGGCAACGTCTTTGGTTAATTGATGGATTGCTTTAGAAGTTAGTATGACTGGGTATGAATGTTATTCCAAAGCCTTGGTAACAAGCAAAGTAAGGAAGGGCCAATGCAATTCACATTAATCTCATGAACAAAACATACCCTGAAAGGTGCTATGACCTGAAGATCCAGACCAAAGAAAAGAGTTGAAGTGAAGGATAGGAAGTTAAAGAAGGACAGAACAAGAAGCTTTACATCGGTCAATACCAAGGGCAGATCGTGTTAGTGGAGAAAAGTGCTGCTTTCTTCAATGGATTATGGATAGTCAACATCTCAACTACATAGGTCTTTTTCGAGACATAATTAAAACCTAAGTGGCCAAGCATTTACGTGTCTATGGAACGGTAAGTATAATTTCTCAATAAAGCAAGGAGTAGCAAGACCAATGACAGGTGGACACTACCAGAGGAAAATGCAACTTTCTACAATGGGTGATAGATAGGCAACGATGTTGGCCTAATGAAGACCTGTGTGGTCAAAATGTTAGTTACCTATAAGCTGGTCGTAGCATTTCTCAGTTAAACCAAAGGAAGTCTTGACTATGTTGGGTGATACACATTCAACATCTATCACAGCATCTACACAACTATATCGTTCTTTTATCCAAGTTTAAAGAAAACCTGTGTAATGGAAGGCAGTGGAATTCGAATCACGTGACATCTACCTTTTTTGTTACAAAGCTATTGGTCATTGGTTTTCTGTATGCTTTAATCCTATAAACCCCAATGCCTTTGAGAGGGATGTGGTGTTCTTACCATTGCGTTTTACTTGGATTGGATGGGTTTAAGACTGTCCTTCAGAAAAATGGCCATGGATTTCATCATTAGTAGATGAAACTGGCCACATTGCCATTAAAGTAAAGAATGACTTTACATGAAGGAATCTCTAGCATATTTACTTAAGGGGTTATCCTTTGAGAACTGATGTTTTCTGGCGTTGCAAATACGGGGGAAAAAAAAAGCTGGTATTGCAGTGCCGCCATACACCAACATTTCTCAAACTAAAATCCAAACAGCAACAGGAGAAATTTTATGGTAAAGCTTTCCCTTATGCTGTTTGGATTTTAGTATTGGAAAATGTTGGCATTTGTTGACATTGCAATGCCAGGCATTTTTTTTTTTGGTATTTGTAACTCTTTCATCAATTTTCAAGAACCTGCAATCCTCCTTGCTCCTTATCTTCGGGGATCACACGAGGGGGAGCTGGTAGCACGGTGTTCTGGTTTGAGGAGGAGATGAGAGGGGGCTGAGATCAGGTTAAATAGGAACAGAGGAAGAGAAAAGTAGCAGGAAAGAAGATCAACTACACAATAGTCCACTAAAATGGTACCATCATTTTGTAATCTGTGAAGTGTTTTGAAAGACACTAAAGTCAATCATCATGGGAGTGGATACCCTATATTATGGGTACAACCAACCCTACAAAAATATCCCTTAATTCTGACACTTGTTTGATTTTGAAATGGCATTTGAGAAACTTGTATAAGCTAATGTTTTTTGGAATTTAATATGCTAAATGGTTTAAGAATCCGAGCCATTTCAAACCGTTTCCAGTTATTAGCAATCTTTGATGTATTTCCACCCACTCTAAGAATTTACTTTATGTATTGTATTCTAGGAAACTGTTTCAGCCCTTAGAGATCACCAGCATTTACATCGTCACGAACCATGAGGGGATCTTTCAACGCTCCACCGTGTGTAAGGCATCGCAAAAAACATATACTACAATCACAGCGAGACGTCCTCCGACATTATCGAAAGTTAACCGTGATTTTAAGAATTCTCTGTCTCTGAATGGCATTTCTTTTGAAAAAAATGCTATGACATTGTGATTCATAAATGTTTTAATTCTATGCTGCCTGGCAGGAAAGCGTTAAAATTCAAAAGCAAGCAAGGCATGCCCCCCCCCCAAAAATAATAAAAAATCATGAGTTAAGATGAGTTTAAAAATGTCTTGTTCTTATTCTGCTGAGGCATCAGTACAGATGAACTCTGCAACTCCACGCTAATGACACAGAGTGCAGCTGAGCCTACCTGGAAGCTTGAAAAGTTAGCTATGGGCCACGCTCTAAAAATATTTAATGCTTTTCTTTGCTTTTATAGGGAAGTATAGATCTATGATGTGCAAGGCTGTTAACCCACTCAACCAAGGACTGAATCAGCGGCAAAATGCAAGAGAATGGGATATTTAATTCAAAATTGTCAGGCAAAAGGGAAAAGCAGTGTAGGAAAAGTTTTGACATTTCAGTATTTTGGCCTAAAATCTTCAGTTATCCTGCAAGTGTCAGCCGAGTCACTGCAGTGCTTGGTGAGCGATCTCTATAGTTTGGCATAAGATCAGAAACATGATCATCCCACGATTCCAAGCATTTTAACGCACGAATAGTTGCGCGGATGGCAACATTAGCCAAACATGCAATATCATGATGCTGGAATTCTGCTAAATTTGTATTACAACCAAGTGAGAAAAGGAAAATGCAGCAACGATAACCCTTTAAAGATCTATAGTCCCAGTTGAACTGCCAATCCCTTTAAGTAGCTTTAAGATATTGTAGTTAAGGGTTAAAATTTCTTGTTAGAGAAATCGTATGCCATGCGGGTATGTCACTGTCAAAACTGTTTTTCAATGCTGACCGTCAGTTCATGAGGGTGAAGTGTCTTTACATTGCTGCTAAAAATGACAGTCATTTGCTATAGTGATGGTTTGGGGTTGGATAGGCTTGTCCCTATAGTTGGGTTTTGAGTAAGAATGGCCAAATGTGAATATTAGGACGTTGTCTGTAGTCTGTAGAATTAAGCTTGGAAAGTATTTAGGGTTGTAGCTCCAATAACTGTCAGCCAAGCAAATTGAGTCATGCAAAAATGATGCCACTACTCCACAAAGCTTAGATGTCAGTTAAAAGTCATGAACCTTGAAGAGTAATAAATTGTAACGTGTAACTTTAAAGCCTACTAACTCTAACCCTACATCATCATTAACCCTAAAACACCCCCTGAACCTAAGACCACCAAAACTTAACTACCCTAAATCTAAACTGATGGGTACATCAGTATAATTAAACAAAAATGCTAGATGATGCATATTGTCAATGTTGCTATTATTTTGCTGTCATCACATATACAGTGAGTCTTCCCTGTGAAATCCATAAGGTTCTTCTCTTCTCTTTCTATTCCAGCCCTGTCTAGCGACAATGGCATAACTTGCTTTAAGGCCAGAACAGAAGACTATCCTGGCTTGTGCACAGATAAGGGTAGTTGCTGTTTCTTACTACCTATTGTTACTTAGGGTAGTTGCTGTTACTACCAATTGTTACTTAGGATAGATGTTACTACTTACTACCTATTGTTACTTGGGGTAGTTATTGCTACTTACTACCTATTTGTTGCTACTTACTACCTATTGTTACTTAGGGTAGTTGCTGTTACTTACTACCTATTGTTACTTAGGGTAGTTGCTGTTACTTACTACCTATTGTTACTTAGGGTAGTTGCTGTTACTTACTACCTATTGTTACTTAGGGTAGTTGTTGCTACTTACTACCTATTGTTACTTAGGGTAGTTGTTGCTACTTACTACCTATTGTTACTTAGGGTAGTTGCTGTTACTTGCTACCTATTGTTACTTAGGCTAGTTGTTGCTATTTACTACCTATTGTTACTTAGGGTAGTTGTTGTTACTTGCTACCTTTTGTTACTTAGAGTAGTTGTTGCTACTTACTACCTATTCTTACTTAGGGTAGTTGCTGTTACTACCTATTGTTACTTAGGGTAATTGTTGCTATTTACTACCTATTGATACTTACGGTAGTTGTTGCTACTTACTACCTATTGTTACTTACGGTAGTTGTTGCTACTTACTACCTATTGTTACTTAGGGTAGTTGTTGTTACTTGCTACCTTTTGTTACTTACTAGACTTACTTCCCTCTGTAGTCACCCTTCTAACTGTTCTTTAAGGAAGACTGGTTGCATGTTACCCAATTTGAAATTGTAGGCAATATCAGAATAATTTCTATCCGTTATGATACATTTTTGATACACCTCAACCAATGCCCTTAGAAAATATAAGGTGTTCATCACTAAACCCCGATGTTGAAAATACTGGCAAAAAATCACCAGTATTGCAGTGTTGACAAACACTTGCATGTCACAAAACTGAAATCCAAACAACAGGAGAAGCTACACTGTGAAGCTTCACAGGTTGCTGTTTGGACTTTAGTTTTGGGAAATGGAGGAGTTTCCTTGCACTGCAATATCGGGTGATTTTCGTTAGTATCTGCAACACCGGCAAACACCGGGTGCGTAGTAAGTGACTCCAGTAGTCATTCAAAAGTGAATGTTTTCCTTGCAGCTGACCAGCGCCTGTGAGATCACTAGTTTGGGGTATATTATGTAACTCATGAATTCTCTTATTTTTTTTTTAGATGAAGATAGGAGCAATTATCTTCATTATTTAAGAAACACTTGACTTTAAGTAAAGCTGTCAGATTATGTTGAAAGTAGACGGGGGATTAGGTTGGCTTCTGCTCCTCGACACACTCTCTCACAATTATGCATTAATTTGGTAAATGATCGTTTTCTTTTTATTTAGGTTTTCTGCTTTTGTTCTTATCTAGACAAATTTAAGGACTCGGCAGAAAAGTGTACTGTAATTGGAGAATTTCGCTATGGCTAATTCCTTCCAAAATTTACAACCCCTTGGAGAAAATTCTTTAGTAAATAGCCGTTTTGAATTCCCTTCTACACTTTATCTCCTAAACTCATATTTTGAACTGAGGAACCTCTTTCATTACAGGAGCGATGAGAGTGGGTTATGTCAACAGGAATGTAGCTTTAAAATCAAATGGCTCGTCAATGCACCTACACTCATTTTATTGCTCCTAATGAAACCCATGGGATAACACGCAAACTAGTCATCCTTAAACAAACGGGGAAGGGTGTAAAGGGCATTCTATATATGGTTTGAGTCAGTAACAACATAAAAAGTCTTTCTTTGTTTATTACTGCAACAGTAGATGTAAAACATTGTATATAAAAATATGATATTATATGTAACTTATTATGTGCTCATAGTGCTTTTGTCCTTTACATATTAAACACACAAAAAAATGAGACTACCTGTATGTACGTATGTATCTGTGTAAGACTGTTCTAAATCAGAACAACGTGTCATGCCATTGGGCTACACATAAACTGGATACACAATTGCCCAATGCCTTACCCAATTCTGGCTACTCTCAATCTAATGATCCATCACACTTCTCTGGATTGGTAATCTACTACAACCTCATCCATCAAATCATACAATAAAGCAAGTGGATATGATAAAGCATATATATAAGGCAGGAATGCATAAAGACTATGGTACATGCATTTATGGTAGTTTCCAAAAAAAATATATATAACTGAAAAGAAGGCTACTTACTCCCAGAACTCTACTACAGGGGACACCTTTTCAGACAGCTCATCGCAGGTCAGGTTGCCGTAGGTTGAGTTGACGGTGACGTTGCTGCAGTCTTCGTGTCGGAAAATATCCACACATTCATTTGTGTTCCACGTGTTGTTGCAATGTGACCAGGGAAGCGTGGCCGTGAAAGATTTCACCAAGTAATAGACACCCCAGGTCAAGATCATGATGTAATACGTATTGCAAAAAAAGACGATGACCACAGACGCAAAGCCAATTCCTTCAATGCACAAATGGAGGAGATGGTAATCAGTGAAAGAGTGAAGAGGAATGATGACTTCACAATAAAAGGCCGAAACAAAATACAAACTTTGTAATGCCTCACACATACAGTTTACAGTTGATTGTTACATTCTTTTAAGCCTAGCCCTGGTCAAGGGAGAGTCCATGCAACTTTCAACTCTATGTGTGACAGTCTATGTGAAACTGAAATTTAGTGAATGAGTAATGTGGCTTTCCCCAGCACGGTCTTGATTAGTAATTGAGTTCAAGCCTTTTTTGGGTCAATGATGGCAAATCCTGAAAATACTGTGTTTCGGGACTACATTGTCGACAGCCTTAAGACTGATTTGAAATGTAGTTGTTAAGAATCTGGAGAGCCATCAGTGTTGAAGGGTGTGGTGGTGAAGAGAGAATAAACACGGTGGACTTCTATCTCCAAATTCTGGAAGCCTACCTTTCTTATTAAGGCCCTGCCTGAAGAAGGTTTATCCGGAAATATATATTTAGCATGTGCATTGTATTCTCAAGCTGAACTAAAGCAAATGTATCAACAAACATACACTATATTGCCAAAAGTATTTGCTCACCTGCCTTGACTCGCATATGAATTTAAGTGACATCCCATTCCTAATCCCTAGGGTTCATATGACGTCGGTCCACCCTTTGCAGCTATAACAGCTTCAACTCTTCTGGGAAGGCTGTCCACAAGGTTTAGGAGTGTGTTTATGGGAATTTTTGACCATTCTTCCAGAAGTGCATTTGTGAGGTCACACACTACAGTTGGACGAGAACTCCTGGCTCTCAGTCTCTGCTCTAATTCATCCCAGAGGTGTTCTATCAGGTCAGGACTCTGTGCAGGCCAGTCACGTTCATCCACACCAGCCTCTGTCATCCATGTCTTTATGGACCTTGCTTTGTGCACTGGTGCACAGTCATGTTGGAAGAGGAAGGGGCCAGCTCCAAACTGTTCCCACAAAGTTGGGAGCATAGAATTGTCCAAAATGTCTTGGTATGCTGAAGCATTCAGAGTTCCTTTCACTGGAACTAAGGGGCCAAGCCCAGCTCCTGAAAAACAACCCCACACCATAATCCCCCCTCCAAACTTTACACTTGGCACAATGCAGTCAGACAAGTACCGTTCTCCTGGCAACCGCCAAACCCAGACTCGTCCATCAGATTGCCAGATGGAGAAGCACGATTTGTCACTCCAGAGAACGCGTCTCAACTGCTCTAGAATCCAGTGGCGGCGTGCTTTACACCACTGCATCCGACGCTTTGCATTGCACTTGGTGATGTATGGCTTGGATGCAGCTGCTCGGCCATGGAAACCCATTCCATGAAGCTCTCTGCGCACTGTTCTTGAGCTAATCTGAAGGCCTCATGAAGTTTGGAGGTCTGTAGCCATTGACTCTGCAGAAAGTTGGCGACCTCTTCGCACTATGCGCCTCAGCATCCACTGACCCCACTCCGTCAGTTTACGTGGCCTACCACTTCGTGGCTGAGTTGCTGTCGTTCCCAAACACTTCCACGTTCTTATAATACAGCTGACAGTTGACTGTGGAATATTTAGGAGCGAGGAAATTTCACGACTGGATTTGTTGCACAGGTGGCATCCTATCACAGTTCCACGCTGGAATTCACTGAGCTCCTGAGAGCGACCCATTCTTTCACAAATGTTTGTAAAAACAGTCTGCATGCCTAGGTGCTTAATTTTATATACCTGTGGCCATGGAAGTGATTGGAACACCTGATTCTGATTATTTGGATGGGTGAGCGAATACTTTTGGCAATATAGTGTATAAGGAACATAACAATGGCTACTAGTCATTGGAACATTCACAGAAATCAAGGCTTTGACAAAGAGAACATAGTCTGTTCGCCAAATGCATTTGCCTTAGGTCAAGAGCATGAGAAGTAGCATGAAATGGGAATGCAATTATAAACATTCAATTAGCGAATTAGTCCCTGAGGCTAATAAAAAACAACCTTGTCAAACAGGAGTTGGGAAAGGTATCCAGGCCGGAAATGAAAAGGATTTGC
This sequence comes from Leptobrachium leishanense, assembly GCA_009667805.1. Lineage (NCBI taxonomy): Eukaryota > Metazoa > Chordata > Amphibia > Anura > Megophryidae > Leptobrachium > Leptobrachium leishanense. The sequence goes on from CM019071.1 coordinate 120,405,098, forward strand.
TGAACGTACATACATTAGTTTAGGGTCACAACACAGAGAGCAGGAGAAGAAGCTCAGAACTTACATACGCCAGAGAGAAAGAGAGGAATGAATGTGCAAAAGCCAAGGAACGAGAACATTCCGGGGAAGACAGATTGTCTGACCTTGAAAGATAGGTGCAATGTTCCAGACTGCAATACTCCCAGCTTTCATGAACTGTCCCAGGGCGATCTCCAGGAAGAATATGGGGATGCCTCCAAGGATTGCGATCAGGACATATGGAATGAGAAAGACGCCTAGAAAAGAGAAAGGGACCACGATGAAGCAATAAATTCAAAATGATGACTAACTATGTAGGAGCACTCATAACACAACTTTGGAAAAGCAAATGGTCTTATTCAATAAACTGGGGAAAAAAAATCAAACTGTCAAGGAATTAATAAGCCTTGAAAACTGACTTTCTGCCAGTTTTCATCAATTCCTGATTTAGTGAATGAGCTTTAGGCATTTTTTTAAGACTACCAGCTGGGTGGAGTAGAGGTAACATCACTGCTCTGCGTGGAGAGATCCTGTGGAGTCATGGGTTCGATCCCAGCGAGCAACCTCTCCAGTAAGTGTCCTTGGGCAAGACTCGCCACCCAGGACATACTTGAAAACGAGAGAAATCTCAATGTATCCTTCCTGGTATTATTATTCTTTATTTATAAAGCACCAGCATATTTCGCATCCTTTCTCAAAAAAAAAAAAAAAAATTCTATACCATGTCCAACTGATGAGGCACATTAAAAGCTTGATGATAGTCTTACAGCTACCGGCCAATTGCACATTTCCAACACTGTTCACTGTGCACAGAGCCACGCTGGTAATACTAACAGTATTCTGAAAAATGATGACTATCACAGTAAGAGGAAAGTGGGTGTATGAATTAAATAAACAAAGAAAAGGCAAAATGTTGCTTTGGATCCTTATTAGTGTTTTAAGTGTTTCTGGTAAAAAAATAAAAAAAAAATGATGTTACATTTATTACATTAAAAACTATTAGATTCGCCTGTTTAACCCCTTTGAATTGAGATCACAGAAATCAGGTCATTTCGCCTCAATTTCGGTGCAATACGGCGTTCTGTGAATAGACGAATCGTTAGTTCTCTATGAGACAATTTTGAACGCCGCCAAATCGCACGAAAGTGCAGCGAATTGCGGCGAAAAGCACTGTATTTCGCTGTCAATTCACCTGTATTTGGAAAATTGAAAGCTTAGTGAATATACAAATTGCTCCGAAATTGCACCTATGGGGAAATTCACTCTTCACTGCATTTCGGTGGCAAATTCGGACGTTAGTGGAAAACCCTCACAGTGGCCTGGTCTTATTTTAGGCCCTGTGTGTTCCACTGACATACATTGCGCTGGACTAATTTTAGGTCCATTGTACTTCCTGACATGCAGTGCCCTGGATATGGTTGCTATATCGGCCATATTTTCTAGTTACCTAATCAAGGCAGGCCACCTGGGATTCCTCTTTGATTTCTTACATGTAGCATATGGATTCTACATGCTGGAGAGTTACATTCTGCATGCACTGCCCATCATCCTAAATAAATTATAGGTGCCAGGAAAACATGGCTGATTTGGCAACCCTAACCCTGAAGTAATTTTAGACCCATTTTCCTAGACATGCAGCACCCTTGACTAATTTTAGGCCAATCTTCCATGATATATATAGTGCCCTGGACTAATTTAGGCCCATCTTCCATGATATATAATGCCCTGGACTAATTTTAGACTAATTTTCCATGATATATTTGAACGTCACTGAGCTACAGTGCCCTGGTCTCATTTTAGGCCCTTTATGATCCCCTGATCTCCAGTGTGCTTGCCTACTTTTAGGCCTTCTGTCTGTGCCTAAAAGTAGGCTCTTTACTGTGCCCTGGCTTCAAATGAGGCCCTTTGTACTTCACTGAATATAGTTTCCTGAGGCCCGTTCAATACCTCAGCCGCTGCAAGTGCTAAGTTAGCAACTTGCCATTGAACGCCTAGCACTTGCAGCGACCCGAGGAGATGCTGCGAGTAGCTGAGTGTGACGTATTAAAGATAGCCGCCGCCATGAAGCAAGTAACAATGCCGTACAGCAAGATGGCCGCCGCCATGAAACAAGTAATAATTCCGTACAGCAAGATGGCCGCCGCCGCCACGAAGCAAGTAATAATTCCGTACAGCAATGTTAATTTTGAGGTTTTTGTTCACCAAAGCACAAAATATTTATTTATTATTTCCCCCTGCACATAGACATATATTACAGTTCAATTTATATATTGTTTCAGAAGTAAACATAACGTTTATTCATTCATTCATTCATTAAAAACTATCATTTGTGGTGTGTGTATACAAAACGGAATTGTGCTGACTGCTTTTCTTTATCATATTTTGTCCGAGTGATCCGAAAAACAATCTGAATTTTTCATTAAGAAATCGGCCATTTTGGATTCAAAATTCGCATCCAAAGCGTTCAATGACACTGCTGCAGCAAACTGAATTGCTGCGCTGCAGCAATTCAGCAGCTGCTGAGGTATTGTACGGGCCTCTGGTCTTATTGTGGACAAGAGCTAGAATACAGAAACCCTGACATATATATATATAGCTGTGAGACATATATCTTTTTAAAGTGGGTGGGGAGTTCGGTTTAGAGAAAAATATATAACTTTTCACAAAAGCCATTACAGATACAAGCTGACTGATTTGCTGAGGCCTGTTCAAAACCTCAGCAGCTGCTGAATTGCTGCAGCGCAGCAATTCAGTTTGCTGCAGCAGTGTCGTTGAACCCTTTGGATGCGAATTTTGAATCCAAAATGGCCGACGATTTCTTAATGAAAAATTCAGACTGTTTTTCGGATCACTCGGACAAAAAATAATAAAGAGAAGCAGTCAGCACAATTCCGTTTTGTACGCACACACCACAAATGATAGTTTTTAATGAATAATCGTTATGGTTACTTCTGAAACAATATATAAATTGAACTGTAATATATGTCTATGTGCAGGGGGAAATAATAAATAAATATTTTGTGCTTTGGTGAACAAAAACCTCAAAATTAACATTGCTGTACGGAATTATTACTTGCTTCGAGGCGGCGGCCATCTTGCTGTAGGGCATTGTTACTTGCTTCATGCGGCGGCCATCTTTAAAACGTCACACTCAGCATCTCCTCGGGTCGCTGCAAGTGCTAGGTTAGCACTGCTGAGCGCTGAGCGGTTGAACGGCGTTCAATGCAAGTTGCTAACTTAGCACTTGCAGCGGCTGAGGTATTGAACAGGCCTCTGGTTTCATCTATTCCTAAGCACTTTGTGTGTGGCCCAGGCCTGAGGCCTACGGAAGGCAAAGCCTGCAGTAGAGTTGATGAGGGAACTTGAGGTAAACAAGGCCATGAGGGGCCACATATTGAAAAGTACACAGGGGCCTGTCAAGGTGACTCTTGCTCTAGTTGGAGCCTTATACTTCTCTTCCATCCTTATCTTGAGCCCTGTCTCTGATTTAAGAGCAGCATGGCTAATCATTAAACGACCTGCTAGACCTATGAGCCAAATACGTGAATATGAGCTATAGTCGAATGGATTCTGTGCTGCGACTAGGACAATAACAATGAACGTGTAACAGCTGAGTCTGCACTGATCCTAAAACATACAATCAACAAACAACAGAACACCCTCTTGTACATTGACTTTATACCCTTGTCCCCACATCCCAGGGTAAACAAGAACACTGCTTTTATGTCCAATTATTTAAATATTACTCATGAATAAACTGCTTACAAATCCTGTCAGGCAGAGGGGATGGGGGAGGGGTTCTTTATCATTCAGTAAATCCAATTCTACAGGAATAGATTTATTTGTGACGCATTCCAGCAGCCGTGTTCCCCATGTTTAATTTATCTCTGTACAGTCTGCCATTGCCATTTTGGCCTTTCTCCAATTTTTTTTCATTGTGCTGCAGTATTTATCGTTTGCTTCAGTGTGTGATAATGCATTTAATTCCAGAAATTGGCTCACGCGCTAAAGGTTTTCCTTGTCGTTTGAGAATGCCTTTTGACGTCTGTTAGATTGTGAAGGCATTTTATTCGTGTTGGTCCTCCTAAATGATGACGCTACTGCTGGAATGCGGCTCTGAATATCCCATAACCCACTACCATGTAATGATTTGGTTAAGGAGATAGAGCGAGGCATCCTTATAATTATACAAGAAGATAGGAAAGAAAGATGGGAAACCTCAGCGTCTGAAGAGATCCCCGTTGGGTCTATTGGACAGACCACGGGTACTGGAATCACCAAAAAAAACAAAACGATGGGTAAAGGATCACTAAAACTTTTATTCCAAATAAATAACAAAGCCCAACGCGTTTCGTCTACTGGATAGACTTTTTCAAGGGCAATAATAATACATAAAGCATAAAAATCAAATGATATCATTTGATTTTTATGCTTCATGTATTATTATTGCCCTTGAAAAAGTCTATCCAGTAGACGAAACGCGTTGGGCTTTGTTATTTATTTATATTTATTTGGAATAAAAGTTTTATTGATCCTTTACCCATCATTTTGGTTATTTTGGCGATTCCAGTACCCGTGGTCTGTCCAATAGACCAACGGGGATCTCTTCAGACGCTGAGGTTTCCCATCTTTCTTTCCTATTTTCATGTGTAGCAACGGACCATCTCCAGGGAATTCCTTCAGCACTTCATTTTAAGATAAGTAACGCTTTCTCCCTATCACCAATTGCTTGTTGTTTATAATTATACAACACAGAGGGCCTAATAACCCAGGACATAGTTGAAAATTAGAGAAATCTCAATGTATCCTTACTGGAAAATACTTTGGGCTATGTTACGATCTTCATGATAACATGGGGACACTAAGGAGAAAAACCTGCGTCTGCAGGTTTTTCCTTAGGCCGAGTGCACACTAGCGTTTTCGAGTGCACACTAGCGTGCGTTAAAAAGGACGCACTTTATGACGGAGGAGATTGGTAGACGCCAGACGATGCGTTAGTTTTGACGCTCGCACGCGGCCGTTCAAGTGCGCAGGCGCGCTCATTTGACGCTCAGCACACAGCCAACGTCGTCTATACGGCGTCAATCCTAGCGCAAAAGCCTTGTTTCCATGACGGACGTCTTCAGTGCGCGTTATGCGTTGCGCGCGTACTACGTGTTCTTATATATTCGTGTAATTATATGCTACAACGGACGCCATAAAGAGCGTCATAACGCACGCTAGTGCTCAGAAGAAAACGCTAGTGTGCACCCGGCCTTAGCCTCCCTGTTTTAGCGTGATATTACAGTGCAGGCGCTAATCCAGCAGCCTGCACCGTAACATGGTGCTAAGCCTCGGGATGCTCGAGGCAGCACTAAGCGCCGCCGTGAGCATCCCCTCGATGGAGTCTGAGGCCTCCTCTGCCGGTCACATGATCCGGCAGGTCGGCATAGTGATTTGCAGAGGGAGACTGAGGGACTTTTTCCCTCAGTCTCCCTCTGCTCCCGGCAGCAAGAAGAGGTAGATGAAGCCGCCGTTCTCGCCGCGAGGTTGCGAGATGTTAAGTATAAGGAGAGCAAAGCACAGTAAGCTCGCGCTGAAAAGCGCAAGATCCGAATCGCTAATGTTTTTTTAATATATATATATCGTGATATAGCCACTGGAAAGACCATTCAGTGTTCAAGGCTGCACTTTATTTTGCAGCCACAGTAAAGGCAATATATCCAAATAAAAAAGCAAGTAGAACAAACATAGATCAAAAGCCTACTTCACATTTGGAGACAAGCTGAACATTTGTTCTCCCCTCACTCATAAAATACTGGGCAGCTAAGCTGCTTACCAGTAAAGTAAAACAAAAATAAAGTTTGTGCTTCCCTTAGTGACTTCAGGGCTTGTTTCCTCCTCTGCTGCTCCCAGCAAAAAGACTGCTGCTCCCAGAGGAAACCATAGTACCTATCATAGTACCTATTAGGCTAGGGTCAAATGAATGCATTTTTCGCATCGACCGTCAAAAAGTGCTTGTGAACTCATTGACGTATTTTTTTTTTACGGTGGGCGCGAAAGCGGTCAAACGATGCGCATTTTCCTGCGTGTTTTTTTACAGATCGTCAATAAAACACTTTTTGCGTCTGGACGTTATGTTGGCCGGACATTAGCAGCATCTGACGTCTCCTAATCACGCACACACGCCGCTATGTGGACGCAGCTCACTCTGTACGTCAGTACTAGTGGTTCGACGTTCTTGCAAAAATGCGTTCGTTTGCCGCTTGCGTTGCGCGGCCGAACCTTCGTACGGCCGTACTTCGTATATTGCCTGTCATTGGCCGTCATTTGCTGCTACTATGGCTGTGATAAAGTGCGGCTCAACGCACGTTCAAAATGTGTTAGTCTGACCCCAGCCTCAATCAGCGGACAGCAATGTCTCACAATGTTAAGTATAGGATGTGCGCAGTACTGTACGCTCACGCAGGGTTCATCCGCGTTAGACAAGTTTGAGCGTTTGTTGCGTTGACATTGTAATACGACGTTCAGTGCAAAGGGTTTTGCCCCTCGCGTTAATGCGTTCTGCGCGCGCGCAAACTTTTTTGCGTGAAGATTGTAATAGGGCCCCCAGTGTTTTTCAATATGCAGTAAGACTTTGACACCATTGGATGGGGCTGCTACCGAAAGTACCCCAAGCCTAGGAAAACTGAGCTGAGGGCTCCAGGAGTTGAGGATCTGAGCAGGACTAAGCCCCTGCATTCGGATGGCTGAATTAACCCTCCAAGCTCCACCTCAGAGGATGGAGAAGGAGGGTATTAAAAATCCCGTCTGCTGAGTGACAGCTGTCAGAGCTGATCCAGAGTCAGAGGTGGAACATGCTCATCTCACTCTGACCACCTTAAAAAAGCTAAAGTGGTGGAATGTGTAGAGTGTTCCTTTAAACGGAATAAAAAAATAATAAAAACACAACGTTAACATGTTGAAGTTGAGTGGAAAACATAGTTATATGGAATATCTTACAAAATTAATGCATAGAAAAATCAGATTGTTGTTGTGGAGTCGACCTGTAATAAGTTCCCGAGCCTCACATAAATATTTGTGGGACAGTTGCAATAGAAAAACGCCCGTGAATATTTTGCAGACGCTAATTGCGCATCTACATGAGTAATATTTTTGTTTAACTTGCATCCCACATTATTCTTTATTTCCCGATAAGTGATTCTACTTGAATTTGTTCTCTCCAAACAAAAAATGAAACATTAACCTTTTACGCTTTTTTTTTTCTTTTTCCAAAAGCCCAGCTAGAAATATTATAAATGTGCGTACGTGCTGCATCCCAAAAAAACTCGGAATTCTTTCCCCCCCGAGACAAATATCAGAGGCCGAGCCCGGGAGCACTATGCGAGTGAAATGCGCCGCCTCTGCAATAATATTTACTCCTTTGTAGCTTAAGTATCGCAGGATCTTTTTAAAAAAAGTGATGCATAGACTGACATAGTGCAGATATCAATAGTAAAGAGAAAAAAAATCCCTAAAAGCTGTAACGTAGTGCAATTTATCTCTTTTATTAGCACCATCTGCTGGATGACGTGCTCATTTATGGGAATTGCATAGGGTTGTCCAAGGGGAAAAAAGTAGCTGCATATCATTCTGAAGAGCACTGCATTTGCATAACATCTACTCCAGGTATTTCTTTCTATACACCAGTATATAAATAGATACAGTAGTATCAATATAAATGCACTCACTGGTATATATTGATAAAAAGTAATGGACGATTGAAAATCAATCATTTCTATACGTGCATTAGGAAACATGTAGCCAAGTGCCCATGTCTATTGTGGATGTTGACGTCAATCACAGAAAGTATAATTCTAATAATAATGATCTTCAGCAACCTTGGCCCTCCAGATGTTTTGGAACTACATCTACCATGATGCTCAGCCGCTCATCAAGTCAGCTGAGCCTTATGGGAAGCGTAGTTCCAAACCACCTGGAGGTCCAAGGTTTCTGACTCCTGACTTACTGTAAACTTTGAGCATTTTTATCTATCAATGAGGGACACAAAGAGAATTGGACCGTTATGGTACATTTTAGGTGAATCACGGCCATTTAAAGCAGTGATGGCGGAACATGGCAACATGGATATCTCTGAACTACATATCCCATAATGCTCCACTAGCTTTAAGGCTGACTGAATGGAACACGCTGTCCTAAAATTTTACCACCCACCACCAGTTTCTATTCACGCACATTGCATGCTGACATCATTAGTCCCCGAGCTGGTCCCCAGGAGGCGGGATATTCAAAATCCTGTCTCCTGAGTGACAGCTGGATTTTACCAGGAAGGATACATTGAGATTTCTCTCATTTTCAAGTATGTTCAGAATACTTTCTGAAAACTTACAAGAGCTTAAAGCAACGTTGATATGTTTCCCTTGCGTATACTGTAGTTGAGCTAATCATATACATTATATCATTTTGGAGCTCTTGGAGTTCTTAGCATATATACGTTGTGTTGATACAGTGGGTTTCTCAGGTGATAACAAGGTCTGCCAGTCCTAAAGAGGGACACTGGGAAGGTTAACTTACAATAAACATTAGAGTGTTTTCTGCTGCGTAATTTATATGTATTGCTAAGAAACAGTAATACTTTATGCATCTTAAGTACAGTATGTAGATATTTACATTTACAAAAGATACAGATATTTACAGATATATACATGTATTTAGAGACAGATAATTGATAGATAGAGATAGCTGAGTATATACAGTGGCAAGAAAAAGTATGTGAACCCTTTGGGATTACGTGGAGTTTTGCATGAATTGGTCATAAAATGTGCTCTGATCTTCAAGTCACAAAAATTTGAAAAACACAGTCTGCTTAAAATAATACAACACAAACATTATATGTTTTCATGTTTTTATTGAACATAACATGTAAACATTTACAGTGCAGGGTGGAAAAAGTATGTGAACCTTTGGACTTAATAACTGGCTGACCCTCCTTTGGCAGCAATAACCTCAACCAAACGTTTCCTGTAGTTGCAAATCAGACCTGCACAACGATCTGGAGTAATTTTGGACCACTCCTCTTCACAAAACTGTTTCAGTGTAGCAATATTCTTGGGATGTCTGGTGTGAATCGCTCTCTTAAGGTCATGCCACAGCATTTCAATCGGGTTGAGGTCAGGACTCTGACTGGGCCACTCCAGAAGGCGTATTTTGTTTTGTCGAAGCCATTATTTTGTTGAATTACTTGTATGCTTTGGGTCATTGTCCTGTTGCATCACCCATCCTCTGTGGAGCTTCAGTTGGCGGACAGATGATCTTACGTTTTCCTGCAAAATGTCTTGATAAACTCTGAAATTCATTTTTCCATCAATGACAACAATCCGTCCAGGCCCTGAGGCAGCAAAGCAGACCCAAACCATAATGCTCCCTCCGCCATGTTTTACAGTGAGGATGAGGTTTTGATGTTGGTGTGCTGTGCCTTTTTTTCTCCACGCATAGTGTTGTTTGTTTTTTCCAAACAACTCAATTTTGGTTTCATCTGTCCACAGAATATTTTGCCAGTAGTGCTGTGGAACATCCAGGTGCTCTTTTGCAAACTTCAAACGTGCTGCAATATTCTTTTTGGACAGCAATGGCTTCCTCTGTGGTGTCCTCCCATGTACTCCATTCTTGTTTAATGTTTTGCTTATTGTAGATGTGTCAACAAAAATGTTAGCATGTGCCAGAGATTTCTGTAAGTCTTTAGCTGACACTCTAGGATTCTTCTTTACCTCATTAAGCATTCTGCGCTGTGCTCTTGCAGTCATCTTTACAGGACGACCACACCTAGGGAGAGTAGCAACAGTGCTGAATTTTCTCCATTTGTAGACAGTCTGTCTTACCATGGACACATGAACATCAAGGCTTTTGGAGATACTTTTGTAACCCTTTCCAGCTTCATGCAAGTCAACAATTCTTGATCGTAGGTCTTCTGAGAGCTCTTTTCTGCAAGGCATGGTTCACATCAGGCAGTGCTTCTTGAAACCAGTAAACCCAAAACTGGTGTGTGTTTTTAAAGGGCAGGACAGCTTTCAGCAACACATCCAATAATATCACACTGATTGGACTCAAGGTTGGCTCACTCCTGGCTCCAATTAGCTCTTGGAGAAGTCATTAGGCTAGGGGTTCACATACTTTTTTCAACCTGCACTGTGAATGTTTACATGTTATGTTCAATAAACACATGAAAACATATAATGTCTGTGTTGTATTATTTTAAGCAGACTGTGTTTTTCAAATTGTTGTGACTTAGATGAAGATCAGAGCACATTTTATGACCAATTCATGCAAAACTCCACCTAATCCCAAAGGGTTCACATACTTATTCTTGCCACTGTAGGTATGTATGTAGATCAGAAGGGAGATAGATAGATAAATGATAGAAAGATAGATAGATAGATAGATAGATAGATAGATAGATAGATAGATTGATAGATACAGAGATAGATACAGAGATAGATAGATGGATTGATAGTTAGATAGATAGATAGATAGATACAGAGATAGATAGATAGATAGATAGATAGATAGATAGAGAGATAGATAGATGGATTTATAGATAGATATATACAGAGATAGATAGATGGATTGATTGATAGATAGATAGATAGATAGATAGATAGATAGATAGATAGATAGATAGATAGATAGATAGATAGATAGATAGATAGATACAGAGATAGATAGATGGATTGATAGATAGATAGATAGATAGATAGATAGATAGATAGATAGATAGATAGATAGATACAGAGATAGATACATACAGAGATAGATAGATGGATTGATAGATAGATAGATAGATACAGAGATAGATAGATGGATTGATAGATGGATTGATAGATAGATACAGAGATAGATAGATGGATTGATAGATGGATAGATAGATAGATAGATAGATAGATAGATACAGAGATAGATAGATGGATTGATAGATAGATAGATAGATAGATAGATACAGAGATAAATAGATGGATTGATAGATAGATAGAGATACAGAGATAGATAGAGATACAGAGATAGATAGATGGATTGATAGATAGATAGATAGATACAGAGATAGATGGATTGATAGATAGATAGAGATACAGAGATAGATAGAGATACAGAGATAGATAGATGGATGGATTGATAGATAGATACAGAGATAGATAGATAGATAGATAGATAGATAGATAGATACAGAGATAGATAGAGATACAGAGATAGATAGAGATACAGAGATAGATAGATGGATGGATTGATAGATAGATACAGAGATAGATAGATAGATAGATAGATAGATAGATAGATAGATAGATACAGAGATACAGAGATAGATAGATGGATTGATAGATAGATAGATAGATAGATACAGAGATAGATAGATGGATTGATAGATTGATAGAGATACAGAGATAGATAGAGATACAGAGATAGATAGAGATACAGAGATAGATGGATGGATTGATAGATAGATAGATAGATAGATAGATAGATAGATACAGAGATAGATAGAGATACAGAGATAGAGATACAGAGATAGATAGATGGATGGATTGATAGATAGATACAGAGATAGATAGATGGATTGATAGATAGATAGATAGATAGATACAGAGATAGATAGATGGATTGATAGATAGAGATACAGAGATAGATAGAGATACAGAGATAGATAGATGGATGGATTGATAGATAGATACAGAGATAGATAGATAGATAGATAGATAGATAGATAGATAGATACAGAGATAGATAGATGGATTGATAGATAGATAGAGATACAGAGATAGATAGAGATACAGAGATAGATAGATGGATGGATTGATAGATAGATACAGAGATAGATAGATGGATAGATAGATAGATAGATAGATACAGAGATAGATAGATGGATTGATAGATGGATAGAGATACAGAGATAGATAGAGATACAGAGATAGATAGATGGATGGATTGATAGATAGATACAGAGATAGATAGATAGATAGATAGATAGATAGATAGATACAGAGATAGATAGAGATACAGAGATAGATAGAGATACAGAGATAGATAGATGGATGGATTGATAGATAGATACAGAGATAGATAGATAGATAGATAGATAGATAGATAGAGATACAGAGATAGATAGATGGATGGATTGATAGATAGATAGATACAGAGATAGATAGATAGATAGATAGATAGATAGATAGATAGATAGATAGATAGACCCATAAATGGTCACCAAGGAGGATAGGTCTAGGAAGCACCGGCCTAGATAACTCTATCACGAAACTCGGCTTATACAAGGATTGCGTTGACTCTTTTGATCGGTGATTGGGAAATTGCAACAGGGTTATTCAGAGAGCGGTGAAAAGCAGGAGAATGACTGGAGAATGGAAAATTCTAGGTCAAAATAGCTGATTTGGAAAGTGAGGTGAATGGGAGAATTTTTCTGGTTTAGCTATTTTGACCTAGAATTTTCCATTCTCCAGTCATTCTCCTGCTTTTCACCGCTCTCTGAATAACCATGTATGTGTTCTCAGTCGTAACCTGTAGTAAAATTTCTAGGACTCATTGCTTTATGATTTTATGTTCCTAGAAATATAATTCTTTTAGCCTTGGTATCATAGCACAGGGTATCCGAAATAATGGGTTGAAATTAGATTTAAAATCAGAATTTCTGCTTGTTCCCTTTGGTGCTCCGGTGTCTAAACTGGCAACAGTGATGTTATATTAAATTCTTGTATTTGGATCCTGACTGAATAGTCTGCTTGTTGCTTCTAGGAGTAAACAAGTGAGATTCTCCATCTGCTTGCTATCTTTTTCATACAAATCCTGATATCTGCCATTAATATGCCTCAGAGTTCCAGTTATAAGAAGCAAACTGTGTGACCTTTTACTACATTCTAAAATAACTCTGTGGTTACAACAACTACTACAGATTGTCTCTCAAGATTCCATTTTTGGAATTCCTTTTTTTCTCTGCTTTTGTTTTCAAGAGCATTTCAGTTAATCTATTATCACTTTTATATTGAACTTATCAGGGTTATTCAAAGAGATTCGAAAAGTCACCGCACGTTCGGTGACTTTTCGTTCTCTTCAATTCGGTTCCTTTTGCCGATCCCATTTCGGTGACCTCCTGCGGTGTATTCAGCAAGCACCACAGGGTCCCCGAATTGCAGGGAAAAGCTGCCGCAAACCCGACGAAAACTAACCGTAAAACCCACCGAATGCACGCCGAAAACCCTCAAAAACATCTGGATTAACCTGGCGAAAACCACGGAAAAACCCGAGCAGGAGCCGATCACACGCAGGGAAGCCTCTGGAAAAAGCCCACACCGCAGACAGAGCGAAGTGAATAAATTAGGAAAACAGTTTGAATGAATGTTTGAAAGTGAAAAGCTGTTTGCAAAGAAACTACTGAGCGAAAATGTCTGAAATTTGCATATGAGGTCCAGGGAATGATAATTAAAAGGGCTGTTACAGAAAAAATAAGTAAACTTAAAAAAAAAAAATCGGACTTTTAAATAAAAAAAAAAAATTCCGAAAAATTCTTAAAATATCCTAAAAATCCTTAAATAAAGAGACTCTTTACTGCAGAATTTTATAATGAATGGTTTATTAGATATTGAATTAAAACGGGAATATTTTTAACATTGCAGCCTATGGGATTCTCCTGAATAAATTTGCCGAATTAAACCACCGAATGGCAGGGCATTTCGGGAGCCTTTCACTGCTGGTTTGTGTTCTCTGAATAGACGAAGCAGTGATTTTTCATGGGGTTTTCACTGCCCTCGAACAGGCACCGAACAGGCACCGTATGTTCAGGGAATTCGCCAGGATTTAGCGAATTGCCTGCTCTCTGGATAGCCGAATGGCCAAGAAAGGTAACCGAGCGCTGATTTTCAGCATTCGGTTACCTTTCTCCAGCAATTCGGATCTCTTTGAATAACCCTGAATATTTTGGAGCAAAGCTATCAGATTCTATTCTGAGCTTTGACCTCTTCCCACTCAATTTAGAGTTGTACGTAACATCAATGTGCTTCCAGTTCCTTCTTGATACAATCTAATTTGTTTACCAATCTGTGTCTGAGAACTGCTGATATTTCAGATCTCGCTGTTTTATGAGTTGTAAGACTTTATCTCTGCTTGCGTGTTTGTCGAACTTGCATAATAATATTACCTTGTTATATTGATCAAATTTCAGAAACTATATCTGAATCACCTTCCATATCTGTTTTTTACAGGATTGTGTCATTCAACCCATCCTGCCTTCTTCATACCTCAACCTACACTGTATGGGTCCATTCTGCTCACCCTGTATCACCATCTCTCAATCTCAATGTCATGTTGATTTACTTCCACCAACATCTATGTCAGTTTCATTTAACTTCACATTGTTGCCTTCGTCTATAATGGATCATACTAAACCTCATGTGGTCATGACCTTTTTTGTATGACCTCATTCTTTTTTCTTCTACCTCATCATCTCCACAGCATCTTACTATCTGTTTTCTCTTCATAACTACTTGAGTTTACTCCTCTCACCTCTAAGTCATCCCAAGCCTCAGTTAAGGTCACCATCTTCCACCATCCATGTCGGTCCAGTGTTCATTGCTTCTCGCTTAGATGCAGTTTGAGTGGTCACAGTGCCCTGAGTGCCCTTACCCCTTCGAGGGATCACGGTGGGTTGATTCAGCCCTCCAGGTGCTGGGGATTTGTCCCACCAAGAATATTAAATCAGCAATCATTGATCTAAGCTTCCTGAGAATCAGGACTCTTTTGTAGTCAATGACATAAATGCACTCGACATTGTAAGCCATAGGATTGCCTGGATGCTCGAGTGTCCAGCTTCCCACTGGTCACATGACAGCTGTGGCTTGGCAGGAAATCGGCAGCTTGCCATGTTAGGCCAGTGTCGAGGGAGCCCAGTTCTGGAGAGAGGTGAGTATTGGAAAAGACAGAAGGGTTGAAGCAAGAGGGCACCTCCCTTGTTTTAGCCATGCATTATCCCTTTTATGATATCCAACTCTTGATGTCAGTGCCATTTCCACCTTTCTTATATGTCCCCTTCTGTCAGCTCTAAGCCAGTCCCACATTCCACATCACACCACTTTGGTGCGTCCACTCATTAAACTCCAGCCCCCCAGATGTTCCTGAACTCCCAGAAATCTCTGACTGCATTCGATGGATGGAGAAACATGGGAGTTGTAGTTCAGGGACATCTGGGGGGCCAGAGTTTGGACATCCCTGCTCTAAACAAATGTCCTTTTCCTAACTGATTCTCTCTACCCATGTCCTCGCTATTACTGGCATGCTTCTCCAATATTAGAAATTCTATGCATTACATGGCTTAGTTACGTGACATACCAACAAATGATGTCATCACACAACAAGCTTCTTTACTGTATTCTGTCGATGGACATCTCACATGTAGACATTGAGTGCCTTTTCGAGAACTCAGCAAACCAAAGGTGGCAAGCATGCCCTAGGTGTCCCATCACTACTTCAGCACCAAAACTCTATTCGTGGGAATATGTCCCGGGCATCCAATATATTCTAAATCTTATCAAAATCAAATATCAAAATGATAAGAGAACATTTGTCAAAGAGTTTTGCTTTCATGCAGAAACACTTTGCAATCCCAAAATGTCAAAAATCCAACCTGTCAATCAAATATTAAATTAATTATTCAGAAGATTAACTTTGCCATCTGAAGTTTAACAATTCCAACTGACAGACTTCCAACTGATTATCTGTTAAGAAGGGATTGTGCTAGTGTCAGTGGAACGCCTTCCAGTACAAAATGTTTGTCAGATGTCGAAGCGCCAAACTAGGTTAGAACCTCAAAAGTGGCAGAGCCTGGCATTACATTACAACATAGGTTGATAAAAAGACTTTGGGCCCTATTCCACTGTTGAAGTTAAGATATCGGCTCCAGCCCATGTCCTATTGTCTGGAGTCGCTATTCTGACCTTGTCGCAAGCCTTAGCGTCTCCATACTGTACAATGTCATCTCCTACACTGTGTATAGAAGTTGTTAATTTGCACCAGGGAGTAGAAGAATGAGCTGTTCCATGGTAGCTTGTTCTTCTATCTTGGAAACAGGATTTCTCAAAGAGATACTGACTCCTAGAAACCAGTGTTAAGAGATTTTCCTTTTGCATAACCACTTAACACTAGAAATTAACCCCATTAAAATGTCCATTACTTACCTCTCATTGCATGGAGGAGAGGGTGGCACGATCTGCTGCTTTCTCTCTATTGGAGCGATGGTGTCCCACCGAGCTTTCTGTGCGAACTCAGCTCAAGTGAGAGCACATCAGGGATGCACTGGGCTCCATGGAGTCCTTTGTACTCCATGAGGTGATACCTGGAACAGAGCTTGGCATCTCTATCAGCATCACTCAATGCCTCCGTTTTATTCTGACGTCAGCTGCTAAAACAGTGGCTGGGGCGGAATAGATGCGGTAAAAGGGAGCCAGTAAGGGAAATTGTCTCACGATGATATTTTCCCTTAGCGGTTCCCTTTTACCGGCAAGGGGGTATAGGGCTCTTTGTATTTAGGGGACTCGCCGACGCCGTGAGCATCACTTGGCAAATTTAGATTGAGAGAAGAATATAGAGCAGGGAACTTAAACTCTGGCCCCCCAGATGTTTCTGAACTACAACTCCTTTGTTCTCTGGCCATCTTTTGCATTCAAAGAATTCTGGGAATTATAGGCAATAAACATCTAGGGGGCCGGAGTTTGAGATCCCCGATATAGTGAATGTAATCATATATTTATTTAGATAACTTTTGATTTTGGACACTTAGTTCCAGGGGCAACGGGACTTGCTCTAACACTGCTGAGTTTGGTTGGGCCAATCTTGTGAATGGTGGGCTATTACTTATTTCTGGAGGTATCCCAACAAACTAAGGGCTCTATCACTTCCTTAACACTAGCTCTAGCACTAACATAAATGAGTGTTAGCGCTAGATTAAAAGAGGTGATAGTGTGACACCCAGATCACCTCCCAATCGCTAGCGGGTTAAAAAAAAAAACTTTAGCGAATCCCCGTTTTAGCTGCAGGCATGTGATAGTGCCCTAAGTCACTACAATGTAGTAAATGGATCCACAGGTCTCCTTTGTGTGGATCAACATTAATGTTATTGTGACATCTTCAAATGGCAACGTTTCAGCTGAAGAGCCAGCATTTGTGAAGCCATTTGACAAACTGAGTGGCAGCAAAGAGTGGAAAAGCTGTCCAACATGGCAGTGCTCCACTGACTCCTGGCAGATGATTGGCTTATGATGGGCTGACTGATGAGTTAGACCTTCATCGTGGGCACCTATGGAGTAGAAATATGGAGGAGGCCTGGTGCTGCAACCAGACAAGGAACTGTTAGCGATATCTCATCAACGATGATGATATAGCACGTCGATCTTTATGATAGGACACCTCCATAACTAGATGAGACATTTCAGGAAAAGACAGCATGTCATTAACGGACTTCTATAATAGGGGCTAAAATATGGAGTCCCAGGTGTGTTTTTAAACAGCTACCAATGTTGTACATACTTTCAATTTAACTAACTTGTTTGTGAACGG
Source organism: Leptobrachium leishanense (assembly GCA_009667805.1). NCBI lineage: Eukaryota > Metazoa > Chordata > Amphibia > Anura > Megophryidae > Leptobrachium > Leptobrachium leishanense. The sequence goes on from CM019071.1 coordinate 120,422,696, forward strand.
TTCCAGGAAACGTGTGTTTTTGTTACGTGATAAGACAAATACACAACCACAATATATACCTTCTTTAAACCCTTCCCAGTGAGGGCTTAGGCTATGCTCTTTATATCATTACTATAGCAGCAAGATATAGGGCCAAGATAATTAATTCCTCTTTTGTGCCACGATTTAAGATATGAATAAGCTAAAAGCAAGGGTAAACAGACACAGAAAAGCATTCCACACCCTGCCCGGCTAATGGTGCAGAGTGCACAAAGAGCAGAACTTCATGGGCCCAACTCCAGTGGGGGCTGCTAACATTTACAATTGAGCCGTTAACTGCTTCGTTTAGTGTTCTTACAATAAATGTCAAAAATAACTGTTGTTGCAACCAGTTTAACGCTGGGTTGGTTGTTCCCGGTGGGTGGGAGTTAACGGCGGCCATTGTGGTGGGCCCCTCCTCTGGCCCGCCTAGCAGCTGACGCACGCAGTGAGTCATTGGTTGCAGAGGCTTCAAGGCCCACCCGCCGCAGGGACGGCATAGTACGCCCTACGGCAGGAAAGGGTTAATATTTGGCAATTCTAATAGGGAAAAACAAAGAACGGTAGAGGGGGCTTCATCATTGAAACCTCACATGCCGTTCTTTGATTTTCTCTATTGTATTCCCAATATATAAAACAGAGGGAAGCGAAATGCGTCTTTGAGAGTATAGTGAGCCTTTATTTGCTTGCCCATAGGTGCTATACAGGTTGAACACCCCTTATCTGGAATGCTTGGCCTCAGGATTTCAGACTCTCTCAGATTTCAGAATCGGGAAGAATCCGGCGTCTGAGAGGAAGGCTCCACTGCCACGACCCCCTTCCTCCTGTAGCCACCAGCATGTGCAAGGTTTCTCCGAGGACATGATGCACAGAGTTAGCATGACACCGTGCAGCATGTCACACGCTGGGGCTGGCCAGATGCTCCCGGCATGTGCTGTGGTTTGTTGCTGGGATTGCAGCTGCATTTCCAAGCGTCAGGAGGACCTGTGAAGGAAACCTGTGGAGGAGTTTACAACCCCCTCTCAGCATCACCAGCAACTGGGATTTTTGAATCCCGGCTGCCGTATGCAGATCGGTCACTAGTGACATCAGCAAGTAGTGTATGAGTGTAAATAGAGCAGAAAAGCTTCAGGGATTTCTGGGTTCGGGAGATCCTGAGCTGAAGTGGATGATTAGCGAACTGTGACGGACAAAGAGTAAAATCAACAAAAATAAACACAAAATAAATAATTTAATGGATGGCAAAGAAAGTGATCCCTATTTTTCAATAGAGTATCCCTTTAATGATCTCTTTAGCCTGGTCTTCCATTCGGTCCATTTAGGAGGGCACCATTAAATTATAACAAGCTTCCTGCATTCCGCACTCTGAGTGCAGAGAAGTTTTTATTCAAACCCATAATAGTTATAGGGTTTTAAGGGAGAGTATAAAAAAGTATAATTTATGAGCTGGGTGACTTCGACTACCCCTACTCTTATGTAGATGAATTATACTTTAATTGACGATCGCATGGTGCACCATAGAAGAAATTATTTTCTTCTTACACCCTGAACTATCCTTACGTAGGTTGTGAGTGATGAACACCATTGGTGTCCCGGGTGCACTTCACTTACGTTACATTTGCCTTACCTTGTCCTCAAAAGTGTCGGATATTGCAACTCCTCTGCACCGCAGTGCCATGAAGTCATTATGCACCCAGGACGTACTTGAAAACGAGAGAAATCTCAATGTATCTTTCCTGGTAAAATCCTTTATAAATAAATAAATAAATGCACTTAGTAGTGGGTATTGTAAGTATACATCTTGCCACTTGACCTTTGGTGTCCCCTGACCTTTCTGCAATGCTCACTATTCTTTAAATATAACCTGTAACAGATCTCTGTGCCCGGACAGGGTCACATCTGCCAAATGCCGCTTCCTCGCTAGACACCCAGTTTCTCCTTGTGACTCTCACACCTTTCTCTAGTACCTTAGTCGCAGCTTAAGGCCCAGTGTATATAGAGAGCCTGGCTAGCGTCCCCAGAAATAAGCCATAGCTGTAGACCTGGAGCCTTTCCTTGGCACAGCGGGCAGAAGATTCCTGGTACCCCAAATCATGAGCAGTGACTTCAAGCTTGGTCAGAATAGAACTGACTGTTTATTCACAGAAAGGACAGATCGAGTCAAGGACCAACACATTTGCATACAATCAAACAGACAACATCACAGAACAGAAAGCTACACAGGACCTTCAAACAATGGAGAATGGGGGGGAAGGAGAAAGCAAAGGGTAAACAAAAGAAAATTTCTTACAGAGAGAACTTACACAATAGCAGGTACTAATACAGAGATCACACTATACAGAGAGAGGTTAGATGACTGAGGGAATGTACGCAAAATACACAACAAGAGACTATACAATAAATACACAAGGGAATAACACACATACATCAGTAATCTTTAGTTTGCTGGCGGATGTTTAAAACAGTGAAAACCAAATATCTGTAAAAGGTCCACCGGTCCCCCAATAGTCTCTTTCACGAACCATAGTTTGTAGGCAGGAGGCTAGCGTGCAGCCCCCTCCAAGTCGCACAATGACATTGTGTTCTGTCACATAACCTATATTACCTTTTGCAGTGTCGGTTACTTTAACAAGCGCATCTTACATCCCAAAGGACAAATGGTTCATTGACATATAGGAGGTGGGGGCCGCTCCGCGCATGGGCAGAAGCAGTCAGTATTAAAAATCAATGTAGGGAGTCTAATATTTTAGAATAATCCCTATAAACACCTGATTATCTTATCTATGGAATTTACCAAAAGTGTATTAAAGCTTCTGAGCACAGGTATGTCCTCATTAACGTACGGCATGGAAAACTACATGGCGTGTAAATACATTACAGGTCGGGTATCCCGTATCTGAAATTCCACAGTGTGAAATATTTGTGAGCAGAAGCATGACACCAATAGTAGAAAATACCACACCTGACCTCCTGTGACGGGGACAAAATTATTTAAAATATTGTGTAAAGTTACCTGCAGGCTATACGTAAGCTGTATATGGTACATGAATGAGTTTGGACCCTATTACATTCCTCGTGCATTTTCATTTGCGCGCAAATGCGCATTTGCGTGAGGGGCAAAACCCTTTGCGCAGAACATCATATTACAACGTTCGCGCAAACGACGCGTGTTATCGTTTAACGCGGATGGACCTGCGCTAGTGTGATAAACTGTGCGCGTCCTATACTTAACATTGTGAGCGCAAATTCGTTCTTGCGCTGGTATGCGGATGGTATTACAATCAATGCGCATCTTTTTACGAACGACGTTTGCGCGCATAATTTTAACGTCTTTGAAAACTGGTGGTAACTGCAAATCGGAACGTTATGGCCGAAACGAAAAACACTAGCACGAAAATAAAATACAGCACAGTATAGTTACACATTCTACACATACCCAAACAATAAAATTGTGAATTCGTGCGTGTTTTTATTATTGCTGCAGCATATATACTCAGATTTACTTTGACAGGCGCAAAAACTTAAGTGAGTCAATTAAGGTAAATTGATGACAATTAAGTTTCTTCGTTCTGATTGGCTGAATCAGTAGAAAAAAACAGTCCGCACACTGATTTACGTGCGCTACGTTACTGCGCGTATTACTCTTCGTTTTGCACGTTGTTTTTACGAACGTTATTTTCGGACAGATGAGAGACATGCGTTCGGATCGGAATACTCCATTAAGTTTCGCGTGATAACGCCGGACAATGCACGCAAAAAAATTTGCGCTGCGCGAATGAAATTTGCGTGAAGAATGTAATTTTTTTTGTGAAAGGTTTTTACCAGGAAGGATACATTGAGATTTCTCTCGTTTTCAAGTATGTCCTGGGTGGCGAGTATGTACCGTTAGGTGTCTTGCCCAAGGACACTTACTGGAGAGGTTGCTCGCTGGGATTGAACCCATGACTCCACAGGCTCTCTCCATGCAGAGCAGTGATGTTACCTCTACTCCACCCAGCCTATATGTATAGACTTGGGTCCCATCCCCAAGATATCCCATTATTATATACGAATAACTCAAAACCTAAAAAAGCCAATATCTGGACCACGTCTGGTCCCGTGCGTTGCAGATAAAGGATTCTCAACCAGTATGTGTTAGGTGAGAAGAGCAATAGGTGTGCTTTCCGTACCAAGGCCCTACTGCCTGCAGGGTGGTTTGGTCAAAGATTGAGTTGCCCCGGTCCCACATTGAGCTCCCTCCATACACTTTTTTGGGGATCCCTTATGAGGTTCAATATACTGCTCACAGGAACATTTACTTATCCAGAATGTGTATTCTGCAATGAATTTCCCAAGCGTGTGTTTGTGGTTAATACATGTCCTGCAGGTGCAAACTCTGAGATTGGCTGCACGCACCGGCGGGTTAGAGAACACCTGAATACATAGCGATCATGACTCCGCATCGATCTACGTTACAGATGAAGAGCGCTCATTGATTTTTATGTGATTATATTGTGAATGAAATTATCGCAGTTACAAGGTACACATCATGAAACAGTCCCCATATAAGGTGTGTAAAAGGCAGTGTGTGATCTCCTTCCCTCCACTGCAGTGTATTACGAGGAGAAACAATGGGATTATTGGAAGTTTTATTATGTAAATACATAAAATGATATATACATACACTATCAGGGGTATTCAGAGAGAGGTGAAATCCAGGAGAATGGCTGGAGAAGTGAAAATTATAGGTCAAAATAGTCAAACCAGAAAAAATCTCCCATTTATCTCACTTTCCAAATCAGCTATTTTGACCTAGAATTTTCACTTCTCCAGTCATTCTCCCGGTTTTCACATCTCCCTGAATATCCCTGTATGCTGTGTTCCTTTGTCTCAGATGCACCTTTATCAAAAGTGTATGTTTCACAATTATCTTTCTATTGTTAACTGTGAAAAGAGACCAACTATGAAAAAAAACAAAAAATGCATTTTCAGGTTGGGCACAGCCGTTCAGTCTACTGTATATATTTACTTATTTATTTGCAAACTATTTTACCAGGAAGGATACATTAAGATTTCTCTCGTTTTCAAGTATATAATATATATATAATATAAATCTAGAGACGATTATGGGAGCACTCACGGTCTTAATATAAAATGATAAACTTTATTGGCGATGCATTAAAAGTTTCCTATATAGATGGATATATATATCTTAGGAATGCACATTAGGGATGCCGATACCAGACATTTGCATGAGTATTTTTACTAGTGCAAATGCCCCAATACCGGAAGCCAGCTCTGGGCTGGCTTGCCAGGCGGTATGTGAGGGCTGGGGCGGCTGGCAGAATGCTCTAACAGCATTCTGCCAGGCCCCTCCAGCTGGCCACATTCCAGCAAGTGGCCACTGGCATGCAGGTTTGCAAGATCTCGCGAGAGCGCGGCCCCAGCGGAGCCACGATACAACCTTCACATGCCGACGTCCGCACGCTTGAACGAGGGCAGCTGGAGGGGCCAGGCAGAATGCTGTTAATACATTCTGCCAGCCACCTTTGTGTCTGTGTCTGAGGTTTGGAATGTATATATACATATATATGTGTATACATTTGTCTGAGGTCTGGTGTGGATATACATGTATCTGAAGCCTGGTGGGGGTATACATATATCTGAGGTCTGGTGTGGATATACATGTACTGTATCTGAGGTCTGGTGGGGGTATACATATATCTGAGGTCTGGTGTGGTATACATGTATATGAGGTCTGGTGCGGGTATGTATGTATCTGAGGTTTAGTGCAGGTATGTATGCATCTGAAGTCTGCTGCTTGTGTATATATGTACATGTATCTGAGATCTGGTGTGGGTGTGTGTATATATCTGAGGTCTGGTGTCTGTGTGTGTGGTCAGGGTGTGTGCAAGCCTGTGCAGTGGGTTAATGGGATGTCTGGTCATACATTTCAATATTAACATAAATTGAGAAGGCTTTCAGCAATATCCTAAATTATTTATTGGAAAGCGGTCACATGGCATTATATAAAAGTATCGGTAACCGGTATCGAGGAGTAACTGAAAATATGTATCGGTACACATACTTGGTCTTTAAAAAACGGTATTAGTTAATCCCTAATAAATATACGTATATATATATATATTTATATTCAGAATGGCTGTGCTCAACCTGACATACATTTTTTCCCCATATTTGTTTCACAGTTAACAATAGAAAGATAATTGTCAAACATGCATTTTTCATAAAGGGTGCATCTGAGACCAAGGAACACAGCATATAGTGTATGTACATATATATATATAGGAGGAGCACATATGAATTACATAGTCACTGATCAATATGCATTGTGATGACACTGCTTTAAATGAAGCAGCATTTGACGCTATGCATGTTCTACATGTGCTCCTTTCTCTGAAGAGGCCAGACAAAGCAGCAGGGGAAGGGTTTGGTGAAATCCAAAGTGCCAAGCCCAGGTGTGTATATGTATATATATATATATAGTGTTTATTATTGCAGAAGCCATTTGCACATCACAGCAATTCAATATATATATATATATATAAAAAGATATCACTACGTACTGCTATACTCGTGATTTTGGCATCTGGACTAACACGACCCATCCGATATATATATATATATATAATAATTCTGAAGCATACATTATTGTAGGAGATGGATATTTCTATATATTTTTTTTAAATTTTAAGGCGCATGTAAATGAGTTCTCACCTCCTCCATTCTTGTAGCACAGGTACGGGAATCGCCACACGTTGCCGAGTCCAACAGCGAACCCCACACATGACATTATAAAATCCATCTGTCGAGTCCATGTCTCCCTCTCAGGAATGTTCCCCCTGCAGTTTTGGGTGAAAACGATCCCTCCTTTGGTCGATCCATTACAACACAGATCTGCCTCGTGCCCATTCCCGTTGGGTATGAGCTGTCCATTCTTTTCATCCACCGTAACTTTATAGCTGCCGTTTTCCAAGGACAAGCTCCTCTTATCCATCTTTAACTCCCTTCCCTTTTAAATAAATATATATATATATATAGATATATAAAAAAAATATATGTATATATATATATAAAAAATTATATTATATTTGTATAAAAAAAAGTCCAACTTAACCCACCCGGGTTTCTTACCCCTCTTTCCCCTCTCAATGTCCTTTAAATTTGGCCTGTTTCCTCAGCTTAAGAAATAACAAACCCCTCTTCCCAAAAAAATAAATATTAATAATAATAACAACAACACTATCCGTAAAAAATATAAATTTATAAATTAAAAAAGAATGAAGAAAAAAAATAACATTTAAAAAAAAATGATCGGTTTGGCAATTAAGATAACGCGAGGAATTAAAGGTGCAATGTATATATTTATACGCTCATGAAAAAATATATATATATATATATCAAATTAAATTAAAATAGTAAAAAAAAAAAAAACCGCAAAAAGAAAAGAAAAATAAGAGCGATAAATATAAAGTTAACAAAATATAGGAGAGGGAAATCAGAAACCGTCCACGAAGCACTTAAAGGTGAGCCGAAAGAATCTCATGGGTTACTATTGACGAAGGCGAAGAAGAAGGAAAATTTGGGGGGTCGGTGTGGTACCAAAGCCCCCTCCAAAACAGGTGAGCGTGCAGAATAAATCAGATGGTGCTCATCTGCTGGGTCTCAGTGTCACTGCGGGCAGCTGTCTAGACTCTAGCCAAGGCTTCTTCACCCTGAGGCTTAAAAAGCAGGGACTGGATGAAGTCACAGAGCTCTCCACCCCATGGCCCTTCTCTCTCCCTCCCTCATTCTCTTGCACCTATCAGTGCTCTGCTAATCCCATCCCTCTCATTCTCTATTTCTCTGCCTTGAATAGCCAGTCCCTCATCTCACTGCCTCTGGGTGCCAGCGTCCCTCCCCTAGTCTCTCTCTCCCCCTCCTTCCTTGTCCCTATCTCTCTCTCCCCCCCTCCTTCCTCGCACTCTCTCTCCTTTTCAATCCATTCAGCCAGATGAATAAATCCCCATTGCTGCGTAGCATTCTGTCAGTGACATAAGGAGCAGGGCTCACGTGGGTGCTATTTTGGGAAGCCCATGCTAGGAATAGGAGACGCAGAAGGGATGGCGTGGGCATATATTAAGGCGATGGGGGACAGCCTTCCTCTTGTCCATCAGCCGCCCTTCCCTCTCTTCCTCTCCACCTTGAAAGTCATTGTAAGCAGGCACTCGATCACATTGTCATTGAAACCGGGTTCTAGAGAAACCCCGCTCTGCATTGCGGTTCTCTACGCTCTTCCACATGCTACGTAGCAGGGTTATTCATTAAACCGGCAAAAAAAGTGAAGCTCTGGGAATGTGAAATGCAGGTCAAAATAATCGATTTGAATGCATAACAGTTATTTTAGTGCGCGCGCACATGTCACATTCATTACTTACAATCTGTCAACAATCAAAAACTGTTCATTTTCGTGTTCTTTATTGTATCAGAAAGAAAAACCCAATAGATAGATATAGAAACACGATACATTGATAAACACGATAAATAGATAAATAGATATAGAAACACAATAGATAGATAAACACGATAAATAGATATAAAAACACAATAGATTGATGATAAACACGATAAATAGATATAAAAACACAATAGATAGATAAACACGATAGATAGATACAGAGATATAGAAACACGATAGATTGATAAACACGATAGATAGATAAATAGATATAAAACACAATAGATTGATAAACACGATAAATAGATATAAAAACACAATAGATAGATAAACACGATAGATAGATACAGAGATATAGAAACACGATAGATTGATAAACACGATAGATAGATAAATAGATATAGAAACACAATAGATAGATAAACACGATAAATAGATATAAAAACACAATAGATAGATAAACACGATAGATAGATAGATTGATAAACACGATAGATAGATAAATAGATATAGAAACACAATAGATAGATAAACACGATAAATAGATATAAAAACACAATAGATAGATAAACACGATAGATAGATACAGAGATATAGAAACACGATAGCTTGATAAACACGATAGATAGATAAATAGATATAGAAACACAATAGATTGATAAACACGATAAATAGATATAAAAACACAATAGATAGATAAACACGATAGATATATAGATAGATAGATAGATAGATAGATAGATACAGAGATATAGAAACCCAATAGATAGATATAGAAACACAATAGATTGATAAACACGATAAATAGATATAAAAACACAATAGATAGATAAACACGATAGATATATAGATAGATAGATAGATAGATACAGAGATATAGAAACCCAATAGATAGATATAGAAACACAATAGATTGATAAACACGATAGATATATAGATAGATAGATAGATAAATAGATAGATATAGAAACACAATAGATTGATAAACACGATAAATAGATATAAAAACACAATAGATTGATGATAGACACGATAAATAGATATAAAAACACAATAGATAGATAAACACGATAGATATATAGATAGATAGATATAGAAACACAATAGATTGATAAACACGATAAATAGATATAAAAACACAATAGATAGATAAACACGATAAATAGATATAAAAACACAATAGATAGATAAACACGATAGATATATAGATAGATAGATATAGAAACACAATAGATTGATAAACACGATAAATAGATATAAAAACACAATAGATAGATAAACACGTTAGATATAGAAACACAATAGATTGATAAACACGATAAATAGATATAAAAACACAATAGATAGATAAACACGATAGATAGATACAGAGATATAGAAACACAATAGATTGATAAACAAAATAGATAGATTAACATGATAGATCGATAAACACAATAGATATATAGATAGATATAGAAACATGATAGATAACTAGATAGATAAACACAGTAGATAGATAAACACAAAAGATATGGAGGTAGATAGACAGATTAACACGATAGATAGATAAATAGATAAACAAGATAGATAGATAGATAAACACGATAGATAGATAAACAAGATAGATAGATAGAGAAACACGATAGACTTACATAGAAACACAATAGGTAGGTAGATAGATATAGAAACAAGATAGATAGAGAAACACAATAGACAGATATAAAAACACAATAGATAGATAGATATGAAAAGATAGATAGATAGAGATAGATAGATAGATAGATATGAAAAGAGACAGATGAATAGATAGGTATGAAATCAATAGATATAGATGAATAGAGACAGGTATGAATAGAGAGATATAGAAACACAATAGATAGATAGATAGATACAGAGATATAGAAACACGATAGATAGATAGATAGATAGATAGATAGATAGATAGATACTGTAGATACAGAGTTATAGAAACACAATAGATAGATAGATAAACACAATAGATAGATAAATAAACATGATAGATAGATAAACACAATAGATAGATAGATAGATAGATAGATACAGAGATATAGAAACACAGCAGATTGATAGATAGATAGATAGATAGATACAGAGATATAGAAACACAATATAGAAACACGATGGATTGATAGATAGATAGATACAGAGATATAGAAACACAATAGATTGATAGCTAGATAGATAAACACAATAGATAGATAAATAAACATGATAGATAGATAAACACGATAGATAGATAGATAGATAGATAAACATGATAGATAGATAAACATGATAGATAGATAAACACGATAGATAGATAAACATGATAGATAGATAAACACGATAGATAGAGAAACATGTTAGATAGATAAACACGATAGATAGATAAACATGATAGATAGATAAACACGATAGATAGAGAAACATGTTAGATAGATAAACACGATAGATAGATAGATAGATAGATAAACATGATAGATAGATAGATATGAAAAGAGACAGATGAATAGATAGGTATGAAATCAATAGATAGATGAATAGAGACAGGTATGAATAGAGAGATAGATATAGAAACACAATAGATAGATAGATAGATATGAAAAGATAGATAGATAGAGAGAGATAGATAGATAGATATGAAAAGAGACAGATGAATAGATAGGTATGAAATCAATAGATAGATGAATAGAGACAGGTATGAATAGAGAGATAGATAGATAGACACGATAGACACTGGTGTATTTTGGCCTAGGCCAACAAGGCCCAGGCCTAGGGTGGCACTTTCCAGGGGGCGGTGGCCCGCTGGGTGGCCCCACCCCTAAATTTTTTTTAATTTTTTTTTTTACTTTTGAAAACTATTTTACCAGGAAGGAAACATTGAGATGTCACTAATTTTCAAGTATGTCCTGGGTAGGCAAGGCCTAGGCTTTCACTTTCCAGGGGGCAACAAAAAACCTCACCACTAATTGGGTTACTCACAGAGCACCGAAATGACGCCAACATTTTGGTGTTCTGTAGTTCCCTGCACTTCGGGGAATAAAATTTCCCCACCCTGCAGTGAATTCACCATTCACCGCAGGGTCCCTAAAGTGCATGGAGTCGGCCGCTGTATGCTGCCACCGCAAACCCATGGCCTGCTGTTTTCAAAAGAACTACTGAACGAAAATATCTGGAATTTACATATAAGATCCTAAATGATTGATAATAAAAAGTTCTGTTACAGAAAAAGAAGAACCGCTATTAAAAAAAAGGGGGGGGAGGAATTTAGCCCAAAAAATTCTGAAAAATCACTAAAAAGGTACAAAAAAAAATCAATAAATAAATAAAGACTTTTTACTGCAGATTAAAATAATAAATGGTTTATTAGATATTGCATAAAAAACGGGAATATTTTTAACATTGAAACCTATGGGGTTCGCCTCAATATACCTGCTGATTGAAACCACCGAACATCAGGGCATTTCACTGACATTTCTCTGCTGTTTGGTGTTCTCTGAATAGATTAACCATTACTTCTCTATGGGGATTTGCACTGCCTTCAAACAGCACCGTACTTGCTGGCAGTTCGCCAAACTTGTGTGTGAGCATATCACCAGAGCAGTGGTGTACTTAGAGGAGTGGCAGAGGGCAGGCCGCCCCAGGTACCAGTGATTATTGGGGTGTCATTAGGGGGTACTAGGAGGTGCCACTGTCACTGTGTGTCAGCTTTGAGCTGTGTTGTCAAACAACGAGCAGCGGAGCATGGCGTTTGCATACGGAATAAAATCAAATAGAATAAAAATCCCCCTCTCCTCCCTCCATAGCTCCTCCCCTGCCCGCAGCAGCTCTAGGAGAGGGGAGGGGGATGTGATTTGTGTCCAGAGAGAGAAGATGACAGTAAACGGCAGATAAAGGGGGGGGGGTTATCAGCAGAATATGAAGCCCTGTCTGCTTACTGCTGTTTAAAGTGGACCTTTCCTTAACCAGCACTGCAGTGATAGAAATTTGTCATTGAGCTGCCTGGCTCCTGGTGAGGTTGCTTGCGTGCAGGTCACACTCGGTCCGGCCAGTGAGTCTCAGTACCACCTGACTGGCTGAACCACATGACATGCATGCACGCAGCTGCCCGCCCTTTCGTTAACATGGACTGTCACTCTATTCTGGACTGAACACCCACCGGGAAGGGTATCAAAGCCACGGTGCACCCTCTGGCAGTGGCACCCCACTGCTGACAAGATGGCTCTACGCACAGGCACAGCCGTGATCCTAACGTGGCCTGGAGGGACCTCCTGCTGAGTCTGTACACAGTCCCTGCTGACTCTGCACACAGCCCTACCGCGGACAGAGGCCGGTAAATGTAGAATAAATAATTGCTGTTTCATATACACTCGGTTTGCTGGGAGTTTTATTGTAGTGGATTCTGATGCACTCATACACACCACACATTGCATTGCTGGGAGTTTTATTGCTGTGGATTCGGATACGCTGACACACACCACACATTGCATTGCTGGGAGTTTTATTGCAGTGGATTCTGATGCACTCATACACACCGCACATTGCATTGCTGGGAGTTTTATTGCTGTGGATTCTGATACGCTGACCCGCACATTGCATTACTGGGAGTTTTATTGCTGTGGATTCTGATACACTCATACACACTGCACATTGCATTGCTGGAATTTTTATTGCTGTGGTTTCTGATACGCTGACACACACCAAACATTGCATTGCTGGGAGTTTTATTGCTGTGGGTTCTGTGATACACACTGCATAGTACTGTGAGTTTTATTGCCCTGGAGCTCTGGGATACACTCATACACACTGCACATTACTGTGAGTTTTATTGCTGTGCAGCTCTGTGATACGTTCATATGCAGTGCACGTTTCTGTGGACTTTATTGTTCAACCAATTAGAGCGGCTGTGTTCCAGTATACTTGACATGCGTGGCTGTTCTTTGTAAAAATGCTTGAATTTAAACATTTCATAATTTTATTTATCTCAATAGATACATTTGAAATGGTATACAAAATATACAAGTAGGCACTTGGTATCCACTTTTAATATAAAGAGAGGAAAAGGCGGAGCTCTAAGAGGGAAAGGTGGAGCTTAAAGAGGAAGGGTGGGGATTAACCAGGAAGAGGTGTGCCCTTGACAGGAGGGGGTGCCTCAAATTTAAATTAGGGGGTGCACGAGTTTAGTCAGGCCTAGGGCAGCACAAAACCTAAATACACCACTGACGATAGATAGATAGATACAGAGATATAGAAACACGATAGATTGATAGATACAGAGATATAGAAACACAATAGATTGATAGATAGATTAACACAATAGATAGATAAATAAACATGATAGATAGATAAACATGATAGATAGATACAGAGATATAGAAACACAGCAGATTGATAGATAGATACAGAGATATAGAAACACGATAGATTGATAGATAGATAGATACAGAGATATAGAAACACGATAGATAGATAAAGAGATATAGAAACACAATAGATTGAAAGATAGATAGATTAACACAATAGATAGATAAATAAACATGATAGATAGATAGATAAACATGATAGATAGATTCAGAGATATAGAAACACAGCAGATTGATAGATAGATACAGAGATATAGAAACACGATAGATTGATAGATAGATACAGAGATATAGAAACACAATAGATTGATCGATAGATAAACACAATAGATAGATAAATAAACATGATAGATAGATAAACACGATAGATAGATAAACATGATAGATACAGAGATATAGAAACACAGCAGATTGATAGATACAGAGATATAGAAACACGATAGATTGATAGATAGATACAGAGATACAGAAACACGATAGATTGATAGATAGATAGATACAGAGATATAGAAACACAATAGATTGATCGATAGATAGATAAACACAATAGATAGATAAATAAACATGACAGATAGATAAACACGATAGATAGATAGCGTCACAACGCTGCGACGGACGCCAGTAGGCATGTCAGTACGGGCGTACCTAGTGCGTTCGTCTGACACCAGCCTTACCTGCCTGGCAAGTGGCCTGGCTACCCAACTGCTGGATCTTCAGTGTCCTAAAGATGATTCCCCGGAACTAGTGGTCTTGTATTTGGTTAAATGTTGCGTTTGAGTATCTCATAGTAACCCTTCAGTGGTGGCGAGGGTTTCTGGAGTGGGAACTACAGGGATGCACCGTGGGGTTGGATTGTTTCATTGCTCCACTGGAATTGTATGACAATAACTGAGCATCCATTGTAGATACTCGAGTATAACGCTAGATTTTGGTGCCAAAAATTTACCTTAAAATTGGAGGGGGTCGCGTTATATTCGAGACATCTGCATCGCGTTTAAAAAAAAATTTGCTGAGAGATCCCAAGTCTCCCTGACGCCCGCAAACACTTCAGGAACTCACGGATATGGGAGAGGTGGGATCCGTCGTCCACCAATAGCCAGCCCCACCCTGTTGTTGCCCCGTCCTGATGTCACTGCAGACGCGCTGAGCGATTCTCCTCACATTCTGAATGTCAGGAGCTCATTCGGGGTTGGGGGGCTGGCTATCGGCGGACAACGCTGTGGATGAGCCTGCCTGCTGGAGCCGGAGGTCATAAAACTACACCTCCTGGCGTTTTGGCTATCAGTGAATGATTCACCACATTGGTCACCTCGATCCGCCGGCCATCTTATCGCAAATTAAGAAGAGAGGTGGCCAAGCGCCATACTTAGTAAACAACTACAATTATTTTAGAGCAGAGCACCCTGGCCTGAAGGGTAGCCTGACTGTGTTAAGAGAACCTGGAAGGATTTTAATTGTTTACTGGTACAGTATACTATAATTTTGCTCCTCGCGTTATATTCGCGCCTTGAGTATTCTCTCATTTCCATAATAATAAATGTCTATCTATTGCGTTATATTCGGGTCATGGTATACTCGAGTATCTACAGTAGTTGATTTTGTTTGTGATTCCCTTTGCCCCCTTTCTTTTTTCTGTATCCCTTGTCTCTTTAAAAAAATTTTTATAAAACATTTATTTTCAAAAAACAAACAGATAGGAACCCCCCAAAATAACAAATATTCAATATTGTTGGGGGGCGTGGCCGGCGGCGGAACGAGACACACGCATGGTGGCTGAGCTACGTCCCTGCTTTCACTATCGGCGGCTTATTTGACTCTACAATGGACGGGAAACTTGTTTTCCTCGTAGCCTCGCCGTCGGTCATCAGGTGGTGCACCTCCGGAGCCTGTTTGGACCCCTCCTCCGGACCCGCAATTCAGGTGGAGGCCGCTCAAGCAACTTCATCCCCGGTCGCCGGCGGCCATCTTGGAGGCCTATCGTAGCTGCGCTTCCCTTATCCTGCACGAGGACGCACTCTTCAGGCAATGGGGAAGAAGGGTAGGGGCGCCGGAGGGGTGGAGGACCCCTGCAACCCTGACATCCGCCTGTCGCTTGGAGGGGGCCTAGGACGGAGGCAGCTGCGCCCAGCTTCGTCTGACGCGGGAGATCCGCCGGTAGCGGCGGAGGCCAATGGTCCCCCTGTATTACACGCGGCGCCTCCAGGCCCTTGGGGCGGCAGTCGAGGTGACCCAAACCCAGGTAGGAGACCTGCAGGCTCGCATGAAAACAATGGAGAATACGCAGGCAGAAGTTTCTTCCATTGTGCACGCCCTACAACAACAAGTCAGTCATCTGCATTCTGCGGTGGTGACACTGGAGTCGAGGCACAGACGCCGGAATGTGAAACTCGGAGGAGTCCCCGAGACCGTGCCGGACTCGGATCTTCTGCCCTATGTCACGCGCTTTATCGAAGCTGCTCAGGGTCCCATGGAACATCTACAGGACTCTGTCCTCTCGGCCTTCCGAGTGCGGAAGGCGGCTTCGGCCCCAAAAAAGCCCCACGTGACATTCTCATCACCTTTACAGCGACCTTACCCTCAGCATTGTTCCGTGCTGTGCGAAATACACCGACGATCCTGTTTGAAGAGACACCTATTGCAACATTCCGGGACCTTCCTTTTTTAGTATTGGCGGCTCGACGAAAGTTTCGTCCGGTTACGGTTCTCCTCCGCGCACATGCCGTAGGATATAAATGGGGCACCTCCGGATCCCTTATTATTACCCCCCCGGGCGGACATGTTCTTGTGGCTAATACAGCAGAGGAAGCTGGGAATCATTTACGGTCCTTGGGACTGTCTCCCATTCCCACGGGCCAGGAGGCTGCGACTTGACCTGGCGGCTTTACTTCACCCCCTGACAATTCGGACTAAGATTACACCTCTAGAGACACCCCCTCCCAAGAATGGAGTTTTTGTGCTGCTGTGACTGTTCCTGCGGCCCTCCCTTGTGACCTGTCAATTTTTATTATTTTTTATTCTTTCCCCCCAGGGATGCTCGTCCTGCAGGTGATGATGTTCTCCTCATTCCCCACTCCTCCCCCTTTTCCCTTTTTTTTTTTGAGTGGCATACACCGGGTGTACACGAGGTGTGCCATCATGGTATAACATGCCGTGCCTGGCCCTCGCCCTCCCGGGCCTTGTGACATTCCCCTCCATGGCCTCCCTTGGGAGTGCGCCAGGAGAGTCACGATCCTGGCTCTTGCCACTTTTCCCGCATCCCCCTCCTCCCCCCTTTTTTTTTGTTATTTCTTTTTCCTCCAGAGGTAACATCCTCTCCCTTTCACGGCGAACTGTGTTACACCCCCTCTCTGTTTCCCTCTCCCCCCCTTTTGCATTTTCTTTGATTTCTTGTAGTCAGCGTATTAATGGGTATTTGCGGCCCCTGCCTATAGTATTGGACTTCTATTAAGTTTCATGTCATGACCTTTTGCGAAGCTGCTTCATGTTATCTAGTGTACCCGTTTATTCTTGTTGTGGCCCTGTGAGTCCACTTTTTGCTGGTCGACTTGTGACCTGTTATTCAGAAATAAAAACCTTACAAAATAATAAAAAAAAAAAAATATTCAATATTGTTGATTAATAAACTGAAACATTCTACCGCACAGCAAAAAATGTAGCTAAGGAGCAATATCATATATTATCACTGAACCGCAGGGGACCCAGGAGTAAATATAGACTCAGTGCTACACTAGGCACGTTGAATTCTGTACAAGATGTCAAATAAAGATCAACATATACATCTACGTTTATTTATTTATTTAGAAAGCATTTTGCCAGGAAAGTTACATAGATTTTTCTCTCGTTTTCAAGTATGTCCTGGGTTCAAGAACATTGAAATTTTAGTTGTTCCAGAAATACAAAGTAATAAATGCAAGATATTAAAAAACAACACAAATATACAGAGTAACAGAAAATAAATATGTAGGAAATATAGTCACTATGTTACATGTTTACAGGCGCATTCTGTATCCAGGGATGTTAATAGGGAGCTCTTAACCCTTTCGCTGCTGAGCCTTTTCACACCTCTGTGCTGAGCTCATTTTTACCGGTTTCGCTCATCATGTTTAAATGCGATTTGAAGTCACATTTTATTATATGACCCAGACATATTATATATCCTTCTTTCCGGGAGGCTCGGCAGATTCATAATATATCATTATTATATGTATACGTTATGTCCTGTCTGTATATTATAACATAAAATGCAATAAAATTAGAATTTTCAATAATTTACAACGTGTAACGTATTTTTTTTTCACATTTTAACCACTTGGCTGCTATGGATGCGCTCAGCGCGTCCAGCCAAGTGGTTCTCCTGTGCTACGGACGCGCTCAGCGCGTCCGAGCACAGGAGGCAGCAATCCGCCGGATTCCGGCGGATTGCTGCGCCCCCCCGGTGCGGGCTGACATCTTGGATGTCAGCCCAGCACTCGGGAGCCCGGCGGGGACATTAGATGTCATTGCGGCGACGCGATGACATTTAATTCAGGCGCCCCCCCGCATGTGCGGAGGAGGCGCCTGAAAGGGAGGGGGGAGGTCCTTCGGACCTCTCTCCCTCCCGATCGCCGGGGAGCAGGGGGTTAAGACAGGCACCGCTTGGAAGGGCACAGCCTGCCCTTCCAAACGGTGGCTGTCATTAACCCCTGGGGAGCCGGATCACGAATCGTGATCCTTTCCCGGAGCTGGCCGACATCTTGGATGTCGGCCAAGCCTCCGGGAACTCCCCCTGAGGACTGGCGTCATCGTGCATAGCATGATGACGCCAGTCCTGGAGTTAACCCCTAGCTGCCACCAACGGTGGAGATAGGGGGTTCCAATGAACCCCCTATCTCCCGATCCGTGGCAGCTAGGGGTTAAAGTTTGGTACTGTTGGATCGGCCAGAGCATGGCCGTTCCAACGATACCAAACACGACTGTGAAAAAAGTTAAAAAAAAAAAAAATTAAAAATAAAAAAGTATTTAAAAGAAAAATTATAAAAAAAAATAAACAAGTTTTTTTTTTTGGTTTGTTAATGCAGCAATATTGTTCCCATTTCAATTATAATGTGAACAATAATGCTGCACTAACGATTTTTGTATGCGGTGCGTTTGTTAAAAATCGCGTAATTTCCCCCAAAAAAAAATGTAACGAGACCCCATCTCTAATTTTTTTAACAAGCGCACCCCATACAAAATATAACCGCAATTGCTTGCATGTTAAAATGTGAAAAAAATACACTTTACACGTTGTAAATTATTGAAAATTCATGTTTTATAGCATTTTTTGTTATAATATACAGACAGGTCATGACGTATACATATAATAATGACATATTATTAATCTGCCGAGTCTGACGGAAAGAACGATATATAATATGTCTGGGTCATATACTAAAATAAGGCTTCAAAACGCATTTAAACATGATGAGCAAAACCGGTAAATATGACCTCAGCACAGAGGCGTGAAACGCCTCAGCAGCGAAAGGGTTAACATGTGAGCGTTTGCGGTTATATTTTCTATGGGTTGCGCTTGTTAAAAAAATTAGAAACGGGGAATCGTTACTTTTTTGGGGGAAAATTATGTGTTTTTTAGCAAACGCCCCCATAGAAAAAATCGTTAGTGCAGCATCATTGTTCACATTATAATTGAAATGGGAACAATATTTCTGCATTAAATAAAAAAAAAAAAAAAAAGGTTTTTTTAATTATTTTTGTAATTTTTTTATTTTTATTTTTATTTTTTTTTCTTTACACTGCCATGCTCTGGCCGTTTAAATGATATCAAACATTAACCCCTAGCTGTCACAGATCGGGAGATAGGGGGTTCATTGGAACCCCCTATCTCCACCATAGGTGGCAGCAAGGGGTTAATTGCATGACTCGCGCCATCGCGCTATGAGCGATGACGCCAGTCATTAGGGGGATATGCCGGAAGCTTGGCCGACATCCAAGATGTCGGCCAGCTCCGGGAGGGGACCGTGATATGGCGCATGTTAGCTCCATATCGCGATCCAGCCCCCTAGGGGTTAAAGACAGCCGCCGCTTGGAAGGGCAGGCTGTGCCCTTCCAAGCGGTGCCTGCCTTTACTCACTGGCCCGCACGGATGTGGAGGGGGAGAGGTCCGAAGCGAAGTGGCCATGCGGCAAGACGCGGTGAACGTGTCTGCCGCATGGAAAGGGTTAAGTGACTTTAGACTGAGGGAAGATTTGATGGCGTCTGGGAGGTTATTCCATAACTGCGGTGCTCTGTTGGAAAATGAGGATCAAGCCACTTTCTTTTTGTATTGTGGTATTGCAAGTAAGGTGCAGGTCCTGGATCGGAGGTTATAGGATGAGGGAACTGCTAGGGGAAGCAGCCTATTCAGGTAGGGTGGTAGCTTCCCAGAAAAGCTCTTAAACACCAGTTTGGAAAGGTGAAGGTCTGGAAGGGTCTGGATTCCAGTTTAGCTCTTTTAACATGTCACAATGGTGGGTGATGTAGTTACATTGTAGCGCAAAGCGACAGAATGAGTTGTACAATGTAGTAAGTCTATGAAGGTGCGTTTGCGGGGCAGCTGCATACACTGTATCTACATGAAATTAAGAGAGTGTTCATGGTGCATCTGAGCCATTTAGACCAATAAACATGTAATTTACAACAAAATCGAAGCATCTTACTTACACTGAATGATTTCTTAATGCATTTATTATAGTTTAGAAAGAAACTCATTGCTGGAAGATTTATGCCTTTGCAGCTCTGTTATACACTTGCACACCTCGAATATATTGGATCCCTGGAAGAAAAAAAAAAGGGCATTAGTAAAAACAAATGCCGGCGCCCTCTAATCTGCTGCCCTGGGCCCAGGCCTAGTTTGCCCAGACAAGTAAACACTCCGGGGGACACAATTAGTCAATTAGGTTCATGGCTCTATTGCTATTACTAAGAAAACTTAGCAGCACAAGCACGATCTCTCAGTTCTCTCCTGCAGGGATGTTGCACCTATAAACATGACTCATCTTCAATAAATTGAGCTGCGTGATACATTGTTTTGAAGGATAGAAGGTTACAGATATATATGATACCTGTAGGGCACTGCAAAACTTTAATAAAACTGTCCTCGAGCTTGATACATTGTATATAAATGCATGAAATCTGAATGATGACGGTATTATTGTGCCATAAAAGTGATTACAGTGCGCATGTTTCATACATGGATACATGGAGTGCTGGAGGAGGCGCCCAGTATAGCAGATGTTAGAAAATAGGGGCTTCCTACATAAATGATGCCATGCTGGCTGAAGAACTCATTAACCCATAACACTATTTTGAATTATATGTTCACATAAAATTACAGTTACAAGTTTTTATGAAGTGCTAACACATTCTGTAGCGCTGTACAATGGGATGCAACATAACAAATATACATTCAGGTTTAACACACAGAACAGCAGGAGGGAGGACATGTTTATTATTATTGCGAACCTTGATAAGGATAGATAAATAAATCAAAAGAGATATAGAAACATAATAGGGGTTATTCGGAAAGCACTGAAATTTCATTATTCACTGCAGGATCCCGAAGTGCACCGAACGTGGAGCCGCGGAAAACCACCGAAACACTGCTGAAGACCGCTGAAGACTGTCGAACTGCCTGCTGAAGGCTGCCGAATTGTAGAAAAATAAAGAAAAGACAGAACTCTACTATCCTTCTTAAGGTGTTTAAACCAATCAAAACGCATGAAAATGTGTGTGAATAATAAAAAAGCTCCTATAAAAAGGTCTGTTACAGAATAAAATAGTACACCTTTAAGTAACAATTGGGAATCAAAAATGTTGTCTAAAAAATACAAGAAATACAACAAAATATTCCAAAAAATAAATAAATAAAAAGACGGTTTGCTGAAAATGAAAAGAATAAATGGTTGAATAACAAAATGAAATAAAAACGATAATATTATTTTACATTAAATCCTATGGGATTCATCTGTCAAACTGAATCACTGAAAATCAGGGCATTTCACTGACACTTCGGTGCAGTTTGGCGTTCTCTAAATAGATTAACCATTACTTCTCTGGACGATTTTGCTGCTGCCGAAGATTGCAGAATTGCAGGAACTGCACTGTATTTCGCAGTCAATTCGCCAAATTTGCCAAATTAACAGTTTAGTGAAAAGATGAATAGCCCCAAAATTGCACTGTACGGTAAGTTCTTCGCCGCTTACTGAAATAGACAGATAGATGTGGGGTAGCTGGATAGATAGGTAGACAGACAAATATAGACAAAATGTAAATAGATAGATGTGAGATAGGTATGATTAAATTGAGAAACAGGACAAATTTTAGATAGATATGAAAAGAGACAGATATATAGATTGATAAATAGATATATATAGATAGATATGAAAAG
The DNA here is from genome assembly GCA_009667805.1 of Leptobrachium leishanense. Classification (NCBI taxonomy): domain Eukaryota; kingdom Metazoa; phylum Chordata; class Amphibia; order Anura; family Megophryidae; genus Leptobrachium; species Leptobrachium leishanense. Next base: position 120,444,900 of record CM019071.1, read on the forward strand.
AGACAGATAGATAGATACAAAGATAGATAGATACAGAGATAGATAGATAGATAGATATGAAAAGAGACAGATAGCTAAATAGATAGATAAATAGATAGATATGAAAAGAGACAGATAGATAGATAGATAAATAGATATGAAAAGAGACAGATAGATAAATAGATATGAAAAGAGACAGATAGATAGATAGATAGATATGAAAAGAGACAGATAGATAGATAGATGATAAATAAACAGATAGATAGATGATAGACAGATTTGAAAAGAGACAGATAGATATAGATAGATGATAGACAGATAAATAGATAAATATACAGTATAGACAGAGACAGATAGACAGACAGACAGACAAACAGATAAATAGATAGATAGATAGATATGAATAGAGGGATATATATGAATTGATATGTATGATTAAAGGAACAGGATAGATTAGATAGTTCGATATGAAAAGAGACAGATGGATAGATAGATTAGTATATATACAGTTGTGTTCAAAATTATTCAACCCCCAATGCTGTAAAGGGTTTTAGGGAATTTAGTGTACATTTGTAATTGTATTCAGAATGAAATCCTACAAGGACTTTTTAAAGAACCATATGCAGCTAAAATGACATCAATTGGTTTTGTAATACAGTAGTATATGTTTCTTTTGTGAATTCTTCATTGACACAATTATTCAACCCTTTAAAGACTACCACTCTGAAGAACAGAGGTTCATTCAAGTGTTTTCAATCAGGTATTGAAAACACCTGTGGATGTCACGGAGCAGCAATAAAGCATAATAAGCACCAATTAGGCAGCTTTAAAATGACTGTGATACTCAGCTCCTTCTAGACATTTACTGGTGTGGTTACAAACATGGTGAAGTCAAGAGAATGGTCCAGGAAGACAAGAGAAGAGGTGATTACTCTTCACAGGAAGGGCAATGGCTATACGAAGATTGCAAAGATGTTAAACATACCAAGAGAGACCATAGGAAGCATCATTCGCAAATTCAAGGCAAAGGGCACTGTTGAAACGCTACCTGGTCGTGGCAGAAAGAAGATGCTGACTTTGACTGCTGTGCGCTACCTGAAGCGTAGAGTGGAGAAAAGTCCCCGTGTGACTGCTGAGGAACTGAGAAAAGATTTGTCAGATGTGGGTACTGAAGTTTCAGCTCAGACAATACGGCGCACACTGCGTAAAGAAGGCCTCCATGCCAGAACTCCCAGGCGCACCCCCTTGCTGTCTCCAAAGAATAAGAAGAGATTCGACTGCAGTATGCCAAAAGTCATGTGGACAAACCACAGAGGTTTTGGGATAGTGTTCTGTGGACTGATGAAACTAATTTAGAACTGTTTCGGCCCATGGATCAACGCTATGTTTGGAGGAGGAAGAACAAGGCCTATGAAGAAAAGAACACCTTGCCTACTGTGAAGCATGGCGGGGGGTCAATCATGCTTTGGGGCTGTTTTGCTTCTGCAGGTACAGGGAAGCTTCAGCATGTGCTAGGTACCATGAATTCTCTTCAGTACCAGGAAATATTGGATGACAATGTGATGCAGTCCGTCACAAACCTGAGGCTTGGGAGACGTTGGACCTTTCAACAGGACAATGATCCCAAGCATACCTCCAAGTCCACTACAGCATGGTTGCAGATTAAAGGCTGGAACATTTTGGAGTGGCCATCGCAGTCACCTGACTTAAATCCGATTGAGAACCTCTGGTGGGACTTAAAGAAAGCAGTTGCAGTGCGCAAGCCTAAGAATGTGACTGAACTGGAGGCTTTTGCCCATGACGAATGGGCGAAGATACCCGTAGATCGCTGCAGGACACTTGTGTCAAGCTATGCTTCACATTTAAAAGCTGTTATAACTGTAAAAGGATGTTGTACTAAGTACTAAGATTGAATGTCACTTGGGGGTTGAATAAAACTGATAATGATGTGAGCACAGAAAAGACATTTGTGGTTATTTCATTATAAATGTTATGTTATATTTGTCTGACCTACACGTGCCTCTTTGATTTAATTGTAAGCAAGATGACTGAATGATCAAAATCAATGTCAAACTGGCCAAAACACTCAATTTCAGTGGGGGTTGAATAATTTTGAACACAACTGTATATATATATATATATGGTGCAGTGGTGCAGTAGACATTGCTTATTTAGATTTCAGTAAGGCTTTTGATACTGTTCCGCATAGAAGGCTTATCAATAAATTGCAATCTTTGAGCTTGGATTCCAATATTGTTGAATGGATTAGGCAGTGGCTGAGTGACAGACAACAGAGGGTTGTGGTAAATGGAGTTTATTCGGCACAAGGTCTTGTTACCAGTGGGGTACCTCAGGGGTCAGTACTTGGACCCATTCTCTTTAATAGTTTTATTAGTGATATTGCAGAAGGTATTAATGGAAAAGTATGTCTTTTTGCTGATGACACAAAGATTTGCAATAGGGTTGACGTTCCTGGAGGGATCAGCCAAATGACAAATGATTTAGGTAAACTAAAAAAAGGTCGGAGCTGTGGCAATTGAGTTTTAATGTGGATAAGTGCAAGATAATGAACCTGGGACGTAAAAATCCAAGGGCTGAATATAGAATATTTGATACAGTCCTAACCTCAACATCTGAGGGTTGGGATTTAGGGGTTATTATTTCAGAGGATCTAAGGGTAAGTAGTCAATATAATAGAGCAGCAGGAAATGCTAGCAGAATGCTTGGTTGTGTAGGGAGAGGTATTAGCAGTAGGAAAAGGGAAGTGCTCATGCCACTGTACAGAGCACTGGTGAGACCTCTCTTGGAGTACTGTGTGCAGTACTGGAGACCGTATCTCCAGAAGGATATAGACATCTTAGAGAGAGTTCAGAGAAGGGCTACTAAAATTGTGTACGGCTTGAAGGAGAAAGGTTACCAGGAAAGGCTTAATGATCTTAACATGTACAGCTTGGAAAAAAGACGAGACAGAGGAGATATGATAGAAACATTTAAATACGTAAAGGGAATCCACAAGGTAGAGGAAGGGAGTATATTTAAAAGGAAACAAAGTAGCAAAACAAGAGGACATAGTCTTACATTAGAGGGGCAAAGGTTTAAAAGTAACATCAGGAAGCATTATTTTACTGAGAGGGTGGTGGATACATGGAACAGTCTTCCAGTTGAAGTGGTAGAGGCCAAAACAGTAATTGAATTTAAGCAGGCATGGGATAGGCATAAGGCTATCCTAAACAAAAGATAAATCCAGGTAAAGTATCCATGTAATTGGGCAGACTAGATGGGCCGAAAGGTTCTTATCTAACGACATTTTCTATATTTCTATGTTTATATATATATATATATATATATATGAATAGATAGAGCGAGATAGATATGAAAAAAGACTGATAGATAGATGAATAGATGAATAGATAGATATGAAAAGAGTCATGGGTTCGATCCCGACGAGCTCCTCTCCAGTAAGTGTCCTTGGGCAAGACACCTAACGGTACATACTCGCCACCCAGGACATACATGAAAACAAGTGAAATCTCAATGTATCCTTCCTGGTAAAATGCTTTCTCCAAAAAAAAATAAAAAAAATGGATAGATGATAGATAAATAGTGACAGATAGATATAGATAGATAAATAAATAGATAGATTTGAAAAGAGATAGAATAAACACAGAGACAGATAGATAGATAGAAAGATAGATAGATACAGAGATAGATAGATACAGAGATAGATAGATACAGATATATATATATATATATATATACAGAGATAGATAGATAGATAGATACAGATATATATATATATATATATATATATACAGAGATAGATAGATAGATAGATAGATAGATAGATAGATAGATAGATAGATACAGGGTTATCCAAAGAGATCCGAATTGCTTGAGAAATGTAACCGAATGCTGAAAATCAGCGTTCGGTTACCTTTCTTGGCCATTCGGCTATCCAGAGAGCAGGTAATTCACCAAATCCTGGCGAATTGCCTGCACATTCGGTGCCTGTTCGGTGCCTGTTCGAGGGCAGTGAAATCCCCATGAAAAAGCACTGCTTCAGCTATTCAGAGAACACAAATCAGCAGTGAAAGGTTCCTCAAATGCCCTGCCATTTGGTGGTTTAATTCGGCAAGTTAATTCAGGCGAATCCCATAGGATTCATTGTTAAAAATATTCCCGTTTTAATTCAATATCTAATAAACCATTCATTATAAAATTCTGCAGCAAAAAGTCTCTTTATTTATAGATTTTTAGGATACTTTAAGCATTTTTTTTTTTTTTTAAAAAGTCTGATTTTTTTTTTTTTCCAAGTTTACTTATTTTTTCTGTAACAGCCCTTTATATTATCATTCCCTGGACTTCATATGCAAATTTCAGACATTTTCGCTCAGTAGTTTCTTTGCAAACAGCGTTTCTTTTTCAGACAATCATACAAACGGTTTTGCTAATTTATTCACCTCCCTCGTCTGCGGTCTCAGCTGCTTCGGCTGCTTCGGCTGTGTGCGATCGGCTCCTGTTCGGGCTTTTTCTGTGGTTTTCGCAGGTTAATCCAGATGTTTTTGCAGGTTTTCGGCGTGCATTCGGTGGGTTTTGTGGTTAGTTTTCGTCGGGTTTGCGGCAGCTTTTCCCTGCAATTCGGGAACCCTGTGGTGCTTGCGGAATACACCGCAGGGTCACCGAAATGGGATCGGCAAATAGCACCGAATTGAAGAGAACGAAAAGTCACCGAACGTGCAGTGACTTTTCGAATCTCTTTGAATAACCCTGATAAAAAGATAGATAGCCCATTAGATAGATAGATACAGAGATAGATACAGAGATAGATAGATAGATAGATACAGAGATAGATATAAACAGAGATAGATAGATACAGAGATATATATATACAGATATAGATAGATAGATAGCCCATTATATAGATAGATACAGAGATAGATAGATACAGAGATAGATAGATAGATAGATAGATAGATAGATAGATAGATAGATAGATAGATACAGAGATATATATATACAGAGATAGATAGATAGTCCATTAGATAGATAGATACAGAGATAGATACAGAGATAGATAGATAGATAGATACAGAGATATATATATACAGCGATAGATAGATAGAAAGATAGATAGCCCATTAGATAGATAGATAGATAGATAGATAGATAGATAGATAGATAGATAGATAGATAGATACAGAGATGGATAGATACAGAGATAGATAGATAGATACAGATATATATATATATATATTATATATATATACAGAGATAGATAGCCCATTAGATAGATAGATAGATAGATAGATACAGAGATAGATACAGAGATAGATAGATAGATATATACAGAGATATATATATACAGAGATAGATAGCCCATTAGATAGATAGATAGATACAGAGATATATATATACAGAGATAGATAGATAGATAGATAGCCCATTAGATAGATAGATACAGAGATAGATACAGAGATAGATACAGAGATAGATAGATAGATAGATAGATAGATAGATAGATAGATACAGAGATAGATAGATACAGAGATAGATAGATACAGATATATATATATATACAGAGATAGATAGATAGCCCATTAGATAGATAGATACAGAGATAGATACAGAGATAGATAGATAGATAGATACAGAGATATATATATACAGCGATAGATAGATAGATAGATAGATAGATAGATATAAAGATAGCCCATTAGATAGATAGATAGATACAGAGATAGATAGATACAGAGATAGATAGATAGATACAGTTATATATATACAGAGATAGATAGATAGATAGATAGATAGATAGATAGCCCATTTGATAGATAGATACAGAGATAGATACAGAGATAGATAGATACAGAGATAGATAGATACAGAGATAGATAGATACAGAGATAGATACAGAGATAGATAGATACAGAGATAGATAGATACAGAGATACAGAGATAGAAAGTCAGATACAGAGATAGATAGATACAGAGATAGATAGATACAGAGATACAGAGATAGATATGAGGTATGAATAGAGAGATATGTATGAATAGATAGGTTGATATGCTTCGTATACTTTGCTGTTTAGTTATGAAGAAGAGGGGTTCTAGGGCAACATTCTGAGGATCAACATTTCTCTGGTTTCCATGGTGATTGCTCTTGTTCGTGAACTTTACCGTGATTTCTTTAAAAAGTTCTTTAGAAATCTCCCCATCATTTCCTTCTTTCTTTCTTTCTCTTTCCTCCCAGGCAGCTATATTATTTTGTGTTTGTACATACGTTCATGTGCCACCTGCTGGTGTTAATGTATTACTGTAAGGCTGCCAGTGAATGAATTGCACGGAATATGGAAATATAAATATAGATATAAATTCATTGTATAAATGCGTCCCCTCCAGTTTATTCTTTTATTCAAACATTAATTCCTGTAAAAGTTTGTAGCTCGCAGCCAGGTTTATAAAAGTGAAATAAGATGTCGTAGCAAGAATTAATCTTTGAATAAAAGAATGAACTAAAGGAGGCCCGAGAGTGCATTTATACTACGGCTTGCCATATATTAGATAGGATCCAGCATCCAGCATTGTATTGTGAGAATTCAGAATAACTAGGGGTGAGTGCAAAACAATAATGGATATACACAGGGTTATTCAAAGAGCTCCGAATTGCTTGAGAAAGGTAACCGAACGCTGAAAATCAGCGTTCGGTTACCTTTCTTGGCCATTCGGCTATTCAGAGAGCAGGCAATTCGCCAAATCCTGGCGAATTGCCTGAACATACGGTGCCTGTTCGCTGCCTGTTCGAGGGCAGTGAAATCCCCATGAAAAAGCACTGCTTCAGCTATTCAGAGAACACAAACCAGCAGTGAAATGTTCCCCTAATGCCTTGCCATTCGGTGTTTAATTCGACAAGTTTATTCAGGAGAATCCCATAGGCTTCAATGTTAAAAATATTCCCGTTTTAATGCAATATCTAATAAACCGTTCATTATAAAATTCTGCAGTAAAGAGTCTCTTTATTTATAGATTTTTTAGGATATTTTAAGCATTTTTCTTAATTTTTTTTATTTTTAAAAGTCCGATTTTTTTTTTTTTAAGTTTACTTATTTTTCCTGTAACAGCCCTCTTTATTATCATTCATTGGATCATATGTAAATTTCAGACATTTTCGCTCAGTAGTTTCTTTGCAAACAGTCAGGGTTATACAGAGAGCGTGAAAGGCAGGAGAATGACTGGAGAATGAAAAATTCTAGGTCAAAATAGCCAATTTGGAAAGTGAGATGAAAGGGAGATTTTTCTGGTTTGGCTATTTTGACCTAGAATTTTTCATTCTCCAGTCATTCTCCTGCTTTTCACGCTCTCTGAATAACCCTGATAGTTTCACTTTTCAAACATTCATACAAACTGTTTTCCTAATTTATTCACTTCACTCTGTCTGCAGTCTCGGCTTTTTCCGGCAGCTTCGCTGCGTGTGATCGGCTCCTGCTCGGATTTTTCCATGGTTTTCGGCAGGTTAATCCAGTTGTTTTTGCGGGTTTTCGGCGTGCATTCGCTGGGTTTTGCGGTTCGTTTTCGTCGGGTTTGCGGCAGCTTTTCCCTGCAATTCGGGGACCCTGTGGTGCTTGCTGAATACACACGCAGGGTCACCGAGATGGGATCGCCAACACGAACCAAATTGAAGAGAACAAAAAGTCACCGAACGTGCGGTGACTTTTCGAATCTCTTTGAATAACCCTGACAGAGTATCTACAGTATCTATCTACTGTATATATATCTATCTATTGTGATAAAGTACATGGTATGGTCTGTGACGGGGTGTATATTCCCTCTAAAGTATATAGGGAGCATAGGCGACTCTACAGGTTATTCCTTGCCCCCCCATGTGCCCCCCACCAAAAATCAGCATCCAGCTTCCCACACTTCTTCGGACCAACATATCTCCGTAGCTATGCATCGTATATGGATGAACTAGGTGTCTTTTGAAAGGGCAGATTCTGGCCTTTCCAATGATATCCCATATGACCATATTCAGTTTGATGTAAAAGTCATAAAACATCAAATAAAAACGTGCACTTAAACGTAACCATTTTCACAGGGTTGAAATGGCTCAGCAGTGAAATGGTTAATGTTCAGACTATACATTACATTGTGTATTACGTTAGTTTATGCCTTGGTTTAGTTGTATATTAAGGGTTAATGGGCAGGCTTCATCCCTCACAGTATACATTTGTTTTTTCCTTGATTAATGGCATTTTAGGGGTTAATGGGTTGACTACATGCCTCAGTGTATTCATTTCATGTTTTCCCTTGATTAATGACATTTTAGGGGTTGAGGGGTAGCTAAATGCCACATTGTTTATTATTTTTATTGCAATTCTCTGGGTTTATGGCATTTTAGGGGTTATTATGGAAGTTAGAATCTAAAGGGTCTAATGATCTGTAGATCCTCTGTTTTCCGTCACATTTTGGGGAATTTATTTTTCCGAAAATAAGGTGAATTCCCTATTTAGCGAATGGTCACTGTAATTTGCTAAAAGTGGAGTCGCTGAAGCAGCTATCAGACATTCAGCGAAAACTGCCGAATTGCAGCGAATAAAATATTGAATTTAAGTATCAGGTTAGTACAACAAAAAGGCATCATTGCATCACATTACTCTGGGGTTTTGTAATCTTATTTATATATATACTTATTTAGGGCACTATTACCTGGTGTGAGCTAACCCTTGCATCGGCGTGATTTTGCGTTAGCGCCAGGTTAATTCAGTCTAGCGCCTGACCAACAGATCGTTTGCCTCCCGCTACAAATGGGAAAAATCACTTAGCGCGTCGCTATTAGCGATTTGTACCGCGAGCTTACTGTACTTTCCGCGTCCTATACTTAACACGGGGAGTGCTAGATATCTTTACAGATCACTTGGTGCCAGCACTAAATTTTTGAGGTGCACTAATTGCAACATTTTACCTACTGCTCAGCCCTGGTGCTAACTCCAAAAAAACAGAAAAAACAGGTCCTCGTCCAAAATTAACAGGCAATTGAAAGGAATGCAACACAGGTGTTCTCTTGGCCCCATACACCATAGTAATGGATATGGTCAGCAATGTCGCTGCTGTTGCAGTCGGCTCTATTATAAATGTATCCTTTATCCACATATATCCTAATTCTAATATATTGCCTAATTTTAAACATTTTATGCTGGGGGCTATTCATAGTATGTAAGCAGTTGATTATTAGGGTGACTGTGTGGACCATGTTTAAAGGAACACATGGATAAGTCTTGCCCTGAAACATGTATTGTTTATATGCTGTAGCAGGGAAATTTTTGTCGCTCACCTGGCCTTCCTTTTGGATCTATTAAATGCAGTGTAATGATTCAACATGCTGCTGGGAGGCATTTATCATGCAATGCCCATCAGCCTTAATATATGTGTGCATCAAAACATGGATGATACGGCCACCATGGAGGATTTTAATAATGCAGGGGTGAGAGGTTATTCACTGGATGTGTTCATATTCAAGCTTGTGAGGGTGGGGATAGGTATGGAAAAGAAAAAACGTTCTATCCTGTACACAACCACATTAGCGCTGGGTCTCAACTTGGGTCTTAGAGTTTCCCTAGCGTGCGCCAAACGACCTTGTTCATGGACTACTGCAGTCAAGGTGATCTGTTAGTAGGTCGTCAGGCACTAACAGGGTTATTCAGAAAGCGGTGAAAAGCAGGAGAATGACTGGAGAATGGAAAATTCTAGGTCAAAATAGCCGATTCTTTGACCAAGAATTTTCCATTCTCCAGTCATTCTCCTGCTTTTCACCTCTCTCTGAATAACCCTGTAAGTTTTAGCGACTCGCACTAAATTTTTCCTTTAGTGATGGTGTTTTAGCTCACACCAGGTGATAGGGCCCTTACTTTTATTCAGTGGTATGATTTAGTGGTGAAAATTATTAGTGCCCCCCCAGTTTTGACTGCGGTATCTTCTGTGCCCCCCCTAAATATTGCGCCTAGAGTCGCCACTGCCCAGCAGAGCCCAGCGTCACATACCCAGCAGTGCTCAGCATCACATACCCAGCAGAGCCCAGCGTCACATACCCAGCAGTGCCCAGCATCACATACCCAGCAGTGCCCACACATGGGTATATTGCCCCAGCTCACACATGGATATATTTGCCCCAGGCTCACACATGGATATATTTGCCTCCAGGCTCACACATGGATATATTTGCCCCCAGACTCACACATTGATATATTTGCCCCCAGGCTCGCTCATGGATATATTTGTCCCCAGACTAACACATTGATATATTTGCCCCCAGACTCACACATGGAAATATTTGCCCCAGGCTCACACATGGATATATTTGCCCCCAGGCTCACACATGGATATATTTGCCCCAGGCTCACTCCTGGATATATTTGCCCCCAGGCTCACACATGGATATATTTGCCCCAGACTCACACATGGATATATTTGCCCCAGGCTCACACATGGATATATTTGCCCCAGACTCACACATGGATATATTTGCCCCCAGGCTCACACATGGATATATTTGCCCCCAGGCTCACACATGGAAATATTTGCCCCCAGGCTCACACATGGAAATATTTGCCCCCAGGCTTCACACATGGATATATTTGCGCCAGGCTCACTCCTGGAATATATTTGCCCCCAGGCTCACACATGGATATATTTGCCCCAGACTCACACATGGATATATTTGCCCCAGGCTCACACATGGATATATTTGCCCCAGACTCACACATGGATATATTTGCCCCCAGGCTCACACATGGATATATTGCCCTCAGGCTCACACATGGATATATTTGCCCCCAGGCTCACACATGGAAATATTTGCCCCCAGGCTCACACATGGAAATATTTGCCCCCAGGCTCACACATGGATATATTTGCCCCAGACTCACACATGGATATATTTGCCCCCAGGCTCACACATGGATATATTTGCCCCCAGGCTCACACATGGATATATTTGCCCCCAGGCTCACACATGGATATATTTGCCCCCAGGCTCACACATGGAAATATTTGCCCCAGGCTCACACATGGATAGATTTGCCCCCAGGCTCACTCATAGATAGATTTGCCCCCAGGCTCACACATTGATATATTTGAGGCTCACACATTGATATATTTGCTTCCAGGCTCACACATGGAAATAGTTGCCCCAGGCTAACACATGGATATATTTGCCCCCAGGCTCACACATGGATATATTTGCCCCAGGCTCACTCCTGGATATATTTGGATATACTTTTTAAAGGACCTTTTTTCATTATTTAGACTCATTTTAAAACATTGTTATTGGTTTAAATTCCTACTAGGATAATAGGAGAGTTCTGCCCCCCCCTCCCAGTTCAGTGGAATTCTACAAGGTCACGTTGGCGCTCTTCTGTGACGTTCTCCAACTTTTTCATGCGGCTTCGGCAACTCCATCTTCAGAACACTTCGGTGACCTCTCTGTGAATAATGAATTAACTGAAATGTTGGCGAAATAGAATCGCTGATGTGCACCGAATGAAAAAAAAGCACCAAAATTTCCCTAACTTTCCCTTAGTGAATAGACCCTATAATAATTTTGTCTGAGTGAGCTTTTGTAATACGTCTTGCTGTAATGCAACTTAAAGGCATCATGGAATTTCTTCTGAATGTTTCAGTGTTATTTTTGAAGGTCTGCTAGGTTAAGACTTAATGCAGCATTCATCCAAAGATTCATTTTGACAGCTATAAGGCTGTCACACGCCAAAAACAAGATGGCAGCAATAAGCGTTCTCTGTCATTGCTCATGCCGTAACTGATGGGCCGTGTACAAGTTTTGACACTGAGCAGTGCACGGGCCTGACACATGGAAAACGTAAAGTATTATTCCATTTTCTCCTTAGTCATAGCTTGGCAGCACATACTTTCCCAGTAAAGCAGATACTATTCTCAAGCTGGACACACCACTCTTAAGACCTCCAAAAGTCACTTCTGTCGGTCAAAGCCTGCAAGATTAGTGAGCAATGGTTACCTCCAGGCCCGGACTGGCCATCTGGCAAAATCAGTTAACCCCAGTTAAAACAACACCCAAAAAAATCAGATACTCACCTCTCATTCCTCGGCGAGAACAGTGGCCCGATCCGCTGCTTCTTGTGGCCGGGAGCGGAGTGAGACCGTGGACAAAAAGTCTCCAGTCTCCGTCCGCAATCACTCCGTGGCGTTGCGTGATCTTGTGGCCCGGCAATTCACCCCTCCATGAAGTCCTAAGCACTTCAGGAGGTGATACTCGCGGCGACGCGGAAGTGCTCCTGCGAGTATCTTGGAGGGTAGCTTGATTCCGGGCCAAGCTGCTGAATTAGCGCCTGCTCCAGAATCTCACGCTAAAACTAGCGTCCCCATTTTAGCGTGACCATGGGAATAGGTTCCCTATTGGTCTGTTACCAATGCTGCCCACAGACATCGGAAAGTCTTTAAATTGTTGGGATTTTGATGTGGTGGTTTAGTGGTTTTGTTAAGAGTTAGCCTGGGTCCAAGTAATGGGAAAATGCCTCCTTTTGACAGAAGCCCCCTCCACCCATGAACCCAGCCAGCAGCCTCTAATGGTCAAGATATGTGATTGTTTATGATATGATTAGAGTCAATGGCGGAACTACTGCCATAGCGACCCACGCGGATGCTATGGGGCCCGCAGCTAAGTGGTGCCCGGCAGCCCAGCCAGTGGAGTATTTTGGCAGCAGTTTCCAGGGGGCGACCGCCCGCCGCTTGGTGGGGGCGACCGCCTGCCGTTCGGTGGGGCCCATGACCACCGGTGTCTGAATCACCGGCAGCCGAGCGTTGCCACAAGACCTCCTGCAGCTGCCTGCTATTGTGCGCTGCGGTGCTGGGAGGACGTGATCATATGACGTCACTTCCTCCCAGCGCACTGCCTCCACCACATGCAGATGGAGGAGAGGTGGCACGAAGAACTCACCCTGCTCCCGGTGAAGAGGGGGGGACTTTAATGAAACGAAGAGTGTGGGAGAGGGTTTAATGAGATGAAGAGTGTGGGGGGGGGTTAATGAAATGAGTGTCGGGGGTCAATGAAATGAAGAGTGTAGTCCTGTTTAAATAATTCTGGGGGCTCTGCTGTTTAAATAATTCTGGGGGCTCTGCTGTTTAAATAATTCTGGGGGCTCTGCTGTGTATATAATTCTGGGGGCTCTGCTGTGTATTTAATTCTGGGGACTCTGCTGTGTATATATAATTCGGGGGTCTTCTGTGCATTGGTGTCTCTACAGGGGTGCAAGGGGGCATTTGCCCCCCTAGGTTATTCCTTGCCCCCCCATGTGCCCCCCCACCAAAAATCAGCATCCTGCTTCCCACACATTTTTGGACCGCCGTATCTCCGTCCCTGTGCATCATATATGGACAACCTAGGTGACTTTGGAAAGGGTAGATTCTGGCCTTTCCAATGATGCCCAACCTGACCATATTCAGTGTGAAGTAAAAGTCATAAAGCATTAAATAAAAACGTGCACTTAAACATTTTCACAGGGTTGAAATGGCTCAGCAGTGAAGTGGTTAATGTTCAGACTATACATTACATTGTGTATTACATTAGTTTTTGCCTTGGTTTAGTTGTATATTAAGGGTTAATGGGTAGGCTTCATCCCTCACAGTATACATTTTATTTTTTCCTTGCTTAATGGCATTTTAGGGGTTAATGGGTAGGCTAAATGCCACATTGTTTGTTATTTTTATTGTATTTCCCTGGGTTTATGGCATTTTAGGAGTTATTATGCAAGTTAGAGTCTAAAGGGTCTAATGATCTTTACAACCTCTGCTTTTCGTCACATTTCGGGGAATTAATTTCGCCGAAAATAAGGTGAATTCCCTATTTAGCGAATGGTCACTGTATATTTCTAAAAGTGGAGTCGCTGAAGCAGCAATCAGACATTCAGCAAAAACCGCCGAATTGCAGCAAATAAAATATTGAATTTAAGTATCAGGTTAGTACAATAAAAAGGCATAATTGCATCACACTACTCTGGGATCATGGAATCTTTTTTATATATACTTATTTAGGGCACTATTACATGGTGTGAGCTAACCCTTGCGTCGGCATGGTTTTGCGTTAACGCCAGGTTAATTCAGTCTAGTGCTGGACTAACAGATTGTTTGCCTCCGCTACAAACGGGAAAAATCACTTAGTGCGTCGCTATTAGCAATTTGTACTGCGAGCTTACTGTACTTTCCGCGTCCTTTACTTAACACGGGGAGCGCTAGAGATCTCTAGCGCTTTTGCAGCTAACAGATCACTTGGTGCCAGCGCTAATTTTTTTAGGGGCGCTAATTGCAACATTTTACCTACTGCTCAACCCTGGTGCTAACTCCAAAACAAAGGAAAAAACAGATCCTCGCCCAAAAATTAACAACAGGCAATTGAAAGGAATGCAGCACTGGTGTCCTCATAGTAGCCACATACACCACAGCAATGGATCTGGTCGGCAATGTCGCTGCTGTTGCAGTCGGCTCTATTATAAATGTATCCTTTATCCATATATATCCTAATTCTAATATATTGCCTCATTCTAAACATTTTACACTGGGGTTATTCATAGTATGTAAGCGGTTGATTATTAGGGTGACCGTGTGGACCATGTTTAAAGGGACACCTGGATAAGTCTTGCCCTGAAACATGTATTATTTATATGCTGCAGCAGGGAAATTATTGTCGCTCACCTGGATCTTTGGATTTTGGATCTATTAAATGCAGTGTAATAATTCTACATGCTGTTGGGTGGCATTTATCATGCAATGCCCATCAGCCTTAATATATTAGTGCATCAAAACATGGATGATACGACCACCGTGGAGGATTTTAATAATGCAGGGTGTGAGGTTATTCACTGGATGTGTTCATATTCAAGCTTGTGAGGGCGGGGGATAAGTATGGCCCGGCACTCTGCACTGGAAAAAATACGGTTCTATCCTGTTCACAACGGCATTAGTGCTGGGTCTCAGCCCGGGTCTTAGCGTTTCCCTAGCGTGCGCCAAATGACCTTGTACACGGATAAGGTGTTCTGTTAGTAGGTCAGCAGGCACTACGTTTTAGCAACTCAAGCAAATTTTTCCTTTAGTGATGGTGTTCTAGCTCACACCAGGTGATAGGGTCCTCAGTTTTATTCAGTGGTTTTATTTAGTGGTGAAAATTATTAGTGCCCCCCAGTTTTGACTGCGGTATCTAATGTGCCCTCCCTAAAAATAGTTTCTAGAGTCGCCACTGCTGCTGCGTATATATAATTCTGGGGGCTCTGCTGTGTATTTAATTCTGGGGGCTCTGCTGTGTATATACTGTATAATTCTGAGGGTCTGCTGTGTATATATAATTCTGGGGGTCTGCTGTGTATATATAATTCTGGGGGGCTGCTGTGTATATATAATTCTGGGGGTCTGCTGTGTATATATAATTCTGGGGGTGTAGCAATGTGTTGTTCAATGGCATTAGTTAATATTTTTGGTGTGGGGGTAGGCTACAGGGGGGTGTGTTAGGTTTCAGGCAAGGGGGGCCATACAACATTTTGCTATGGGGCCCTGTGATTTCTAGTTACGCCCCTGATTAGAGTGTGACCATTGTTCTTGTGTTTGCTTGTGTTTACTCTTCTGTCTGGGAGGAGTGTGTATTGTGCTGTTACTTGATTGGATTATTATCTTGTTTTGTTTTGTGTGTTAAACAACTGGTGAAAAGGAATATAAGAGAAATCCTGGAAATAATAAAGAGTCTTTGGGGGTTATTCAGAGAGCACCGAAATGTCGCCGACATTATGGTGCTCTCGCATTCCCTGCACTTCCCCGCACTTCAGGGAATTAAAGTTCCCCACCCTGCGGTGAATTCAGCATTCACCGCAGGGTCCCCAGAGTGCAGGGAAAACCTGCCTCAAACCTGCTGCAAACCCGCCGGAACTGACGCAAAAACCACGCCGAAAACATCGGAAAAAGCCGCCGATCACAGAGCAGACCAGCAGCCGGAAAAAGCCGACAAGCTGACGAACGGGGTAAAAAAACAAAAAACAATTGCTTGAAAGTGTCAAAACTGAAACACTGTTTTCAAAAAAAACTACTGAATGAAAATGGCTGGAATTAACACATAAGATCCTATGAATGATAATAAAAAGGGCTGTTACAGAAAAAAGAAAATGCTTTTAGAACAGAAAAAAAATTTTGCTGAGAAAATCTCGAAAAAATGCCTAAAAGATCCCAAAAATATCTATAAATAAAAATACTTTTTCCTGCAGAATATAATAATAAACAGTTTATTAGATATTGAATAAAAACGGGAATATTTTTAACGTTGAAGCCTATGGGATTCGCCTGAATAAACCTGGTGAATGAAAGCACCGAACAGCAGGGCACTTCGGCAACTTTTCTCTGCTGTTCGGTGTCTCTGAATAGATTAACCTTTGCTTCTCTATGGGGGATTTCACTGCCGACGAACAGGCACCGTACTTACTGGCAGTTCGCCAAAATTTGCTCTCCAAATAGCTGAATGGCCCCAAAATGTCAAAGTACGGGGAAATTCCCTGATCGGTGACATTTCAGGGCCGGATCGGCTCTCTCTGAATAAGCCCTTTTGATTCTCACTGCAAGAAGCGTGTGCCTGGCTCTGCTCCTCGGGGTCACCTCTATGTAACGCCAGGGCTACCAGTCGTGTAGTCTGGAAGGTGAAAGCTGGTCCCTGTGTGGTTCTGGGACAGAAAAGGATCGGACTAAATAACAGGCTGGTTCTTCTGATCCTGTTACACTCCTTAACTGAGATTTTGTTGAATTCAGCATTTAGAGGCCACCTAACAGCTGTCACCAACAGCTGAAGTGACCCAAGCAAGTGAACTCTGGCAGCACTCACTGCAAATGCAGTTGTCATGACCCCCCCCCAATCAAAGTTGGATGAGACCTTCAATGGACACTCTGAGGTTTGGCACAAGCAAGACATAAGGGGTTATTCACTAAGCGGCAAACAGGCTGGTGAATTTCACCATACGGTGCAATTTCGGGCAGTTTGTCTAGTCACTAAACTGTCAGTTTGCCAAATATGGGCAAATTGACAGCGAAATGCGGTGCAGTTTGCCACAGATCAGTGGTCTTTGGCGATCTTCGGCAGCAGCAAAATTGTCCCATAGAGAAGTAATGGTTAATCTATTCACAGAACGCCGAACTGCACTGAAGTGTCAGTGAAATGCCCAGATTTTCGGTGATTCAGTTCGACAGGTTTAAACAGGAGAATCCCATAGGTTTCAATGTAAGTAAAGATATATCCTTTTTAAATATTTTTTGAAACGTTTATACTTTTGATCTTCAGCAAAAAGCCTTTTTTTATTTTATTTTTTTAGACAAAATTTTGGTTTGCCAATTTCTTTAAATGGCGTTTTTATTTTATACTGTAACTGACCTTTTAATTTTTTAAAAGGACCATTTTTTATTACTTATACACACTTTAATGCATTTTTAGGGGGTTAAACACCTATAAGGAAAATTTCTTTTTTTTTATTTTTTATTTATTTTTCTTGCAGTTCGGTGGAATTCGCCAAGGCCTCATCAGTGACCTTCGGCAACGTTCTCCAACTTTTTCATGAGGCTCCAAGAGATACTCCATCTTCGGCGAACTATGGTGACCATACGCTAACTGGTGAATTCACCGTACTGTTGGCGAAATGTAATCGCTGAAGTGCACCGAGCTGCGCCGAAGCGAAAAGTACCAAAACGTTGGTGCTCAGTGAATAGAACCTTAAGACATTTCAGATTTTTAATATATTTGCAAAGTTGTCAAAAATCTGGTTCTGCATCTTATTATGGGGCATTGAGTGCAGCATGATGGGAAAAAATGATATCCATTGTTAGCATAAGGCTACAGCTTCAGGCTGGTGTCAGACGAGTCCCATGGGATTCAATGTTAAAAGATATAATAGTTATTGTTTTATTTTTTTATTCTGTTCATTTTCAGCAAAAAATGTATGTTTATTTATTATTTAGAACACCTTTTTGTATTTTTTAGAAGAGATTTATTATTTTTAAAAGGCGTTGTTGTTTCTATTCTGTAACAGACCTTTTTATTATTTTTTAAAGGAACTTTTTTATTATTCAGACACATTTTAAGACATTTTATTGGTTTAAACACCTATTAGGAGAATAGAAGAGTTCTGTTTTTTTCCCCCTGCAGTTCAGTGACATGGCATAGTATGCCCCATGGCATTAAGTGGTTAATGGGGGTATTATTTATCTTATTTTTTGAATGGGGATGTGTCTGGGTCCCGGCACACAACAGAAACGGTGCCTCATTTTCACCCACAAAACATTTTAATGCCAGTTTCAGCAAATAAGTATATACTGTGTGTGTATATATACGTACATACAGTGGCAAGAAAAAGTATGTGAACCCTTTGGGATTACGTGGAGTTTTGCATGAATTGGTCATAAAATGTGCTCTGATCTTCATCTAAGTCACAACAATTTGAAAAACACAGTCTGCTTAAAATAATACAACACAAACATTATATGTTTTCATGTGTTTATTGAACATAACGTAAATATTCACAGTGCAGGGTGGAAAATGTATGTGAACCCCTAGCCTAATGACTTCTCCAAGAGCTAATTGGAGCCAGGAGTGAGCCAACCTTGAGTCCAATCAGTGTGATATTATTGGATGTGTTGCTGAAAGCTGCCCTGTCCTTTAAAAAACACACACCAGTTTTGGGTTTACTGGTTTCAAGAAGCACTGCCTGATGTGAACCATGCCTCACAGAAAAGAGCTCTCAGAAGACCTACGATCAAGAATTGTTGAATTGCATGAAGCTGGAAAGGGTTACAAAAGTATCTCCAAAAGCCTTGATATTCATGTGTCCACGGTAAGACAGACTGTCTACAAATGGAGAAAGTTCAGCACTGTTGCTACTCTCGCTAGGCGTGGTCGTCCTGTAAAGATGACTGCAAGAGCACATGCAGAATGCTTAATGAGGTAAAGAAGAATCCTAGAGTGTCAGCTAAAGACTTACAGAAATCCCTGGCACATGCTAACATTTTTGTTGACACATCTACAATAAGGAAAACATTAAACAAGAATGGAGTACATGGGAGGACACCACGGAGGAAGCCATTGCTTTCCAAAAAGAATATTGCAGCAAGTTTGAAGTTTGCAAAAGAGCACCTGGATGTTCCACAGCACTACTGGCAAAATATTCTGTGGACAGATGAAACCAAAATTGAGTTGTTTGGAAAAAACACACAACACTATGTATGGAGAAAAAAAAGCACAACACACCAACATCCCCACTGTAAAACATGGCGGAGGGAGCATCATGGTTTGGGGCTGCTTTGCTGCCTCAGGCCCTGGACGGATTGTTGTCATTGATGGAAAAATGAATTCCAGAGTTTATCAAGACATTTTGCAGGAAAAGGTAAGACCATCTGTCCGCCAACTGAAGCTCCGCAGAGGATGGGTGATGCAACAGGTCAATGACCCAAAGCATACAAGTAATTCAACAAAAGAATGGCTTCAACAAAACAAAATACGCCTTCTGCAGTGGCCCAGTCAGAGTCCTGACCTCAACCTGATTGAAATACTGTGGCAGGACCTTAAGAGAGCGATTCACACCAGGCATCCTAAGAATATTGCTACACTGAAACAGTTTTGTGAAGAGGAGTGGTCCAAAATTACTCCAGATCATTGTGCAGGTCTGATCTGCAACTACAGGAAACGTTTGGTTGAGGTTATTGCTGCCAAAGGAGGGTCAACCAGTTATTAAGTCCAAAGGTTCACATACTTTTTCCACCCTGCACTGTGAATGTTTACATGTTCTGTTCAATAAAAACATGAAAACATATAATGTTTGTTGTATTATTTTAAGCAGACTGTGTTTTTCAAATTGTTGTGACTTACAGGGTTATTCAGAGAGCGTGAAAAGCAGGAGAATGACCGGAGAATGGCTGGAAAATGAAAAATTCTAGGTCAAAATAGCCGATTTGGAAAGTGAGATGAAAGGGAGAATATTTCTGGTTTGGCTATTATTTTTTTTTATTCTTCCATATAAGGAAAGTGGAATACAAACCCTTTGATACACTCAAACACTGCCCACATTACTGTGAGTTTTATTGCTGTGGATCCAGGGGCGGATCCAGAGACTAGTCTCGGGAGGGGCACTTACAGAACATAAGGTGTTTTAGCAGAGAGCCCGACTCACGAGAATTTACAGAGGGCCCGGCTCACAGGAGCTTACAATCTAGAGGAGCAGAGGGCCCGGCTCACAGGAGTTTACAATCTAGAGGAGCAGAGGGCACCCAGGAGCTTACAATCTAGAGGAGCAGAGGACACCCAGGAGTTTACAATCTAGAGGAGCAGAGGGCACCCCGGATTTTACAATCTAGAGGAGCAGAGAGCCCCCAGCTCACACATGGATTTGCCCCCAGCTCAAGGATTTGCCCAGCTCATGGATTTGCCCCAGGTCATGGATTTGCCCAGCTCATGGATTTGCCCCCAGGTCATGGATTTGCCCAGCACATGGATTTGCCCCCAGCTCATGGATTTGCCCAGCTCATGGATTTGCCCCCAGGTCATGGATTTGCCCCCAGCTCATGGATTTGCCCCCAGGTCATGGATATGCCCCCAGCTCATGGATTTGCCCCAGCTCATGGATTTGCCCAGCTCATGGATTTGCCCCCAGCTCATGGATTTGCCCCCAGCTCATGGATTTGCCCCCAGGTCATGGATTTGCCCCCAGCTCATGGATTTGCCCCCAGGTCATGGATTTGCCCCAGCTCATGGATTTGCCCCCAGCTCATGGATTTACCCCAGCTCATGGATTTGCCCCAGCTCATGGATTTGCCCAGCTCATGGATTTGCCCCAGGTCATGGATTTGCCCCAGCTCATGGATTTGCCCAGCTCATGGATTTGCCCCCAGCTCATGGATTTGCCCCCAGGTCATGGATTTGCCCCCAGCTCATGGATTTGCCCCCAGGTCATGGATTTGCCCCAGCTCATGGATTTGCCCCCAGCTCATGGATTTGCCCCCAGCTCATGGATTTGCCCCAGCTCATGGATTTGCCCAGCTCATGGATTTGCCCCCAGGTCATGGATTTGCCCCCAGGTCATGGATTTGCCCCCAGCTCATGGATCTGCCCCCAGCTCATGGATTTGCCCAGCTCATGGATTTGCCCCCAGGTCATGGATTTGCCCCCAGCTCATGGATTTGCCCCCAGGTCATGGATTTGCCCCCAGCTCATGGATTTGCCCCCATGTCATGGATTTGCCCCCAGCTCATGGATTTGCCCCCAGCTCATGGATTTGCCCCAGCTCATGGATTTGCCCAGCTCATGGATTTGCCCCCAGGTCATGGATTTGCCCCAGCTCATGGATTTGCCCAGCTCATGGATTTGCCCCCAGGTCATGGATTTGCCCCAGCTCATGGATTTGCCCCCAGGTCATGGATTTGCCCCCAGCTCATGGATTTGCCCCCAGGTCATGGATTTGCCCCCAGCTCATGGATTTGCCCCAGCTCATGGATTTGCCCCAGGTCACACATGGATTTGCCCCCAGGTCATGGATTTGCCCCCAGGTCATGGATTTGCCCCCAGCTCTCACCTGGATTGTTGCCCCAGCTCCGGCAGGGGGTTGAGGGACCCAGATGCCGGGCAGCGCGGGAGCGCCTGCCCGATCTTGAACAGTCCGTCCTGTGAAGTGGATGCGGCTGTGTGCGTGCGCAGCCGGTCACGCGGTCGGCCAGTCAGGTGGTACAGAGACTCAGTACCACCTGATTAGCCGGACCACGTGACCGGCTGCGCACGCACACAGCCGCATCCACTTCACAGGACGGACTGTTCAAGACCGGGCAGGCGCTCTCGCGCTGCCCGGCATCTGGGTCCCTCAACCCCGGGCCAGTTTTAGGGGCGCGAATGCGCCCCTAACAAAACTGCGCCCGGGGCCACGGCCCCCCCAGCCCCCCCACGCTACGCCTCTGCGGGCAGGCACTCCGGCGCTGCCCGGCATCTGTGTCCCCAGCTCAAATCTCGGGGGGGGGGCAATTGCCCATTGCCCCCCCTGGATCTGCCCCTGTGTGGATCTCTGTGATACGATCATACACACCGCACATTACTGTGAGCTCTATTTCTGTGGAGCTCTGTGGTACGCGCATACACACCGCACATTACTGTGAGTTTTATTGCTGTGGAGCTCTGTGATAAGCTCATACACACTGCACATTACTGTGAATTTTATTGCTGTGGAGTTCTGTGATATGCACATACACACTGCACATTACTTTGAGTTTTATTGCTGTGGAGCTCTGTGATATATATTTTTTTTTGAGAAAGGATGTTACCAGGAAGGATAGATTGAGATTTCTCTCGTTTTCAAGTATGTCCTGGGTGGCGAGCATGTACCGTTAGGTGTCTTGCCCGAGGACACTTACTGGAGAGGTGCTCGATGGGATCAAACACATGTCTTCACAGGCTCTCTCCACGCAGAGCAGTGATGTTACTTCTACTCCACCCAGCCGGTATGCCAGTGGTGTATTTAGGTTTTGTGCTGCCCTAGGCCTGACTAAACTCGTGCACCCCCTAATTTAAATTTGACGCACCCCTTCTTGTCAAGGGCACACCTCTTCCTGGTTAATCCCCACCCTTCCTCTTTAAGCTCCACCTTTTCCTCTTAGAGCTCCGCCTTTTCCTCTCTTTATATTAAAAGTGGATACCAAGTGCCTACTTGTATATTTTGTATACCATTTCAAATGTATCTATTGAGATAAAGAAAATTATGAAATGTTTAAATTCAAGCATTTTTACAAAGAACAGTCACGCATGTCAAGTAAACGGGATCACAGCCGCTCTAATTGGTTGAACAATAAAATCCACAGAAACGTGCACTGCATATGAGCGTATCACAGAGCTGCACAGCAATAAAACCCACAGAAATGTGCAGTGTGTATGAGCGTATCACAGAACTGCACAGCAATAAAACTCACAGTAATGTGCAGTGTGTATGAGTGTATCCCAGAGCTCCAGGGCAATAAAACTCACAGTAATATGCAGTGTGTATCACAGAATCCACAGCAATAAAACTCCCAGCAATGCAATATGCGGTGTGTATGAGTGCATCAGAATTCACAGCAATAAAACTCACAGCAATGCAATGTGTGGTGTGTGTCAGCGTATCAGAATCCACAGCAATAAAACTCCCAGCAATGCAATATGCGGTGTGTATGAGTGCATCAGAATCCACAGCAATAAAACTCCCAGCAATGCAATGTGCGGTGTGTATGAGTGCATCAGAATCCACTGCAGTAAAACTCCCAGCAAACCGAGTGTATATGAGCACACAGCAATTATGCTGTGGAGCCATCTTGTCAGCAGTGGGGTGCAACTGCCAGAGGGTGCACTGTAGCATTGATTCCCTTCCCGGTGGGTGTTCAGTCCAGAATAGAGTCTGTGTTAACGAAAGGGCGGGCAGCTGCGCGTGTGCGTTTCACGTGGTTCAGCCAGTCATGTGGTACTGAGACTCCGAGAAATGGCAGTGAAATGCCCTCTTGTTCGGTGGTTTCAATCAGCAGGTTTATTCAGGCGAACCCCATAGGTTTCAATGTTAAAAATATTCCCGTTTTTATGCAATATCTAATAAATCATTTATTATTTTAATCTGCAGTAAAAAGTCTTTACTTATTGATTTTTTTTAGTACCTTTTAGTCATTTTTCAGATTTTTTTGGGCAAAATCACCCCCCCTTTTTTTAATAGCAGTTTTTCTTTTTTCTGTAACAGAACTTTTTATTATCAATCATAGGATCTTATATGTAAATTCCAGACATTTTCGTTCAGTAGTTCTTTTGAAAACAGCAGGCCACGGGTTTGCGTTGGCAGCATTCAGCGGCCGACTCCATGCACTTTGGGGACCCTGCGGTGAATGGTGAATTCACTGCAGGGTGGGGAAATTTTATTCTCCTAAGTGCAGGGAACTACAGAACACCAAAAAGTTGGCGTCATTTCGGTGCTCTGTGAGTAACCCATTTAGTGGTGAGGTTTTTGCTGCCCCCTGGAAAGTGAAATTGAAAGTGTAAATTAGTGAAATATCAATGTATCCTTCCTGGTAAAATACTTTGCAAAAGTAAAAAAAAAAAAAAAAAAATTTTAGGGGTGGGGCCACCCAGTGCGGGCCGCCGCCCCCTTGAAAGTGCCGCCCTAGGCCTGGGCCTAGTCGGCCTAGGCCAAAATACACCAGTGCGGTATGCGCATACACACCGCACATTACTGTGAGCTCTATTGCTGCGAAGCTCTGTGATAAGCTCATACACACTGCACATTACTGTGAGTTTTATGCAGTGGTGCTCTGTGATACTCTCATACCCACCGCACATTCCGGTGGAGCTCAGTGATACGCTCATACCCAACACACATTTCTGTGGAGCTCAGTGATACGCTCATACCCAACGCACATTCCTGTGGAGCTCAGTGATACGCTCATACCCACCGCACATTACTCTGAGCTTTTTTGCTGCAAAGCTCTGTGATAAGCTCATACACACTGCACATTACTGTGAGTTTTATGCAGTGGTGCTCAGTGATACGCTCATACCCACTGCACATTGCTGTTAGTTTTATTGCGGTGGAGCTCTGTGATACACTCATACACACCGCACATTGCTGTGGAGCTCTGTGATACAAGTATACACACTGCACATTACTGTGAGTTTTATTGCTGTGGAGCTCTGTGATACGCTCATACACACTGCACATTACTGGGAGTTTTATTGCTGTGGTGCTCTGTGATACGCTCATACACACCGCACATTGCTGTGAGTTTTATTGCGGTGGAGCTCTGTGATACACTCATACACACCGCACATTGCTGTGGAGCTCTGTGATACAAGTATACACACTGCACATTACTGTGAGTTTTATTGCTGTGGAGCTCTGTGATACGCTCATACACACTGCACATTACTGGGAGTTTTATTGCAGTGGAGCTCTGTGAAATTCGTTGCTTTTTAATTACTTTATTGGACTGTTTATTTACATTTAAAGCACAAAATTCTGAATATCGACTCCTTAATCCTTACAATCTCCTCTGCATGAAATAGTATATGTGTGTCCAGGAAATAATGGCTGATCTGGCTATCCTCAGAGCATAAGAAGGCTGGTGCGAGCTTATATGTCTTGGATTCCTTACAATTCCTCTTTTGTAGCAAATAAAAAAATTATCATTTAATAACATCAAAGTTGTTAGCTTCCATGTTATGATAGGGCAGTCATGGTGGTTGCTGGGTATACTGGTGTGTCGGGGAGCATCAACAATACAGAAATGACAATTATGGAGAATGTCAGCACTCGCTCCTCAGCATCGAGATGTTTGCAAGTAATAATACCTGTAAATGAATAGATATCATACAGATTTAATTATACAAGTCAGCAAAGTCTGGAATGAGTTTAAAGCCGTAATTAAAATCTGTAATAAACTTGCTTTACCCACTCACTGGCCACGTGACGCATTCAGCAGAGGGAGCCCAAAGAAATGCACTGTACTAGAAAATTGGATTTACTTTTACACATTGAATTTTAATTTCCCATTCTGTATTATCACCTTCTAATACTTCTTGCAGTCTGTGGAGAGAGACTGTGGAGACACAGGTTTGATCCCGGCAAGAGCACTTCTCCAGTAAGTGTCCTTGGACAAGACACCTAACGGTACATACTCGCCACCCAGGACATACTTGAAAACAAGAGAAATCTCAATGTATCCTTCCTGGTAAAATACTGTAGCGCTGTGTTTAAATCCTTGTCGTGGCAGTACCTATTTTTGGCCACCGGAGGGAGACAAGCGTGATGAGAGACACTGAACTTTGCATTGAGACTACATTTCCCGGCATGCTTTGCGGGCGGACACAGGAAGTGGGTGGGACAGACAGCGTGACATCCTGAGCCTCGTGGAGATAGCTGGCAGAGCGCGCCAGGGAGTGAGTGAGACAAGATGCAGTGCTGCAGAAAGCAAGAGTGACTAGGCCGGAGCGCAGGTGCGGCCTATCAGAGTTCCAGATCGGGTTGTTCAGCCTTACAAGAGGGAGACCCAGCGATCCACCATCTTACCCAAGCTGCTATTCAGGAAGCCGGAAGACCCCGAGTTAGGCGTACCGCAGGTCAATCGAATTGGGAGAGCAGGCGGTAAGCTGGACAAGTCACGGCCAGAGCAGAGAGAGCCAGACAACGGATCCAGTAGCCGGCACCCCAGCCAAAATCGAGCGGAGAGACGTCCTGGGTCAGCGGAGCCTTAAGAATCTGGCGGATGGGTGAGAGGCCTTCAAGGCCGTTTGTGATTAACGAAAGCACGCTGCTGTTGTTTCTAAAACCCACAGGACCCCAACTTGACTAGTCGAAGACACCGTTTAAGCAATTCACTGGCCAGTTGAATAGTACCCGGGTACCACAATACACACACACATTTACATTCCGGGAATTAACCTGTGCGGGACTCACTTCCTAATCTCCGAAGGGGATTAAAGATTCGTTTCTTATTTCTTTTTCCGATACGCATTTCTCGAATTACGAAGCATTGTATTTTTCTGTTTCCGCTGCGCGTCTCTCGAATTTCGAAGCATTATATTTTCTGTTCCGATGCGCGTTTTCCCGAAATACGAAGCCTCGTATTTCTTTTCCGCTGTGCGTTTCCCGAAATACGAAATACTGTAAATATATCTACGAACACCGTGTTATCTATTATATGCCATTCATTCTAGTAAACTATATAATTTATAAAATCCACAACGGTGCCGGAGTATATTTATTCCCTAGTGCGGGGAGACTGACCCGTGGTTCAATTTCAGCGGCTCCTCCGGGAGTGAGCGCTACAATACTTTCTCAAAAAAACAAACAAACAAAAAAAAAAACAACTTAAAACTCCAGTGATCAAATCAATTTATGTTTCACTAAGCAATAATAGTTTAAAAGGCCATTTTAACCTGAACAGACCAAAGATGTGTTTGTTTAACCCCTTCACTGATGAGCCCTTTGAGCTCGTTTTGACCCTTTTGTGCTCAACATGTTTAAATGCGATGTAAAGTCATAGGGGACATGTAGGGGACATTGTGACGGGAACCCCTCTCTCCCGCCTGTCCTGGCTCTCTTAATGATCAACCCGGCCGTTGAGTTGCTCGGAACTCAGTGCCTTGAGCAGCCTGATCTGTAGCTCCAGACCTGCTTGTTCTGATCCTCTGCCTTTGAGCCTCTTCGAATGTCCAGAAGGCCGCTCTGTGCCTTCTGATGTGGAGTGTAGTGTAGGTAGCATAGCTGAATGAGACACCAGACAAGCTGTATGTTCAAACAGGATTCTCTCTCTGAGCTTTAATGAACAAAAACGCCACTATTTATGCTGAGATCCAACAGCCATAGTTTGCATAAATGATGCACATTGACCTACTAAAATGCTAATTACATTATGTCAGTTAGATATTTACAATAAACATTCCTTTTTCTTCCTATCACACATCATTTACATTATCTATTGTTCCAATAGATCAGATTAAAGCCAGACTCTTGAATGCTCAAACATGCAACTAGATAAGGGAAAAACCCATCTGGCATAATCACACAGTACTCAAATTTGTTTACGTTCTATACAAAAACACATCTCTAAATTCACATTCAGTAATAAAAGTACATTTAAAACTAAAGCTAAGCAATTTACACTAAACAAATTTAAACTAAAACCAAGAAATGTACCATATATTTAAAATCCCACCACACAATATAATTGAACATAAAGTCTCTTGGGGTTTGAAGCGTGGAGCGCTACGTCAGTTCCATGACAGACATCCTCCACACAAAGCGGGGAATCCCCAAGACGCCCCCCCCACATGTCATCCGCAATGAAGGGGTTAACTCTTGAGCAATAATTTTTCTATTGAACTATTTCCACTAGAACAATTGTTCTCAACGCAGTCCCCCTAACAGGCCAAGTTTTCAGGATCTCCTTGGGGAAAAGCAAACTGAATCCAATCACCTGTGCTGTGCTTCAGATATCTGCAAACCTGGCCTGTTCAGGGTTCTTGAAAACCAGGGTTTGGAGCCACTGCAGTAGAACCACAAGCAGTGCATTCTTGCATTGGTCAACTTACTATGCCTAGGCCTAAGGCAGAAGCATGGAGGGAGGGGAAACATTACTTTCTAATGTCCTTTGAAAAGTCCCATGATTTTCAGGCTTGCAAAATTTTGTGTATGTATAACAGAGCAGGGAATCATGCTGCGTATATATATATATATATTAAATATAAGATACTCTGCGTTTCCTCTAAATGACTTTGTATTTGGCACCAATAGCCCTGACAGGTTGTGAATATCTGTGTTAAAGGAACACTGCCGATAAATTAAGCTGTAACTAGATTACCTGTTTTTTCTTTGTTTGAATTAGTTGCATGTAAAAAAATAAATAAAGTTATCTGTTTATCTCCTGTTTCCATTTTGTGGATTTTTAGGATAAAACAGTAATGGTAATGAAGAGGCAATGAGGTGGATGACTGAATGTTTAGACAAGGCTGCAAGGGATCTATTGTGCTGTCTAGGCCAGGCCTCAAAATTTCCACTCGCCTGCTCGCATTTGGCGAGTGGAAATTACATGAGGGCGAGTGGGAATGCAGAGGCAGGGCAGGATAAGGGGTTAGGTGGGGCAACTAGTGGCGAGTAACTCTTAAGGCCTGGCTAGTAGCTTGGGACTTGAAATTTTGAGCCCTGGTCTAGGCCATCGTGATATGAGATGGCAGTTGAATGAGATAAGATAGTTGACTTAAAAAACTTCTAATCTACCCTCTGGTGGGGTTTGGGTCGAAATCCCTACAACCAGGTTCCCTAATGCCAAAATCCCGACGGCCAACTTCCCTACATGGCCAACTTCCCTACACAGGAAACTCCCTGACGGCCAACTTCCAGACATCCAAAATCCCAGCGGCTAACACTAACCCTACTCCCTAGCCCCCTAAACCTAGCCCTAACCCCCCTAAACCTAGCCATAACCCCTCTAAACCTAGCCCTAACCCACCCAAACCTAGCCCTAACCCCTCTAAACCTAGCCCTAACCCACCCAAACCTAGCCCTAACCTCCCTAAACCTAGCCCTAACCCCCTAACCCTAGCCCTAACCCCCTAACCTAGCCCTAACCCCCTAAACCTAGTCCTAACCCCCTAAACCTAGCCTTAACCCTAACCCCCCAAACCTAGCCCTAACCCTAAACCCCCTAAATCTAGCCCTAACCCTAACCCCCTAAACCTAGCCCTAACTCCCTAAGGGTTAGGGTGTTAGTATTAGGGTTAGCTGCTGGGATTATAGATGTCTGGAAGTTGGCCGTGTAGGGAATTTGGTATGTCCGGCACTTGTTCTGTCTGGAAGTTGG
The DNA here is from genome assembly GCA_009667805.1 of Leptobrachium leishanense. Classification (NCBI taxonomy): domain Eukaryota; kingdom Metazoa; phylum Chordata; class Amphibia; order Anura; family Megophryidae; genus Leptobrachium; species Leptobrachium leishanense. The sequence goes on from CM019071.1 coordinate 120,474,261, forward strand.
CTGTCGTCGGGATGTTGGCATTAGGGAACCTGGCTGTAGGGATTTTGTCCGGCACTCCCAGTAAAGGTGATGTCCTTTGCATACAACACACGCAATGCAAACCTTATCAGGCAGATTTTTGAAGATCTGATTTATAAACTCCATTCTATGCCTGAGTGAGGAGCAAGTGATATGAAGATACTGTGGGGGGCTCTCCAAGCAAATACTATAAAACAGGTGGGTCCCTGCATCACCTACCAAGATGAACCTGCCCCCATAATTTGCATAGCTTTTTACACATGTTACATATGTTATGCAAATTGCATTAGAAGCTACAGGGACTTCTGCATGTTGGAAGCCCTCAGCTGAAGAGGAAGAGCAGCCCAGCACAGAGGGAGAGAAAGTGAATACCCAATCTAAAAACAATACATATAAAAAATAATTGGGCGGATGCTGTACGCAGCAAATACTCAATATTTAAGGTGGGAAAAAAGGGGGTAGTTTTTTGATAGACCGTTCTTTGAGCAATTAAATGTAAGATAAAAAAAATTGCATACAGAGGAGATTCTGCTATAGATATTGATTTAAAATAATGTAAATCCTTTTGTGCTTTACAGAGATATTGTTTGTATAAAAAGTGCTACACACCTAAGGCCGGGGTCAGACGAGTGCACTATGTGTGCCTGTACCGACGTGCCTCCCAGCGTCCGTCGCAGCATTGTGATGCTTCGACAGGGCCGGCCTGACAATGGTGCAGAGCGGAGCAGCGGTGCCAGGCTGCATAAATTTGGGGGCGGCAAATTTCAGCCCCCAGTGCCGGTGCAGCGCTCTTCACTATTTTTTCATGCGGCGGCGGCAGATTGTGCGGCCGCCGCGCTCGTTCCTTCAACGAGCGGCAGCTGCATGAGTATCTGCCGCTCGCCCAAGATCCATCCTCCAGCCTGCCGCGAACGAGATCACGTGATCTCGCGAGATCGCGGCAGGCTGGAAGGTGGATCCCAGGCGAGCGGCAGATACTCACGAGGCTGCCGCTCGTTGAACGAAGGAACGCGACGGCCGCAGGATCTGCCCGTCGGAGGGGCCGGCAGAGGTAAGCCTGGGCGCAAATATATCCGTGAGCTGGCCTGGGGGCAAATATATCCGTGAGCTGGCCTGGGGGCAAATATATCCATAACCTGGCCTGGGGGCAAATATATCCATAAACTGGCCTGGGGCAAATATATCCATGAGCTGGCCTGGGGGCAAATATTTCCAAGAGCTGGCCTGGGGGCAAATATTTCCATGAGCTGGCCTGGGGGCAAATATATCCATCACCTGGCCTGGGGGCGAATATATCCATGTGTGAGCTGGGGCAATATACCCATGTGTGGGCAATGCTGGGTATGTGACGCTGGGCACTGCTGGGTATGTGACACTGGGCACTGCTGGGTAGGTGAAGCTGGGCACTGCTGGGCATGTAAAGCCCCAGCTTTACATGCCCAGCAGTGCCCAGCTTCACCTACCCAGCAGTGCCCAGTGTCACATACCCAGCAGTGTGGCATGTGACGCTGGGCACTGCTGGGTATGTGAAGCTGGGCACTGCTGGATATGTCATGCTGGGCACTGCTGGGCATGTGAAGCTGGGCACTGCTGGATGTGTCATGCTGGGCACTGCTGGATATGTCATGCTGGGCATGTGAAGCTGGGCACTGCTGGATGTGTCATGCTGGGCACTGTTGGGTATGTCACGCTTTGCTCTGCTGGGCATGTGAAGCTGGGCTCTGCTGGGTATGTGACGCTGGGCTCAGTTATATACACTTCACATTACTGTATCACAGAGCTCCACAGCAAGAAAATTCTAATGTACGGTGTGTATGAGTGTTTGAATTTTATTGCTGTGGCGCACTCTGATATGCTCATACATGCTGTGTGTTTTTTTTTGGGGGGGCCGCATTTCATCTTTCGCTCCAGGCAGCACAAGGTCTTGGGCCGGCCCTGGGGGCTGGCCACACGCTGTAGTGCGCGCGCGAATTGCGCATGCTACAGCAGGCATGCTGTGGACGTGCTGAAAGCCTCCCCGTCGAAGCGCTAGGACGCAAGTTCGACAGGGCTGCAAAGCGCAATCCTCTATAGGAAGACCGAGCCTTGCAGCGCTGAGCACATTAACTGCGCTCATTGAGGTGGCCAAATGGGCGTCAGAGTGGAAGGAGTGTCCTCTCTCACGGACGTTAATTGCGCTCTGCAAAAATGCTCATTGACCCCGAGCTAAAACCAATGCTTCAATAAACAAAGGCTTCATACCTTTGGAGGCTCTCCACCACGTGAGTGTTTTTCTTACACTTATTTAATTGACCCTTACTAAATTTACTGCACTATAGCATTTTCCTTTATTTGAGGTACACCAACCCTTTCTTCTCGCAATGCTTCCAGAAAATACCTTAAAGCAATGATGGTGAGCCTTGGCACCACAGATATTTACGAGCTACATGTCCCTTGATGCTCAGGCAGCCTTAAATCTGGTGTAGCACTTAAGGGTCAGGTCCAGGGGGAATGCGTGGAAACAGAGTTCCTGCACTATTTTTGCAGAGGAAACGGAGTTCCCATTTTGGTCTCATACACTATAAAGCTTGTATTCGGGCATTCAATCATATATTTCCCTGTTAAGTCAAAATAAGTATATGATTTAGCATATATTTTTGCTAAATTCTATATATATGCATAAATATATCAGATCCTGAGCGTGTGTTTGTGTTAAGTGTGGGATGATAACCGCTAATTGTGGGACAGATATCTTGGTGAGCTCCCAAGACTTCTTTTTTTAGGACTTGACCCTTTATCCTCTTGGGACATGTATTTCTGAAACATCATGGGTGCCAAGGTTTTCCGTCACTGCTTTTAGTGCTTGCCCATATGTGAGTGTAAAATCCGGGGTATGCTGGTTTGGATCCTTGGTAAGATGGATGGGAAACCTGCTCCACCGTATATCCAGGATGGACCACATGCATGGATGTTACCTGCTGCCCTAAATTGACTGTCTGCCATGTTACAAGAGAGGTAAAGGGCAGGACTATCCACCATCCAATGCTTTACGCAAAGACCCACAGCAATCATATTCCATTCAGTCAACACCTTACCAACTCCCATCACATTCAGCCATGGAAACCCCCAACCTGTAGACTATCATGCCATTTGGCCGACTTCATTCATACTCCAATGCCACGCAGGCAGCCCCCCCATCCCATCTGTCTCAAACAACCCACACACACTCCCATGCCACTCAGCCAACCATACACATTTCTGCCGTGTTCAGTGTTGAGGAGAGAGAGTGAATTGGGATCAGCTTGCAGAAGGATAGAGTTAGAAAAAAGAAGTGAATACTGCACAATTAGGGGGTTATTCAGAGAGCATCGGAATGTCGCCGACATTTCGGTGCGCTCTTGTTCCCCGCGTTTTGGGGAATCAAGGTTCTCCACCCTGCGGGGAACTCACCTTTCACCGCAGGGTCCCTGGAGTGCAGGGAAAACCTGCCACAAACCCCCCGTAATCCCACCGAAAACCCGCTAGAACTGCCACAATAAACACGCCGAACACATCGGAAAAAGTTGCCGAGCCGCCGATCACAGCGCAGACGAGCCGCTGGAAAAAGCCGACAAACGGGGTAAATAAAAAAAACTATTGAAAGTGTCAAAATTGAAAGGCTGTTTGCAAAAAACTAGTGAATGAAAGTGCCTGGAAATTACATATAAGTTACAGAAAAAAAAAAATGCTTTAAAAAACTTCCGAAAAATGCCTAAAAGATCCTGAAAAATCAATAAATAAAGAGACTTTTTACTGCAGATTAAAATAATAAATTATTTGTCAGATATTGAATTAAAACAGGCATATTTTTAACATTTATAGATATACGTATCTGGTGGCGCAATGACAATCGCTTCTTGGTATTCAGGTGGTTCTCATGATATATAACGTCCAAATGGATTATATAAAAAGGAAGCAAAGCACAAAATACATATAATAGTGCAGGGTGTATTATATGTATTTTGTGCTTTGCTTCCTTTTTATATAATCCATTTGGACGTTATATATCATGAGAACCACCTGAATACCAAGAAGCGATTGTCATCGCGCCACCAGATACGTATATCTATACCTGTCGTCACATTGGTTTGGGGGAAACCTCCATTGATCTGGTTTGGCATTGGGATTCTGGTGGTGGTACAAATTTGGGCGCTAACTATCTTTTAGTATATTTTTAACATTGAAGCCTATGGGATTCGCCTGAATAAACCTGTCGAATGAAACCACTGAACAGCAGGGCCCTTCGGAAACTTTTCTCTGCTGTTCAGTGTCTCTGAATAGATTAACCATTGCTTCTCTATGGGAGATTTCACTGCCCTCGAACAGGCACCATACAGTATGTGTTGGCAGTTCGCCAAAATTTGGCGAACTGCCTGCTCTCTGAATAGATAAATGGCACCGTACGGGCAATTTCACTCTTCGGTTACATTTCGGTGCCAGATCAGCTCTCTCTGAAAACCCCTTTACTCAGCTATAATGGAACATAATGCTTTTATTTTGTAATTATTTTAAAGAGAATCATGATGCAGGTTGTTAATAGCTGTTTATTACATTCAAAGGCCCCTATTACATTCCTCGCACATTTGGTTTTGCGTGCGAAATGCGCATTTGCGGCGAGGGGCAAAACCCTTTGCGCTGAACGTCGTATTACAACGTTCGCGCAAACAATGCACGTCACCGTTAACCGCGGATGGACCTGCGCGAGCGTGATGAACTGTGCGCGTCCTATACTTAACATTGTGAGCGCAAATTTGTTCGTGCGCTGGTATGCGGATGTTATTTCAATCGATGCCCATCTTTTTACGAACGACATTTGCGCGCATAATTTTAACGTCTTTGAAAAGCTGGTGGTAACTGCAAATCGGAACGTTCTGGCCGAATCCAAATACACCAGCCAGAAAAAAAAAATACAGCACAGTATAGTTACACATTCTACACATACCCAAACAATAAAATTGTGAATTCGTGCGTGTTTTTATTATTGCTGCAGCAAGTATCCTCAGATTTACTTTGACAGGCGCAAAAACTTAAGTGAGTCCATTAAGGTAAATTGATGTAATTCAAGGTTCTTAATTCTGATTGGCTGAATCCTGCGAAAAAAACAGTCCGCACACTGATTTTGCACGCTACGTTACTGCGCGCGTATTACTCTTCGTTTTGGGCGTCGTTTTTACGAACGTTATTTTTGGACGGATGAGAATATGCGTTCGGATCGGAATACCACCGTTACTTTTCGCGCGATGACGCTGGACGATGCGCGAAGAATGTAATAGGGGCCAAAGTGTATGATTTATATTAAGGGTATGTTTGAATTTTGCTCGATTATCCCTTCATGGCCAAAAGAGCAACTTCTGAAAAAACCAGCAGAATTGCAATTTTTGTTTTTACAATTCAGCTCTTTTCTCTTAACTTAAATGTGCGATTCCCTTCAATACAATTCCCGGTTTAATGAATAACCTCCCAAGAATGTTCTCGCATGGCCAAGTCTATATGAATCACGCCCAACCGCGAATGAATGACCCTCATTATTTCGGTCATGGCTCCAAGATGTCCAGTGTCTGGTCATCCTTATTGTTGGCAGTTTTATTGTCTATGAACAAAATTAATTGTAAATGATTACTATTAGGTCTATTCACTAAAGGGTTAAATCAGGAGAATTGGCAGGAGAAGAGAACAACCTAGAGGAAATAGCTGATTTGGAAACTGAGATAAATGGGAGAATTTTTCTGGTTTGGCCACTTTTACCAACAGGGTTATTCAAAGAGATCCGAATAGCTGCCGAAAGGTAACCGAACGCTGAAAATCAGTGTTCGGTTACCTTTCTTGGACATTCGGCTATCCAGAGAGCAGGCAGTTCGCCAAATGTTGGCGAATTGCCTGCACATACGGTGCCTGTTCGGTGCCTGTTCGAGGGCAGTGAAATCCCCATAGCTTCGTCTATTCAGAGAACTAAAACCAGCAGTGAAAAGTTGCCGAATTTCCCTGCCATTCGGTGGCTTCATTCGACAGGTTTATTCAGGCGAATCCCATAGGCTTCAATGTTAAAAATATTCCGGTTTTAATTCAATATCTAATAAACCGTTCATTATAATATTCTGCAGTAAAGAGTCTCTTTATTTATAGATTTTTTGGGATATTTTAACCACTTCAATGCGCATTAGTAACCGCGTTTTGAAGCCTTATTTTATTATATGACCCAGACATATTATATATCGTTCTTTCCGTCAGACTCGGCAGATTCATAATATATCATTATTATATGTATACATCATGTCCTGTCTGTATATTATAACAAAAAATGCAATAAAATTAGAATTTTCAATAATTTACAACGTGTAAAGTGTTTTTTTTTCACATTTTAACATGCGAGCATTTTCGGTTATATTTTCTATAGGGTGCGCTTGTTAAAAAAATTAGAAATGGGGTCTCGTTACTTTTTTGGGGGGGGGGAATTACGTGATTTTTAACATGGGGTGTAACGCACCCCATACAAAAATCGTTAGTGCATCATCATTGTTCACATTATAATTGAAATGGGAACAATATTGCTGCATTAATAAAAACTAAACAAAAATAAAAATTGTTTATTTTTTTATGATTTTTATTTTTTATTTTTTTTGCTAACTTTTAACATGGCCACGTTTGGTATGCTCTGGCCGATCCAACGATACCAAACATTAACCCCTAGCTGCCATGGATCGGGAGATAGAGGGTTCATTGGAACCCCTATCTCCACCATTGGTGGCAGCTACGGGTTAACTCCAGAACTGACGTCATCGCGCTATGCACGATGACGCCAGTCATCAGGGGGAGTTCCCGGAAGATTGTCTGACATCCAAGATGTCGGCCAACTCCGGGAGAGGATCACGATCCGGCGCTTTTCGGCGCCGAATCGTGATCCGGCCCCCAAGGGGTTAAAGCCAGTCACCATTTGGAAGGGCAGGCCGAAGGACCTCCCCCCTCCCTCTCAGGCACCAATCCAATTCATCTCTTCTCTGCCTATCCATTTCTCAAAATCTCCTACTCTCCAATTTTTATTTACTTGTTGATGCCCATAAATTGTTAAACCTTCTGGATTTTGATTATGTTTTTGCTTGAAATGAAGTGAAACACTGTGATTTTCAAATCCATTTTTTATATTCCTCACGTGCTCTTGAATGCGCTTATTCAGCATGTGTTTTATAATGAGTTTTTGTTTGTAATGTACACATAATCTAGTTACAGCTTATGTAAGTGGTAATGTCCCTTTGAAGTATCGATTGGCTGTGATTCTTCTCCCCATGGTCTGTCTGCTGGAAAGCGCCACCATGTAAAAGTTTAAGAGATATAATCTCGAAGTGTAGGATTTCCTATCATTTTTTTTATGTGTTTGTGTTTTTTTTTTTATCCATTACTCCTTTTAGAACTGATCAAAACCAGCTTCGATGACAAGGTATGCTGCTGATAGAAGATAGCAAGGAGGCAAAGTACAGAAAGTCACAGAGGCAAAAAAAGCAACTGGTAAGATCTAGAGAGAAACCGCATGGAACTGAACCACCAGGCAGACCCATAATGACAAGACGAGCTAAAAGCATAATGATTTCTAACAACTGGCTAAGTGCAAAGTCCATAAAGCATAAGGGGACAAGTCACTAAGTGGTGACATGTTGGAGAATGGCAACATCAGGGGAAAGTAGTTTTTTTTTTTTAAGAAAGGATTTTACCAGAAAGGATACATTGAGATTTCTCTCATTTTCAAGTATGTCCTGGGTGGAGAGTACGTACCGTTGGGTGTCTTGCCCAAGACACTTACTGGAGAGGTGCTCTTGCCGGGGATCGAACCCATGTCTTCACAGGCTCTCTCCATGCAGAGCAGTGATGTTACCTCTATGCCACCCAGCCGGAATGTCGAATTTAGGAATAAAAATCAAAACTCATCTATTTGGGTCTGAACTTCATTTCTAATTCTCCTTCTACCAATTGCGGTTCTATGCTGTGTGACAGTGTGATTAAGGGCAGGGTGTTGGACTACAGGTTTATCAGCCCTATAGGGTTAACCCACAACCGATGCCTGATTATAACTGTCCTTTCCTGTGGTGCCCTCTGATAGGGCAGTCTTGGCAGAAGGGAACGTAGCGCAATCCTGAACATAGTAGGGAAGTGTATTTGATTTTTGTTTTCATTGATTGGCAAGCGGCTTAGCCGCCCAATATTTCAGAGAGGGATTCTGAATGTTTATTTAGCCTCCACATAAAGGAATAGGTGTTTTGCATTTGTTTATTTGCAGTTTATGCTGTACCCTTAAAATTTCATGCCTGTACAATAAAGAAAAGCGGAAGCACTGATCCCTGCGTCCAGTGGCTATATCACAGGCCATACAGAGAGACAGAAAGGGTGAGGGAGAATGTGACATTGGGGGTCTAACTCAATTTCAGGGATTTGCACTTTTGGCTCACTCCGTCGATTCCATTTTATCAATAATTCGTTGAACTCACTACTTTTCAAATGTTTACTGTATTTAGCCGAAAATGGAGTCTCCAAAGCAGTTATCGACAACTGCCGAATTTGCCTAGAGGAATCCCACCGAACTGAAAAAAATAAAATAAAATAGAAAGTCTCCTCCTGATGGAAGGTTAAATCTATGAAAATTTAGTAAAAAATGTGTCTAATAATAAAAAAAATGTCTTGCAAAAAATACAAAATGGCCTTAAAATAAATAAAAGAGGCTTTTGTAAAAAATAAAAATAATAAATGGCCTTTAAAAAATAATTAATATATATATTTTATTACATTGAAACCTATTAGATTTGCCTGTTTAAAGTGGCCAAATTGAAATAACTTCAAATTTCATTGCAATTCGGAAGTTAGTGAATATTATAACACTCATAAAGAATAAAAGTGAGGGTACTTGAGAAGAAAGACCTTTTGGACCAAAGGTACATACGTAGGATGTCTTCAGGATTTTTCCATTTGTAGGTCGATATTAATGGCTAGGTATAAATCTGGCACGGGATTCATTAAGGCTTGCTTTAAATTAAAGGGGTAATCTAGGGTTATAACAGGAGGGGGGGATGTAGGAGTTAAACAGTAACCCCCCCCCCATCTCCTCCGCATCCCCACCCCACTGTGGTCACACAATGCCTAGAGTGTCCCCTTTAAAAAGGTACACTATAAGAAAACATCATCATTTTATTATCCATCTGCAGCACAATTACTGACAGAAAAGGCCATTTGTGGCTGTATGCTGATAATGCAGACCCCGTGTAAGCAGGAGATCTCACCGTTTTATTGTCTCCAGCACATTTACTGACACAAAGAAAAGTGAAAAAATAGATATCGTTTGTTTCCCTCTGTCCAACACCCACTATTGCTCCACAGTTTCTTACAATCTTCAGTCTCTTCGGAGCAGGGCGCTGTACACGTCTTGTTCCCTTTTCCTAAAAATCCCATTATTTTTGTGCTTTACCCTCTACAGTAAAGTACCATGGAAAATGTTGGCTTCATATAATGGGATGTTAAGTGAGAAAAGAGCCGGTTTAGTTGTCTAAAGCAGGGTTTCCCACCCCTGCTCCTCAGGTCCCCCTAACAGGCCAGGTTTGCAGGATATGTGAAGCACAGCACAGGTGATATGATTTGCTGCTCAGTGATTGCAGGATTCAGTCTGCATTTCCCCAAGGTAATTCTTAAAGGGCCATTACCACCACAAAAATGAAATGAAAGTGCCCACAGATGGTACAGCACTTAGTGCATCTCTATTGCCATGTGGTTGGGTACTTTGACACAATGACTCAGATTTAACCCCTTCACTTCACTTCACTTCACTGCTGAGCCATTTCACATCTTAAAAAAACACGTTTTTCTTTTTTATATTATTATCTTTATTATTTTTTTCTTTACTTCAAGATAAAAAGAGAAACGTGACCACCCCTGTAACAATATACAAATTAGTACGTATCTGCGTTCTGCGTGGCACTGCCCTCTGGTGCTGGTAGAAAGATGAATAGGTAAAGGAGGTATCTCTGAAAAAAATCCACAGAAACCAGTAGTGCAGACTGCAGAACAATATTAACATAAAAACCCCTGCTTAATATGAACTCACAGGATGCAAATGTCAAAAGGGCACATAGAAAGTTCTCTTAAATGTTACCCCTCCTGGATAGGTTGGAAAATTCGGAGATCTCTCGTGGCAATCAGCTGGTTCAGCAAACAGTATTGTACACCACGGACTCCTTCCAAACGTCAGACACCAGGATCATCCACAAAATGAAGGAATATCAAGCGGGTATTAGAATTGTGGTTTATTAACCAATAAACACACTAAATCCAACGCGTTTCGTCTCAGTATAGAATGAGACTTCATCAGGGAAGTGTGTATAACACAGTAAAAAAGTCACATATATACATTTTAGAGGACCACACACGCCACTCATTAACAATTAAAAAAGGAAACAGCTGAAATCGATTGAGGTGTTAACAATCCATTTTCGATCCAGCGTGTGCAACGATGCGCTTCAGGACGAGGCGCACGCTGGATCGAAAATGGAGCACGAAAAATAGCTCAAGAAACGTTGCGCTCCAGGATGAGGCGCACGCTGGATTGTTAACACCTCAATCGATTTCAGCTGTTTCCTTTTTTAATTGTTAATGAGAGGCGTGTGTGGTCCTCTAAAATGTATATATGTGACTTTTTTACTGTGTTGTTATACACACTTCCCTGATGAAGTCTCATTCTATACTGAGACGAAACGCGTTGGATTTAGTGTGTTTATTGGTTAATAAACCACAATTCTAATACCCCCTTGATATTCCTTCATTTTGTGGATGATCCTGGTGTCTGACGTTTGGAAGGAGTCCGTGGTGTACAATACTGTTTGCTGAACCAGCTGATTGCCACGAGAGATCTCCGAATTTTCCAACCTATCCAGGAGGGGTAACATTTAAGAGAACTTTCTATGTGCCCTTTTGACATTTGCATCCTGTGAGTTCATATTAAGCAGGGGTTTTTATGTTAATATTGTTCTGCAGTCTGCACTACTGGTTTCTGTGGATTTTTTTCACAGATACCTCCTTTACCTATTCATCTTTCTTTACTTCAAACATGGTCATGTTTGAAATCATTGGAAACGCCATGCTCTGGCCTTTCTAATGATACCAAACCTGACCCTGCTAGCTATCAAAAGCCGGGAGATATCTGGGTTCAAAGGAACCCCTATCTTTCCTTAGGAGTCAATCAGGACGTTTCCCACACGTCCTCAGCAGTGAAAGGGCTAGGTAAGTCAATCTGCTTTGAGTCAGACCTCTGTACAGTAATAGGAAGTATCTTCCAAAGAGTGTGTTTATTTTTCCACTTATCATAAAGTGATTGGCATTGCAACCCAAAAAAGGTGTTTATGACTGATTGCCACATTATTGTCTTGGTTTAGTCATGTGTTCTTATGTCATCACTTTTAATGAGTTTATAAATATTTTGCATGCTGACATCACAGGGACCTTGTTAAGATAGAAATGTTTGGCAAGAGAAAAATTCTAGAAAATCCCATCATGGTTATTCAGAGAGCGGTGAAAAGCAGGAGAATGACTGGAGAATGGAAAAATTGTAGGTCAAAATAGCCAAACCAGAAAAATTCTCCCTTTCATCTCACTTTCCAAATCGGCTATTTTGGCCTAGAATTTTTCATTCTCCAGTCATTCTCCTGCTTTTCACTCTCTCTGAATAACCCTGCATAAATTTTACCCTAAGCTTTGTAAACATTAACGGTTTACCTTCTATGCGGAATAGAAACGGAGTTACCATTCGACTTTAACTTTAAGGAACAGGAACAAACAAACAGAATGAGACAAGAGGTGGCAGGGTGGGAAACAGAAGCAGAGGTAATATGGCAAAAATAAGCAAGAAAAGGGCAGGGAGGGAAACCGAAGTGAGAAAAGAGGGAGGGTGGGAAACAAAAGTGAGTAAAGGGGAGGGAGGGTGGGAAACAAAAGCGAGTAAGGCTAGGGTCAGACGAACGCATTTTTCACATTGTCCGTGAAAAAGTGCGTTCGAACGAATGGACGTATTTTTTCACAGAATAGAAACATAGAAACATAGAAACATAGAAACATAGAAAAATGTCGGCAGATAAGAACCTTTCGGCCCATCTAGTCTGCCCAATTACATGGATACTTTACCTGGATTTATCTTTTGTTTAGGATAGCCTTATGCCTATCCCATGCCTGCTTAAATTCAATTACTGTTTTGGCCTCTACCACTTCTACTGGAAGACTGTTCCATGTATCCACCACCCTCTCAGTAAAATACTGCTTCCTGATGTTACTTTTAAACCTTTGCCCCTCTAATCTAAGACTATGTCCTCTTGTTTTGCTATTTTGTTTCCTTTTAAATATACTCCCTTCCTCTACCTTGTGGATTCCCTTTACGTATTTAAATGTTTCTATCATATCTCCTCTGTCTCGTCTTTTTTCCAAGCTGTACATGTTAAGATCATTAAGCCTTTCCTGGTAACTTTTCTCCTTCAAGCCGTACACCATTTTAGTAGCCCTTCTCTGAACTCTCTCTTAGATGTCTATATCCTTCTGGAGATACGGTCTCCAGTACTGCACACAGTACTCCAAGTGAGGTCTCACCAGTGCTCTGTACAGTGGCATGAGCACTTCCCTTTTCCTACTGCTAATACCTCTCCCTACACAACCAAGCATTCTGCCAGCATTTCCTGCTGCTTTATTACATTGACTACTTACCCTTAGATCCTCTGAAATAATGACCCCTAAATCCCTTTCCTCAGATGTTGAGGTTAGGACTGTATCAAATATTCTATATTCAGCCCTTGGTTTTTTACGTCCCAGGTGCATTATCTTGCACTTATCCACATTAAAACTCAATTGCCACAGCTCCACCGTTTTTTTAGTTTACCTAAATCATTTGTCATTTGGCTGATCCCTCCAGGAACGTCAACCCTGTTACAAATCTTTGTGTCATCAGCAAAAAGACATACTTTTCCATTAATACCTTCTGCAATATCACTAATATAAATATTAAAGAGAATGGGTCCAAGTACTGACCCCTGAGGTACCCCACTGGTAACAAGAATACGCGATAGCGGTCATACGATGCGCATGTTCGTCCGTGATTTTGTACGGATCATCAATAAAACCCTTTTTGCGTCTGGACGTTATGTTGGCCGGACATGAGCAGCGTCTGACGTCTCCCAATCACGCAAACACGCTGCTATGCGGCCGCAGCGCACTCTGTACGTCCGTACTAGCGGTTGGACGTTCTCGAAAAAATGCGTTCGTTTGCCACTTGCGTTGCACGGACGAACTTTCGTGCGGCCGTTCGTCGTATGCTGCCCGGCATTGGACGTCATTTGCTGCTAGCACGGCTGTGATTTCGTGCGGCTAAACGCACGTTAAAACTGCGTTCGTCTGACCCTAGCCTAAAGGGGAGGAAAGGTGGGAAACAGAAGCCAGAAAAGGGGAGGGAGGGAGGGTGGGAAAAAGAAGCAAGAAAAGGGGAGGGAGGCTGGCAAAAAGAAGTGAGTAAAGGTGGAGGGTGGGAAACAAGCGAGTAAAACAGGAGGGTGGGAAACAGAAATGAGTAAAGGGGGAGGGTGAGAAACAGAATCAGGAGGAAGGGGAGGGTGGGCAACTGAAATAAGAAGAGGGAGGGAAGGGTGGGAAACAGAACTCCTAGTCTCTGCTGAAGCTTCTTTTTATTGGATGTTTTATGCATGTGGGTACCAACAATGTTTCGGCATACATTCTGGCTTTTATCAAGCTGACCAATCCTTTTATCCCAGCTTGATAAAAGCCAATAGGGTGAAGTGTTGTTTTACCCTTGCTTGTATAGCATCATATAAAAATGCACTTCAACAGACCCATGAGTGCTGGTACATCTTGGTTTCTTGGACTTCATTGTGGATGTTGCAATGTTCAGGTATTAAAAGTGTCCCCTTGGGGGATAGCTTTGGTCTGCACCACTACCTGGCGCAGACCATACTAATACTCCCTCAGTGAAGAGTGAGGGTGCTCTTACCAGCTCCAGACGCCATGGCCCACTGGGAAACTTGTTGATCTCTTTGTGGACCAGGCCTGGGTGGCATGGGGGATCATATCTGTGACAAACTCCACAGGGTTTGGCCAGGGCCCTCTACAGCCACTGTGCCCCTTAACATGTCATGGGCTGTCACCCCCTGATGGCTTCCCTTATTACCAAGTTTGCAGACCTCTATATTAAATGGAAATCACTGTATATGTTATATCTAAAGAACAGAGGTAACATTGCAGACCAAATTGCTAATTAAATATAATTAGGTCTTGGAATATGAAGGGTAAATACATTTAGATAAATAATTCCTCAAACAAGTTATTGTCTAAAAAAAAAATATCAATTAAGGGGCGATTATCTCAGCTTGCTGAAATACAAATAGTCTAATCCTATCGTAGCGATAACCTTGCATCCACAGCTGGTCCTTTCATCAAACCATGCTGAACAGAGTTCCCTTGAGATAAAGTGTCTGCAGACTCGTTACAATTAGATCCTTGTTAATAAAACATCTTGTGCACACAGACCTCCGTCTCCAACCACCTCAAACAAGATTGCAGTTGTAGTCTAATAAAGTGTCTTTGCTCTGATTCGATCGCTAATAAAGTTGCTCATTTACATTAATTAAGTTCTGGTTGTGTCCAAGTGTATAACACTCTGCTCTGGATACATTAAAAATGTTCAGAAAACGCCAGTTATCCATATTTTTTTTCAAAGAACAAACCGTTCTTTTTTTTTTTTTCCAATTTAAAGTTTATTCAAGTTTTTTTTTTTGCAAAACAAGAGGGATACAAAAGGAAAAAAGGGAAGAGAGAAAAAACAAAACAAAAGGGGGAACACTTACACAAAGCATCATCTGAGAATAGTATATAGAGAATGTACATTTCCTAACATCATATTTTAGAAGTATTTCAAACAAAAGTTTAGGGGAAAATTGTTGCCGCCGCCACCTCCCATAGGTACCATGGGTCTCTTTTAGTGCTCATACGACCCTCCACCGAATAAGCAATGCCATCCAGCCCTTTTAGATCATTAAGGCGGTCAGTGATTTCCCTAATCCCCGGAATCTCTGAAGATCGCCATCTGGATGCCAGGCGAGTGGTCACCACCGTCAATATATGGGCCAACAACTTCCGAAGAGGGACCGAGAGACTGGAGGGAAACATTTGTAACAAGCACAATTCTGGAGTGATCTCCACTGTCCTGGGGACCACCCTGTATATAATGCTACTCACATCTCTCCAGAACGTCCGGAGAAGTGGACAGGTCCACCATATGTGAAAGAAGGTGCCTCTCTGTGATTCACATCGCCAACACACATCTGAGGAGCCTGGTGTCACATGCCTTCCCCTATCTGGAGTGATGTACCAGCGATAGAGCAACTTTTTCCTCGCTTCCATAAGGGAGGCACATCTAAATTTGCCTTTATCAAATGCGAGACAGCGCGTCCACTCTTCGGAGGACAATTCCCTGCCGATGTCTCTCTCCCACATTCTCTGGAACCTCTCCCTATGATGTAGGGTGGGCTTAATCATTAATTGGTAGCAAGACGCCAATACATGGGAATTAGTGGTATGGTCCACACAATAGGATTCAAATGTGGACATAGTCGGGCTAGGAATGCACCTAGGGCTCCTGAGGCAGAGAGATAAGAGCAGAGTTGCCTATAAGGGAATCGAAAATCTTTCTGTGCAGAGAATTTAGCCTGAAGTTGTTCATAAGATAAGATATCTTGTGGAGAGAACAGCTGACCCAGTCGAGAGACTGAGAAGGAACGCCAGATATGGGGATTAAATGTTGGTATTAACTCTTTAAAAACCCTAATTGGTGTGGCCATGGAGAAGGGGTGTGTGGCCGTCAGGTGCTGGCGCCACCTATCCCAAGTCTGTATTAGTAGGGTAGCACTCGGCATCAAATGTGGTTTATGGAGGCGGCGTGCTCTTGCGAGCCAGAAGATAGTATCAGCGGCATAGGGAAGGAATTGAGGACCCAGGAGGCCTGCCCAACCTGGGAGCACCGCTCCTGACAACAGCCTACCCACAAGCGACAATATCGCAGCTGAATAGTATAGTTTAAGATGTGGGAGGCCTACCCCCCCAAATCTTGCGGTAGGTGTAACGTAGACATCTTCACTCTGGGTCTCTTATTTCGCCGCACAAACCTTGATAAGATTGACTGAAGGGTATTAAAGAAGGATGGTGGTGTCGCTATCGGGAGTGCTCTAAATATATACAACAGTTTAGGAAGAAGCATCATCTTAACAGAGGCCATTCTTCCCCACCACGATATCTCAGTTTTTGACCATTGCGAACATAAAGCTCTAGATTGGGCAA
This sequence comes from Leptobrachium leishanense, assembly GCA_009667805.1. Taxonomy (NCBI): domain Eukaryota; kingdom Metazoa; phylum Chordata; class Amphibia; order Anura; family Megophryidae; genus Leptobrachium; species Leptobrachium leishanense. The sequence goes on from CM019071.1 coordinate 120,490,650, forward strand.
CAAGCGGATGATAATTAAGGAGGAATAGGTCTTGTTTATTAAAAGCAATTTTTATCCCCAAATAGGTCAGATATTGAGATCGCCACTCATAGTCGTATGTCTCCTGTAGTGTATTAAGTTCAGACTGTGGGACTGCGTAAGTGAGAGCCTGCGTTTTCCCCATGTTTATTTTGTGCCAAAATACTCTAGCATAGTCATTCAGTATCTGATGGAGGCGTGGGAGAGACTCAGTCGGGTTAGTCAGCGTCAATAAGATGTCATCTGCAAACAAGCTAATGGTACAAGACGAGGGGCCAATGGGAACTCCAGTAATATTCGAGTCCTGTCGTATCGCCTGAGCCAATGGCTCCAGAGCCAAGGCATATAGGAGCGGTGACAGGCGGCAGCCCTGTCTCGCTCCATTCGAAATCGGAATGGGCCGAGACATGAAGCCAGCAGTCAGCACCCTCGCCACAGGATTAGAGTAAAGAGCCAATATCGCCGTTATAAAGTCAGGGGGAAAATGAAATTTTTGGAGAACATGTCTCATATATAACCAATTAATGCGGTCAAACGCCTTCTCAGCATCCAAAGACAATATCAAAGTCGGTGTGGAGAGGTACGTAACCCGTTCTATTAAGTTCAGAAGTTTATAGTGTTAACAGTTCCCTGTCTATTTGTGATAAAGCCTACTTGGTCATCACATATGAGATGGGGGAGGAGGTGCGACAACCGAAGGGCCAAGACTTTCGCATATAATTTAGCATCCACATTGAGTAGAGATATAGGTCAATATTTAGCGCAGGAAGACGCCGGAGGAGTGGATTTCGGAATGGTGACAATCGTGGCTACTAGCCACTCCGGCGGCGTCTGTCCCGAGGAAAACACAGATCGGAACAACGTCAATATATGGGGGGTTAATATAGTCATATAGGATTTGTAATATCGGGCTGTAAAGCCAATCCGGGCCCGGAGCTTTCCCCTCAGGCAGGGCCTTAATCGCATCAGATATCTCCAAGGGGGATATCGGGGAGGAGAGGGACCGCTGCTGATCCTCAGTAAGGGACGGTAGGCCTATTTCCTGAAGGAAGGGTACTATGTCCTGTATGGTGGGTTGATGAGTATTTTCATCATCTTTCAAGTTGTATAGCTTAAGATAGTACTCCGCGAAGCAATCTGCAATATGTTGCGGTTGATGGCGAGAACCACCCGCTGCATCTACCATGGTACCAATCCTCGACGCTGCCGCTCGCGCTCGCAGTCGATTCGCTAGCATCTTACTAGGCCTATTGCCATAGATATAGTATTTGGCCCTGAGTCGGCGCGCAGCCCACACGTAATCCCGCTTGTCTAAATCTAGCAGTTGTTTGCGCAAATCCATTAATTCAAACAGCAGCTGATCAGTAGGCTGCAGTTTATGTTCGGTAGTCTTCTGGTCTATCTGCTGCAAAAGGTCCAATCTGTGGGAATGATGCAGGCGTTTAAAGTGGGAGCCCCATTTAATCAACACACCCCTAACTACTGTTTTGTGTGCTTGCCATAATATGGGAGGACTAATCTCCGGTGTGAGATTTTCTGAAAAATAGTGAGTCAGAGTGTGTCGCACATCCTCCACCACCTCGGGACGCGACAGCAGGGAATCATTCAGACGCCAAGTCGAATTACCTCTTGTGGAGTAAGAGTCCGCCAACTGTAAAGTCACCGGGGCATGGTCTGACCAGGATATCGGTCCTATAATACAGTCCTGAATCCCACGTAACCCCTCCCCCCTGGTCAGAAAGTAATCCAGCCGGGAGTATGTCTTATAAGCTTGAGAGAAAAAAGAATAGTCAGTCTCCCCCAGATGGAACATTCGCCACACATCATAAAGCCCAAATTCCGAAAGCAATTTGGTCCGGGCTCGTAGCTGTGCCCTTTGTCGGTTAGTGGCAGAAGAAGAAGAGTCTAGGACGATATTAAGGTCTCCGCAGATCACGAGATTGCCCATTTGAGTCTCTGTCAATTTAATCAACAGGCGTCTAAGAAACTGGGTCTGGTCAGTGTTGGGACAATAAACATTCACTAATGTGTAAAGCTGATGGTTAATGTCACAAATCAGTATTGCATAACGCCCGTTACTATCCAGAATCACGCGGCGCAATGAGAATGACACCCCATCATGTATTAATATAGATACGCCTCTTGATTTTGTTGGGGACGTGGCATGAAACTGGGTCTTATAATGAGGGACATTCAGTCGTGGATGGTCAAGTCGCCTAAAGTGGGTCTCCTGAAGACAGAGTACATCGGGCGTCTCCTTCTTAATATCTGCGTATAGGGAATGCCGTTTATGGGGGGCATTCAGCCCCTTAACATTTAGGGAGATTATTTTCATGAAAGATAAAATCCCTCTCTATGAAGGGGAAATGTGGCTTAATGGTATTATTACTCCTAGAGCCTACAAATATCGTTCTACTATTCAGAGTTTTGTAAGGGAAGGAATGAGCAGCACACTCTCCACAGCTGACGAGGGGAAAGGAAGAGAGAATCAACATAGACCAAGTCAACAGGACCTGTAACAAGAAAAAAACATAAAAATAGCCAAAAATATATACAATAAATCTCCTGGACCCTACTAAAACCGTACGGTCAACCCCTTCGGATAGGGGGGAGAGAGGGGGAGTCTCCATACACATGTCCGGTGCCTCACGTGGGACCCATCGAGCAGTCCCAAACATGTTCCAAAGTATTTACTCAGTGAAGAACGCCACGGCGCCCAACCGTCCAAAAACAAATACCTCTAGGAGTCCTCCAAGACTAGATCGTAAGGAAGGCCAAAAATGGCAAGGCAGATCTCCATACACATACCACCATTATTCCATCTCCGATATCACTTAACCCTGTGCCAGTCTGGGGAGACTTTCGATGGAGATGAGGTCTCTTTCTGTGGCGGGGTATATTCCTCCAACAGGTTCCACTCGACCAACATTTTCATCCCCTCAGAAACCGTGTACATGACATGAAGAGCTCCTTGGTGCCAGAGAAGAAGTTTTACCGGAAAGCCCCACCGATATTGTATTTGACGATTCCTCAATATTTTCGTAACCGGGAGAAATTCCTTGCATTGGGCCATGGTATATGCCGAGAGATCTGCGAAAAATAACAGCTCGGCGTATGGTGCTGGCAACGGTGACAGTTTACGGGACGCAGCCATCAATGCGTCTTTTACGTGATAAAAGTGTACACGTAAGATGGTATCTCTGGGTGCTGCGGGTGGCAGGGATTTTGGTTTAGGAAGACGATGTGCTCTATCGAGCTGGAATTGCTCACGGGACATGTCTGGCAGAAGCACCTGGAATAATTCGTACAAATAATCTGTTAGAGCTTCTTGTCGCACTGTTTCAGGTATACCCCTTATTCTAATATTATTGCGTCTTGATCTGTCCTCTATATCAGCCACCTTACGAAGAAGCTTTTCATGGGATTGTTTGATGGACGTGTGTGCGTCTATCAGCTCGTTGTGAGCTAGACACAACTCATCCGTTTTAGTCTCTACCTGCTCAACGCGATCACCCAGATCCCTTATGTCCCTGTGGATGTCAGCTGTGATGGCTCGGAAGTCCGCTTGAATAGTTGTCCTAAGGTCTTGTAGGAGCGCCTGAATCTGTTTCTCCGTGGCCGAGGTAGAGTGAGAGCTGTCTCGCAGCTGTACGTCCTCTGCATCGCCCATGCAGTCCAATGAGGATCCCGGGAGCCGCCATCTTGGATCTCGCGGCGTTTCAATTTTTGTACTGATCTGCCTTGGTCCGGTGCTTTTGGAGCCTTAGGAGGTGGCATCTTGTTCCCTCCTGCCTCTCTGAGGGTTCAGTGGTCTCCGATGCCTCCAACAAGTGAGGTAAAGTTGCAGGATTGTTAAAACGGCCGGGCGCCGCTGCGGAGCTCAGCTCACTCGCGTCCGCTCGTAATGGCCGCCGGACACGCCCCCCAAACCGTTCTTTTATAGGTCAGCAAAGTCGACTCTTTAGGGATTATTCAGAGAGCACCGAATTGCCCATGAAACTGCACCGAACAGTGAATTTCCCTGTATGCAGGGGCGTAACTACCAGGGTGTAGAGAGTGCCAACGCACCTGGGCCCTTGAGTCCGGGGGGGGGGGCACACTCACCTGCTTGGGGGCTTGCCTATATTTTATATAATTCTTTTTTAAATTTATTTTATACTTATGTGTGAGTTTTACTTTGGAGCTCTGTGATACCCTCATACATACCAGATATTACTGTGAGCTTTATTGCTGTGGAGCTCTGTGATACAATCACACATACCGCACATTACTGTGAGTTTTATTGTTGTGGAGCTCTGTGATACCTTCATACACACTGCATATTACTGTGGAGCTCTGTGATACGCTCATACACACCGTACATTGCTGTGAGTTTTATTGCTGCGGGAGCTCTGTGATACACTCATACACAGCACACATTACTGTGAGTTTTATTGCTGTGGAGCTCTGTGATACCTTCATACACACTGCACATTGCTGTGGAGCTCTGTGACACGCTCATACACATCGCACATTACTGTGAGTTTTATTGCTGTGGAGCTCTGTGATACGTTCATACACACCGCACATTGCTGTGAGTTTTATTGCCGCGGGAGCTCTGTGATACACTCATACACACTGCACATTACTGTGAGGTTTATTGCTATGGAGCTCTGTGATATACAAATAGTGCACATTACATTAAAAATGGGATGGACTAAAGAGGTCATAGTGGACCTGGAAAAAATAGGTCACTGATTGTCTGGAGGCAACATTGTGGACCTGAAGGGGAGCAATGCATGTTGACTGGAGGGGGGGACGACAAAATATGTTTTTGCCTAGGGTGGGGGGGGGACCCGTCATGGTTCCTGCAAGGGACCAGGAAATAAAATTTGACATTTCACTTAGAAATTAAGTAAACTTACTAGGGTTCACTAGCACAAAAGGAGACCGCACCGCAAGTTTAAATGTGAGTTTTACACATACAGGCCGATTCCAACCAAGGCATTAATGGCTAACTCCAAATGGAAAAATTGTGTGCGAGTCGTTTTCTATTTGCAGCTCGTCATTAACATCCATATTCTGACCGAGCCGCTATGTCAGCAGGTTGATTCGTCATACTCGTGAGTTGCTTTAGGGTAATGACAGAGGTTAGCTGTTATCAGCTGCTGAATTCCATAGGAATCCATGGAACAAGACGCAACCTGTCTCGGCTCTATATATTTTTTTGTAAGTATCTGTTTATTGGTTTTTCAAATAAGGACATATAGACAAATAAACATTGCTGAACTCGCAGGTTCCTTGAGAATGATAAACAGCAGGATAAGGACACGCAGGTCTCGTATGAAGCAGCATTGCGAATATAAACTACAGTATGTAATAAAGGGAAGGAGGGGGAGAGGGAACAGAAAGAGGAAACAATAAAATTATGTACCAAGTGGCCTTGTCCAATGTCTCGGAGGTCAGAACCAAACAAAAACACCATTTTAGTCAGGGAGGACCAGTAGCGCCCGGAAGGCACTGGTCGGGGACCTAAGAATTCAATTAGATAGCTGAGTATTGGGGCATACGGTCAGATGCGCTGTATGTTAACTGCTCTACAGAATGGAGTTCTTCCATGCGAGTGAACCAGAGGGAGAGAGGTGGGGGGGTGAGTTGTTTCCAGTAAAGGGGTATTAAGGCCTTGGCAGTATTCAGAACGCGGATATCTAGTGTACGTTTGTAAGAGGCTATGGAATAACCATTATTATGTAGTACCAGCGCAGCCGGGGTAAATTCTGGTGGGGGATCAGTAAATTCTTTAAGTATGTCATGTATCCTGGACCAGTAAGGTCGAAGTATCGGACAATCCCACCAAATGTGGAGCATGTCACCAAGTGCCTCATTACATCGCCAACATTGCGCAGGGACCTGTGGGTCATCATAACGAGAAATTTTGTCTGGGGTACGGTACCATAAGCTAAGGACCTTATATGCTGTTTCCTGAGACCTGGAAGAAGTGGAACAGTGATGCGTCAGTTCACAGATCTTAGACCATTGATCGTCTGTTAGTACAATGTTTAACATGGATTTCCATTTTCCCATGTATGGTGGTGGTGTGTCCGAGGCCGCGTCCCTGAGTAGTGAGTAAAGCAGCGACAGACCATGAGAGAGAGGCCCCGTGTTGCAGCACAATCTCTCAAATGGTCGCAGCGGCCGTCCCAGTTGATGTTTCTGGGGGATACCATCTAGGAAATGTCGAATCTGAGCATAATGAAATGAGTGGAGGAATGAAATGGGTCTGTCTTCCATCAAGTCAGTTAGTGGTCGGCGCGTTGAGGCGTGGAAAAAGTGCAATATGCGTGGTGTGGAGGCTGGGACCAGTCGTCTAACAGAGTGGGGATCTAATCCAGGGAGATAATCTCCATTATGTATCATCGGAGACATGGGGGACGGAAAGGAAGACAGGCCGAATTTAGTCGCAGTCCTGCGCTATATCTCGTAACAAGTCGCTTTTACAAATGGTGAGGAATTGGCCAGTCTCCTGCCCTCAGTTGATGTCAGCAGTCTCCCTACTAGTTCCTGTTCCACCGCTCTCCATAATTTAACTGACCCTTCCCTCGACCATTCCACCACCCTTTGTAGGTGACAGGCCTGATGGTAAAAACTAAAGTTGGGCAGGGCCAATCCCCCTGCTGCTCTCGATCTAGTGAGTACCTGGTAACTCAGTCTGGGGCGCCCACCCCTCCAAATAGAATTGGCCACCATAGTCCGAAGGGATGTTAAGAACGTCCTGGGAAGATCCATAGTGATCGTTTGTAGCAGGTATAAGAGTCGTGGTTGGACATTCATTTTGACCATTGAAATGCGGCCGGGCCAAGAAACATGTGGGTAATTCCAGGTAGCTAGGTCGCGTTGCAGGGTTTGAAGGAGTGGTGGGAAATTATCTTGGAAGAGGCGGGAACCCTGCAAAGAGAGCCAAATGCCCAGGTATTTAATTTTATCAGTTGCCCACGGGAAAGCAAAGTGCGGTTGTAGAGCTTGGGCTCTGGAGTCAGGGACCAAGACATTGAGAATATGTGATTTTAGGAAATTAATTTTAAGATTGGAAAGTCTGCCATACTCCTTAAAGGTCGTCATGACTCCCAGCAGGGACACCTCTGGTTCTGTCACAAAAAACAGGAGGTCGTCCGCATATGCCGCCACTTTATGTTGCTGAGAACCCACCTTAACCCCCGTTATATTAGAATTCGTCTGAATGACTTCTAAAAACGGCTCCAAGGTCAACACAAACAGCAGCGGTGAGAGGGGGCACCCCTGGCGAGTACCATTACGAATGGTGAATGGGGCCGTAAATACCCCATTGACCACATACACGTGCAGTTGCATCCCCGTATAGCGCTCCTATCCAAGCGCGGAGATTAGGGCCCAGGCCGATATGCATTAAGGAAAGGGAAATAAAGTCCCAGTCTACCCTATTGAAAGCATTCTCCGCGTCCGTGGATAGGAGCGCCAGTGCTTGAGATGAGCGGCGAGCGTGGTGCATGAGCTGAAGGGTCCGCATGGTGTTGTCCCGGGCCTCTCGGCCAGGGACGAACCCCACTTGGTACGCATGGACAAGATTAGGAAGGAAAGGTTTAAGCCTCTCAGCCAGAACCTTCGCGAACAGCTTCAGAACGCAATTCAATAAAGAAATGGGTCGGCAGCTGGAGCAAAGGTCAGTATCCTTGCTTTCTTTTGGTAGTAACGTTATATTTGCACTCAAGGTCTGAGAGGGAAGACAGTGCCCTTCTGCCAAGTCGTTATAGGCCATCAGGAGATGGGGAGAAAGAATTGCTGTGTAGATTTTATAATATCTAACGGGGATGCCATCTGGGCCAGGACTTTTACCAGTTTTAGAGGATTTAAGCGCCAAGGCCAATTCTTCTATGGTTAAAGGGCTATCCAAGAGATCAAATGTTTGACAGGATAGTCGTTTAGGGGAGTATTTACCCAGATAGACCATAATGTCAGAGCGTTTGCGGGCCTGATCCTGGGGGTCAGTGGTCCCCCGTAGGTCGTAGAGCGCAGTGTAATAATCCCGTACAAGCTGAAGTAATTTTTCTGGCAATCTTTGCGTTATGCCCTGTGTGTCGCGCAGTTTAGCGATGTATGTAGCCGAGCGTCTTTTAGCTATCATTCGTGCTAACAGTCTCCCACTCTTGTCCCCGTGTAGATGGAAAAGGGCCTTTGAGCGCATATACGATCTATGGTAGGTCAAGTTTAGAAGTGTATTTAAAGATCTTCGCAGCTCAGTTAGGTGGGCCATGGTGTCAGGGTTACCTTCCCGCTTGTGGTCGGAGGAGATCTGGATATCTGTTGGTGGAGGTCTTGTATAGCAGCTGTAAGACGTTTAGCCTGTTCAGCGCCCTTGCGGATGAAGTATCCTCTGATCACGCATTTATGTGCCTCCCATACCATTGGCGAGGCCACTTCACCTGAGGCGTTCTCCTCAAAGAAATCCTAGAGGACCTGCCGTCCCTCCTCAGCCACAAGCGGGTCAGATAAGAGGGAGTCATTGAGGAGCCAATTAGGCGTAGTCGGCCTGAACATGGGGGAGCATAATGTGATGGACACCGGTGCGTGGTCAGACCATTTGGCAGTACCTATCGTGGCACTACGCAGGGCAGAGAGATGGTATTGAGGGATAAATAGATAGTCAATCCTGGAATAAGAGTGAGAGGAGTGCGCGTAAAATGAAAAATCCTTGCCCGTGGGGTGTAATGTGCGCCAGCAATCTGCAAATCGGGATGCATGCAAGGAGTTACGACAGGAGCGTAAAATGTGCAATGGGATTGATGAGCAGCCCGCAGACGTGTCCCAGAATTGTTCTAAAGGCATGTTCAGGTCACGTCCCATCACAACTATACCCTCAGCAAAGTCCCTGAGTATGCGTAGCGTGGTGGAGATGAACTTGTGGGGCATAGCAGTTGGCAAAAGTGTAAACCTGATCCAAGATCTGACCCTTAACGAAAACAAAGCGTCCTCCCGCATCAGTCACGGAGTCCAGTAACTGAAACGGGATACGCCTATGAAACAGGATTGCAGTCCCTTTAGATTTAGCCTCAACATTATGACTATAGAAGCCTAAGGGGTAGTAAGAGTTTGTTAGAGTAGGTGCCTTCCCATCCTGAAAATATGTCTCCTGTATAAACACTACTGAGGCCTTCTGGGATCGAAAGTCTCGCATGGCATGGGAACGTTTTTCAGGAACATTTAGACCATTTGCATTAATGGAAACAATGATTAAATCCGCTGGTGTCAGTGGTGAGCTGCGGACATTTGTCATATCTAAATCCTCAAGGGGGGGAGGGAAAAGGAACAGAAAACAGGGGAACCTATATACAGTCACAAAGAGGTGATGAGCGGCGGGTGCGGTAATGGCACTGGTGAAAACACCAGATGATGATCGCACTCTACAAAGCAGCCAACCTCGGCAGGTACGCAATTGGGCACCAGGCGGAACTGACAATCAATACAATAAATGAGAAATCAAACAGTGAGGAGTAGCATAACAACTCATAAAGCAGTAAATAAAAACATTTTCGGCAAGCGCATTTGTGTGAGTAGGAGGCTTAAGGCTCGCATTAACAGCGCAGGCGAACCTGACTGGGTTCCAGGTGGAGGGAAGACCCTTCTGCATGATCAGTCCGGCCTGATTGCACGTCAAAAGACCGTTCTATGAAGGTGACAATGACATGTCCTTATCTGGGCGCACCGGTGCGGGTGTTCCACAACGGTCAGGGATCTTCGCCAGTCTCAGCGTCAATGGGTAGTCCCCAGGCGAGGTGGTAAGAGGACAAGGTGGCCTTTTGGAGCAGTCCAGCGGGAGGCCATATGAAAGTTCGGGTAACAGGGTTATGTAAGAGGCGGCTGAGGCATAGGAAACCTTGATCTGTTAACAAGGGGCAATCCAGGCATGTGTAAGCCAACCAAAAATATCAACCAGGTCTGCTGGCAGTCCTATGCGAAAAAACGGATAGAGCAAAAAGAAAAGGGAGCAACATACCAAGGCACTGCGCATTCACTGGTCGACATGTAACTGTCCAGTAGGGTCCGACGGCAGAGCCGGGGACAAAAATCCAGCCAGGAAAAGTCTAGTAATGAGAGTAGGGTGACTCTAGTTTACATCCGAGAGCAAGTACGTCTCCCTGCTTGCCCACGACTTCTCCCAGGCTGTTGTGGAAGAGGAGTCTGGCGTGAGCCACGGGCAGCCTGATTATACAGTGCAAGAGGGTCCGGCCATTCAAACTGCACCGGTGGTAGTTGAAGGTTAGTCTTTAAGGCCGTTACAGCTTCCGGGGACTGCAAGATATGAGTGTCTTGATCTGAGAGGACCGCCAGGCCGGTCGACGTGTGCCAGCGGTACCATAGCTGTTGGTCACGCAGAAGCGAAGTGAAGGGCTTTAAGGCATGTCTATAAGCCAGGGTCGCCGGCGACAAGTCTGGGAACAGTTGGAGCTCAGTCCCTTCATAAGAGAACTGTGTAGCCTCCCGAGCTTTACGCAGTATATCTTCTTTAAGGCTAAAATCATTTAGGCAGCAAATCGCGTCTCTTGGCGGGCTCCCAGGAGGGCCTCGAGGTCTGAGGGCTCTATGAGCCCGGACAAAATCAATGGTCGTGGAATCAGGCCTGTCCAGCAGCGAATTGAAAATTGAGGAAAGCATACCCGTTAATTGATCAGCAGATCCACGTAGCCTAAGATTATTGTGGCGTCCTCTGTTATCCAGGTCTGCTAGGTGGAGGGCCATGTTGCGAAGTTGGGTAGAACTCAGTTGCAGAACCGATGTAGACACTTCTTGGGCCAACCGCAATGAGTCCGACCCCTGTTCCAACATGTCTACCCTATATGTGAGGCCCTGTATATTCTGGCGCACGTGCTGCAGTTCCGCCATGATGGAGGAGCGGAGTTCTGCATTAGCCTCCTTCAAGTCCACTTTTGTGGGTAAATTGCGAAGAGGGGGAGCCAGACAGCCGGGTCCGCCGATGCAGCCTCACCAGTGCCCGCCAACGGAGTCAGGGAGGGTTCATTTTCAGCCTGTGTCCTCACCTCATCCGCCATCTTGTCTGGTGACCCCGCCGGGAGATCCATGAGTCCGATTAAAAACCGGTGCAGGGATGGGGTATCTGCCGCCCGATCGGGTCCCTGGGGCTTCAGCGTGCCAGGGGTCTTGTTTGTTTTCCCCATAGCCAGTCAGGGTGTGCAAGATAGCCGTGTAGTGCTGGAGTCTAAGCTCCTCACTCACGCAGCCATTCAGGATGTCTCCCAAGCCACGCCCCCGTCTCGGCTCTATAGGAGCTTGTGCGAGTGGGGTCATGCTCGAACGTCAGAAAGGTTTGCAGAAGAACACTGGGAACTATTGGTTTTCAATGTCCAGCAGTGTATGGAGAGGGGAAGAGGAGGATCGCACAGCTCTCTTTATCAAGGGATCTGGGTATGTATGGGATTTTTACACTGGGCTCAAATTATTGTGTTAAGTGATTTCGCTTGTGCACAAAACACCAGGGTTTAGAAAGTTATTCATTGCTGAATCATGACTGATGCAGTAAGAGTTCAAACACAGGCAGATAATAAACAGGGAAAACGCAGGAGAAACAACTACCAAGCACCTTCGCCCCTGTGAAGGGGGATTAATAGGGTGCCATGTTTGTGGACGAACCCATGTCCCGCCTTCTCGATACCTTCTCATGCCTCTGTATGGCACAGGGGAGTGAAGGTTGTAGGGGGTGTATCCTGGGGGTGTATTCCTGGCGCAACCTGATTATGTCCCCTTACCGGAGGCCCTGTCCCCTGCTGTCCTGAGCTTGCCCATGGAAGGCCCCGCAGGACACCAGGTGCTGCGCTTGGGACCCTGGTGAGAGTGAGACCCAGCACAGTGTGAATGGAGGAAGAGGACCATGGCCACATGCTGCACTGGGTGAGAAGCCAGACTGCCGTGGCTCAGTGAAGCGTGGCAAGTGATGCAAGGATCCGCGTCGCAGTCGGCCACTTGGCAGGGATCCCCGGTGAGTCCTCACAGGAACGAGCCAGCCAATAGGAGGCAGGCAATGGCAGCCCACGGCAAGTGGGTATGACAGGTGCGCACTTTAAATAACAAAACGTCTTAAATCCTAAATACACCGGGCCATCCTGGAGGGAGCAGCGTCTGCATGGACATCAATTTGGTGGCAATGAAAATATAAGGGGTTAATCAAAGCAAGCCGAATTGGCCACTGAATTGCAACGAACAGGGAATTTTCCCGTACAGTGCAATTTCGTAGCCATTTGGCTATACAAAAAGCTGGCGAATTGCCAGCAAAACTACAGTGACCTTCGACGGCAGTGAAATTCCCCATAGAGAAGCAATGGTTAATCTATTCAGAGACACCAAACAGCAGGAACAAATTGGCAAAATGCCCTGATTTACAGTGGTTGCATTCGACAGGTATACACAGGTGAATCCCAAAGGTTTCAATGTAAAAAAAAAACTCCGTTTTTATTAAACCGTTTATTCTTTTCATTTGCAGTGAAAAGTCTGTTTATTAATTTATTTTTAAGAATTTTTTTAGGCATTTTTTCGGGATTTTTTCAGCAACATTTTTTATTCCGATTTTTTTTAAAATGCCGTTTTTTTTTTATTCTGTAACAGACCTTATTATTGTTATTCATAGGACCGTATACATTATTTCCGGGCATTTTCATGCATTATTTTTGTTTAAAACGGGTCTTAAAAGTTGATCTCCCCTCACCCTTTTTTCAGCTTTTTTCACAGGCATTCGACGGTCTGTTCGGCGCCGGCGGGTAGTCAAATGCGTTCGGCGGGTTTGCACCCCATGCGGCGGTTTATCAGATTGATTTGGCGGGTCGATTCGGCGCACTTCGGGGACCCTGAGGTGAATGCTGAATTCGCAGTTAAGGTCGCCGAAGGAGAGCGGAGAATGTCGCTGAAATTTCAGGGCTCCCTGAATAATAAATTAATAATAGTTGAATCTCAAAGGATTAGAAAAAAAGACGATCAAGGCCATTTCGCCAAGATGTCCGCATCATAATCATCGTTAGCGCTTCTGAGTTTTGCCTTTAAATTTGCCGTCTGAATTTTCTGCGCCGTTTTACATGAAGAGAGTAGAAAAAAAATAATCAAAAACCATCTTGAATGCAGCAGTCGGAGTTTGAACGTCACAGAACCGTACGATGTTCCTCCGACGTTCCTCCGACGTTCCTCCTTAATCTACAAACCTCGCTGTGTTGGTTTTTTTCTTTCCTCTGCAGAGAAACACTGCGCTTTTCAATAGTTTTTCAGACGTGAGAAGAATCATACGGGCTTGAAGTAGCCCTGCTGGGAATTATTCGATGATTCTCTCGCGCGTTCTAGTGGAGAAACACAGCCCTCTGCTGAGGTCCAGCCTCACTGCATCCATCTGTAACCAGCACTACTGGCTATCGCCGCTGTAATAATAATATCAGCTCGTTAGAGATAAGCTTGTTTTAATTTTCGATCTAGCGGGTAATGACATTAGAGAGAATATTAACATTTGGAGACCGTCTCACCGCGAAAAAGAAACAAACCATTAGCTCCGCCAGCCGGAAAGCTGCGACGCTGCCTAGAACCAATGCAGTTTCATATCGGTACGAAAAAAATAAAAAGCTCCGCGTACGGCCCCATCAAGCCATTTCTTCAGAGAGCAACAGGGGGCGCTACGACCACATCTGATTTCTCTTAAATCAGAGTTATGTAAAACATTTCCCTTGCGATAGAGACCGCTGATAAGTAGCCGGTAAGGGTTCGTCGCTAAACGGTGAATTTGGTGTCACTTTACAGAGTCAAATTCATACTTTTAGGTCATAACAGCTGAATTTTTATCGTATTATTTCACTTTTTTGGCATAAAATAATTTTTCAGTCCTCCTATCTACTTAATGGTTGTGATGAATATAAGCATGAATTAAAGGAGATGACTTCTCCGATCAACCAGTACACTATTGGGAAATTTTAGGCTGGTGGTCAATGTCATCCACTGGGTGCGCAGCTACACGACCGATTGGTGGTCACACTGTGGACGACCCAGATCGTACGACTATGTAAGACGGAGTATCGTCCGCTATCAGACACAACCCAGTCACTTTGTACTTCTACATTTAAGCGCTGCATGAACAGGACTCAAAGCTACAGACACTCAGGGTTATTCAAAGAGATCCGAATTGCTGGAGAAAGGTAACCGAACGCTGAAATTCAGCGTACGGTTACCTTTCCTGGCCATTCGGCTATTCTGAGAGCAGGCAGTTCGCCAAATGTTGGCGAATTGCCTGCACATACGGTGCCTGTTCGGTGCCTGTTCGAGGGCAGTGAAATCCCCATAAAAAAGCACTGCTTCGGCTATTCAGAGAACACAAACCAGCAGCGAAAGGTTCCCAAAATGCCCTGCCATTCGGTGGTTTAATTCGGCAGATTTATTCAGGCGAATCCCATAGACTTCAATGTTAAAAATATTCCCGTTTTAATTCAATATCTAATAAACCGTTCATTATAATATTCTGCAGTAAAAAGTCTCTTTATTTTTAGATTTTTTGGGATATTTTAAGCATTTTTCGGGATTTTTTTTGCCAAGAAAGTTTTGCCGATTTATTTTCAATTTTTTTTAAACGTTTGTTCTTTTTTCTGTAACAGCCCTCTTTATTATCATTACCTGGACCTCATATGTAAATTTCAGACATTTTCATTCAGTAGTTTCTTTGCAAACAGCGTTTCACTTTTCAAACATTCAAGCGTACTGTTTTTTTTTCTCACCTCTTTAGTCTGCGGTGTCGACTTTTTCCGGCAGCTGCGCTGCGTGTGATTGGCTCCTGATCGGGTTTTTCCGGCATTTTCGGCGGGTTAATGCAGATATTTTTGCGGGTTTCGGTGTACGTTGTTGAACCTTTATCAGCTAGGAGGTAGGCATGACCAGTTGCAGTGGATGCTTGGACCATAGGTAAGTAAGTGTCTATAAGGGTAGACACTTACTTACCTATGGTCCAAGCATCCACTGCAACTGGTCATGCCTACCTCCTAGCTGATGAAGGTTCAACAAACCTGAAACAGCTGTCCTGGGAGTGGCTTTGACCAGTTGCATAACCTTATCTTTACTACAAAACCACAGTGTGGCATAGCATTGATTTTAGGGTTCTGTGTAATAACAGATCCAGGATGCATAAAAGTGATACAGAGGTCATTTGCATATCCTACCCAGAATTCCTTGCTGCATATGGGGAATGTTGCACAGGAGCTTTGGGATGCAATTCTTTGAATTGCTGTGATGTGCAAGTGGCGTCCGCAATAATAAACACACACTTATTATAGTGTGGAGGCTTTTTATCTCACTTTTAGTCCTTCACCACAACCCTTATAGACACTTATTTATATATATATATATATATCTGACGATTGCGACAGGCTTAAGCAAGGTATGATCATATTTTGTGCACTGAATCCCCATCATTTATTCCCTTAGTCAGGTATTTGAATTTTTGCAAACTGTCAGGGTTATTCAAAGAGCTCCGAATTGCTTGAGAAACGCTGAAAACCTTTCCTGGCCATTCGGCTATCCAGAGAGCAGGCAATTCGCCAAATCCTGGATACGGTGCCTGTTCGAGGGCAGTGAAATCCCCATAAAAAAGCACTGCTTCGGCTATTCAGAGAACACAAACCAGCAGTGAAAGGTTCCCGAAATGACCTGCCATTCGGTGGTTTAATTCGGCAAGTTTATTCAGGAGAATCCCATAGGCTTCAATGTTAAAAATATTCCCGTTTTAATTCAATATCTAATAAACCGTTCATTATAAAATTCTGCAGTAAAGAGTCTCTTTATTTATAGATTTTTTTAGGATATTTTAAGCATTTTTTTTTTTTTAAAGTTTACTTCTTTTTTCTGTAACAGCCCTCTTTATTATCATTCCCTGGACCTCCTGTGTAAATTTCAGACATTTTCGCTCAGTAGTTTCTTTGCAAACAGCGTTTCATTTTCACAGATTCACACAAACTATTTTGCTAATTTATTCACCTCCCTCGTCTGCGGTCTCGGCTGCTTCGGCTGTGTTCGGCTCCTGCTCGGGCTTGGTTTTCGGCAGGTTAATCCAGATGTTTTTGTGGCTTTTCTGCGTGCATTCGCTGGGTTTTGCGGTTCGTTTTCGTCGGGTTTGCGACAGCTTTTCCCTGCAATTCGGGGACCCTGTGGTGTTTGAAGAATACACCGCAGGGTCGCCGAAATGGAATCGGCAAAAAGAACCGAATTGAAGAGAACGAAAAGTCACCGAACGTGCGGTGACTTTTCGAATCTCTTTGAATTACCCTGTGTGTTTTTTGGCTATAGAACATGATGGAAGAATGTGGTCATTGATATGGAGTGCTCTATTTTTGGTGTTTTACATCTTCCCTTGCTGGGAGATTAGTCGGACCTATACATGGACAACTACACATGACCAGTTAGTCTTACGATTAAGGTTGCTGTGGGTGACCAGCTTTATTGTTCCAGATACACGGCGTGCTGTATTCTAAGTCAATATGCTACCGGCTCGAGACGACTCCAGGCACTATTCCAACTGAGCTGCAAGCTTTACACGCAGGCTTAGCATCAGCAGCTCCTTACTGTTTTTTAAAGACTCCTATACTTTGTATTATATGTATTGGATCTGGTAATAACTGCTCCAAGCAGGGGCGTAACTAGAAATCACAGGGCCCCATAGCTAAATGTTGTATGGCCCCCCCTGCAGCCTAACACCTCCCCCTGCAGTCTGCCCCCCACACAAAAAAATTAACTAATGCCATTGAACAACACAGTATCACAGAGCTGCACAGCAATAAAATTCACAGTAATGTGCCGTGTGTATGAGTGTATTACAGAGCTGCACAGCAATAAACTCTCATGGAAATGGGCAGTGTGTGGGTATAAGCATACACAGAATCTACAGCCGTACACTTTCACAGTAATAGGCATATGAGTATACACAGGAGCCACAACAATATTACAGTAAGGGCTGGGGTGTATGAGCAGGCACAGAATCCACAGCAATATAACTCACAGTAATGGCTGGGGTGTATGAGCACAGAAACCACAGCAATATAACTCAGTCATGGTTGGGGTGTATGGGCACAGAATTCACAGCAATAAAACTCCCAGTAATGTGCGGTGTGTGTGAGTGTAACAGAATCCACAGCAATAAATCCCCAGTAATGTGCGATGTGTGTCAGCGTATCAGAATCCACAGCAATAAAACCTCAGTAATGTGCGGTGTGTGTCAGCGTATCAGAATCCACAGCAATAAAACCCCAGTAATGTGCGGTGTATGTGAGTGTAACAGAATCCACAGCAATAAATCCCCAGCAATGTGCGATGTGTGTCAGCGTATCAGAATCCACAGCAATAAAACCCCAGTAATGTGCGGTGTGTGTGAGTGTAACAGAATCCACAGCAATAAATC
Source organism: Leptobrachium leishanense (assembly GCA_009667805.1). Classification (NCBI taxonomy): domain Eukaryota; kingdom Metazoa; phylum Chordata; class Amphibia; order Anura; family Megophryidae; genus Leptobrachium; species Leptobrachium leishanense. Next base: position 120,508,099 of record CM019071.1, read on the forward strand.
CCCAGCAATGTGCGATGTGTGTCAGCGTATCAGAATCCACAGCAATAAAACCTCAGTAATGTGCAGTGTGTGTCAGCGTATCAGAATCCACAGCAATAAAACTCCCAGCAATGTGCGGTGTGTGTCAACGTATCAGAATCCACAGCAATAAAACTCCCAGCAATGTGTGGTGCGTGTCAGCGTATCAGAATCCACAGCAATAAACCCCCAGCAATGTGCGGTGTGTGTCAGCGTATCAGAATCCACAGAATAAACCCCCAGCAATGTGCAGCGTGTGTCAGCGTATCAGAATCCACAGCAATAAACCTCCAGAAATGTGCGGTGTGTGTCATCGTATCAGAATCCACAGCAATAAAACTCACAGCAATGTGCGGTGTGTGTGTCAGCGTATCAGAATCCACAGCAATAAACCCCCAGCAATGTGTGGTGCGTGTCAGCGTATCAGAATCCACAGCAATAAACCCCCAGCAATGTGTGGTGCGTGTCAGCATATCAGAATCCACAGCAATAAACCCCCAGTAATGTGCGGTGTGTGTCAGCGTATCTGAATCCACAGCAATAAACCCCCAGCAATGTGCGGAGTGTGCCAGCGAATCAGAATTCTTTAATATATATTTTATAGTTACCGGAAAGGACCTTTCTTTGACGAGTGTGGGGGGCCTGGAGACAGCAAGGGGGTCCCTCCAGGCCGCGGAGCACTCTGGGTAGCAGTGGGGTGCCAGAGTGTGCCCGTGGCTTTGATTCCCTGCCAGGGGGGTCCGGATGCCACGCAGGGGGGTGCCCAGTCCTGAATAACGTGAGAGACAGTGTTGAAGGGGAAGTGGCTGCGCGCGTGTGTGTGTGTGTGCAGGTCACGCGGTCCGGCCAGTCAGGTGGTACAGAGACTCAGTACCACCTGACTGGCTGGGCCGCGTGACCTGCGCACGCGCCCAGCCGCTTCCCCTTCAACACTGTGTCTCACGTTCTTCAGGACCGGGCACCCCCCCTGCGTGGCATCCAGGCCCCCCTCATCCCGCGGGCTCGTCCGGGCCTGCTAATCTTCACCGGGCCCCACTCGGCTGCGGGCTCCATAGCGCCCGCGTGGGTCGCTATGACGATAGTTCCGCCATTGGTTCTAAGTGAGAACGCTGAGCTATAGCAAAGTAACTCGTTCTTCTCGTGTCAAGACAGTGTTTAGAAAGGAATGGAGGCCTCTCACAGCCTGGAGTTAAATGATTTTCCTTTTGCAAGATAAATTAACGCGTACTTTTTAATACATTAACAAATCCTTATGTATCTGATCCAGCGGCACAGAGGACAGCACGATCCGCCATGTCTTCTGGCCACAACAAGCAGTGAAATGCTGATAACAAATAGTTCCAAGTATCCTTCCACACTTCCTGCACAACTCGTTTGTGTGATCGCACTCCCACAGAGTCCCTTGGAGCCCAAAAATGTAAATTGTTCCCACTTTCGTTGAGATTCTATGTCTTCAGCATAGCAGTTATACCCTATGGCCCCTATTACAATCCTCGCGCAGCGCATTTGCAAAAACATTTGCGCGGAACGTCGTATTACGACGTTCGTGCAAACGATGCGCGTTAGCGTCTACCGCAATTGACCCTGCGCGAACCCAGCACGAGTGCAAGTGCGTGCGCGCATCCCATACTTACCATTGTCAGCGCAAATGCATTGGAGCGGATGGTATTACGATCTTCGCGCAACGTCGTACGAACGACGTTTGCGCGAAGTAACGTGACGTCTTTGAAAACCTGGTGTTAACTTGCAATCTGAACGTTCTGGCCGAAACTAAATGAATCTGCACAAAAAAAAAAAATACAGCACAGCACAGTTACACATTCTACACATACCCAAACAATAAAATTAATAAATTGTTTAAATTTTTATTTTTGTTGCAGCACATATACGCAGATTGACTTTGACAGGCGCAACAACCGAAACCTAGCAAATGGTGGTTCTTAATTCTGATTGGCTGAATCCCGTGAAAAAACAGTCTGCCCACCGATTCCTGCACGCAACGGTCATTTGCGCCCGGCTTTGCGTGTCGGATTTGCGCTCGAAAAAACATGAAGGCTGAAAAACTGCGCTCGGATCGTAATACCGCATTAATTTGCGTGCGCTAACGTTTTTTTTGCGTGCACAAAAAAAAATTGTAATAGGGGCCTATCAGGGTTATTCGAAGAGATCCGAATGGCTGGAGAAAGGTAACCGAATGCTGAAAATCAGCGTTCGGTTACCTTTCCTGGCCATTCGGCTATCCAGAGAGCAGGCAATACGCCAAATCCTGGCGAATTGCCTGCACATTCGGTGCCTGTTCGGTGCCTGTTCGAGGGCAGTGAAATCCCCATGAAAATGCACTGCTTCAGCTATTCAGAGAACACAAACCAGCAGTGAAAGGTTCCTCAAATGCCCTGCCATTCGGTGGTTTAATTCGGCAGGTTTATTCAGGCGAATCCCATAGGCTTCAATGTTAAAAATATTCCGGTTTTAATTCAATATATAATAAACCGTTCATTATAAAATTCTGCAGAAAAGAGTCTCTTTATTTATAGATTTTTTAGGATATTTTAAGCATTTTTCCGGATATTTATTTATTTTCAAAAAAGTCCGATTTTTTTTTAAGTTTACTTATTTTTTCTGGAACAGCCCTTTTTATTATCATTCCCTGGACCTCATATGTAAATTTCAGACATTTTCGCTCAGTAGTTTCTTTGCAAACAGCGTTTCACTTTTCAAACATTCAAGCAAACTGTTTTCCTAATTTATTCACTTCACTCGTCTGCGGTGTCGGCTTTTTCCGGCGGCTGCGCTGCGTGTGATCAGCTCCTGCTCGGGTTTTTCCGGCGTCTTTGACGGGTTAATCCAGATGTTTTTGCGGGTTTTCGGCGTGCATTCGCCAGGTTTTCGCCGAGTTTTTGGCAGCTTTTCCCTGCACTTCCACAGCCCTGTGGTGCTTGCTTAATACACCGCAGGGTCGCCGAAATGGGAAAGCCGATTTGCACCGAATTGAAGAGAACGAAAAGTCACCGAACGTGCGGTGACTTTTCGAATCTCTTTGAATAACCCTGAATGTTTTCCTCGAGGGGTTCTCCAAAGTGATTATACTAGAAATGCTACATAGTTACAAAAAACACCATTACATTTTTAAAACATTAAAATTATGAAGAAGCCATGTTGTAAAACATATGCGATTTACATTTTCAAGCATACTTGGGTTAAACAATAATACAGAAAATTACTAACAGCAAGAAGATGCCACGTCTAAATACAGAATTATATTACTGCAAACTAACAGAATATTCCCTTTATTTTGGCCTAATTTTCAATTTATTGTTTAGAGAATAAAGCCAAACGTTTCAGTGGATGCACCATAGACGACCCAGTACCAGAATGAGGACCACATAAGCCTCCATTCTTGGCCGTATCGGTCCTTGGCCAAAAAATAATTTCCGGGCTTCAGTCTACCTGAATGGGGACCATTTCCTCTTGTGGTCCAATCAGTTGGCAGCTGCAAGAGGTGAGGTTGGCACCCCTCCAAAAGCAGATCAAGGGTTTTGTACACTGGATGATGCACTGCTCTGCTCCATGAGCCGCCAACCAAATGAACTTACAACAAAAAGCAATCTTATTGTCAGGATCGGGTAACCCCGCTTGCAGACGATAAGCCAACAGACCCCGAACAACCGGTCCTTAGTAATGGCCGGGTTATGGTCAGTAATACTGAGAATGACGAACACAAAGAAAGTGGCGGAGTGCAAAGTAAAACAACCTGCAGAAGGAAGTAACCCACAGCTAGCCGGTCCTTAACCCTTTCGCTGCTGAGGCTTTTCCCGCCCCTATGCTGAGGTCATTTTTACCTGTTTTGCGCATCATGTTTAAACGTGTTTTGAAGGCTTATTTTAGTATATGACCCAGACATATTATATATCGTTCTTTCCGTCAGACTCGGTAGATTCATAATATGTCATTATTATATGTATACGTTATGTCATGTCTGTATATTATAACAAAAAATGCAATAAAATATGTATTTTCAATAATTTACAATGTGTAAAGTGTTTTTTTCCACATTTTAACATGCGAGCAATTGCGGTTATATTTTGTATGGGGTGCGCTTGTTAAAATAATTAGAGATGGGGTCTCGTTACATTTTTTTTTGGGGAAAATGACACTATTTTTAACAAACGCACCGCATACAAAAATCGTTAGTGCAGCATCATTGTTCACATTATAATTGAAATGGGAACAATATTGCTGCATTAACAAACCAAAAAAAATTAAAAAAAAGTGTTTATTTTTTTTTAATTCTTTTTTATTTTTATTTTTCATTTTTTTTTTTTTTACAAAATTTTTCACTTTCATGTTTGGTATCGTTGGAACGGCCATGCTCTGGCCGATCCAACGATACCAAAATTTAACCCCTAGCTGCCACGGATCGGGAGATAGGGAGTTCATTGGAACTCCCTATCTCCACAGTTGGTGGCAGTTAGGGGTTAACTCTAGGACTGGCGTCATCGTGCTACGCACGATGACGCCAGTCCTCTGGGGGAGTTCCCCGAGGCTTGGCCGACATCCAAGATGTCGGCCAGCTCCGGGAAAGGATCGCGAACCGGCGCTTTTCAGCGCCGATTCACGATCCAGCTCCCCAGGGGTTAATGCCAGGCATCATTTGGAAGGGCAGGCTGTGCCCTTCCAAATGATGCCTGGGTTAACCCCCGCAGAGCCGCCGATCGGGAGGGAGAGAGGTCCGAAGGACCTCCCCCCCTCCCTTTCAGGCGCCTCCTCCGCACATGCGGGGGGGCGCCTGAATTAGGTGTCATCGCGCCCCGCGATGACACCTAATTCTGGCGGCTGCTGGTCAAGATGCCGGGCTGACATCCAGGATGTCAGCCCGCACCGGAGGGGCCAGCGATCGGCCGGAACCCGGCCGAACGCTGACCCCAATGGGAGGACGCGCTCAGCGCGTCCTCCGCATACCAGCGGGACTGCTGAGGACGCGCTGAGCGCGTCCTCAGCAGCGAAGTGGTTAATAATGGCCGGGTTAAGCAGAGCAGACAAACAAAAACACACATAGGTAGGGGTTAAGGAAATATAGGTCCGTTTATACTGTGCCAAAATTCAGGGCGCCAGAATACAGGAAAATCGAGACAAGCCGGGATCGTATTAACCAGGAAATCAGTCAGATAGGAATGCAGCAGTAACAACAAGGCACTAGGCATAACTGGAACCACGCTAGGGCAACTTGCTGTGAGAAAGGAAGCCCTTTAAATGGAGCCACAGCACTTCCTATTGGTGCTCAGAGGAGATGCCCTGCTCTGCTATAGGTTCGCTGGTCATATGCTGCGATTGGTTGTCCTTCCTGCATGCTGCGTCTGATTCGCAGGCAGCACCATTCTCTGTCCTGTAGTACACAGTACCCTGGAATAAGGCTTTCTGGATATCAGCTGCTGTGATGACCGCAACATTTCCACGGACATGGGTTGAAGGCGCAACACTTCCCTGGACATGGGCTGAAGACGCAACACTTCCCTGGACATGGGCAGAGGGCGCAACACTTCCCTGGACATGGGCTGAAGGCGCAATACTTCCCTGGACATGGGTCGAAGGTGCAACACTTCCCTGGACATGGGTCGAAGGCGCAACACTTCCCTGGACATGGGTCGAAGGCGCAACACTTCCCTGGACATAGGCTGAAGGCGCAACACTTCCCTGGACATAGGCTGAAGGCGCAACACTTCCCTGGACATGGGTCGAAGGCGCAACACTTCCCTGGACATGGGTCGAAGGCGCAACACTTCCCTGGATATGGGTTGAAGGCGCAACACTTCCCTGGACATGGGCCACCGTGACACTTATGGTTTTGTGACTCACATGGGGATTATAATCCTTCACCGTGGGGTGAACCCCCCCAAAATACGAATTCACCATATTTTAAAAACACACATTTTAGTATATGTGGCAAATCTGCAACTGATCTCCTTAAATGTTCCCAGGTCTTCTCCTTAGATTTTTGGTCTTGTTGGCCTGTAGTCAAATCAGTCATATTCTGAATTATTGATCAGAATTAGTCATACAGGGTTATTCAGAGAGAGGTGAAAAGCAGGAGAATGACTGGAGAAGTGAAAATTCTATGTCAAAATAGCCAAACCAGAAAAATTCTCCTATTTATCTCACTTTCCAAATCAGCTATTTTGACCTAGAATTTTCATTTCTCTAGTCATTCTCCTGATTTTCACCTGTCTCTGATAGTGTTTTTGTATGAAGAACGCAGATACAAATCTTTGGGTCTTCATGATCCCTTGGGACACAAATGTTAATCGTAAACTAAACCATATGCTCAAACTTGGCTCTCGGCTGGATATTTTGAAAATAAATGATACTCAGCCAGTCATTAGGTAAACAGATCCTTGTGGGAAATGTAGTTGCAAAATATCTGGAGGGCCAAGATTGATCACCACTGCCATGTCCCTTTCGACAAACTCAGAAATGATGAAGACATAACAAGGAGAAAAATGTCATCTGCTTATTCCCATTATACCGTGTGAAACAAAACGCAATTAGAGGCTTTGGTTTCTATTAATGGCCATTAAAAGAGTAAGCTCACCCGCCAACATCACGGCACTTCTAGTGAGGGTGAGTCCTATCCAAAAATTAAGCCACAGGCTGCTGTATAGCGAACCATACCTGCTCATGCTGCTTTTCAGTCATGAGGTAGACTGGTGGGCTTTTATTAATGCCCCCCCAGAAACAAATTCGCCTCGGGATAAAAAAAAACAAAGACACCGAGCAGAACATGCTGCAATGATGACCCGGCTGGAGGTACAATAAAACATACATAGTACAGGAGGGGTGAGGTCGCGCCTTTTCCACGATGGGGAGGCTGCAACCACCAAATGTATCTAGCCCAGCAACATGTATAAAACATAACAAGGAGAAAAATGTCATCTGCACTTATTCCCATTATACCATGTGAAACAAAACACAATTAGAGGCTTTGGTTTCTATTAATGGCCATTAAAAGAGTAAGCTCACCCGCCAACGTCAAGGCACCGCTAGTGAGGGTGAGTCCTATCCAAAAATGAAGCCACAGGCTGCTGTATCGCGAACCATAACTCCAGCCAGGTCATCATTGCAGCTGTTCCGCTCCGTGTCTTTGTTTTTTGATCCCAAGGCAGATTTGTTTCTGGGGGGGCATTAATAAAAGCCCACCAGTCTACCTCATGACTGAAAAGCAGCATGAGCAGTTATGGTTCGCTATACAGCAGCCTGTGGCTTCATTTTTGGATAGGACTCCCCCTCATTAGAGGTGCCGTGACGTTGGCGGGTGAGCTTACTCTCTTAATGGCCATTAATAGAAACCAAAGCCTCTAATTGTGTTTTGTTTCACACGGTATAATGGGAATAAGCGCAGATGACATTTTTCTCCGTGTTATGTTTTATACATGTTGCTGGGCTGGATACATTTGGTGGTTGCAGCCGCCCCATCGGGGAATAGGCGCGACCCCACCCCTCCTGTTCTCAGAAATTATGAAACCTTTCATTTATTCTACTAGAGGGGTTATTCAAAGAGAGCCGAATTGGCCACCGAATTGCCTTGAGTGGTGAATTTCGCCGTACGGTGCAATTTAGTGGCAATTCAACTATTCAAAAATCTGGCATTTCGTCAAATATAGGCGAATTGCCAGCGAAGTATTTTTTGATGGTTTCGTTCGACAGGTTTAAGCAAGCAAATCCCATAGATTTCAATGTAATTTTTTTTCCGTTTTCAGTCATTTTTTATTCAACCGTTTATTCTATTCATTTGCAGCAAAAAGTCTCTTTATTATTTTTTTTTTTAAATTGTAGGCATTTTTTGGCAAAATTTTTCATTCCGATTTTTTTTAAAATTGCATTTTTTTCTTATTCTATAACAGACCTTTTTATTGTTATTCATAGGTCCTCATATATTATTAACATGCAATATTTTTTTAAAGGCCTTTTAAAAGGTTTTTTTTTTCTGAACCCCGTAGGGCGGCTGGTCGGCTTTTTTCAGCAGCTGGTCTGGCGGTTTAACAGATGCATTTGGCGGGTTTATAGACGGCATTTTATCGGGTGCGTTCGGAGGATCGATTCAGCACACTTCGGAGACCCTGCGAAGAATGCTGAATTCACCGCAGGGTCAGCGAATTGAGCTCCTCTAAGTGCGCCAAACGAAAAAGCACCGGAATTTCGATGCTCTTTGCATAACCCTATGGGACTAAAAAAAGAACCCCACAGAAAAAAGGCGTTGTGGTTCAAATCGTCTCTGCAAGTTGGCACAGTAACCAATTGAGCTATCTTATCTATTCAAGGATTACAAAGCTCCATCCGTATCACTAACTGTTATGGAGTAGGAGACACATAAAACCTTTCCGTTTCTTTAAACCATAGCAGATCGTTCTTGAGATAAAGTAAAGAGGAACTCTCGCTTGGCTTGAGATGCTTTTGCTGTGTTATTTATTTATTCATAGTATACTGGCATCTACAGCATGCTACTGTCAGTTTACCCTGATTTCCCTCTACCGGCTTTTAGCTTCCAAAAGCCAGGGGCTGACGTCAGGGCAGCTCCTGACCTGTTTAGCTGCGCCAGCCTCTCTGTGGAGCCTGCCAGCCTCATTCATCTTTCAAGGCAGAAATTCATGTTTAATGCCCTTTCTAGATCGGAGATGCTGTTGTACTGAAGAAGAAAATAAAAAGAGAGCGAAAGACCGCTCTAAAACCATCTTAGTTAATCCAGGTCCTATTTACTGTATGTTCATGCAGTAAGAGTTGTATAGAATTGACATCAACGAGGTGACGAGAGCCCTGCAAGAAAATAATGTGCCTTTTACGTGAAAGTTTCTCGAAATTAAGTCCATACCTTTCACGTGTGTATCCATGCAATCAATGTATCCTTCCTGAAGATACTCTATAAATATATGATGGATAAAGCATGCAACAGAGTGAGGCGTCAGATACCTCTCTCACTTGAAAGAATTCCCTTTGGAAACAGTGCCCTACTTTGGAATGATGGGTTGGCAAACAGTTTACCCTACCACTGCTGCTTCCAAAAACACATATGCCAAACCAGGCGAAACGCGTTGTGCTAGCGTGTTTTTAAACTAATATCAGAAGTTGCCAATCGTTAAGAGCGTTCTCTGCTTTGTGTGTGCTTAATTAACTACCTCACTTATAACCTTACTAGTTATGATTATTTTGTTTGGCATCATTGTTAATAAACGATTCAAGAAGCTATTCCAACTAAGGCTGCAACCAACGATTATTTCTATAATCGATTAGTTGGCCAATTATTTTTTCGATTAATCGATTCATTGGATAAAGAAATACTTAAGCAAATTGCATATTTTTCGCACACAAGGTACACGAGCACCTGGTCACAGTGATGGATTGAGGCTGTGTATGCAATTTAAGCCCATGTCTGCTTTCTCCCCAAATGAATGCTGCTACAAGCGCTCAGATAGACCTGATGATGTCAGCACAAAATCAGGGCGAGAACGGGGGGCACTCCACACAGCCTGTTCACTTTAGCTTATTAGAGAGTCTCTTTCCAATAATTGAATGTACAAACTGAGCAGGAGGAGGGTCTGGAGGTGGAGGGCAGTGAATTTGGACAAGGTACTTGACCCGGGTGTGAGAGGGAGTGGGTATGGGCAAATGACTGGACCTGAATGTGGGAGGCAGTTTGTGGGAAGGGACCCGACCAAAGTAGGAGAAAGAGAGTGGAAGCTGCAGACCAAAGAGAGGGTGGCAGGCAGGTTGAGGTGGTGGCACAGGACGAAGCAGAATCTGAGGTTATATTGTTTAGCTCAGTCTGACTCCAAGCAGTGTGTGCTGTGCACAAATCGATTGACAGCCGATTATCAATGATGAAAATTATTGTCAACTATTCTCATTATCGATTAGTTGTCGATTAATCGATTAGTTGTTTCAGTGCTAATTCCAACCCAGTTGCAAGCGGTTCCTTACTGTAAGTTAAAGATTCCTATACAAAGTGTAGAAGACGTTAACAATGGACCAGCAAAAGAATAGGGAGATGTACTTGGGTAGCTCATTATTCCCAGCTTGAGTTCAAGAATGAATACTGGGCAACAAACTTTGGCATTAAGGGATTTTGTTTTTGTAAAATCACTTAACACTTAAAAATAAATAGCATAAAAAGACTCAAACTTACATCTGGATCCATGGTACAGAAGGTTGCACGATTTGCCACCCTCTCTGGCCTTATTTTGTGAAAAACTGGGATCAAAGCGTTCCCGTTGACTTCCTTGACCCTGGTGTAACCCTGATTACTTGAGTTTGGGCAGAGCGCTCACAGGGTCGTTTCCTGTGGACTCCAGCAGCCGACACTAGAGGCAGTGCCTGGTGCCACTGCAGGTATCTTGTCATCACACCCAACTATTATAGCTAAAGATCTTGCTTGTAAGACATCCAGTAACAAGGAACCAATAAGGATCCTAATCTATGTTACATATTTTAAGGATGTATTAATTTGAGACAGAAGTCTACAGTGGGGATCTCAGAAACCGACAGCCCCACAGATGTTGTCTGCCTACAATTCTAGAATTGTTGGAATGCAATAGATTGCCGGAAAATCATGGACATTGATTTTCAGAACATCTGGGGAGAGTTTGAGATCCCTGGTCTACAGATTCAGCCCACCACTAGTCCGCAAGCAAAGAAGGAAAAGGCATTCAGTTTTCCAACATTGGCAGATTTATTGGAGAAATGGTAAAAGTTTTGGCCCTATATGAGCCTTTTTTTTAAAGAGAATCATGAGGCAAATTGAGGGTACATAAAATATATTTAGGGTAATCTGAACCCTACAAGGGAGCAGAGAACAGCTGGATAGTCTGTCATAGGGTTAGCTGATCTCATTCAGTTTGGTTGTGTCATTCCAAAAGGAACATGAAGCATTCTCACATCAAATGTATTCCACCTGTGAGGACAGTGCTCATATTCCTCTCAACGCTAGAACTCAGGGGTCGGCAATATTGGCCCTGCAGAGGTTTTTTGAACTATTTGAATCCTAGGAGCAGTAGTTCCAAAATATCTGGAGGGCCAAGGTTGCTGACCACTGCCTGAGATCATGGATTAGCAACCTTGGCCCTCCAGAGGTTTTGGAACCAGGGCTGCCATCAGAAATATTGGGGCCCTTTACAAAGCCACTCGTTGCCCCCTCTTAGCTGCCTATTTCATTAAACTAATTAAAACATCTTACCCCCCTTTTTCCCCTCCTTCTAGTGCAACCCATACTAATTGCTTCCTCAAGTGATGAGCCAACATGATCTTATCAGTCCCAGATGCCTCGGCCCACTGTGACATTTTTTGTTATCTTGATGGTCCAGTCAAGGGTGGCATGGATGGACCCTTCTATCTGTGGTGCTTCGACAAGCTGGATAGGGTTTGACAAGGGACAGGGCAGCCTGGAGACACTGGGCCCCTGAACAAGTCATGGGTGGCTACCCCCTGATGGCTGCCCTGTTTGGAACTACTGCTCTCAGGATTCACGCGGTTCCAAAAACCAATGGAGGGCCATGATTGCTCACCCCAGTCCAAGGCTGGACTGGGGCAAAACATCAGCCCTGGACTTAATCCAGACTGTTCCACTTTAATTATGCAAACGCACAAAAATAGTATCTAACCCAATCAGATCATTCAACCAATCACTCTACAGATACTGGAGTTGCTGTACTGCGATAGGGTAAAGCAATGCAGTGGCACTGAGGTTGAGTGCGCAGCATGTCTTAAGGTGAGACGGATGCGCAGCAGGTCTCACCGGCACGGTGGCCCCAACATGAGACTACGACAGACTGCGTCTGTTTTACAGATGATGAGGAAGTTCTCACCCATTAAGGGCAGTGCGATCTGAATCAGCATTCACACTGACCCACTGAGCCATCGGCCCACCGGGAATCTCCCTGTAGTCCCTTTGGCCAGTACATGCCTGCCCCAGTCCTAGATGAAGAAACCTGGCCCAATAATAAGGACTTTACCAGAACTTTTGATATCTCATGCAAGGTGTCCAACGACAGAGAGTATTGTCCGATGTTGTGTGTCACCGTATGAATAGCAAAACACAAAAACAAATTGCAGAAGCGATCGGAAGAGAGATATGAGGAATATTAACCAATCAAGCCTGTCTGAGTCTCGACCTGTTGCCTGTCCTGGCTTGTTTTTTCCTTCTTCTTATTCATTCTTCTATTTGTTTTTAATATGCACTACAAATCTCCAGGGGGGGAAAAAAAGATGGATGTGATTTCGCAAGCGACGTCCAAAATTGCAGCTCGCGTTTCTTACTAAAAATAAAATCTAAAAAATGATTTCACAAACAATATTCCAAAACAAAAAATAAATAAATAAACATAGATATTATTTGTGGTTCCGCAGCAAAACGAGAGATCCGTTAACGCTATGCGTCCCTCAGGGCAGGTATTTCGGACTCTCGCCTCTTCCTACTAAGCGTTCAGACACCAGAAGCGTACCAGACGTGGACATTTTTTCCGTTAGCATGTTGATGGTTCCTGGTGATGTTCACCATTGCCGGTGAGCCGGAGACATTTTTTTTTTTCCCAGCAGTGTCCTTATAAGGATAGCCCCTTTAAGGGAGATGGATGATGCAGGGGTGGGAAGAACGGATGATAGGGAGGGAGAGAGGGAGAGAGAGAGAGATGAAAAAAAAGAGAGAGGGAGAGGGAGCTACAGTTTGCTGGCCTGGACTGTAGGGGAAGAGAATGTTTTAAATAGCATGGCATATCTTCACACAGTCACACAGCACTGCATCACTACAGAAGGGCAGCATTCCTGCAGGCAACGGAGGTTAATGTACTATTGATCATAGGCAGGTAAGTTCTTCCTTCTCGCATGTGTCACTGGCTGCGATTTCACGGGTTAAAAAGCGCAACATTGTTTCATTGGCGGATCTTAAATATCGGATTCCCTACTGTGAAAAAATAATAATACAAAAAAGGCAAATTCCGTAATAAAAAATCCGCACAAAGCCCTAGACTTGTGATAACGGAGCTCTACGGCGCACGCTGGCCAGTCTGTATTTTCAAGGGTTAATGTTAACCGTTTATATGAATTATTTTATATAGAGTGGGATTTTTTTCCCATCTGTCTCTTTTGCTTTATGATTAATCAGTACAATTGCAACCAGCGTTGTGTGCGTGCGGGGAGCTGTTGTGACTGTTCTCTTGCTGTTTGGTCTGTGTGTCAGTGTTGGTGTGTATTTGTGCCAATGTACAACATACGCAAGATGGTAAATATTTGCATTTGCTTTTTTTTTAATTTTTAGATAATGCCACACAACCTGGCAGTCTTGTACTTGATCTTGCCAGGCGGCGGGTGTACCCTGTGCTTGTAAACTTATTAAAACTATTCCAACGGGACATATATAAATATATATATTACATGTATGGATATGTACAGTTTGTATCTACGCCCTATAGAGCGTGTTACAATTCATGTCATGTTATATAATGATAAATATCATAAAACAGTTAAAAAAAAGCAAAAAATAATTTTTTTAAATAATTTTATATTATTACATATCAGAAATTAATTATAAAATCAATTTCCCGAGTATATAAAATATAATAATTTACCAGTATGGATTATTTACAGTCTTATAACTTTTTTTCTGACATGGCACCCACAGGCAATAAAACAAGACAACGAGTCCATATCGCTGACCTATACATTATACACAAGCAAAACCAAACAGTTCTTTTTTTTTTCTTTTTAAATTTTTTTTTATTATTATTTTTTTTGTTAGGTATATCTAGATATATAGACTTTAATACAAGCCCTATGATTAGCCGATCATTCTCCAAGCATTTTCTCTTTGAGTTTAATTTTATTTATTTTCGGATGGGCAAATTATGTTTCTTTCAAGCATTTCCAAGCCCCCCTACATCGTAGCCCCCCCCCACAACCTCTGCTTTAAGGCTACTTTACACTGCAGTCAACCAGTGCATGTACTGTCCATTGACAATACTATCGTTGTGTGTGGGTGTGTTTCTTGTTTCCTCTTTTTTTTTGTTTTTTGAACTGTTTGTAGAAATTGTGAAAATTCTGTTAAAATTTTTTTTTTTTTTAATATATGTATATATTTAGCTTTGACTCGTTCATCGTACAGAAAACGACAGAGATCGAGGCTGAATGTTTGAATGTTATTTAGAGGTGAAACTGTACAGGAGGCAGACTGAAAGTGTTAACTGTCTGGCATACTAAAGAGACCTCTCTATTATACGTATCACAGGCTGATAGGCTTCCGGGAGCTGCTTCTGTGCAGAACTCTGTATTCCAACAGATAAATCCTGTCAAATTGTGCAATAACTGTTTATAGCTTCCCATTTGTTTTTTAAAGAATTGGAGTTTTTTTAAGTGCCGCACAATATAAATATAAATAATATATAAATTATATATATATATATATATATATATATATATCCACATGGAGGCAATCCAGGACTTCAATAAAATTAATAATATTTATTCAAAGTTACATTAAAAAATAGTCCGCGGTTTTGACCCAACACTGGGTCTTTTCAAAATCCCTTAATAAATTAAATAAAATTAATAATATTTATTGAGAGCTACATTAAAAAAAATAGGCCAACGTTTCAACCCAACACTGTGGCAGTGTTGAAAAACAAGGTCCCTTAATAAATAAAATTAATAATATTTATTCAGAGCCACATTTTAAAAATATAGACCAACGTTTCAACCCAACATTGGGGCTTTTTCAAGGTCCCTTAATTAATAAATAAAATAAAAAATATTTATTGAGCGTTACATTAAAAAAAATAGATCGATGTTTCGACTCAACACTGGGGCTTTTTCAAGGTCCCTTAATAAATAAAATAAATAATATTTATTCCGAGCCACATTAAAAAACATAGACTGACGTTTAGACCCAACACTGGGGCTTTTTCAAGGTCCCTTAATAAATAAAATAAATAATATTTATTCAGAGCCACATTAAAAATATAGACTGACATTTAGACCCAAAACTGGGGCTTTTTCAAGGTACCTTAATAAATAAAATAAATTATATTTATTCAGAGCCACATTAAAAAAAATAGATCGATGTTTTGACTCAACACTGGGTCTTTTTCGAAGTCCCATAATAAATTAAATAAAATTAATAATATTTATTGAGAGCTACATTAAAGAAATAGACAGATGTTTCAACCCAACACTGTGGCTTTTTCAAGGTCCCTTAATAAATAAAATTAATAATATTTATTCAGAGCCACATTTTAAAAAAATAGACCAACGTTTCGACCCAACACTGGGGCTTTATTAAGGTCCCTTAATAAATAAAATTAATAATATTTATTCAGAGCCACATTTTAAAAAAATAGACCAACGTTTCGACCCAACATTGGGGCTTTTTCAAGGTCCCTTAATAAATAAAATAAATCATATTTATTTAGAGCCACATTAAAAAAAATAGACTGACATTTAGACCCAACACTGGGGCTTTTTCAAGGTACCTTAATAAATAAAATAAAATAAATTATATTTATTCAGAGCCACATTAAAAAAAATAGATCGATGTTTCAACTCAACACTGGGGCTTTTTCAAGGTACCTTAATAAAATAAAATAATAATATTTATTCAGAGCTACATTAAAAAAATAGTCCGTCTCAACCCTACACTGGGTCTTTTTTAAGGTACCTTAATAAAATAAAAATAATAATAATATTTATTCAAAGCTATATTAAAAATATAGACCGTTTTGACCCAACACTGGGTCTTTTTCAAGATACCTTGAAAAAGACCCAGTGTTGGATCGAGACGGTCTATTTTTTTAATGTAGCTCTGAATAAATATTATTATTTTTATTGCAGTCCTGGAGTGCCTCTATGTGGATCAATTATAAATATATTTGGAGTTTAGCACCTAGACACTAAATTGGATTATCATATTGAGCAAAAAAGAGTGCTGGTTCAATACTGCTGTTATATATATATATATATAATTACTGTAGATCGGGGTCAGCAACCTTGGCCTCCAAGTGTTTGGAACTACCGTTATCCCGTCATGTTCAGCCACTCATTAACTTGGTTGAGCCTCATGGTAACTGTAGTTCCAATACATCTGGAGGGCCACAGTTGCTGACCCCCGTTGTAAATATATTTTAAACATCGTAAAGTTTTTGACAGTTTGGTCTACAGTATCCAGGATTAACCAGATGCCACCTGGAACGTCTTTCTTCATAATACAGTTACCGATGATTTGGGGGTGTTTTCAGGAATAGCTAATTGAAGCGCGTATACAAACCAGGGGCCCTAATCTGACCTTGTCGATAACGAGGAGCTGGTGCCAAGGGAAACTTTCAGCGACAGCCAATAACCCTTAATGGCAGCCTCTTAGCGACGTTATTCCGGCCAAGTCAGAATAGTTGAGAGACGATTTGCAGTTGTTCCCAATTTTCCGCTACGTGCAGCCAGTGGACAAGGCGGAACGCGCTGCCCCCAGCACTGCAGGTTCAGGTTTAAATAAACAATTTCTCCCCCCCCCATCTGTGTCTATAGAAGTGGTAAGTGATTTTGCAAAAGTAAAAATCACGTAATAACAGTCTGTAAGGAGACGGTTCGGTTTCAGGAATACCATCTCCAGTCGAGAATGGCAAAATAACATGGAGAAGCTCGCACTGAGCAGTGAAAGGGACGGATCTCCACACTCTTTCTTGCCCTTAAATAACCGGTCAGGTATTGCTGGTAGCATTTGCCAGAATTTTTTTTTTCAATTATCTTTTTTTTATTCAAGCTAATAATACTTACCTTGTCTCCCGCGGCACTCACTGCTCGACCCTGTAGGCTCAGAGCTTCCGAAATCTGGACATCGATGTAACCATTTTACACAATCTACACTCATATGCAAATTGTGTATCGCTTGGGATGCTTACTTTCCGTACGAAAGTACCGTAGCACCTGTGCAGAACAATGGATCAGAGCTGTGCGCGCATGCGCAGAACCATTCTGTCTGCTGCCTCTCAGGTGATTGGCAACTGGTAATTCAAAATTCCGGTCGCCTGGTGACGCACATGTGGGCAGAAGAAATAACTCTTCATGCAACGATTTCTACAAATCTGTGTCGGAGGGGGAGGGGGCAGCACTCCATGCAGCCTGACTGGGTGCCGGACAAAATCCCTACAGCCAGGTTCCCTAATGCCAACATCCCGACGGCCAACTTCTAGACAAAACAAGTGCCGGACATCCCAACTTCCCTACACGGCTAACTTCCAGACATCCATAATTCCAGTGGCTGACCCTAATACTAACACCCTAACCCTAGGTTTAGGGGAGTTATGGCTAGGTTTAGGGGGTTTAGGGTTAGGGCTAGGTTTAGGGGGGTTAGGGCTAGGTTTAGGGGGTTAGGGTTAGGGCTAGGTGTAGGGGGTTAGGGCTAGTGTTAGGGTTAGGGCTAGGTTTAGGGGGTTAGGATTAGGGCTAGGTTTAGGGGGTTTAGGGTTAGGCTTAGGGGGTTAGAGCTAGGTTTAGGGGGTTATGGTTACGGCTAGGTTTAGGGGGGTTAGGGCTAGGTTTAGGGGGGTTAGGGTTAGGGGCATTAGGGTTAGGGCTAGGTTTAGGGGGTTAGGGAGCAGGGTTAGTGTTAGCCGCTGGGATTTTGGATGTCTGGAAGTTGGCCATCAGGGAGTTGTCTGTGTAGGGAAGTTGGCCGTGTAGGGAAGTTGGCCGTCACGGAGTTGTCTGTGTAGGGAAGTTGGCCGTCAGGGAGTTGTCTGTGTAGGGAAGTTGGCCGTCAGGGAGTTGTCTGTGTAGGGAAGTTGGCCGTCAGGATTTTGGCATTAGGGAACCTGGTTGTAGGGATTTCGACCCAAACCCCAGCCTGACTACTTTAAAACACTAGCTCAGCCAGCCTTGTAGCCTCTGGTCACAAATCCTTGGACATGTAGTTTCAAAATATAGGTGGGTGCCAAGCTTAACCATTAAGGGCACTATCAGCTGTTCTGAACTAAAACCGGGAGGCTAAGGGAAAAAATTAGCATTCCCTAACTTCCCCTTAGCATCCCGGTTTCCCCAGCAGATCGCGGGGCAGGCGTCGAGTCCGGCAGCCTGCCCCTTCGCGATCGCTAAGCTTGCAGATGTTGGGGGCAGCACTACAGCGCCGTCCCACCATCCTCTCCATGGCGTCCATAGGACTTTGCGGTGGATCGTGCTGCCGGGTAACATGACCAGCAGGATCTTTCCTCTTTTGGACATTTTAACCTATACAAAAAACACCTTTTATTCACCGTGAATAAAAATCCTTCATTTTTTTAAATAAGAAGAAAACAATACACTGTGAGTAGAATTATTTCAGTTTATTCACTTTATTTCCCAATATACTTAATTCTCTGTAATGCGTATACAGATATCTATATATAACTATTTCATTTTATATTTACATACGTACACATATTTTTTTTCTAAACATGCACTAATTAAATCGGGTATTTCAGCTTAAACACCTGCATTCCACACCCGATTTCACTGAGAGGATTGTAAAGCTGTACTGTGACGCCAATAGCTAATTTTGGCACTGGCCTCTCATGCCACCTTCTCCACGTGGTTCCATAGAACATGCGGTTTAACCTGTTCACTGCAACGGGTGAGGAAAAAAAAACATTAATTCACGGCAGTACCAACTTATGACCCTTCAGGATAATGTTAAAACGGTTGTAGAATAGCGAGCGGCGTCTGTATATACTGTATTTATAAAAAGGTTGTACCACAATCCACTATGCCTGTGTAAGTGGGTATGCCAACATATACAGAGTGTTCAGTAAGTATTCAGACCCTGTACTAGCTGACGTGCCTCCCGGCATCTGTCGCTTAGGGATGTGCGTTTCGGGTTTCGGAATTTCGGAATTTTCACGAAATTTCCCGATTTGTGTTTTTGGATTCGGCCGAATTTCCGAATCGGGTCGGACCCGAAAACCGATAGATCCGAAAAGTTTTCCGAGCCGAAACGAAAAAATTTTCGGATTTTTCGAATGGACTTGAAATGTGTCAAATCAAAATTTATTTTTGCTCTATTCATGATTTCGGTTCCATTCGTGATTTCGGTTCCATTTCGGTAATTCTGGACATCGTATATTTAACTATTATCGGTTATATCGCTGATTCTGTAAATTTTGTATTTGTAAATGCGTATCACTTGTTTCTTGTGGCATTCGGGTCAGTTTAGCGTTTTTTAAATCGATTTGTTCATTTTTTTTGTTCCTTGGCTTTCATACCATTTTAATGTGATTAAATAAAGTTGTGAAATGTATATTCAATTATTCATAAGAAAAAAAGGATCTTTATTTAATAAAAAAAACCACGATAGAATCGCCAGAATTATCGTAGACACTTTGAAACGAGGAGAACAGACGTTCCGAAAAAACGAAAATTTCCGAAATTTCCGAAAAGTCGATACAAAAAACGAGCAAAGTGACCCGAAAATACGAAAAATGGTCGATATTCCGAAAAAAAAATGTACACGAAAAACGATCCGAACCGAACCGAATCGAAACAGAAATCGGTCGAAACGAGCCGAATCGAAAAGTTTGAACATCCGAACAAATCGAACCGAAAAAAAATCGGTGCACAAGCCTACTGTCGCTGCGTTGTGACTCTTCAACGGGGCCGGCCACACTCTGTATCGCGCGCATGAATTGCACGTGCTAGAGCGGGCGTGATGAGGACGTCTAGAAAGCCTCCCAGTCGTAGCACTACGACGCGCATTCGACAGGAGGATCGTGCCTTGCACCACTGAGCACACTAACTGCGCTCAGCGAGGTGGCCAGACGGGCGTCAGAGTCGAAGGAACGTCCACTCTCACGGATGTTCCTTTCGCTCTTAAAAACGCTCGTCTGACACCAGCCTGAAGCTGTAGCCTTATGCTAACAATGGATATCATTTTTTTCCCATCATGCTGCACTCAATACCCCATAATAAGAAGCAGAACCAGATTTTTGACAACTTTGCAAATATATTAAAAATCTGAAATGTCTTAAGGGTCTATTCACTGAGCACCAACGTTTTAGTGCTTTTCGCTTCGGTGCAGCTCGGTGCACTTCAGCGATTACATTTCACCAACAGTAAATTGAATTCACCGTTTAGTGTATGGTCACCATAGTTCGCCGAAGATGGAGTCTCCAAAGCCTCATGAAAAAGTTGGCGAACGTTGCTGAAGACCACCGATGAGGCCTTGGCGAATTCCACCGAACTGCAAGAAAAAAATAAATAAATAAAACAAAAGAGGAACTCTATTCTCGTAATAGGTGTTTAACCCCATAAAAATGCGTTAAAATGTGTATAAGTAATAAAAAAAGGTCCTTTTAAAAAATCTAAAGGTCTGTTACAGAATAAAAAAACCCCATTTAAAAAATTGACCAACCAAATTTGGTAAAAAAAAATAAAATAAAAAGGCTTTTTGCTGAAAATGAAAAGTATGATCATTTAAAAAATATTTAAAAAGGCAAATTATTTTTTACATTGAACCATATGGGATTCACCCGTTTAAACCTGTCGAACTGAAACACTGAATATCAGGGCATTTGGCCAACAGTTCGGCGTTCTCTGAAAAGATTAACCATTACTTCTCTATTGGACAATTTTGCTGCCGCTGAAGACCGGCGAACTGCACCGTATTTCGCCGTCAATTCGCCTGTATTTGGCGAGTTGACAGTTTAGTGAATAGACAAACTGTCCCGAAATTGCACCTAACGGTGAAACTCACCGGTGGGTGAATAACCCCTATAAAGTCTTAAGTATTCAGACCCTTATTACACACTTCGAAACCCACCAGTGGTAAATTCAGTTGACTGGACATAATTTGGAAATGCTGACACCTGTCTATGTAAGATCTCACCAGCTGTAAATGCAGATCAGAGCAAAAACCAAGCCATTAGGTCACAGGAACTGCGTCCAGAGGTCAGAGACGGGATTGGGTAAAGGCACAGATTTGGGCCGTATTTTAGACTCCCATGAGCAAAGTGACCTCCATAATTCTTAAATGGAAGAAGTGTGGAACAACTAAGATTCTTTCTAGAGCTGGTTACCTGGCCAAACTGATCACTTGGGGAAAAGGCCTGGGTTCGAGAGGGAACCAAGAACACGATGGTCACTCTGGCTGAGCTCCAGAGATCTTGTGTGGTGGGACAACAATCACTTCAAGACTCTACCAATCTGGCCTTTATGGCAGACTGGCCAGATGGAAGTCTCTCTTCATTGCAAGACACATGAAATTCCATTTGGAAATTGCAAGAAGCACCTAATGGATTCAGGCTATCAGAAACAATATAGTTTGGTCTTAATTCAAAGCGTCAGTTTTGAAGGAAACGAGACAATTCTTATCACTCCATTACCATCCCAACAGTGAAGCATGGTGGGGGTGGCATTATGTTTTGGGAGTGTTTTTCAGTGACAGGGTCTTGGAGACTGGCCACTGTAGAGAGAAAGCTGAACACAGCAAAATAGAGAAATATCCATAATGAAAACCTGATCCAAAGCACCCAGATCCAGTTGAAGGATCATCTTCCAACAAGGCGATGACCCTAAGCCCAAAGCCAATACAAGACAAGAGTAGCTTAGGGACAACTCTGAATGTCCTTGAGCAGTCCAGCCAAACCAGGACTTGAACCCAAAAGAACATATCTGCAGAGACCTGAAAAAGACTGTCCACCTACAATCTCCATCCAACCTGATAGAACTTGAGAGGAACTGCAGAGATAAATGGTAGACTCCAAATCCAAGTGTCGCATCATACCCAAAAGGAATTGAGGATGTATATTATTTGCTGCAAGGGGTGCTTGGTTGGTACGGAGTTAAGGTTCTGAATACTTATGTCAATGTGATGTTCAATTTTTTATTTTTAGTAAATTTTCAATGTTGTAAAAAAACAGTTTTTTGCTTTGTTATTATGTGAAAAAAATCTTACATTCTTTAAGTACAAGGCTCCAACAGAAAAAATAAATAAAAGGAAAGGGGTCTGAAGAATTTCTGTACACACTGGGCACTATCACCTGGTGTGAGCTAACCCTAGCGTCAGCATGTTTTTGCGTAAGTGCCAGGTAGAGTCAGTCTAGCGCCGGACCAGCAGATCGTTTGCCTCGCTACAAATGGAGAAAACCACTTAGCACACATTAATTTGTGATTCGTAGCGTGAGCTTACTGTACTTACCGCATCCTATACTTAACATGGGGAGCACTAGAAATCACTTGCGGTATTGTGACCAATTGATCGTTTGGTCCTGGCGCTAATTTCTACACGTACGCTAATCGGAAAAATTTACCTTACTGCTCAACCCCGGTGTTAACTGACGTACAGGAGCAAAAAAGGTCCTTGCACCAAATTAACAGGCAATTAACAGGCAATTGAAAGGAATGCAGCCCAGGTGTTCTCTTGGCCCCATACACCATATTAATGGATCTGGTCAGCAATGTTGCTGCTGTTGTAGTAGGCTCTATTATAAATGTATCCTTTATTGACATGTATCCTAAATCTACTATATTGGCTAATTCTAAACATTTTATGCTGGGGGTTATTCATAGTATGTAAGCGGTTGAGTATTAGGGTTAGGACCATGTTTAAAGGAACACATGGATAAGTCTTGCCCTGAAACATGTAATATTTATATGCTGCAGCAGGGAAGTTATTGCCACTCGTCTGGCCTTCCTTTTGGATCTATTAAATGCATTGTAATGATTCTACGTGATGTTGGGTGGCATTTATCATGCAATGCCCATCAGCCCTAATTAATATATGTGTGCATATAAACATGGATAAAACGGCCACCTTGGAGGATTTCAATTATACAGGGGTGTGAGGGCTCTTCACTGGATGTGTTCATTCTTATACAAGCTTGTTAGGGCAGGGGATAGGTATGGCCCGGCACTCTGCAC
This sequence comes from Leptobrachium leishanense, assembly GCA_009667805.1. Lineage (NCBI taxonomy): Eukaryota > Metazoa > Chordata > Amphibia > Anura > Megophryidae > Leptobrachium > Leptobrachium leishanense. The sequence continues at coordinate 120,531,022 of CM019071.1, forward strand.
TGGAAAAAAACCCAGTTATATCCTGTACACAACCGCATTAGCGCTGGGTCTCAACATTTCCCTAGCGTGCGGTAATGAATCTTGTACACTGATAACTGTACACTGATAACCGCGAACAAGGTGATCTGTTGGTGGGTTGTCAGGCGCTACATTTTAGCGGCTCGCGCTAGATTTTTCATGTGGCGTTGGCGTTTTATTTCCCACCAGGTGATATAATACACACTTACATAGAGTGGGCCCTATGTATATACTGTATCTATATCTCTATAATTTTTCCCTGGGTGATCTCTAAAGCTAGTGAGTATTTAAATATATACAATAAGTAACAATTGTGAAGCAAAGAGTTTCAGATGAAGGTGTAAATAAAAAAAATAAAGTGTGAGCACAATGTGCCTTAATTATCTCCAAACACATTATATCAGTGAGGGATTTTCCTGGGAAATCGGTGGTTCCTTCAAACATCAAGTAGTCAGCAGGATACATGGAGATTGCTAATCAGACTCCAATTAATTAAATTGCAGAACGCACTCATGATTTCATATAACACATTCCCTCTCTCTGCTTAATTGCCGGATACTGACATCCCCGGCGTGAAGAACAGCAATCTTATTTTCGGCACTTAGTTCCCAGAGAGGTCATCCTTTGATTGCTGGCCATTATGGTACATAATAACTATTTACTAAAATTGCATTTAGAAAGATAGAAGTGAAAAAAAAGAATTTTTGCCTTTAAACGTCGCTTTTTAAAATTTTTTAAATTCTTTTTTTAGTGGTAGAGCCATGTCTACCCCACATGACTGATCAAATGGTGGGAAGCAACTCAACTTACAACTATGCAACAGGTAGCCCTCTGGGAATCTCTGACAACTGTAGGGGTTATTCAAAGAGCACTAAAATGCCATCGACATTTTTGTGGTCTCTTGTTCGCTGCACTTTGGCGAATTAAATTCGCCGACCCTGCGGTGAATCGACCCGCCGAAAGCATCCTCAAACCACCGCAAAAGAGGCGAAACGATTAAAAAAACCGCTGAACGCAGCCGTCGAACAGACCGCCGAATCGATCAACAAGCCGACACTGACCCGCCAAACAGACCGCCGACTAGACATGTGCACAGCACAAAATTTCGTTTTGAACTAATGGATTAGTACTAAAATGCAATTTATTTAGTTGCTGAAGAAATTTGTTTTCAGTTATTTAGTATGAAAACTAATTTAATTCATCCGAAAACCAATGGATACAATTACTATTGTAGTGGCTCCTCAGAGGGCTGAGATCGCTGCTTGTTACAGTATCTCTCACTCTCAGCACAATGTGGGCCATATTATATAGTTGGTGCTAACTTAACCAGAGCTGTTGTAAACTTCCCAGAGCCATTATAGCTTATGGAGGTTTTCAGTTTACAACAGCTCTGGTTAAGTTAGCACCAACTTTGTAATACTGCCCCGTGTCAGGCAAAGCTGTTACAGTAACTGACTGCTGCTCATCACAGCGCTCAGAGTTTCAGTAAAACTAGTAAATAATATTTTTATATATAAGAGGTTAGAACAATATTATTTCCTTGTTTTACTGAAACTCTGAGCGCTGTTAGTCAGTTACTGTAACAGCTGAGCCTGATACATTGTACTGAGAGATAATGTAACAAGCAGCTGATCTCCGCGCTCACAGCCACTGGATTTAAAGGGCTGAGAAAAAAAAGGATCCTCTCTTTATAATGTTTTGAACATCCTCCTGCATTAATTAATACCCCTCTCTGTATAATGTATACAACATCCACCTGCATTAATTAATACCCCTCTCTGTATAATATATAGATAATATATAGAACATCCTCCTGCATTAATGTCCCTCTCTGTATAGAACATCCTCCTCAATTTATACCTTTCTCTGTATAATGTATAAAACATCCTCCTGCATTAATACCCCTCTCTGTCTAATGTATAGAACATCCTCCTGCATTAATACCCCTCTCTGTATAATGTATAGAACATCCTCCTGCATTAATTAATGCCCCTCTCTGTATAGAACATCCTACTGCATTTGGCATGTGGAGGGTGCAGAACTTCGGATGTTGCGCTCTTCATTGCTGGTCTCCTTCACTCAGCAATGTAATATCACAAAAAGGACTGACACTAAAATGTAGTGCATTTTATTTTAGTTTCTTTCGTTTTTTGTACTGAGCAGTTTCGTTTCTCTTGAGTCATACGAAAACTAAATTATCCCAAAATTCGGACTAAATCGTTTTAGTACTAAAACGAATGCACATGTCTACCGCCGACCAGCCTCTGGAAAAAGCCTACCAGGTGCCGAACGGGGGTTAAAAAAAAAAGTAACCTGCAACTTTTAAAATGCGTTTTAAAAAAGACTAGCGCATGAAAGTGCCTGGTAATAATATATAAGGTCCTGTGAATAAAAATAAAAAAAAAATATCAAAAATGTCGCTGAAGAAATCCCAAAAATATGCCTTTAAATTTCTAAAATCAATAAATAAGGAGACGTTTTGCTGCAAATGAAAAGAATTAATGGTTGAATAAATAATTAAGAAAACGGGGATTTTTTTTTACATTGAAACCTACGGGATTCAGCTGCTTAAACCTGACGAATGAAACCGCTGAACATCAGGGCATCTCACTGACATTTCGGTGCTGTTCTCTGAATAGATTAACCATCACTTCTCTGTGGGGATTTCACTGCTGCTGGAGGTCACCGCATTTCGCTAGCAATGCGCCAATATTTGGTGAATTTGGCGAATTGCCAGCTTTTTGAATAGCCGAATGGCCCCGAAATTGCATCGTACAGGGAAACTCACCGTTTGGTGCAATTCTGTGGCCAATTCTTTTTTTTTGAGAAAGGATTTTACCAGGAAGGATACATTGAGATTTCTCTCATTTTCAAGTACTGTAGATACTCGAGTATAGCGCGACCCGAATATAACGCGATGGATAGAGATTTATTATTGAAATTAGAGAATACTCAAGACTCGAATATAACGCAAGGAACAAAATTATACTGTATTGGTAAACAATTAAAATCCTTTGAGGTTCTCGTAAGTAACACAGTCAGGCTCCCCTCAGGCCAGGGTGCTCTGCTCTAGAATGATTGCAGTTGTTAGTAAGTATGAAGCCACCGGGCACCCGTCTTCTATACTAGTGATTAGATGGCCAGCGGAGGCGAGCGAGGTGAATGATTGGCTTAAACCGAACGTGGCCTCCGGCTGTGATGGATCCCACCTCCTCCGAATCCAGGAGTTCCTAAAGTGGTTTCAAGCATCAGGGAGCCCGCATTCACTTCAGCGAGACTACCGGAACTTCCGGGAGACTTGGGATCTAGAGCAAGGCAAGTTTTTTTTAATTTTTTACACGCGATGCAGATGTCTCGAATATAACATGACCCCTCTAATTTTAAAGGTAAATTTTTGTCACCAAAATCTAGCGGGATAAAAATGTGGACATAGATAGAAAGGGATAAAGAAGAATAGACATGTATAGAGTAGTACAGAAATTGGTAAAGATAGATAAATAGATTGTAAGTTAGAAATGGGGAAAGATAAAACGCTAGAAATGGGGATAGATAAATAGAAGGTTAGAAATGGGAATAGATAAATAGAAGGTTCAAAATGGGGTTAGATAAATAGAATGTTAGAAATGAGGAAAGATAAATAGAATGATAGAAATGGGGATAGATAGAAGGTTAAAAATGGGGATAACTAAACAGAAGTTCAGAAATGGGGAAAGATAAATAGAATGTTAGAAATGAGGATAGTTAAATAGAATGTTAGAAGTGGGGAAAGACAGAGAGAATGGTAGAAATGGGGAAAGATAAATAGAATGTTAGAAATGGGGATAGATAAAAGGTTAGAAATGGGGATAGCCAAATAGACGGTTAGAAATGGGGAAAGATAAATAGAACGTTAGAAATGGGGAAAGACAGATAGAATTGTAGAAATGGTGAAGATAAATAGAATGTTAAAAATGGGGAAAGAGAGAACATTAGAAATGGAGATAGATAAATAGAACATTAGAAATGGGGAACGATAAATAGAATGTTAGAAATGGGGAAAGATAAGTAGAATGTTAGAAATGTGGAAAGATAAATAGAACGTTTGAAATGGGGCTAAATAGAATGTTAGAAATGGAGAAAGACAGAATGGTAGAAATGGGGAAAGATAAATAGAATGTTAGAAATGGGGATAGATAGAAGGTTAGAAATGGGGATAGCCAACTAGATGGTTAGAAATGGGGAAAGATAAATAGAAAGATAGAAATGAGTATAGGTAAATAGAATTTTAGAAATGGGGAAAGATAAATAGAACGATAGAAATGAGTATAGGTAAATAGAATTTTAGAAATGTGGAAAGATAAATAGAACGTTAGAAATGGGGAAGACAGATAGAATTGTAGAAATGGGGAAGATAAATAGAATGTTAGAAATGGGGAAGATAAATAGAATGTTAGAAATGGGGAAAGAGAGAACATTAGAAATGGGGAACAATAAATAGAATGTTAGAAATGGGGAAAGATAAATAGAACGTTTGAAATGGGGATAAATAGAATGTTAGAAATGGGGAAAGACAGAATGGTAGAAATGGGGAAAGACAGATAGAATGGTAGAAATGGAGAAAGATAAATAGAATGTTAGAAATGGGGATAGATAGAAGGTTAGAAATGGGGATAGCCAACTAGATGGTTAGAAATGGGGAAAGATAAATAGACCGTTAGGTAAATAGAATTTTAGAAATGGGGAAACATAGAAACATAGAAAAATGTTGGCAGATAAGAACCTTTCAGCCCATCTAGTCTGCCCAATTACATGGATACTTTACCTGCATTTATCTTTTGTTTAGGATAGCCTTATGCCTATCCCATGCTTGCTTAAATTCAATTACTGTTTTGGCCTCTACCACTTCTACTGGAAGACTGTTCCATTAGATAAATAGAACGTTAGAAATGAGGATAGGTAAATAGAATTTTAGAAATGGGGAAAGAAATAGAACGTTAGAAATGTTGAAAGATAAATAGAATGTTAGAAATGGGGAAAGATAAATAGAATGTTAGAAATGGGGAAAGACAGTTAGAATTGTAGAAATGGGGAAGCTAAATAGAATGTTAGAAATGGGAAAAGAGAGAACATTAGAAATGGGGAACGATAAATAGAATGTTAGAAATGGGGAACGATAAATAGAATGTTAGAAATGGGGAAAGCTAGATAAATAGATAATAGATAGATAAGAATATATAGACTTGAAAGAGTAATTTGTTCTCTTCATTTTCAACGTGATTGTCACCATGACATCTTCCACTCACGCACACTTGAGCCGATATAATTTCCACACGTTTTTAGAATGAGTGCAAGGAATTGGATGTTGTGGAATATTCTTCCAGTGCCACACTGTGCAAGACATGTCATAGAAAATGATAGAAACAAACAAAACGACAAACTAAAAGCTACAAAGTGCTCACCTTTAGATTGCTAGTCCAGTTTGCCTGGTGGCAGATCCTGTTTAGAAGTTGCTTTATCCTTATTTAAGGGACATTTATTTAAGCCACCGCAGGGGAACACACGACAACGGAAGTCTATGGAAAACAGAGCTTTCATCCACAAATCTGTGCTCAAACTAAGTAATCAAAATAGCGAGTGACAGCTCCCCTTCCCTCAGGATCAGGTCACAGTGTAGCATAGAGGCCTTCAAATTGCATCGAACGCTTCTGGGATTTCAATCCCTGACTATATGCAACACAATAGTGTGCACAGGGATGTATTCTTGCTTTAACCAACAAGACCTGAGCCCAGAGCATCGGAATGGAGGGGGCAGCGTTTATTTTCCTGATCGTTCTTTCTTATGTAGTTGAGGTGTGCAGCTGTATAGAGTGAAGCAAAAAAAAACTCACAGAAAAAAGTATAATAAATTTTGGGCTCGGTTTAATTCGTTACGATACTGAAACTTAGTGCACATTCAGCAGCAATTTGGCCAGTTTTTTTGCTCATGAAATTTAATTAAGGGAATGCAGGAAAGAGCTTGATAAAGTCTTCTAGACAGGCGAAACGTGTTGAGTGCTGCTGTTTTTAACTGCTTTCTGACGGGGGAACCATAACCTTTTACTGTTAAAGGGATGCACTTTCTTTGAACCTACTGGGGTGCATTTTGCACGAATTGATTCGTGGTAGTCGAATAGGCCACTGGGCTGAGGAAACTGATTGGACTGTGGTCCTGTTACTAGTAATGTCCTTATGGTTGCCTTTAAATGTAATACTAGGAATTTGGCTGATGTAGTATCTTTGATTATGTGTCCTGCACCTATATACTGTGCGGTTTCTATTGAACTATATATCCACTGGCTGTGTATATCTATAACATCTGTTTTTTGCCCCTATCCCTTTATGCGTGATTTTTATGTTTTTTATTAGTTTGTTTGTCCTCTACATCTTGCGTCAATAAAATTTTGTTATTACTTTGGGACCAAGATCCCACTTATGGTACCGCAGACAAATCCTATCCCAAAAATAACCATAACTGTAAAAATAACCCAAAAATAACCCTAACCCCTACATCCTGGGACTCTACTCCATAGTAGCGTCTAGATATGTAATCGTTAGTGCTAGCATTAGTAAGTTTAACATCTGGCATCAATATTCCAATCTTGATGCTACAGTTGGATGAAAAGATTTTGTGCCTCTCAGCTTGCGCGAGGTTACTGTACCTTGCATCTCCTATACCTAACATGGGGAGTGCAATCTATTTTTACCATCTTGACAAGTGAGGTATTCCAAGGAAATGGCGCAATTTACTGTCGGGATACTAAGTGACAAATTTTAACATCTCCGAAAAGCTGGTGCTAAATGATTTTGCAAATGCAAAATCATTTCACATGCTCCAAACCCACCCCTTAAATCACGTACTCACCTCTCATCCCACAGTGAAAAGGGTGGCGAGATCCACCACTTCTCCGATTCACCACTTCTCCAATCCACCATTTCTCCAATCCACCACTTAGACAGGGAACAAATAGTTTCTAGACTCCCTCCGCGATGACTACATAATGCTGCGAGATCTCAGATGAGCGGGTCGGAAACACAAGCCTACATGAAGTCCTATGGACTCCAGCACCTGATACTCATGGTGGAACGGAAACACTACTGGTGGTATCAGGGTGGTCAGCGCTGTGTTCTGGGGTGAGGAGCTGAGATAGCATATTCCCCGGAATACAACTTTAACGTGGAGACGGTAAGAGAAAATGTGCGAGTGCACATTATCCTGCTTAAGTTACCGTCTCCATGTTATCATCAAGAATGTAATAGGGCCCTACATTTTTCTCTTGCATTTTGGCACATTGAGTTACACAAATAAAGTATTTGGAATATGTTGGTGCTATATAAATGAAATGAAAATTAAAATAAAAAAGTTTTTTAAACTATAAGAAAAACAAAAATGTCATCTAAAATATACAAAAAAATTCTAAAAATATAAAGGGTTTTTGATGAAAATGAAATGAATAAATGGTCCTTAAAAAAATTAATAAGATATTACTTTTTTATATTGAATCTTATGGGATTCGCCGGTTTAAACCCGTTGAACTAAAACACCGAAAATCAGGGCATTTTGACAGAATTTTGGTGCAGTTTCTTTTTGTGAAAGTATTTTACCAGGAAGTATACATTGAGATTTCTCTTGTTTTCAAGTATGTCCTGGGTGTCCTGAGTTCTGTGTTCTGTGAATAGAACGGAGATATGCAGTGAGGTCAGTGGCTGGTGAGGCACTGGCTAGTATCAGAGCCAGATATACACAGGTTACTGCTCTCAGTGCTCCCCAGGATCTGGCTGCTCTCAGTGCTCCTCAGGATCTGGCTGTTCAGTGCTCTCCAGGAATTGGCTGCTCTCAGTGCTCCCCAGGATCTGGCTGCTCTCAGTGTTCCCCAGGATCTGGCTGCTCTCAGTGCTCCCCAGGATGTGCGTCGTCCACTCCAGGCACACAGCCCCACAGCACGCACCCATGACTGATGAGAACAGTCGTCAATCAATGCATGGGACGACAGCCTCCCATCGAGGTGTTTTTGAATGGTTTGGACCAATGGTGCTTTCCCATTGGTCCAAGCTATTCCATTGCTCTCACTGCCTCTCTGAGGCACTGAAGGGCATAGGTTCAAGAAGTAGGCAGCGTCAGACGTGTGCTGCAGACTTCTGAATCTCTTGGCCAGCTTGAGCTTATGATATTAGCGTAGCGTTCAGATACGCAAATCGCCTAGGCTCAGGGAAGGCAGGCTGCCTTTACCTAACCTGCCGTCCCTATCGGCACGTCCCTGGAATAGAAGACATGATAGTATTCTATGGGGCAATTACAGTGCCGCCGAACGTTGCCGAATTGCAGCAAACTGCATCGAATTGCACCGTATTTCTCTGTAAATTCGCCAGCATTTGGTGCATTGACAACATAGTGAATAGACGAATTACCCTGAAATTGAACCGAACTGTGAAATCCACCATCTGGTGCATTCGGGGCCAATTCGGAAATTAGTGAATAAGCTCTATAGAAGCACCTGAAGTGACCATATGCTGGTGCCTCTATTGTAACATCTAGGAGAACGCATACAGTAACACACAGTAGAGATTATTGTGAATCTATTGCCGTGGAGCGCTGTGCTGCTCATTCACTGCACATGACTGATTGCTCCTCTTTTTATGCTGTGTTCATAATGTATGAGCGTGTTAAATTGGTACTGTCACAAAAATCATACCATTTACAGCCAGAAACTCTTAAAATCGCATAAACAGAATTTATTTATGCATGGATGCATACAAAAATATGAACCACTATGTATTTATATATCTAGAAATACTCTGTTGCACTTTACATAATTGTAAATTTTGTGGTCGACGTTTTCAAAGCTTGGTTATCACCTCCACGTATCATTTAGCGAGCAGAGCCTGGATTCCTGTATTCTGCTCTCGTCGACAATATAAAAAGTCCGGCAAGCAATTTTACAACTCAACAGTTTTACAAGTCTGGAAAGCAATATAGCAGATCAAGTGTGACCTCCCCTTATTACGACGTAAATTATTTCCTGGTCCAAAGTTGGGCAAATCCATCATAGTCTATTAATGGCTATATTATTCATGACAAAACAATGGATTTCTTGCCAAAAAAATATATTAAGGTGGTCACGCCATGTCACCGTTCCGCAAATGACTAATATGCCTGACGTCCTATCCATTGATTAAACAATTTTCAATTGTAAACTATGTTTCGTGCAGAGACTTTGTTTATATGAACCACAGACGTCGGCCGACCGAAGAATGTCTGGCCTGAATGATGCAGAGGAGATGGTGTGATGGACTGAATTAAAGAATTTTTTGTGCCCATACCCCAGAAAATAAGAAAAGATAAGAAGTAAATGGTAATTAATAGCCTATCGAAAGTTCTATGAGAGGAGGAGAGGAGAGGCTTTTTTGGTTGTGTCCCACACCTCCACTGAGAGGCTTCACGCTCCTCATGAGGACTTTGGAGAATCGATTGATTTCCTATAAGTAGAAGAATGGAAATCCATGTGTATCTTCACTCTCACCACCTTATTACATCACCTCGTTTCTTTCCCCCAGCATGTCTGTTTCTCTGATCCTGAAGATATTTCGATATTCCTCGGAATCATAACATAGTAGTAGAACGAAAGATTTTATGCCAGAGAAGGCGCTTCATGAAAATATCTTTGTGGGTCACACCGGGATCACAGACAGCTAGGTGGACTGAATGCTACGTGAACAGGACTGCAACCATACAGTGGGAATACTGGGGATACAGTGCATCATGATAGTGCATCCATGTGTTTTCAATCTGGAGATATCCCGTGTCATTTTGCACTTTAAGGCTCTTGTTTATCAAGCAATTCCCATGAAAGGCGAAGCATATATTTGGAAGGATGTATTTCCTGTCCAACAATCAGTAAATGGAAATATTGGTAATAGTGTGCACTGCTGCATGCCGATTCTACAGATGATACTGAGCCTTTCAGATCACTTTGAAAGATGGGACTTTGCTTTCTGTTCTAAGAATTAATAGGAAAAGGATCCTTGTTCTGGTTATTTCACCTGATCACCACACATTGGGCTCTATTCCTATCACGGTCCACCTGGGGTACTTGCTGATGTGCCTGTAATGCACAGCCTGGCTCTAACAGCTTTGCCCTGGATCACTTTTCCTTGGGTTCCCATCCGGGTTTTGCCTAAGCTCCGTACCATGACCAGGCTCCTGGAGATCCAGCCTGGGTCTTCCTTTTCCAGCCCTGGAGTTCCAGCTGAGGCCCATCTGTGATTAAGCCTCCTTAAATGGCAGAGAGACCCAGCTATCAGTGGTTCTGCATTGTGCTCCCTGACTGAGGTCACTTTGATGTGTGCAGACCTGCTCTACCTGAACCAGCTTATCTTGTTGCTGTACAGTATATCCAGCGTATTCCAGTGTATCCAGTACCCATCTCGCTACCTTGTTATTCCTGGAGAAATCTCCTTCAGTTCCTGGGACTTTCAGCAATTTCCACCAGCACTTTATCTATGGTCTGTGGTCAAGACCTCCAGGTCACAGCTTAACTGGGTACTCCCAACCGTGTAGCCCACTATCCCCTGTGTCTGGAGACCTACCTGTGGATTTACAGCTTTTCACCACCGTCTCTCAACCAGTGATCAAGGTAACTCTGCCAGCTGTCCATTGTTATTCCTAGTGGACCCTGTCTGCAGTCTGGGACTGCATAGCTCACTATCCTGACTCTCCATCCAAGACCTATTCCTGGACTGTATATCCTGTGTGCCGAACCCTTGCTTAGGAATACCTCACCTCTCAGCCAGCCATCAGCCACGACCCCTTGTTATGGACTATAACCACGTCTTTGCCTGTGCGTTCCAGAAGTGCATTTCCCTGTTCTTTCCATTGCCTGCTGTCAAGGCCCATTTATGTTCAATTAAAGTTATTTTCATTGCTTGATTCCTGTCTGGCCTCCCCTCTGTGTCTCCGCCTGCTGGGCTCATACCTGAACCGCACACGCCACCTGACAATTCCATAGTGAACGCTAACGGTAGTGTTCAGATGAGTAAGTGTTAACACTTGGATAAGTGACTTTAACGCATGCCTCCAGTGACAGATCTCTGTACCCCGACAGGGTCACATCTGCCAATGCCGCTTCATTGCAGGACCCCCCGGTGTTCTACCCAGCCAGACTCCCATGCCTTCCTCCAGTCCTCAGACAAAGCTTAAGGACCGGGACACATAGAGAGATGCAGATCTGAGGTCTTTCAGGGTTAGAATGGAACAGACAGACTGAAAACCTATGTTGTGTATATATACAGTTCCAGGAGGGGCTAGAGACAATGGAGAATTACACCTTGCCCCCCCAGCCCAAGAGAACCCAGAATTGTCCAGACATGAATGAAACAATATGGTGGCATGTAATTACAGGCTGTGTCTCAGAATACCTGATTACATTAGATAACAGAGTGAAGTTCCATTAATTAACAATACATGACCACACAGTAGTGATATAAACCATTGTAACTGGAATCAGATAATGTGACAGTGTATGTCTGACAAGGCAGATTTGCAAACTATTCAAATATAAACAGACATCAACACATTCCTGAGACAAGGGTAGGCTGGGATGTCAATCCTCTCCACAGATAATAAGATACACATGGACAATAGACAGACAATAGCATTCTTGCATAATCACAGATTTACACAAACATTCTCCACAGGAGAGGCCACTAAACTAATATTGATTATGGCACCTGCACCCTACAAATATACCTCCATGCCCATGCACCCCAAGTCCAAAGTGACTACGTCACAACCCCCATATTAACTTCCCGACGCTAAACCTCTCAAAAATCCATTAGTGCATTGGTGATTGCACTAGCTTCTGCGAACTGTACTTTGCTCATCCTATACTCAACAAGTGGAGCGCATTCAGTAATTCGAGTTTCGATAAGTAAGGTATTACAAAGTGCAAGCGCTAATTACCACACTGATGAATTCGGTAATTTTTAAGCGACACCTATAAGCTGGTGCTACATGATTCTGCTTTTGAAAAATAATTTAGCACTCCCTAAACCCCTCCTAATAAATCCCATACTCATCTCTCATCCCACAGTGAGAAGGATGACCCGATCCTCCGCTTCTTGTCCTCGGCCGCAGAATGAGACTGGGAACAAATAATTCTCAGTCTCCCTCCTCAGTCACTCTGAGGCACTGTGAGATCGCACAGGGGTCGTGGCCTGGAAGTACAACCCTCCATGGAGTCCTATGGACTCCAGGAATTGAGATTCGCTGCGGCGCAGAAGCGCTGCAGTGGGTAACACTGAGGGTAGTGCTGCATTCCGGGGCAAGGTAGTGAGGTAGCGCCTGTCCATTTTAGTGTTAGGTAGGGAATGGGGTCCATTATCATTATATCCCCTGTTGTGGTGGGATGTAGCAAACCTAATGGAGGCTTTCTTTATTATTTGCCATGTGCAAATTAAAGAAAAAACAGCCAGAAGTGTTTATTAGGGGTCTTCACCAAGAGCTGAATTGCTGGTGAAGTGCAACTTTAAGGCCAAAGTATTTGTGCCGGAAGATGGAAGACATTATCCAGTTCAGTTATATTGGCCAAAGACGTGCAATTTATTTGCAATTCTCCACAAATTCAGCAATGGATTAGGAATTCTGCTTCTATAAGGCTGGGGTCAGACCAGCGCACTTTTAACGTGCGTTCTGGCGCACATAATTACGGCCGCACTAGCAGCAGATGACGGGCAATGACGGCCAATATACGATGTACGGCCGCACAAAAGTCCGGCCGTGCAACGCAAGTGGAATTTGAACGCATTTTTTTGAGAGACGCTGAACCGCTAGTACTGACGTACTGAGTGCGCAGCTGCGGCATAGCGGCGTGTGTGCGTGATTAGGAGATGTCAGACACTGCTAATGTCCAGCCTACATAACGTCCAGACGCAAAAAGAGTTTTATTGATGATCCGTACAAAATCACGCCCGAAAATGCGCGTCGTCTGACCGTTTTTGCGCATTCCGTGAAAAAATACGTCAATGCGTTCGGACGCACTTTTTCACGTTCGCGGGGAAAAATGCTTTCGTCTGACCCTAGCCTAAGCTTTCAGGGAAGACAAGATATGAAATGTGACCCTGTGTCAAGGAGGGATGCTGACATACTGCAGCAATATCTCTTTACAGATGGAAGCCAATGTACAGAAAAATAAAGGACAAACTCAAACAATAAGGTAAAAAAGTAAATATAGAAAAAAATATCTATACAATAACAGCAATATATATATATTTTGTTAAAAATAAAAGGGCAATCGGGTCTTCTGGAGGGAGGTGTGGAGGTTATTGTCTTCAGTTTTTCAACGATCTATAACCATTGCCCCATAGGACTTTTTACTGTCTCGCCTGGTACAGGGATTGTCGAACTCGGAACAAGCATTATTCTGTAGGATACTCCTGGCCAGGCCTGGACTGGGACAAAAAATCAGCCCTGGACTTCATCCAGACCGGCCCTCTTTAATTATGCAAACAATCACAAAAATAGTATATGAACCAACCGGATCGCTCAACCAATCACTCGACAGATACTGGAGTTGCTGCAGAGCGATTGGGTAAAGTAACGCAGAGGCACTGAGGTTGATTGTGCATGGTGGCCCCCATATGAGACTGTGGCAGTCTGAGTCTGTTTCACAGATAGTGAGGAAGTTCTCAACTCATCCATTAAGAGAAGTGCAAGCCGTGCGGTGAAGCAGCATTCACACTGGCCCGCTGAACCATTGGCCCGCCGGTAATCTCCCTGTAGTCCTTATGGCCAGTACATGCCTTCTCCTGGCTGCACGGTGTTCTCTGGCTGCCAAGTGGTTGCCTAGTGATACTCCAACCATAGGCGACTCTACAGGGGGGCAAGGGGGGGCAATTGCCCCCCCTAGGTTATTCCTTGCCCCCACATGTGCCCCCCCACCAAAAATCAGCATCCAGCTTACCACACTTATTCGGACCACTGTATCTCCGTCCCTGTGCATCGTATATGGACGATCTAGGTGTCATTGTAAAGGGCAGATTCTGGCCTTTCCAATGATACCCAACATGACCATATTCAATTTGAAATAAAAGTCATAAAACATTAAATAAAAATGGGCACTTAAACTTAAGCATTTTCACAGGGTTGAAATGTCTCAGCAGTGAAGTGGTTAATGTTCAGACTATACATTACATTGTGTATTACATTAGTTTTTGCCTTGGTTTAGTCGTATATTAAGGGTTAATGGGTAGGCTTCATCCCTCACGGTATATGTTTTATTTTTTCCTTGATTAATGGCATTGTAGGGGTGAACCGGTAGCTGCATGCCTCCCAGTGTATTAATTTCATGTTTTACCTTGATCAATGGCATATTAGGGGTTAAGGCCAGCTAAATGCCACATTGTTTATTATTTTTATTGTATTTCCCTGGGTTTATGGCATTTTAGGGGTTATTATGGAAGTTAGAATCTAAAGGGTCTAATGATTTTTAGATCCTTTGCTTTTCGTCACATTTCAGGGAATTCATTTCGCCGAAAATATAGTGAATTCCTATTTAGTGAATGGTCACTGTAATTTGCTAAAAGTGGAGTCGCTGAAGCAGCTATCAGACATTCAGCGAAAACTGACGAATTGCGGCAAATAAAGTATCAGGTTAGTACAATAAAAAGGCATCATTGCTTCACATTACTCTGGATTTTGGAATCTTATTTATATATACTTATTTAGGGTACTATTACCTGGTGTAATAAAAAAAACAGATCTTCACCAAAATTAACAGACAATTGAAAAGAATGCAGCACAGGCTCTTGGCCCCATATACCATAGTAATGGATCTGGTCCGCATTGTCGTTGCTGTTGCAGTAGGCTCTGTTATAAATGTATCCTTTATCCACATATATCCTAATTCTAATATTTTGCCTAATTTAAAAAAAATTTACACTGGGGGTGATTCATAGTATGGAAGTGGTTGATTATTAGTGTGACAGTGTGGACCATGTTTAAAGGGACACATGAATAAGTCTTGCCCTGAAACATGTATTATATATGCTGCAGCAGGGAAATTTTATCGCTCACCTGGCCTTCCTTTTTGGATCTATTAAATGCAGTGTAATGATTCTACATGCTGCTGGGTGGCATTTATCATGCAATGTCCATCAGCCTTAATATATGTGTGCATCAAAACATGGATGATACGACCACCTTGGAGGATTTTAATAATGCAGGGTGTGAGGTTATTCACTGGATGTGTTCATATTCAAGCTTGTGAGGGCGGGGGATAGGTATGCCCGGTACTCTGCACTGGAAAAAAAACAGTTCTATTCTGTACACAACCACATTAGCGCTGGGTCTCAGCTCGGGTCTTAGAGTTTTCCTAGCGTGCGCCAAACGACCTTGTTCATGGACTACTGGCAGACAAGGTGATCTGTTAGTAGGTCGTCAGGCACTAAGTTTTAGCGACTTGCGGTAATTTTTCCTTTAGTGATGGCGTTTTAGCTCACACCAGGTGATAGGGCCCTTAGTTTTATTCAGTGGTATGATTTAGTGGTGAAAATTATTAGTGCCCCCCCAGTTTTGACTGCGGTATCTTCTGTGCCCCCCCTAAATATTGTTCCTAGAGTCGCCACTGACTCCAACTATGCGCGTGGTGAAGGCGACGGTGTCTGATGCGAGACTTATGGAGGAGCTTACTGCAATTGTACAACAAACTGTCCCTAAATTTGGAAAAACGTGGGCGTGTGGGATGAGTATACCGGTGATACCCCATAAGAGTCTTCAGTCTGTTCCTGGGAGGGGAGCTGTGGGATTGTTTTCTGTGTTGGAATGATAAGAGGCGATGACTAAGACCGATTTCTTTTCAATTTCTTTCCTTACTTTTCTTTTTTTAATTTTCTTTCTTATTTTTCCTGTTTTCGTTCTCGCTAACACGAGTTTGTTCAACGTCGGTATAGTTCTCATACTGTCTGTGGCATTCTGTACCTGTCATTAATTTATGTACTTGCTTCGTTATATAATCTTTAAATAAAAAAATCTAAAATAAAAATGACGAGGCAATCAAGGGGCATGGCAGGACATAAAAAGAAAGGGCAAGGCAACGGAACAACATTTATAGGTATAATAGGGTGCAAGGACAGGAACAGAGAGACACAGGTTGGAGAACAGGATATGCAGGTTGCAGGGTCACAGGAAAGACGGGGTCTATGGATACACAAGGTCTCTGGACACATCAGAAGCCAGACCTGACTTAGACAGGAGTAGGAAAAGACAAACACAAACAATGATCTGATACAGAGGAAGAGGTGAGGCTAGTCTATAGGGAGAGGTGAATAACGGCCATCTGGAGGCAATAATTAAATCTTGCTGTGCATTTAGCAGCGTTTGTCAAAGAAAGGAAGTGGCCTATTGTGGTACTGCAGTTTGACACTCTGGTACTGCAGAAAATTCTGACACCCTGGATATGTAATTACCTGGGTATATATATATATATATATATATATGTGGCTTTGACCAGTTGCATAACCTTATCTCTGCTAGAAAGCCACGGTGTGGCATGGCATTGATTTTAGGGTTCTGTGTAATAACAGATCCAGGATGCATAAAAGTGAGACAGATGTAATTTGCATATCCTACCCAGAATTCCTTGCTGCATATGGGGAATGTGGTGCAGGAGCTTAGGGATGCAATTCATCGAATTGCTGTGATGTGCAAGTGGCTTCTGCAATAATAAACTATATATATATATATATTATATATATATATATATAGTAAACGATAGCCAAGCACTCCTGCTTCCACGATCCACAATTGCCCAGTGCCTGCCGTCCAGCTGGATATCATACAAGTGAAAAACCGATGGCGGCACTCCAGGACTACAATGCAACCAATAATTTATTCAATTGGTATCAACGTTTCAGCCCTGACCCAGGGCCTTCCTCAGGATAACCTGAGGAAGGCCCTGGGTCAGGGCTGAAACGTTGATACCAATGGAATAAATTATTGGTTGCATTATAGTCCTGGAGTGCCGCCATCATTTTTCTTTTGTATGTGTATATATATATATATATATGTGTATATATATATATATTACACAAGAAGGGCAGCACTCAACCTTAACTACGCTTTCAGTGCGGGTGCATCTCAAGACAATATAATACAACAAACCAGAAAGAGAGCACACCAAACATGTGCAAACAGTACAGAAGAAACCACAACAGCAGCTAAATTCATTTAGACAGGAGATTTTACCAGGTTTAACCCTTCAAATGCTTACAAACAATTCTTATCCCCTTCAAAATCACTATAGTTCTTAACCTTTTAATGTTGAGCTCTGTTGAAAAATGGTGGAAGTTTAGTTTGCAATGGATGGCCATGGATTGCGTAAGCCTGCCAACAGCGACAATGTATTCCACCCTTGGCAGGTCCTATCATACTAACCTAATGACTGCTCTTATGGGATAAACATACTTGTTGAGGACCCAGTCCTTTCTGAAGCTCCCTGCAGATTGTTTGTAGGCATTTGAAGGGTTAAATCTGGTAAAATCTCCTGCTTAAATTAATTTAGCTGCTGTTGTGGTTTCTTCTGTACTGTTTGAACATGTTTGGTGTGCTCTCTTTATGGTTTGTTGTTTTATATATATATATATTGGATAGGCCATATTAGTCCAGATGCCAAAATCACGAGTATAGCAGTACGTAGTGATAGCTTTTTATTGGACTAACGTTACATTTAAAAGACAAGCTTTCAAGAGTCTTCAGGTCTGGACGCTATACTAATCAATATCCTAGAATTAAACATTAAGAGGCACATGGTTGGGGGTTTGATGTCGTAAATAGTCAAATGGTATGTTCAAAATGGGAAAATAAACACATGAGAGATAGTAGGTCTATAAAACAACGGTGGTAAGATCATTACAACTTGAAAGTAATAAAAGAAAAAACCAAAAACACAAATCAGTGACCGCTAAAAAAAAGCAAGAAACAAAACACCAGCCAGGATTCTGAATGTTATGTGACTTTATGATAATGGGTTAAAAAGCCAGAGTCCACATTGAGCCCTTCTTTTATGGTGTTAAAATATGTGATCATTTTCATTCCAAATGTTTTATGCTCTCGAGGGTCTTTAAAATGTCCTTTGAAGATTTTAATTCTGAGGTTTTGGGTGGAGTGGCCTAATAGATTGAAGTGATGTCTCATTGGGGTACAATATGTATTTTCCTGATGATTCTTGATGGAGTGTCTGTGCAGGTTCATCCTGAGATTCAGTTTGAGGCTAGTTTCCCCAATATAGCAGCCCTTTTCACAGGCCATGCACTGGATCATGTACACCACATTGGCAGACGTGCAGAGGTACGAGCCCCTGATGTTGTATGTGGTGTTATTGTGCCAGGCAGTGCTGCTGTCACATATATGTTTGCACAATTTGTAGCGGGACTTGTTGCAGAGTGTGGTCCCATTCTGTATGTCTTCCTGCTCCTGAGTGAGTTTGCTGCGGAATATACATATATCTTATATACACACAGGATAGATCCACAACTCCGAGATTTGTGACATGAAATAGTAACAATCTATTTACATAGTACCAACTTTTCAATTAAACAGAACTTTTCTCAAGGTCATGTGTGCTTGTTTATGGACAGCTGAAGTTAACTCTGAGTTAATGGCTGAGTAACGGCTGACACCTGGTTTTCTGGCACCTGTTTTGGAATGCTTGGGATACTTGAAAATGAGAGAAATCTCAATGTATCCTTTCTGATACAATACTTTATAAATAGATTTTGGATTCTTCCAGATTTCCGAATCCTTGAGAATTTGACGTTTCAGAGGAAGAAGATTGCGGTGGCAGAGCCACGATCCACCTCCAATTGCAGCACCAGGTGTGTACACATGCTGGTAGCGCTCTACGGCCTTCCTAGTTCCTACATGAACATGTTGTTTGGAGTCAGCGGGACACCGAGCAGCATGTTGCACGTTGGGACTGCCCAGTGGCTTCCAGCTTGTGCCGCGGTATACTGCAGTGCTTGGGAGATGGGTTCCCGAGTGGCAGTGACTGCATGGAGTGCCCTTTGTCTGGAATAAGTAAAATCTTGACAGCTCCGAAAATTCTGTCCTATAATATCCATTATATATTGACATGGTCTCCATTGCGAGTTGGCTGAGCTTTGGATTTGGCCTGAGAAGGTTTCACTGGAGGAGGTCCCCTAGTCTGGTTTGAAGCTTTTACAAAGATGTCGGTCTTTGAAGTGTTGGGAAGTCCTTCCCCTATACGTAGGGTTGTTACAGTAGTGATCCTACCGCCATCCACATGTTTCTTGTAGTTATTTCAGTAAAGAACCCCCCCCCCACATTCAGTAACCTCGTTGGCTGATTGTGGTGGTTGTGGAGCGGTATTCGAGTGCCAAACAATAATGTGTGACTCATTTATTGCATGTTTATCTATCAATCGTATTGACTTCATGATTCCATGGTAGAATTACGCTCTTAATAACTCTGTTCACGTTCCTTTTCTAGGACACCAGTTAGACTGAGTTACGGCCATGCCTCTTGGGAAGAACGTCAAGAAGAAAGTCGAGGACATCAACATGGTTTATGACATCAAGGAGAAGCTGGGATCGTAAGTGTCAGGCAAAGATGCCGAATTTAAGGCCATGTAGGAAGTATTACACCCATCTTGAATGTATATGCAATAACAACCACCCCCCCCCCCAATTTGGGTTCTCTCTTCTATTTACAGATAAAAGACCTTTTTTAAGTATCTTTGATTTAGTGCTCATATATATATATATTTAATGTTAAACTAAAGTTTATTCTGTAACTAATAGACTCATCTGAAAATACCACAGGATGGCCATGAATTACATCTTCCCTCAAGATCTTGACAGAACACATAATTTATAGAGATCCTGTTGTACTTTCAGCCGATGAGGCACTGCAAGAAAATCTTTTGATATATAAATATTTCTGCCCTGGAATGAATTCTGTAAAGTGAACAGATTTTCTTGGGAAATAACATCCAAAAAGAAAAATAAAGATACAAAATAAACAGTATCCTTGGACTGTTTTGCCATTATATCTGAATTCATTTGAGAGATCCTATGAAGGAACTTCCTGAAGGATATGATTTCTCAGAAAATATGAAAAATATTCATGTGTGCTGCATACTCTCACTTTTTGTTAGAAAAGTATGATTTGGGTCAGACCAAGTCAGGCTAATTAGTAGTTTGACAATTTGGAGCGATCCGAATTCTGAATTGCCGATGTCCAAAACGAATCAGTTTCGAAACAAAAAAAAATTCCAATCGATCCATATTTTCATGATTATAGTTAGTCCAGAACTGAATTTAATCAGATCTATTCGGATTTATTCAGAAAAGTAAAACAAAAACAAAACAGTAACCCTAAACCTATACTCACCCTAACCCTAATAACCATAAAACAAGCATGAATAGTTGCCCTAACCCTAACCACAATCCTAAAACTCACAGAAAATGTAACCCTAACCAAATAATAATAGTAATAATACATAAACTGTAACCCTAGCCTTAATCCTAACCCTAATCATGTTACACAAAGAAACTGTAATCCTTGCCTTTACCCTTACCCTTATTTTTAATAATACAGAAACTGTAACTCTATTCCTGACCTTAACCCTAATCCAGGGCTCAAAATATCAAGTCCCAAGCTACTAACCAGGCCATAAGAGTTACTCGCCACCAGTTGCTCCACCTAACCCCTACCCAGCCCTTAACTCTGCCCCTAATCATACCCCCTTAAATTATCTTATGAAATTACACTGTTAAAGGTTTTATTTAGAATAAAATTAAAAAATAGCATTAATGCCCAGACATCAGAACCCAGATACACATGTATATCCAGTCAGAGCCTAGTGTGAGCAGAGCAAGGAGGCAGGGAAGGTCCTCTCCACCCCCCCCCCTGCCAGTGACAGAGACAAGCTTGGTCAGGTTAGGCAGTTGTTTCCTGCCGCCTTGCAGCCTGGGGAAGGGGGAGCTGCACGGTGGCACTGACAGAATACATTTATTGTGCTGCCTGCATGTGCATTTCCACTCGCCCTCACTTAATTTCTACTCGCAAAATGCGAATAGGCGAGTGGAAATTTTGAGGCCTGCCCTAATCAATTATTTTTAATAATAATACAGAAACTGTAACCCTAGCACTAACCATAACCCTAATCATATAACACACAGAACATATAACACCAACAGAAAATCCCCACAAAAATCTCATACTCACCTCCCATCCCGCGGTGAGAATGGCGTCTCCATCTGCTTCTTCTGGCCGCTGGGAGTAGAGAGAGACTGGGGAAAAAGTCCCCAGTCTCCCTCCCCGACTCACTCACTTGACTTGCAGGATATCGTTAAAGGCGAGATCCTGCAGGTCATGTGACTGGCATTCGAAGCCTCAATGGAGTCCTATGGACTCCATGTAGGGGATGCTCTCGGCGGTGCTTAGCGCTGCCTCGAGCATCCTGAGGCTTTGCCCTGCGTTACGGGCAGGCTGCTGGACTAGCACCTGCCCTGTGATATGATGCTAAAACAGGGACGCTAAGGAGAAACCTGTAGGCGCAGGTTCTCCACCTTAGCGTTCCCGTTTTAGCGTTAACTTTGTAATAGGGCCCTTTGTATTTTGGAAAGTCCAGATAAGGTATACTCCACCTGTATAGTGTTTTTGCACATTTTCACAAATAAATTTTTTTATTTCCTGGTCTAATTTCACAACTTTTATGGCTTTAACACGCCATACAGTCTCTCATTTTGGGTTTTAGAGGCAGTGCTTGCACTCGTGACATTCCCACATTATAGAACTCAGGCGCTATGATATCTGCGTCACGGTGAATGTAATGTAGGAGATTTTTAATAAGGCATCTTTTGTACAGGATCACGTTAGACAAGAAACTCAAGGCTGTTTTAAGAAGTTCTAAAGTGAGTCTAATTTTAATAATTATGGACATATGAATTATGATGACATGTAAGGACGCCTTGTCCCACTCATCCAGCTCGTTTTTTGTTGTTTGTTTTCAAATCTTATGCTTATTTGTTTTTACGATATGGCCTTTGGCTTTTCCCAAGAATGTTTTAATTGCCTAGTGCTATTCCACTCTAAATCTAATCCACATATCTGCTGGCCTCTCTATAAATAAGAGGAAATTCACATGCATGGGGATATTTACTGTGTTCTCTCATCTACAATATCCTCTAAATAATCAATTCCGATCCTGAAGTCTCACAACCTTTCAATTGGCCAAGGCTACCCGAAAACCACTTTGCAGACCCTTTATATTGGAACATATTGGCCGTGAACTGAAGTAATAAAGGCGTCACTAGCAGTACTAATTCAGTTCAACAAACCTTTGTAGAGGTGTTAGTGTATGCAGTGGAGTAATCTACTCAATGTATAGTGATACAATGTATACAGTGACAGTGATACACACAGAGGATGTGCAATAATAAAAGTCAGTGTTTCCAAGAGTTATGGTAGACTGAGCTTAGCAGTTCTCGAGCAAAAATTACTAGGTAATTAATCTATGTATCTATCTATCGATTATGACATACTGTTTAGGATATTTTATCTATCGAATGACATACTGTTTACGATATTTTATCTATCGAATGACATACTGTTTACGATATTTTATCTATCGAATGACATACTGTTTACGATATTTTATCTATCAAATATGACATACTGTTTACAATATTTTATCTATCGAATATGACATACTGTTTATGGTATTTTATCTCACTCACGACTATAACTATTTATAGTATTTTCCTTCCTTTTTGTGGTATCTTATCTATCATGTTTATCTACCTATCCTTACCCCTTTCTTTCTATCTAGCGAAAATAATAAACTATTTATGTCATCTATATATCCTTACCCATTACATTTCTTTCTTTCTCTCTCTCTTTCTCCTTACCCATTTATTTTCTTTTTCTTTCTCTCTCTCTCTCTCTCTCTCTTTCTCCTTACCCATTTATTTCCTTTTTCTTTCTCTCTCTTTCTCCTTACCCATTTATTTTCTTTTTCTTTCTCTCTCTCTCTTTCTCCTTACCCATTTATTTCCTTTTTCTTTCTCTCTCTCTTTCTCCTTACCCATTTATTTCCTTTTTCTTTCTCTCTCTCTTTCTCCTTACCCATTTATTTCCTTTTTCTTTCTCCTTACCCATTTTTCTTTTTCTTTCTCTCTTTCTCTATCCTTACCCATTTCTCTTCTTTCTTTTTCTCTTTCTCTATCCTTACCCATTTCTCTTCTTTCTTTTTCTCTTTCTGTCTTTCTTTCTCCTTACCCATTTCTTTTCTTTCTTTTTCTCTGTCTTTCTTTCTCCTTACCCATTTCTTTTCTTTCTTTTTCTCTTCTTTCTTTCTCCTTACCCATTTCTCTTCTTTCTTTTTCTCTTTCTGTCTTTCTTTCTCCTTACCCATTTCTTTTCTTTCTTTTTCTCTTTCTTTCTTTCTCCTTACCCATTTCTTTTCTTTCTTTTTCTCTTTCTTTCTTTCTCCTTATTCATTTCTTTTCTTTTTCTCTCTTTCTTTTTCCTTACCCATTTATTTTCTTTTTCTTTCTCTCTTTCTCTATCCCTACTAATTTCTTTCTCTTTCTTTTTTCTTTTTCTCTTTCTTTCTCCTTACCCATTTATTTTCTTTTTCTTTCTCTCTTTTCTCTATCCCTACTAATTTCTTTCTTTCTCTTTCTTTCTTTCTTTCTTTCTTTCTCTCCTGTATCCTTACCCATTTCTTTTTCTTTCTCTCTTTCTCTCTCTCTTTCCATACCCATTTCTTTTTCTGTTTCTTTCTCTTTCTTTCTTTCTTTCTTTCTTTCTCTCTTTCTCTCTTTCTCTCTTTCTCTCTTTCTCTCTTTCTCTCTTTCTTTTGTTCTTTCTTTCTCTCTCTCTTTCTTTTTTTCTCTATCCTTACCCATTTCTATTCTTTTTCTTTCCTTCTTTCTTTATTATTTATGGCATCTATCCTTACCCATTTATTTTCTTTCTCTCTCTATCATTATATATTTTTATCTATCTAATGATATATCTATCATCAAATTATCTTTTGAAATATCACTATCGATATCTATATATCATCTATCTGTTTGTCATAAAATGATATATTGACATAAAGGGATGAATTACTGCAACCGTCCTCTAATCCCACATTGTGATTTCAATTTTTTTTTCTTTAATCATTTAACCCTATGGCTGTATTTTCAATCTTATTGCCTGCAAAAACGCCTGTGTTGTCCTGCAGAATAATGAAGTCAGTCATTGGTTATGACATGAAATCTGGTGCCTGTATTTATTACTGCGGTGCGAGAGCAGAAGGCGAGAGCAATGCTTTGTGCTTTTTCACTGGAATAAAGGGAGTAGATATTTCATGCCTCTGTTGATGCTTTTTATTTTTTGGGCATAGAGGGCCAGGTCACAGCCGCACGACATGCCCTGTTATCCTTCCCGCTGCCCCGTGTACCCAAGATCCTGATGGCGCAGACCAAGGAGATACAAGGTAGAGCAGAGAGCATTTGCCGCTTGTTCGTGGCACAATAGAAGTTGGCAGTAGCTGAGAGGGACACAGACAATAGCGGAGAAATGTTTATTTCTATCTACCAGTTCACACAGCGCTGTCACTCTCACAATCACATTGTCTGCCACTTTGTATCTGTAAGGTGGCTGCTCTTTCTGCCATTATTTTTATGTTTTTTCTTATTTGCGTCTCTTCAAATGCATCTCCTGAACAATAGGATCAGGACAGACAGGAAACAGCTTTAGGGCACCAGTACGCAGCTTGTGGATTCCTGACTGCATTTGAACTACCACTCTAGAAATCCTTAGCTGTCGTGGGATCATGGAAGCAGTAGTTCTGCACAAAAAGTCACATACTCCTGCAGATTGGGTACTTTGACTTTGGCATTCATATTTTTGCTGCAGGCCTCAACAGCTTATTCTCCATCCAATGGTCCCCCTTCTATTCCATTCATGCTGTTAAGTTGACAAGTAGTGTCTTTTCACTTAATATTTCCAACCGCTAACTTAACAGCTTGATTCGCTATTCCAACCAAGCCAAATATACTTGCAGCATGGCTTTAACAGCTGCTGACTGTCACTTAACAGTTCCTGTGGTGTGTGGGTGTGTGTGTGTGCAGGGCCAGATTTATAACTAGGCAGAGAAGGCATGTGCCTACAGGCTCTTGCCACAAGGGGGCGCCTTGCTCTGAAATAAAAGTGTTGCTTTTTTATTTATAGTCATCGAGGCCATTGTATCTCTGCAGCCCTAAGGACTACAGGGACATATGGGGTATCATTGGAAAGGCCAGATTATGGCCTTTCCGGTGATATCAAAAGTAACCAGGTTAGATTTATGTAAAAATAAAATATACATTTTCTTTTTTTTCTAACACAGTCCTATTATTAGTTTACAACTCTAAAGTGAAAAGGGATGCTGCGCTAACTCACCTTCTCATTTCCCACACTGCCAGCAATTTTTTTTTTTTTTAGTTTGCCCTAAAATGAAAATTTAAAGTAATTTTGCCATGTTCAAAATGTTTTTTTTTGGGGGGGGCTCCACACGTCTGTGCCTACAGTCTCCTGAATTTCAAATCCGGCACCGGGTGTGTGTGGTATTTCCAATTAGACCAAATATGAGCATGTAAAATGTGGGAAAAATACAAGAAAACCATAAATATATATATAATATGTATATTGTTCTAAGGCAGTGGCACTTTTCACAAATAAAGTGAACAATGCTGCTGCCATTACTTACCTTCTCATTTCTCAGGCAGGGAACAAGTACAATGTTTTATACATGTTATTATTATTATTGCTAACATCATCATTTATATATTGCCAACAGGTTCCACATACTTTATTTGTGTAACTCAATGTGCCAAAATGCAAGAGACAAATGTAGGGACCTATTACATTCTTGACGATAACATGGAGACAGTAAGCAGGATAATATGCACTTGCAGATTTTTCCTTACCTTTTCCATGTTAACGTCCTATTCTGGGAAGGTGCTATCTCAGCACCTCGCTCCTGAACGCAGCACTAACCTCCCTGATACCTGCAGTAGCGTTCCCCGCCACCGCGAGTATCAGCTCCTTGAGCCCATAGGAGGATTGCAGTTCCAGGCCGTGAGCTCTGTGCAACCTCACTCTCACAAAATTGTGCAGCTCTGTGGAGTGATCGGAGGGAGACTAGGAACTATTTGTTTCCAGTCTCACTCTGAAGAAGCAGTGGATTGGGCCACCCTTTTCACTGTAGGATGAGAGAGAGGTGAGTGTGGGATTTTGGTTGAGTGAGTATGGGAGTGTGTTAAATGATTTTGCATTTGCAGAATCATTTAACACCAAACTTTAGAAGGGGCTAAAATTTTGCATTTCACGTCCCGCACCTGCACTTTGTAATACCTAACTTGTCGGGACATTAAAATTAGATTGCGCTCCCCACGTTAAGTATTGCAGATGCAAGGTACAGTAAGCTTATGCAAGCTGTGAAGCGCAAACTGATTTCACACCAGTGTATTTATTTATTTATTTGCAAAGGATTTTACCAGGAAGGATACATTGAGATTTCTCTCGTTTTCAAGTATGTCCTGGGTTCAAGAACATTGAGTGGTTACAGAAATACAAAGTAATAAAATGCAAGATATTAAAAAAAAAACACAAAAATACAGATTAACATATCATGGGAAGGGCTAGAACCTTGGGTTAATTAGGGTGATTTGCAAAGTGGAAGCAGCTGGAAAGTAAGCTACAAATTTCAGACCAGCACTGGGTGGGTGGGGAAGGAGGGACGGACAGCAGAGTACATACGCAAGCGCTGTGGCAGTGGGTGATATGAACTAGCTTCAGGTCTGTAGGAGAAAGAGGTCATAGAGTTAGGGCATGTGGTCTGTTGAGGGAAAGCATATTTTACGACATGGGGGGAGGGGCAGCCATTTGAAAGCATTGGTTTAAAAAAGCAGAGTATACATTCAGCATGGAAACAAACAAAAAACAGCCAAAATATTAATAGATAGATGCAAGCATAAAATATTAACAGTAGGATTAAAGTTGAGATTGTGGATTGTATCATCAACTATGGAATATTGATGCCAGATGTTAACCCTTTCGCTGCTGAGGCTTTTCCCGCCCCTATGCTGAGGTCATTTTTACCTGTTTTGCGCATCATGTTTAAACGTGTTTTGAAGGCTTATTTTAGTATATGACACAGACATATTATATATCGTTCTTTCCGTCAGACTCAGTAGATTCATAATATGTCATTATTATATGTATACGTTATGTCATGTCTGTATATTATAACAAAAAATGCAATAAAATATGTATTTTCAATAATTTACAATGTGTAAAGTGTTTTTTTCCACATTTTAACATGCGAGCAATTGCGGTTATATTTTGTATGGGGTGCGCTTGTTAAAAAAATTAGAGATGGGGTCTCGTTACATTTTTTTTTGGGGAAAATGACACTATTTTTAACAAACGCACCGCATACAAAAATCGTTAGTGCAGCATCATTGTTCACATTATAATTGAAATGGGAACAATATTGCTGCATTAACAAACCAAAAAAAATAAAAAAATAGTGTTAATTTTTTTTTTTTTTTTTTTTTAATTTTTTTTAATTTTTATTTTTAATTTTTTTTTTTTTTACCAAATTTTTCACTTTCATGTTTGGTATCGTTGGAACGGCCATGCTCTGGCCGATCCAACGATACCAAAATTTAACCCCTAGCTGCCACGGATCGGGAGATAGGGAGTTCCAATGAACTCCCTATCTCCACAGTTGGTGGCAGTTAGGGGTTAAGTCTAGGACTGGCGTCATCGTGCTACGCACGATGACGCCAGTCCTCTGGGGGAGTTCCCGGAGGCTTGGCCGACATCCAAGATGTCGGCCAGCTCCGGGAAAGGATCGCGAACCGGCGCTTTTCAGCGCCGATTCGCGATCCAGCTCCCCAGGGGTTAATGCCAGGCATCATTTGGAAGGGCAGGCTGTGCCCTTCCAAATGATGCCTGGGTTAACCCCCTGTGCGCCGCCGATCGGGAGGGAGAGAGGTCCGAAGGACCTCCCCCCCCTCCCTTTCAGGCGCCTCCTCCGCACATGCGGGGGGGCGCCTGAATTAGGTGTCATCGCGCCCCCGCGATGACACCTAATTCTGGCGGCTGCTGGTCCGGATGCCGGGCTGACATCCAGGATGTCAGCCCGCACCGGGGGGGCCAGCGATCGGCCGGAACCCGGCCGAACGCTGACCCCGATGGGAGGACGCGCTCAGCGCGTCCTCCGCATACCAGCGGGACTGCTGAGGACGCGCTGAGCGCGTCCTCAGCAGCGAAGTGGTTAAACTTCCTTCTCCTAGCGCTAACGCTTACATATCAGAACACAACCTTAGCACCAACTATGAATAGAGCCCTTAGATTTTTAATTTTGGTTACAATTGCTTATATCTTTAAAAAAAAATAAAAAAACAACAGTAACAGATCCTCCATTTCTGGTTAACCCCTTAAGGACCAAGGGTCTTTAAAGTTAGTTAGTACAAGTACTTATACAGCGCCAACAGTTTCCGTAGAGCTTTACAATGGGGAAGCACAAACAGGAGACGTACATGATACAAGAGGAAAGCCAACCCTGCCCATAGGATAACTGTCCAGGTAATACAGCACTTTAAAGAAAGTGTTCAGGCAGACATCCCGTGAGTTTACAGTCTAAGGGACAGGGGTAGCTGAAACAAATGGGAGCAGAGGGAAGGTGAAACTGGTGGCCAGAAGAATATCGTAGGGATTGCATGGGAAGGACCAGAGGTTTGGGCTTAGCCAAAGTAATTAGAGAGAGAAGCTGGAAAGGAGACATGAAATTAGGGACCGGCCCTGGGTGGGCGGTTGGATGGGGAGGGTGGGTTGGAACAGCAGAGTGAGAGAGGGATGGAGTTCAGTCTGTGAGAGTATGCGGTAGAAAGAGAAAGAGGTTGGTGAAAATGCAAAGAGCTAGATAGCTAAAATCAATGCATATATGATGGAACAGTTTTGTCATTGGTCCTTAATTGATTAAAAAGAGTATCCTATAGAATTAAAAATCACAACAGTTTGGATGATAAAATGTGAAAAAATAAATTGACACGCTGCAAAGAATTGAAATCCAAATGTAAATTTACAGTTTTTCACGTTTTTTTGTTGTTGCAATTTGATGTGACATGACATATACACGTTGTAATGGTATATTTCTAATCTCCCGAGTCCTCTGGGGAAAAAAAGGATTTATAATTCGCATCCTATACTATAAAAGAGTAAGGCTTGGCGTGTCCGTCGCCAAGCCTACTCTGGGCATGCGCGCGCAACCAGCGGCGGTTGGCTGCGCGCGCATGCAACCGCCGCGGCATGAGCCGGCTGTGCGCTCGCCGCGGCGGTTACAAGATGCACACAGCAGCCGGGTAGAGGCTGCACTCGCAGCCTCTACCCGGCTGCCGCGCGCATCCAACCCCTGAGCGGCGAAGGGAAAGTTCCCTCGCTTCCGCTCTTTGAAGGACCCAAGCCGCTGTCACGTGGGAGTCCCACGTGACCGCGGCTTGGGTCCTTCAACGAGCGGAAATGGGGAAACTTTCCCTTTGCCGCTCGGAAGGTAAGTAAGAGCTCCAGGGGCGGCTGTCCGAATGCCGATAGAGCATTCGAACAGCCGCCCCATGTCTGGTCTGGGGTCTGAGCTTGGGGGCATATATCCATGAGAGCGTGGGGGCAAATATCCATGAGAGCTTGGGGGCAAATATCCATGAGAACGTGGGGGCAAATATCCATGAGAGCTTGGGGGCAAATATCCATGAGAGCTTGGGGGCAAATATCCATGAGAGCTTGGGGGCAAACATCCATGTGCTGGGGCAGTATATCCACGAGCTGGGGCAGTATCCACGAGCTGGGGCAGTATCCACGAGCTGGGGCAGTATCCACGAGCTGGGGCAGTATCCACGAGCTGGGGCAATATATCCACTAGCTGGGGCAATATATCCACGAGCTGGGGCAGTATCCACGAGCTGGGGCAATATATCCACGAGCTGGGGCAATATATCCACGAGCTGGGGCAATATATCCACGAGCTGGGGCAGTATCCACGAGCTGGGGCAGTATCCACGAGCTGGGGCAATATATCCACGAGCTGGGGCAATATATCCACGAGCTGGGGCAATATCCACGAGCTGGGGCAATATATCCATGAGCTGGGGCAATATCCACGAGCTGGGGCAATATCCACGAGCTGGGGCAATATATCCACGAGCTGGGGCAGTATCCACGATCTGGGGCAGTATCCACGAGCTGGGGCAATATATCCACGAGCTGGGGCAGTATCCACGAGCTGGGGCAATATATCCACGAGCTGGGGCAATATATCCACGAGCTGGGGCAATATATCCACGAGCTGGGGCAGTATCCATGAGCTGGGGCAGTATCCACGAGCTGGGGCAATATCCACGAGCTGGGGCAATATATCCACGAGCTGGGGCAATATCCACGAGCTGGGGCAATATATCCACGAGCTGGGGCAATATATCCACAAGCTGGGGCAATATCCACAAGCTGGGGCAATATCCACGATCTGTGGCAATATCCACGAGCTGGGGCAGTATCCATGAGCTGGGGCAGTATCCACGAGCTGGGGCAATATCCACGAGCTGGGGCAATATATCCACGAGCTGGGGCAATATATCCACGAGCTGGGGCAATATATCCACAAGCTGGGGCAATATCCACAAGCTGGGGCAATATCCACAAGCTGGGGCAATATCCACGAGCTGTGGCAATATCCACGAGCTGGGGCAGTATATCCACGTGCTGGGGCAGTATCCATGAGCTGGGGCAGTATTAATAATAGACTGCCCTCTGGGCAGGCTTTCCAACTAGTCCTACAATAAAACACTACTTCAAATTGCATTTAAACATGATGAGCAAAAATGGTCAAAATGTGCTCAGCAGTCACATGGTGGGGTGATACGGCTCAGCAGCGAAGGGGTTTGTACTTGCACTCATAAGTGATACATTACTCTGTGCTGGAGATATTATTTCTGAGATGCATAAAACCATCATCTGTACATTAACAACATCTCCTTCGATTTTACTGCTTGGAATGTCGTTATCAGGAGAAAGGGAGTTGTGGCGGTGACGGCTGTTGATGGGGTGTTAAATACAGTATTTGTGGTTCATGTTGTTTATGTTTTTGAATTCTATTAGTATCTTATGAATAAGAATAATTCAGTAGAAAAAATATGTGCGATGTGAGCCAACATAATGATTTTTAACAGAAGAAAAGTTAGAAGGGTTTTAAATCTTTATATCATGTTTTAAAATGACTTCAGAAATGTTGTTTAGTTGGGCTGCAAATCCACCAAAATCCATCAACGTCACGTTATGCAACATTTTTTCTCTCTGCAAAATTTAGAATGCAGAGACGTGACCTTCCTACTACGTAAACAAACAAACTATCCGGGAAACCGAAAGGGACGGTCATCCAAAAGTGACTTCACCATACGACTTATTATTATTTTTATTATCGTGAAAGACAAACTGTAGCCAACGCCGACGGCAGAGCAGAATGAGTCATTTTGGGGCATCATATCATCACAAATACTTTATTAATTCATTTAAATTGACTTTCACACAATCAGAGCTTATAGCTTTTATACTTTTTCTCGTTCTATAGCAGATCATAGAATAGTCCATGATCACACAAGTACGGCTGAAACTCCGAGAAGTTGTTTTTGTTTGTCTCATACTATCCTAGCTTTATTATGTATTTTTTTATCATTTGATTTTGTTGTTTTTTTTTTTTTCGCACTTGTTGGCCTAATTATCTTCTCAAGCCCACGTTGTGTCAACGGAAGGGAAGGGAGGACAAGTCATCCGTGCTTAGGTGCTACAACAGTCATTTAATGTAAGGAGCAGGCATCGAGCTTCGTGAGCCCTCTGTGATCACAGAAATAAGCAGGGATTTGTATATGAACCCCATGTGTCTCAAGCCCTCTCTCCCTTTTTATTATTATTTTTTTATTTCCACCTCCATAAGCCAAATGATTAATCCAATCTCTCTCCTCCTCCGCCTTGTTTCCCTTCAATCATGTCATCCTGGCTGTGTGCCGTTGTTACTGCCCTCCTCCTCCTACGCAGTGGCATTGTCCGTGGGAGTTGGTGCCAGCCTCCTCCTGCTAACGAGGAGTGCTGCTGGTTGAAAAGGAGCGGGTGCTGTGTGCGTAGGCAGAGGGGCACAGACAGTGAGTGGGTGGTTGTCCCTTCGCAAAGTCAGAGTGATAGAACCCACAAAAGCAAAGAGATGCCAGCTTGCAATTACTAGTGGAATGTGGCAAACATAATAAGCAGCGTATTTTTTACTTCAAATATTGTCATTATCCTTACACTTGTGTAGGTTTCCAGTGCTGGGAACACGTGTTATGGTAAATAGACTGGTGGCAAGCAGAGCAGAATCATCGGAAAAAAAGCATATACACTTATATGAATATAATGTATGCATAACCTTGAAGTATGCATCTTCAGGTTGAGTGCATTCCTTTGTCTTGCATCTTATAACAGAGGTTTGACCACCTCCTGTCATGCCACCAGTCTGGAGACCCATGGAATCCTCTAGTTTGAGCCAATCCAGGCCTGCCTTTACACTCCTGCTCCAACCATCCAGCCCAGGACCTCCCTCTGACCAGCCTCGGCTCCATTCAGCTGATTACCGAGCACTGTCCCACTCTCTATTTAAGAGCAGTGTTCCCTCCTAGCAGTGCACAGTTCTGAGTCTCCAGTGTGGAGTCGACTCTGCTGCTCCTCCTCCTGTTCCTTGTATCCAGCCTTGTTTCTTGACCTGTCCTCTGTCTGCTCAGTATCCATCCTTGTGAACTCTGACGCTATCCAGCCCTTTCCTCTGCACTAGGCTTGTGCACCGATTTTTTTTCTGTTCGATTCGATTTTTCGGATTTTTAAACTTTTCGATTCGGCTCGTTTCGACCGATTTCTGTTTCGATTCGGTTCGGCTCGATTCGTTTTTCGTGCACATTTTTCCCGAATTTCGACCATTTTTCGTATTTTCGTGTCACTTAGCTCGTTTTTTATATCGACTTTTCGTATTTTCGGAAATTTTCGTTTTTTCGGAACGTCTGTTCTCCTCGTTTCAAAGCAATAAATTTCGATTTGACACATTTCAAGTACATTCGAAAATTCCGAAAATATTTCGTTTCGGCTTAGAAAACTTTTCGGATGGATCTGCCATTTTCGGATCTAAAAATTTTCAGAAAATCGGCCGCATCCGAAAACACAAATCGGGAAATTTCGTGAAAATTCCGAAATTCCGAAACCCGAAACGCACATCCCTACTCTGCACAGTACCCAGCCATGTTTCCCTGCACCACCTCAGGTGCAATTCCACTTTCCTGTGGTGTCCATCGGCTCAGCTAAACCACATCTGGATCCTGCTCCGCCCTGGTCCTTGTGCAGTATACGTTTCGACCCTTACTACTCCATTTCTAGAGTATCCTTGCCTGAAGGGTTTGCCTTGTCTCACCCCTGGGGTCCCACCATGGAGTGTGCCACCCTGACACCTTCCTGGTATTCCACCCCTATTTCAGGGTCCAACATAAAGACACACTCAAACCACCATGCCCAAATTAACATAGTTAATTGGTCATGGCGTGCAAGGTGGCTCCTCCCCAATGGTTGTCCCTGCAGGATGTGACAGCCTGCCTGGAAGGTTGTCAATCCGCTCTCACTTGACTACATTTCTGGAGTTCTTATCAACTTTGCACTTGTAGAGAATAAAGAAAGGCTTTGCCCCACAGAGTTTACAATCTAATAATGCTGACAATTTGTGAAAAATGTAAAAGATGTAAGAGATCATTCTTTTGTGGTAATCTTTAAAAAATGTTTCTACTTATTAGGAAACTTGATGGAATGTTTATCTTAATATTAGATAAAATTCTATATAAGTCGGTCGTTCCGACTACAGACCGAGTGGACGGCCAGCCTTAAAGGCTCTGCTGCTAATGTCTTCTTGCCAGATACCACAGGACACCTTCAGAGGTTTTGTGGAGTTCATGCCTCGAAACATCAAACACATGTTTTGGCAACACAGTGGGGAACCTACACAATACACAATACTAGGCAGATGGTACTAATTTTGTGGTTGATCAGTACAATACATATTTACAAAATATGTAAAAGAAAATGAGATAAATGACAAATATTTATAGTAATTAAGTTCAGGATGTGCTAATGTTTGTGATCTTCTCTTTATTCTTTAGGGGAGCTTTCTCTGAGGTGGTTTTGGCCCAGGAAAAGGATTCAGAACGTTTGGTAGCATTGAAATGTATCCCGAAGAAGGCGCTGCGTGGTAAAGAAGCGGTGGTAGAGAATGAAATTGCAGTGCTAAAAAAGTAAGAAAATAAAAGCATTACTGCAAAAGTAGTCTCTGAAATTGATGTCAGAGCAATTTTTGAGAGTTGATGTCACAGATCAGACTGTCAGCACTCTAGGCCCCAGGACAAACACAGTCCCTGGACCCCCTGACTATATACACAAAAATATATATGGATGTTTGTACATGAAACAAGGAATTTCCAATTGATTACGGAATTTGTAAACTCCTGTCCATATTTACACATTTACTTATAGGGTGATTCATATAGACCCCCAACCCAATGTGTTTGTTCTAGATGTTAACAGGATTAGCAGGATTATATGGAAACGTATAACCTCTTATGGGAAAAAGGTGTCATCTGTCCTCGTTTCTATGTATTTCCATGTACAACAAAACACTATGAGGTTTTAATTTGTTTCAATGGCCATTGCAACGTAAGCTCACTCGCCCCTTCAAGGCACCTCTTTGTAGAGTGAGTACCTAACCAATGTACCAAAAGCCGCTCTACTGAGCAGCTCCATGCCCCTCCTGCTGCTTTTCAGCTAAAGGAGAGGCAGAAAGATGGTGGGTTTTAATACATTTGTTAGGTACTCACTCTACAAAGAGGTGCCTTGAAGGGGCGAGTGAGCGAGTGAATTTTGGCGAATTGCCTGCAAGTATGGTGCCTGGTCGAGGGCAGTGAAAGTTCCCAGAGAGAAGCAATGGTTAATCTATTCAGAGTGACCGAACAGCGGTGAAATGTCAGAGAAACACCCTGATGTTCAGTGAATTAATTCGGCAGGTTTAATCAGGCGAATCCCATAGGCTTAAATGTAAAAAATATTCCAGCTTTTACTCAATATCTAATAAACTGTTTATTGATTTTTTTAGGATCTGCTAGGCATTTTTCAGGATTTTTTTCAGCAACATATTTTTCCGCTTCTTTTTTGATAGCGTTTTTTTCTTTTTTCTGTAACAGACTTTTATATTATCTTTCATAGGATCTTATATGTAAATTCCAGACATTTTCGTACAGTAGTTTTTTTGCAAACAGCGTTTCAACTTTAACACTTTCAATCTTTTTTGTTCGTCTGCTTGTCGGCTTTTTCCGGCGGCTAGTCGGCGCTGTGTGCGGCAGATTGTCGGCCTTTTCTGGGCACGTTCGGTGTTTTTTTTGCAGCGGTACTTCGGTTCGTTTTGGATACGGTTTTCCGGCAGATTTTCGAGTCCCTTCCCTGCACTCCTGGGACCCTGCGGTGAATGCTGAATTGAGTTGGGAAATTTGATTCCCTGAAGTGCAGAGAACGGGAGAGCACCGAGATGTCAGCGACGTTTCGGTGCTCTCTGAATAACCCCCTTAATTTTACAAATATTCTACATTGTACAGGAGGGGTGGGGTCGCGCCTATTCCCCGATGGGGCGGCTGCAACCACCAAATGTATCCAGCCCAGCAACATGTATAAACATAACAAGGAGAAAAAAAATGTCTGCGCTTATTCCCATTATACCTTGTAAAAAACCCTCTATTAGAGACTTTGGTTTCTATTAATGGCCATTAAAAGAGTAAGCTCACCCGCCAACGTCACGGCACTTCTAGTGAGGGTGAGTCCTATCCAAAAATGAAGCCACAGGCTGCTGTATGGCGAACCATAACTTGCTCATGCTGCTTTTCAGTCATGAGGTAGACTGGTGGGCTTTTATTAATGTCCCCCCAGAAACAAATCCACCTTGGGATCAAAAAACAAAGACACGGAGCGGAACAGCTGCAATGATGACCTGGCTGGAGGTACAATAAAATATACATAGTAAAGGAGGGGTGGGGTCGCGCCTATTCCCCGATGGGGCGGCTGCAGCCACCAAATGCATCCAGCCCAGCAACATGTATAAAACATACGTACTTCGGATCGTATCGAATGCGGTTTTCTGGCAGATTTTCGAGTCGCTTCCCTGCACTCCGGGGACCCTGCGCTGAATGCTGAATTGAGTTGGGAAATTTGATTCCCTGAAGTGCAGAGAACGGGAGAGCACCGAGATGTCAGCGACGTTTCGGTGCTCTCTGAATAACCCCCTTAATTTTACAAATATTCTACATTGTACAGGAGGGGTGGGGTCGCGCCTATTCCCCGATGGGGCGGCTGCAACCACCAAATGTATCCAGCCCAGCAACATGTATAAACATAACAAGGAGAAAAAAAATGTCTGCGCTTATTCCCATTATATCTTGTAAAAAACCCTCTATTAGAGACTTTGGTTTCTATTAATGGCCATTAAAAGAGTAAGCTCACCCGCCAACGTCACGGCACTTCTAGTGAGGGTGAGTCCTATCCAAAAATGAGGCCACAGGCTGCTGTGTAGCGAACCATAACTTGCTCATGCTGCTTTTCAGTCATGAGGTAGAGTGGTGGGCTTTTATTAATGCCCCCCCCAGAAACAAATCCACCTTGGGATCAAAAAACAAAGACACGGAGCGGAACAGCTGCAATGATGACCTGGCTGGAGGTACAATAAAATATACATAGTAAAGGAGGGGTGGGGTTGCGCCTATTCCCCGATGGGGCAGCTGCAACCACCAAATGCATCCAGCCCAGCAACATGTATAAAACATACGTACTTCGGATTGTATCGAATGCGGTTTTCTGGCAGATTTTCGAGTCGCTTCCCTGCACTCCGGGGACCCTGCGCTGATTGCTGAATTGGGTTGGGAAATTTGATTCCCTGAAGTGCAGAGAACGGGAGAGCACCGAGATGTCAGCGACGTTTCGGTGCTCTCTGAATAACCCCCTTAATTTTCCAAATATTCCACATTGTACTCATCCTATAAATCTTATATCCAGAAGAAAATCAAACGAATCAAAATGGAACAGCTACTCTATTTGGTGGATTACAGCATCCTTTTATATCAGATGTGCTTTAATTCAGTGCAGCACACCACAAGCTCTATAGCTGCTTATAGCAGGCAACATATCCCCCACTGTTTGCCTCTGTACTTCATATAAAACCTCAGCCCCTGGAATGGTTGTTGCTCGTCGTTTGTTCTATTTTTTCCCCCTGCATTCTCGGTGTCAAAGTCATTATTTTCCTGCGCTAGGCTGCTACCTGTACCACCGAGCCGTGATGCATTCCCTCCTCTCAGGCCTAGCTATGCCACAGAGACAATGATTATAAATCTCCTCACGTTTATATGTATGTGTAATTTTCTGCGTTAGATCCTTCCTCAGAAATTGAAGACTCTTAGGAGCAATGTGTGTTATCGCAGCGCTAAACCGTCGGTCACCGATTCACCTCTTTTGGTCCCTCTTCTCACTCATCACGATATAAATTGTTTTTCTTATATATTAGGGGATCTACATGCTTCTGTGTCGGCATATGTTAGCAATGTACAGCAAACCCTGCTTCTCTCTTGCACGTCCAGAGAAGTAATGTATTCAATGCATACATTTAATCTATGCAGCAATTTCGCATCGTAACAATGGGAGAAGAGAAACCTTCTGGGTGGGGTAAGGGAAGATTCGGGGGTCACGGTCCCTGTTTTTTCAATACTTACTCATGTCAAACCCCTTCCTACTATGACTAAACGTTGATGACCTTAAAGGCACGAAGAAGAAGCCAAATTATCCCTTGGGCGCTGTTACAGTTACTTATAAAGCGCTAACAAGTTCCGTAGTGCAGTACAATGGGTAGGGATGTGCATTTTG
Organism: Leptobrachium leishanense; assembly: GCA_009667805.1. Classification (NCBI taxonomy): domain Eukaryota; kingdom Metazoa; phylum Chordata; class Amphibia; order Anura; family Megophryidae; genus Leptobrachium; species Leptobrachium leishanense. The sequence goes on from CM019071.1 coordinate 120,569,117, forward strand.
GGTTTCGGAATTTCGGAATTTTCCCGAAATTTCCCGATTCGTGTTTTCGGATGCGTCCGATTTTCTGAAAATTTTTAGATCCGAAAATGGCAGATCCGAAAAGTTTTCCGAGTTTTCGAATGGACTTGAAATGTGTCAAATCGAAATTTATCATTTTAATAGGATTAAATAAAGTTGTGAAATGTATATTCAATTATTCATAAGAAAAAAAGGATCTTTATTTAATAAAAAAAAAACACGATAGAATCGCCAGAATTATCGTAGACACTTTGAAACGAGGAGAACAGACGTTCCGAAAAAACGAAAATTTCCGAAATTTCCGAAAAGTCGATACAAAAAATGAGCAAAGTGACCCGAAAATACGAAAAATGGTCGATATTCCGAAAAAAAAATGTACACGAAAAACCATCCGAACCGAACCGAATCGAAACAGAAATCGGTCGAAACGAACCGAATCGAAAAGTTTAAACATCCAAACAAATCGAACCGAAAAAAAAAAACGGTGCACAAGCCTAACAATGGGTGAGACAGAATAACAAATATACATACAAGTTAAACACAGAATAGTAGGAGAGAGGACCCTGCTTGAGAGCTTACAGTCTAAATGGAGAGGGGTGACACATTAGTTAAGGGTAAATAGAGGACCTGATGTAGCAGGGTGCATGTGGACTCGGTGGGAAGGTGGTGCAAGAAATGTACAGTTGGGGAATCATGGCGTGAGACGATAGGCTTCTCTAAAGTAATGTGTTTTCAGAGACTTCTTGAAGGACTGGAGAGAGACGGGAGGGTCTGATGTTAAAGGGGAGGGAGTTCCCATAGAAAGGGGGCAGCTAAGGAGAAGTCCTGAAGGCGAGGGTTGGGGGGAGCAGGTACAAGGTGCGGATAGCATCAGATCATTGGCAGAACGAATATTTGGAAAATTAAAGGGATTATTCACAGAGCAACGAAATGTCGCTGAGATTTCGGTGCTCTCTCGTCCCCTGCACTTCGGGGAATCAAATTTCCCCAGAATGCGGAGAAAGGACTTGAAAATCCGCCACATCTGATATGATCCGAAGTATCGGATCACTCGAGACATCGCAAAGATCACATCGAACACGTCTGGAAAAAGCTGACGATCCGCTGCACACAGCACCGTCCAGCCACTGGAAAAAGCCGACAAGCCGACGAATGGGGTAAAAAGAAAAAAAACGATTGAAAGCGTCAAAATTGAAACACTGTTTGCAAAAAAAACTATTGAACGAAAATGTCTGTAATTGACAGATAAGATCCTATGAATAATAATATAAAGGTCCGTTACAGAATAGATTAACCATTAATTTGATTAATTAATGCGGCGAACTGCATCTTATTTGGCGAATTGACAGCTTTGTGAATAACTGAACTGCAGTGAAATTGTACCGTACGAGGAAATTCACAGTTTGGTGCAATTTGGTGGCAAATTCAGCTCTTATTGAATAACCCTTAAAGTGTTTTTGTAATATTGTTACATAACACCTTTGTTGTATCATGCCGTCGGTCATGGTGTGCCATATTTTACCTCAAAACACATTCCTTTCCATCCATCAGGATTTCCTCTTTCATTTGGTGTACTTTTTGCCATATTTCATCACTACAAATTACAATATATATCTCACCCCTGCCCCACACACTTTGGGCCACATTACAATCTTGGTGCTAGCGTTAGGGCTCACCTGCATGAGCGTTAACATTAGCCCTGGTGGCCACCGCATATTACAACCCAAACGCTAACGGGTTAAGTAACCCGTTACCGTTTGGTACCTTGCGCTTTTCAGTGCGAGGTTACTGTACTTTGCGCTCCCTATACTTAACATGGGGGGGTGCAAAGTGATAATCAGCGTTAGGATTACAAAGTCCTAACGCTGATTAACGTCCGGCTGCGGTTAGCAAAAAGTTAACCACAGCCTGGACCTGGTGCTAACAGATTCCGCTGGTGCAAAAATAGTCAGATACTCACCTCCTATCCTGCTGTCACATACCACGCTGGTGTCCCTCGGTGCCCGGCAGCGTCGTCCTCGTTGCTCGCTGGCCGGGCGCCAAATGTTGAAGGGGATCGCGGCGGACACGTGAGATGCCGGGGGATGGAGCCGAACGTGCTGACGCTACCCCAGGTTTTAAACCACAGGCAATGCAAGCTAGCATTGCCCTAACGTGGTTTCTCAACCCCTTAGCGCTACCTTTTGTTATTGTGATTTTCTCTGGCAAACTGACCCTTGGCAAACGGCTTCCTGACATTTTCTGGCGTACTGACCCCTGGCAAACGGCTTCCTTACATTCTCTGTTATTTTGACCCCTGAGTTTTTCGCTCTTGGCTGAAACATTTACCACACTTGGCTGTAACATTTACCTGCACTTGGCTGAAACATTTACCAGGCATAGGGCTATATATTGACCGACCACGCCTAAGGATCGGAGGGAGAGGATAGTTGTGCTGCGTGCGTGGATCATATACCGCATTCTTTTGGGGATCGTGACATCCGCGGCGAGGACCGTGGCACCGTCCGCCTTCTCTGTCACCCGGAACCAAGGGAGAGACTGGGGGAAAAAGTGCCCAGTCTCTCCCTGCAGATCACTTCACTGACCTGCCGGATCTCGCGAGGCGAGATCCGGCAGGTCATGTGACCGGCAGGGGGAAACTCAGTGGTGTCCTATGGACTCCATCAAGTGGATGCTCGCGTCGGCGCTTAGGGTTGCCGCGAGCATCCCGGGGTGTAGTGCCCGCTAACAATGCAGGCAGCTTTTTAAGCGTCTGCATTGTAATCTCCCATTAAAACGGGGGCGCTACGTGGTACTACGATCCTTCTCCACAAACGTCTCCCATACTCCCATTGACTGAGGTTAATGACCCAGAAGGCAGATACACCTTCCTAACCCTGACAGTGGGACAGGAACCCCTACAATTACTTAACGTCTATGCTCCAAATAGCCCTAATCTCCCTTTCTTTAAATCATTGTTGCCATTACTCCATTTGCACGACCCTTCCCGTAGGATTGTGGGGGGTGATTTTAACGAGGTCCCGGATCCTATACTAGACTGAGCACCCAGTCGTATGACGACCAGAGGACGTTCTCAACCTACAGGCCCGACCTTTCTCGGGTCCCATTTCGACCTGGATGACGTATGGCGCTCCCACCTCCCTACGGGCAGGGATTTCACATTTTATTCCGACCCACACAAATCCTTTTCTCGCCTAGACTTTTTTCTAGTGTCAAGCTTACTTTCCAACAGTGCCCTGCAGACAGACATTGGCCGATAACTCTCACAGATCAGGTGCATATCACACTGGAAATAGCATTGGAAACCCCGGTGCCCTATTCTAGGAACTGGCGCTTTCCTTCGCATCTCACGAACTCCGGTCTCTTCACCTCTCACGTTGAACTGGCATGGAATAATTACACGGACGATAACATTGAACATGTCGACGACGTCAACCTCTTTTGGTCTGCATCGAAGGCAGTGCTTCACGGTCAAATAATGGAATATGCCGCCCGCACTAAACAGGAGACTTCTAGACACCTCTCCGATGCCTACTCTGAGCTCCTTTGCAGCTACAGAGCTTATCTCTTAGACCCAACCTCCACGACCCTTCAAAAATACAAAAATGACAAGACGAGATACGACTCCTTAGCCACAGAACAAGCACACCATTCATGCCAACGACAAAAACATGCTTTGTTTCGCTTTGGTAATAAACAAGGTCGACTTCTTGCTAATTTGGTACGCTCCCAGACCCAGACCAGACCCTTAATTTCAACACTCAAGACCTTGGACGGAACCGTACTTACCAAATCTGACGACATAGTGGATCACTTCCGCACCTACTTTGCGGATTTCTATAAAACAGGCCCTGACGAATGTACCGCCCAACTGAATCTCTTTCATAAAGCCCAAATACCTAAACTCTCCCCGAGAGAACGTGACACACTCTCAGCACCCATCACACACGCCGAAGTCAAAACGACAATAACCTCACTTAAAAATGGAAAGACACCGGGCCCGGATGGCTTTGGGGCAGAATATTACAAACTCCTTTCTGGCTTGGTGATTCCCCACTTGGTAACGCTATATAACAATATTCTGCAGGGTGAGGCCCCACCCCGACCTTTAATGAGGCACGGGTGGTGGTTCTCCCCAAGCCGGGAAAGGACCCAACATTGGTTACCTCCTATCGTCCCATTGCATTACTAAATACTGACCTCAAAATCCTGTCCTCCATCATGGCCCGCCGTCTTCAAAGCCCTCTTGCATGCCTCATAGGTCCTCAACAAACAGGATTCCTTAACGGCCGCCACTCCACCATTAATATCCGCAAAGCCATAGCGGCAATATGGTCATCTTCTCTCACGCCACAATCCTCAAACCTCTAACTGAGCTGTGACGCTGACAAGGCGTTTGATAGAATCTCATGGGATTATTTAGTCAGATTTATTAAATTTCATAATTTTGGTAAGACATTCTTAACACTCTATTTTACACCTTCCACTGTGAGTACGGCAAATGGGCTTAACTCCACCCCTTTAATCCAGAACGAGGAACTAGACAAGGATGTCCACTGTCCCCATTATTATTTAACCTAGCCCTAGAACCTCTAATACGTATTATAGAAATGTCCCAAACAATATCTGGAATTCATTTGTCCCCCACTGTAATATTAAAAGTAGTAGCCTTTGCAGACGACCTGTTGATATTCCTTTCGCGATCCCTCCCCTACTGAAGTTATTTGACTCCTTCCATGTAGCCTCCGGCTTCCAAATCAACTACACCAAGACAGTAGCGTTGCCTCTGGGCCCCAAACCACAGGGCTCTTGGCTCCAGGGTTTTCCCTTCTCCTGGGCACCCTCTCCGTATATTAAATATCTGGGCACTATTTTACCAGTTGACCTTTCCCGCTTATACAAACTCACCATAGACCCCTACTTAGCCCAAACAAAATTGCTCCTGGACGTCTGGAGCTCTCTTCCACTTTCTTATTTGGGGCGGGCGTCTCTTATTAAAATGACCTTATTCCCCAATTACTTTACTCTATACAAGTATTGCCTCTCCTACTGAAACCTAATGATCTTTGTTTATTCAATAGGCTGTATGCGTCCTTTATTTGGCAAGACAAACGGGCACGTATATCACTCCTTAGCCTTCAGCAACCGATAGCGAGAGGAGGTACCAACTTCCCCAATTTACTGGATTATAACCTAGCAGCACTATATCATACGTCTCAGACTGGCTGAATGATACTTCATATTTCACAGCCTTACATGTGGAACAGGCGCTGCTCCCTGCCTCCTCTTTACTAGTATTCCTTCACCAACACTCTCCCACCATCCCCCCTCCCTTACGCGATAACCCTTTGCTCTCCACGACTAAATTAGCTTGGGTTAGAATCCGTAAACGCCTCCAATTGTCCTGGCAAACATCCCTTTGGTCCCCTATCTTGCACAACCCTCAGTTTCAAAATGCCTCCCCAGCTCCTATTTTTCGAACCCTGGCCCAGCGAGGTTTTAGTCATCTACACCATTACCTAGACGGAATATCAGGTCTGCCTTACTCTTACACAGCCTTGAAAGAACGCATTGCTCCGTTAACTATACACCCTGTTTACTACCTACAACTCAGACAGTTCCTTCTCACACAATTACGCATCTTATACCCCACTGACTTAACTAACCCGCTAGATACACAATTACTTATACATAGTGCGTCTCCTCCCTCGACTTCAACTGTTTACACACTCTTACAACATTCGCTCCCTACCTCAAAACCCTGGACGGCTATCTCCCGATGGGTTACTACTTTTCCAAACCTTACCCCCCACAACCTGGTGTCGGCTACTTTAGCATCATCGTCGATTTAGTTCTCTAGTTCTCCGAATCGAGATTCCTTTCACTTCAAACTGGGCTATTTTTAATTTGTCAACTCCCCCGACTCCTCAATCCCTTTCTAAATGCCACCAGTTTTGGTTAGGTCTCCTAGCAGCGACGAGCAAAAAGGCCATATTATCTCAATGGATATCTAGTACCCCTCCCTCATTCCGTTTGATGTACGACAGAATTTATTCCATATTCTTAGCCGACTGGTCTGATGCTTCACTACACCAGAATGAGAAAACTCAACAGTTCTTTACTCACTGGTCCCCTCTTATTCGCGCCTTACCACCTGAGGTTAAAACTTCCTTGCGGAACACGTTCTGCGATGCTCCATGGTATTCCCTACAAATGTTACGGGACACTCCGCCGATCCCCCCAGATTCCTCAGACCACCTGTTAGTTAATTTTCTTGCCTCCACTTCCCGAGATACCCTAGTGCAGTCATCCACCCCTGCGCTTTAAATGTTGAGGGATCATCACCTCGTGACTGCTTTAGTTACCTTCACAGCTCGATCCCATACTGCATTCAAATTTTTTGCTTTTTCACGGAATTCTTGGGTCTCGTATTTTTGTTTCCTTACACCGTTGTATCCTATACTTGACACTGTACCGACCCTCTGTTTTTTCTACGTGAATGACATATCGCCATGACCCGTCGGTTCCGGTTTGGGATGTAATACTGTCGTCAAAGCTCGAATGCTATGTTATTGCATTATTACTGATTGTAAATGATATAAAAAACTGTTTTTCTTTTTCCTGTAATTTTATACTGATCTGAGAAGAATAAAAATATGTTAAAAAAAAAAAAAACGGGGGCACTAGGGAGAAAACTGCAGGCGCAGTTCACAATAAAAATTGTACCAAATTATAATTCATTTCTGGCGTCAGCATTGGTCCTTGTGTTTAGTCCGCGCAAAGGCTGTAGTATATCTAAACAACTTAAATAGGAGAGAGGTAATGTACAGACCTTTAAGTAGAGGAGAGCAATGAGCCCTCCTGGGCTTATTAAACAGGGGGCATGACTGCTTGACTGGGCCGGACAGTCAGGGGCATGATTCCAATTTGATTGGAAGTAATAGGACTGTATATAGAAACATTAATAATGTATATATACATGTAAAGGGGGAGGGACTCACTTCTTTCCAGTTCCAAGTATCACAGCTTTTGCATATTGACAACCCACCGTTGATACATCTGGTTGGCAGGTTTATTACCTTAAAGAGAATGTGCACCGCCAGGATGACACTCACTGTGATATTCCACAAAGGGGTTGATATTGCTTTGATCTTAAAGATTAATGCAATCGCTTGATAACATATAGCAGCAACCTGTACCTGCCCAGTGTGACTGTAGTCACTTGGAACTGGGGGTACCTGGGCTTGGCATTATTGTTGGGAGGTGTGACTCTGTGAGTTGCAGGGGGGGGTTGACATGTCCTTTTATTCCCCAACCCTCTCCTGAGTCCAAGTCACCCTGTGCCTATAAGGGTACAGAGTTTCTGTATTATGTGCCAAAAATTTATTGTCTCTGTGTTATTGTTATTATTGCTTATATCATTACTGTGTGTGTCACTACAGCCCTTTCCAACCCCCCCTATAGAATATGTTTTTCAGCTGTGACAGGTTTGAGTAGTCTTTGTTTGCCAAACATTGCCACTCTGTTATTCATTATCTAACTTATTCAGACAGTCTGATGCTCAAGCTGTGATTACAAGGCACTCTTTGTTTCATGTTCAAACAATAAATATGGGTTATGGCTGGTGACTGTGGCTCACTTGAGGAAGAAGGAAGGCACCAGGATGTCGTCTTCCATTGGTCTCCAGGTCCCTCCTTGCACTGTGTATATTTGCTTCATTAAAGTCTGTCTGTTTTACCCCAGCAACGAGTCCTGGCTCATTTCTGGGGAACGCTATAACACTCTTTCATTGCACCTGTCCTCAGGCTTTGGCTGTGGGCTGGAGAATTCATGAAAGGTCGCTGGTAGGAGAATGCATCTCCAGGGAGTGGCATTAGCAGATCTTGCTGAGATCTATTACACACAGTTCCAGCACCTGGTGCCACCATGGTTGTCCTCTGGGCAGACATGAAAGAGGGACTTCACACAGGGGTGCATGATTGTCCCTCAGCAGGGTTGTCAGCCGGTAGGATGGCTCTTCCTCTCACAGCTGTCACTCACCCTGGAATCATGCTACTGGAAGTGGAGTGGTATCTAAACTTTGATAGGGAGTTACTCAACACCCCCCCCAAAAAAAATGCTAACATCTATCTGTGGAATAATTCCCTAATAAAGCAAACTCAACTTAAGTTGGGCATGACAGGTACACTATAATGGGACATGGGCTTGTCGGGACTAAGCAGTCTACTAAGTGATGGTCTTTGATTGGTGTTGGTAGAAGTTAACGATGTCGCAAATACGGTCTAGTAAGTAAATGACTACGAAGAAATTCTGCAGACCGACCGAGAGTTTTAATCAAAGGATTGTAACGTTCGACATGATCAAGACGCTCACAGCAACTTTCCGAGAATGCCAGCCGTCACTGGCAATTATCTGGCTTGACTAGTGAAAGCCAAGTTACAGTTAAATTACTAAAGGGTCAACTGACACAATATGGCACTCTTAAAAACGATACACATGTTGCCTCATCCCTGTTTGTAGACATACCTTTTTTTCCTTAGAATTGGCTATAGGGGAAAAATATATTTATTTGCAAAATTCATCTGAGCATTGTCCTTATGGTAGAGGTTCCACTGTTTCTAATGATGAATAGAGAGATGACAATCCTAATAACATGATAAGTCAGGATGGGCAGAGGACAGCGACGAGGATTTTACAAAGCCGAAGGGGAGATGACAGCTCCGATCACATTAGGAAGCCGAATAAGCGGACAGCCGCACTGATTATGATTTCAAGGCTAAATTGGGGAGCGGACAGTTCTGATCTCATTATAAAGCAGAATGGGCGCAGGACAGCTCTGATTTTATTATCAAGGCGAATAGACAGAGGACAGTACTGATGTCATTATAAAGCTGAATCAGGAGAGGACATTTCTGATCGCATTATAGAGTATATCCTATCCGGTTGACGGTGTCGACTGAGCCGACGACTGGCCCTGATTATTGAGCAGAATAATGAAAAGGACAGCTAGGCTCACATAATAAATCTACATTAAAAGAAAACAGTTCTAATCACATTATAAAACTGAATACTGATAAATATATAAAGCTGAATATGGAGAGTCTTGTAGTAATAGCATCATAAGGGGTTATTCAGAGAGAGACGATCTGGCCCCGAAATGTCACCATGGCCATTCGGCTATTCAGAGAGCAGGCAGTTCGCCAAATTTTGGCGAACTGAAAGCAAGTACGGCACCTGTTCGACGGCAGTGAAATCCCCCATAGAGAATCAATGGTTAATCTATTCAGAGAACACCGAACAGCTGATAAAAGTTGTCGAAGTGCCCTGCTGTTCGGTGTTTTCATTCAGCAGGTTTATTCAGGCGAATCCCATAGGCTTCAACATTAAAAATATTCCCATTTTAATGCAATATCTAATAAACCGTTTATTATTTTAATACAATTGGCCACTAGTCCCGGTGTGAGCGCAAGGTTACAAATAAGGAAAATACACAAATCTATACTTTGGCCCCCACAACGAAAAACGTTCATCTAAAATTTACCCCATACTAGATGCGCTGTACAGAAACAAATACTGCCTGAACCCCGCGGTAAGAAAGCAGATTGTACAACAAATGCTTATGCCAGCTATTGAATACGGAGATGTAGTGTATGCAGCTGCCCCGCAAACACAACCCCAGAAACTTACTACATTATATAACTCATTCTGCCGCTTTGTGCTACAATGTAACTACATGACCCACCATTGTGACATGTTAAAAGAACTAAACTGGCTGTCACTGGAATCTAGACGCACCCTTCACCTTTCCAACCTGGTGTTTAAGAGCTTTTCTGGGAAGCTACCACCCTACCTGAATAGGCTGCTTCCCCCAGCAGTTCCCTCCTATCACCTCCGATCCAGGACCAGCACCTTACTTGCAATACCTCAATACAAAAAGAAAGTGGCTCAATCCTCATTTTCCTACAGAGCACCGCAATTATGGAATAACCTCTCAGACGCCATCAAATCTTCCCCCAGTCTAAAGTCCCTTAAGAGTTCCCTATTAACATACCTCAATACGGAATGCACCTGTAAACATGTGACATAATGACTATATACAGAATGCACCTGTAAACATGTAACATAGTGACTATATACAGAATGCACCTGTAAACATGTAACATAGTGACTATATACAGAATGCACCTGTAAACATGTGACATAATGACTATATACAGAATGCACCTGTAAACATGTAACACAGTGACTATATACAGAATGCACCTGTAAACATGTAACATAGTGACTATATACAGAATGCACCTGTAAACATGTAACATAGTGACTATATATAGAATGCACCTGTAAACATGTAACATAGTGACTATATACAGAATGCGCCTGTAAACATGTAACATAATGACTATATTTCTTACATATTTATTTTCTGTTAATCTGTATATTTGTTTTGTGTTAATTTCTTACATTTTACTACTTTGTATTTCCGTAACCATGTTCTTGAACCCAGGACATACTTGAAAACGAGAGAAATCTCAATGTATCCTTCCTGGTAAAATCCTTTATAAATAAAAAATAAATCTGTTTACAACTTCTTATGGTGTTCTTATTAAGGAACCATCATTCCTACATAAATATTGACCTGTTGATTGATATAAAAAGAAGACTCTATGGTACAATATCGTTTGGTAGCTCACACGAAAAATTATATTAATAAGTTTAGTCTCGGTATCAACTCACAATGGAGTCCCACTCGGCTCTATGCGAAGGCCTCTTGACCACTTTGGGGGGTCACACCCCGACAACACGAACTTCCAATCTCAGGTCTCCGAGGTACAGCAACTTCATCACTTAAAGGAAAGAGAGATCTCCATTGTGCAGAAATCACCGCTCATGTTCTTATTTACATATATATGTAATGAAGTTGCTGTACCTCGGTCTTATTGTTGTATTGTGATTTTATATGTATGGGGTGTACATGGGGGTTTGAGCTGCAGACATGAAATAGATATACAGGGTTATTCAAAGAGATCCGAATGGCTGGAGAAAGGTAACCGAACTCTGAAAATCAGCGTTCGGTTACCTTTCCTGGCCATTCGGCTATCCAGAGAGCAGGCAACACGCCAAATCCTGGCGAATTGCCTGCACATTCGGTGCCTGTTCAGTGCCTGTTCGAGGGCAGTGAAATCCCCATAAAAAAGCACTGCTTCGTCTATTCAGAGAACACAAACCAGCAGTGAAAGGTTCCTCTAATGCCCTGCCATTCGGTGGTTTAATTCGGCAAGTTTATTCAGGAGAATCCCATAGGCTTCAATGTTAAAAATATTCCCGTTTTAATTCAATATCTAATAAACCGTTCATTATAAAATTCTGCAGTAAAGAGTCTCTTTATTTATATATTTTTTAGGATATTTTAAGCATTTTTCTGTTTTGTTTTTTTTAAATTGTTTTTTTTTTTTTCAAGTTTACTTATTTTTTCTGTAACAGCCCTTTTTATTATCATTCCCTGGACCTCCTATGTAAATTTCAGACATTTTCGCTCAGTAGTTTCTTTGCAAACAGCTTTTCACTTTTCAAATGTTCATGCAAACTGTTTTCCTAATTTATTCACTGCCTTCATCTGCGGTGTCGGCTTTTTCCCGCGGCTGCGCTGCGTGTGATCGGCTCCTGCTCGGGTTTTTCCGGCGTCTTCGGCGGGTTACTCCAGATGTTTTTGCGGGTTTCGGCGTGCATTCACTGGGTTTTTGCAGTGACTTTTCGTCGGGTTTGCGGCAGCTTTTCCCTGCGCTTCGACGGCCCTGTGGTGCTTGCTGAATACACCGCAGGGTCGCCGAAATGGGATCGCCGAATCGGCCCGAATTGAAGAGGACGAAAAGTCGCCGAACATGCGGTGACTTTTCGATTCTCTTTGAATAAACCTGATATTGTTCATTAAGAAGCGCCATATTCTCTAAATCAAACGATTTGATTGATTGGTTTATTATTTTAATCTGCAGCAAAAAGTCTCTTTATTTATAGATTTTTAAGGATCTTTCGGCGTTTTTTGTCCACTTCAAATAGCAACAAACCCCTACTGTCGTGATCCTCAGCCATAAATCTACAGTGGAACATAATAGAGAGCTGTAGGGAATATAAGGGATCTTTATTATCTAGCATATTATTCAGAGTATTTTTCCCCTGAGAATACAGGAAGATTTTATAAATAATTAAGCTGCACATTCACACGATTTTCTAGTATTCGTATCGAGTCTTAGTTTTATGAAGATGACTAAAGGGTGTTTGTAAATGTGAGATTTCTATTCTTAGAAATGTCGTCAGGGAAAACATTATTATAAACAGTAGTGATGCTGCCAGGAGCAAAAAGTGACATGCCTACATTATATCTTAGTCATTTCACCTATAGACCTTGCAATATTTTTTTTTTTGGCACAAAGATAAAAATAAAAGTAAATATATACAACACACTGCTTAAAATAATTCCAGAATTTTGTGCACTATTTATAACATGGCCGGCCTAATACAGCCAGTCCCCAAGAGCTGCCAAAAAGTAGTGATTCATTCCTTCTGGTACTCAGATCATGTGATTTTAACCATAACTGAACCAGTGGTATCCTCAATTATGTCAGCTTGAATATCCCTTATCTGAAATTCTGAACTCTGGAATGTTCCAAATTATATATAAAAAATAAATAAATGTTTTGGGCGCCAACATGACGTCACAAGTGGAAAATTCCTTACCTGACCTCATGTGATAGAAACATAGAAAATGTCGGCAGATAAGAACCTTTCTGCCCATCTAGTCTGCCCAATTACATGGATACTTTAACTGGATTTATCTTTTGTTTAGGATAGCCTTATGCCTATCCCATGCTTGCTTAAATTCAATTACTGTTTTGGCCTCTACCACTTCAACTGGAAGACTGTTCCATGTATCCACCACCCTCTCAGTAAAATAATGCTTCCTGATGTTACTTTTAAACCTTTGCCCCTCTAATCTAAGACTATGTCCTCTTGTTTTGCTACTTTGTTTCCTTTTAAATATACTCCCTTCCTCTACCTTGTGGATTCCCTTTACGTATTTAAATGTTTCTATCATATCTCCTCTGTCTCGTCTTTTTTCCAAGCTGTACATGTTAAGATCATTAAGCCTTTCCTGGTAACTTTTTTCCTTCAAGCCGTACACCATTTTAGTAGCCCTTCTCTGAACTCTCTCTAAGATGTCTATATCCTTCTGGAGATACGGTCTCCAGTACTGCACACAGTACTCCAAGTGAGGTCTCACCAGTGTTCTGTACAGTGGCATGAGCACTTCCCTTTTCCTACTGCTAATACCTCTCCCTACACAACCAAGCATTCTGCCAGCATTTCCTGCTGCTTTATTACATTGACTACTTACCCTTAGATCCTCTGAAATAATAACCCCTAAATCCCAACCCTCAGATGTTGAGGTTAGGACTGTATCAAATATTCTATATTCAGCCCATGGGTTTTTACGCCCCAGGTGCATTATCTTGCACTTATCCACATTAAAACTCCATTGCCACAACTCCGACCATTTTTTTAGTTTACCTGATGAGGACAAAGTTATTAAAAATACTGTATATAATAACCAACAGACTGTGTGCATATGGTGTCTATGAAACAAATCAATTTTTTGTTTAGAGTCGGGTCACACGGAGGCCAGAGTGGTCAGGTAAAAATCAAAATTACTGTAGAAATGCAGACACATGGAATGTGTTACAGGCTGTTGGTGCCATCTTTAATTTACTGTGGCTAGAGCAGCCCAGCTCCTCCTTCTTCCAGCACCAACCCATCTACAGGAGGCACAATGACCACAAATAAAATGTATTACTGATTTCAGCAGTGCAAAAAAAATACAAATGGGGAAATAATTTTTTCTGTCTACTCCTTCGCAATTCATTACAGCCCTATTACCAAAATGTTTCAATATTATTGGCAGATATTCCAAAATCTCAATAAAATAAATCAAAATCCAAAACGATTCTTCTCCCAAGTATTTTGGATAAGGGTGGATGACAGGTCAAGACTAGAGGTATTCATAACTACTGCACTGCTTACTAATTCATATCTCCATTGTCCTAGAGTAGAAAGTTATTTTACCACCCACAACTGATTCACTGGTATCCTCTTCAATAATACTACGCTCTGTTTTTTTATGTGTTGAGTCTTGGATTATTCTCAATATTATCATTGGTTAAACATTAATTGAATTTCCCAATATGTTATCTAGCCTCCAGCAATCCATAGTTCTGTTGTGGTGTTGATAGGTCATTAATTGGTGAGCTACGGCTTTGGATGTATCTCCAAAGAAGCAGATGGACCAGTCATTTATGACTATGTATGAATAAGGCCAGGTGGCCATAAAGTTGCATTCCTGCGTCCTGGTGTTCTCTCCCAAATAAACAGTGCCTGTAGTAGCTTGATTTATTCAGTTTACTGTTTGCTCTGGGACAGCAGATCCCTTTGTCTAAGCTCGGGTAGTAAGGTCCGCGAGGAGATGGGCTGTCAGCTAGCAATGTGCTTCCTCTCCAGACTGGACACTCAGGCTTAGTATGAAACAGAACTTTATTATGGAGCCACAACATTTCGGTCATGCTCAGAGGACTTTCTCATGCAATTTATTTAAGGTCCACCGTGCAGGACCAAAGTGTTGCGGCTCCATAATAAAGCTTGTTTTGATATCAAGCCTTAAGTGACCTGTCCTTCTGGAGAAATTTCTTGTGGTTGGTGACCCTGGGACTACTGGAACCTTGGCTGGTGTAGTATGACTTCTCTTGTGTCCCCCACACTGGCCATCTATTGCTTTGGATAGAAACTGAATGGAAGAATCAGTTGAACCATACTTCTGGTATAGCTCCTTGTGCCCTCACGACTTTCTTCTGTTTGTATGTCCGCGTTAGAGTTGTCACCTTTCTTCAAGCCGAACACTCAAACGCCGTAAGGCATATTTTTTTCTATATAGAGTATACGGTCTTTGTGTATGAAGGTCTCCATCTGATGGCGTCAAATGGTTGGGTTAGCATCCATTCACACATGCACTTTGTTTGCTGTACCCTGTCTCAGCGTCCTAACGCAATAGAAGGCAAGAGGCGCTCATGAGTTGAGCTGAACCCTGCACTGTGGGACAAACGGGGAGTATAGATTCTTTATGAATAATTATTTTTTAAGTGATTTTGCAAATTCACTTCTTATCAGGTTCTCAGAGCTGGCATTTCTTTTAATAAACATATTCCAGAAGAGAATCATGAGTGATAAGCGGACAATGATTCATTCTGAGTTGAAATATTGACAGAGAAAAGAGGGGGTGAAGCGCCCACCGGAAAGGTATCTATCCCACTCGCTGAATGTTGTGTGTGGGGGTTTCTCTAAATACCCGAATAACAATTGTACAGAAGGGGAACAACACAGCGCTTAAAGAGACCTGAGTCCAAAAAAGATAGTGGGGTAGACACACAATATGTCCATAAACAGTAATCTTTGTCTTTAGTGGTAGATCTTCTTAAAAATGTAGATGAAGTGTGCACTGTAGGGAAAAACCACAAAAAGGACCAAAAATTGCGCAGTATGACAGCACCCAAGATGAGAGTAATTTATGTTAATTTTTAACTCACATTTTGAGGAGCCTACAACCGGCTCTTGGGAATAAAGCAGGCTGGGACTTTATGTCAGGTGCCCATAAGACCTTCAAACGACTTCTCCAGAATTCACCAAAATAAGAATGCTGTAAGAAAATTGACAGAGACCAAAAAGGCACCTCCTAGTGCAATAAATCACAAACAATTCTGTAATTTAGAAAAAGGAGCCAAATTCAAACTCACAAGCAGTTGAGCCTCTATTGGCTCCGTCACAATACGCATAGGGAACCATAAAGTATTCCCCAGACCTTCTTTGTAGGATTTATGGAGGCAGACAGCGATTTGAGTTTTAAAATAAAAACATTTATTTTACTTTAAAATGGATAGATCATATCTGGTAGATGTGAGTTAAAAATTAACATAAATTACTCTCATCTTGGGTGCTGTCATACTGCGCAATTTTTGGTCCTTTTTGTGTTTTTTCCCTACAGTGCACACTTCATCTACATTTTTAAGAAGATCTACCACTAAAGACAAAGATTACTGTTTATGGACATATTGTGTGTCTACCCCACTATCTTTTTTGGACTCAGGTCTCTTTAAGCGCTGTGTTGTTCCCCTTCTGTACATGAGTTGAAATATTGCCTGGTCCACTTAGGTGGAATAAAGCTCTCTTAATCCTGGAGTTGGATGGTCACCACTTGCTCATACATTCTTCAGGAAACACAGACCAACATATTGCCAATGTGCGGTATCCGGATTTGTTTTGCGCAGAACGTCGTATTTCAACGTTCGCGCAAATGATGCGCGTTATCGTTTAACGCGGATGGACTTGCGCAAGCGTGATGAACTGTGCGCGTCCTATACTTAACATTGTGAGCGCAAATGCGTTAAGCGGATGGTATTTCAATAGATGCGCAACTTCCTATGAACGACGTTTGCGCCTATAATTTTAACGTCTTTGAAAAGCTGGTGGTAACTGCAAATCGGAACGTTCTGTCCGAAACAAAATACACCAGCACGAAAAAAAAAAATACAGCACAGTACTGCACAATATACACATTCTACACATACCCAAGCAAAAAATATACAGGGTAATTCAAAGAGATTCGAAAAGTCACCGCACGTTCTGTGACTTTTCGTTCTCTTCAATTCGGTACCTTTTGCCGATCCCATTTCGGCGACCCTGCAGTGTATTCAGCAAGCACCACAGGGTCCCCGAATTGCAGGGAAAAGCTGCTGCAAACCTGACGAAAACTAACCGCAAAACCCACCGAATGCATGCCGAAAACACGCAAAAACATCTGGATTAACCATCGACAAACCCGAGCAGGAGCCAATCACACGCAGCGAAGCAGCCGAACAGGAGCCGATCACACGCAGCCGAAGCAGCTGGGACCGCAGATGAGGCAGTGAATAAATTAGCAAAACCGTTTGTATGAATGCATGAAAGTGAAAAGCTGTTTGCAAAGAAACTACTGAGCGAAATTGTCTGAAATTTGCATATGAGGTCCAGGGAATGATAATAAAAAGGGCTGTTACAGAAAAAATAAGTAAACTTAAAAAAAAAATCGGACTTTAAGCATTTTTCTGATTTTTTTTTTTTTTTTAAAGTATCCTAAAAAAATCTATAAACAAAGAGACTTTTTATTGCAGAATTTTATAATGAACGGTTTATTAGATATTGAATTAAAACGGGAATATTTTTAGCATTGAAGCCTATGGGATTCTCCTGAATAAACTTGCCGAATTAAACCACCGAATGGCAGGGCATTTCGGGAACCTTTCACTGCTGGTTTGTGTTCTCTGAATAGCCGAAGCAGTGCTTTTTCATGGGGATTTCACTGCCCTCGAACAGGCACTGAACAGGCAACGTATGTGCAGGCAATTCGCCAGGATTTGGCGAATTGTCTCCTCTCTGGATAGCCGAATGGCCAGGAAAGGTAACCGAACGCTGATTTTCAGCATTCGGTTACCTTTCTCAAGCAATTTGGAGCTCTTTGAATAACCCTGATAGTGAATTCGTGCATATTTTTTTTATTGCTGAAGCATGTATACTCAGATTTATTTTGACAGGTGCAAAAACGTTAGTGAGTCAATTAAGGTGATGTCAATTAAGGTTTTTAATTCTGATTGGCTGAATCCCGTGAAAAAAAAATGCGCAACATTACTGCACGCGTATTACACTTCGTTTTGCGTGTTTTTTTTACTAACGTTATTTTTTGACAGATGAGAAAATGCGTTCTGATCCGAATATCACGTTAACTTTCGCGCGATAACGCTGGACAATGCGCGCAAAAAAAATTGCGCTGCGCAAACGCAATTACGCAGACAATGTAATATAGCCCTAACACAGATAAATACAGACTCTCAAGTACATACATGTATACACTCAGACTCAGAGGCACATAAACTCACAGGTATACACTCACACAGGCGCTCACAGGTATTTATTCACACACAGGGCCGGTGCTCCCACTAGACAAGCTAGGCCACCGCCTAGGGCGCACTGCCACCTAGGGGCGCAGCCGGCCCCAACCCAAGTTCCATTATTGTACCCGTTCCTCATTGTGTGGCTTGTGTAGCCAGCAGCGGCAGCTCTCAAAGCTGACATTGTCACCTCACGGACCCCCTTTAGCGGCACAGAAGGTGGTGGATGTCTTATGGTGATGCGCAGGTGCCACCAGATGACGTGTAGGCACTACCAGAGGCAGATGAAAGAGAAAAAGAGGCAGAAGAAAGCGAAAAAATGTGAGAGTGTGAAAAGCACAGAAGAAAAGCACGAAAGAAAGAAAAGCACGAAAGAAAGAGGCATTGAAGAAAGCGAGAAAGAAAGAAAAAAAGAGGCAGAGAAGCAGAGGAAAGAGAGGCAGATGAAAGTAAGAAAGAGGCAGATAAAAAAAGAAAGAAGCAGAGGAAAGAGAGGCAGATGAAAGAAAAGGCGAAGGAAAGAGGCACAGAAGAAAGGGAGAGGCAAAGACGGCAAGGGAAAGAAGAAAGAGGCACAGACCGATCCCGGGCCCGACCAGCTGAGGGGTAAGATGGGCACCAAACGACCATGTGCGCCCCGTGCACAGTGTGTGTGGCCCCCCTGCAGTGTGCGTGTGTGTGTCCGTGCACAGTATGTCTGCCGCCCCCCCCCCCGAGCCCACAGTGTGTGTGCGTGTGTGTCCCAGCATTTCAACAGTTAACAATTTATTTGGGGGGGAGCGCAAGTAGTTGGTCTTGCCTAGGGCACAAAATAGTCTAGCACCGACCCTGTTCACACTGGTGCTCACAGATATACACTCACACATACTCTCAATGGTATACACTCACACAAGCGCTCACTGGCATTTAGTTCAGGCCTGGTCCAGTCTGAATTATGTGTCCAGGTGGGAGGGTGGCTGAAACCTGAACATATGATTACTAAGCCGAACTGTCTGGGTGAAAACCGGACAGGTGGCAACTCTAGTCCGCATATGGCTCCAGTATATTATGGTTCCAATTAGAATGCAATTAATAAACAGCAAAGTAAAATAAAGGTCTATTTTTCATATGTTATTGATTGTGTATAGAACATTTATAGGTGGCGGAGATACTAGTTGACCTTATTATTAATTTTATTTGTGACCATTTTAGCAAATCTCAGCTACAAGCAATGGTTAAAAAGACGGATATAAAAAAAGTTACCTTGTATTTACCACTCTTGAGCCTTGATGTTCGTTGAGTTGAAGTTGAAATTTAACTTTTCCCCGTTGCTTTTAAGCACTGATGATCATATTAAGCAAATGCTCAGACATAATGTTATCGATCTGATACTGTTGTTAAAGTTAAACTTCTATCCCTGTTCCCCGCTGTGATCACTGGACTACCTGCGGAGTGCGCTGACCTTTGTACAGCGGATGTGTCAATTTTACCAACCGAAGCAGCTGGTTTCAATTATCCGACAGATATTATCACGGGGCAAAAAAAAATCACACAGCATAATCAAATCTAACTTCACTGGTCCAAGCTGATGATGTTGCCATGGCAACTTTATAGTTCCAACGGTGATAAGTTTGCAAAAATAATAAACGTCTGGAAAGGCACCTGCGTTTTAAACTATTTTGCAAGGTAAATGTGTATATTATGTTCTTCTGGCGTAGGTGGCGGAGGATTGAGATCTGAGATTTGGATATATGTGAAAAATAATGCTAAGATGAAATATGCACGATAAAGCATCCGTGTGTTTTGTCGTTTTTTTTAATACGTTTGCAGGTTTACCCCATTTATAAAGTATACATTTATTTACTTTGTAAGTTTTTGTACAGTCTGTTTGAAGGGCCAGGTCACATGAGTTGTCCTTCATATTTTCTATGTGGTAACGTAGGATCAGTAGGTGCCTTTAGCTCCACATCTCATTTCTAAGTTGAGTCTACATTGACATAAAGGCAGCATATCTCTGTATGTGTCATGTCAGTGTGGTCCCCATGTAAGTTCTGTGGCATAAAATGGTTCAGACCAGCTTTTTTGGGCTTCTAACGTTGACACATTTCATAAGATTATCTTTGGGTCTTCCCACAAGTAGGGTCAGTTCCATAGGTGACCTGGCATGGCAGACAGAGGAACCAGCTTTATTTTATTTCTCTTTTATCCTTTTCATTATCCGTTGCTTAACTACAACAGGTACCATTATGTTGTATCGAGGCTCTTCACCAACAATGTACAATACGTAGTAGTATGGAGAGAGCCAATGTACACTGCCTGGCCAGAAAAATAGCACGCACTCTATTACATGGTTGAAGAGCCTTTTGCTGTGATTACGGCATGCATTTGCCATGGCATGGTTTCGATAAGCTCATGCAATGTCACAATTATTTTCTTTAAGAGTTGTATTAATTTGTGGCCAAGATCTTGTGTCGCAGCGCTGCGAAAAGTCTTCTCCAGCACATTATCCCAAAGATTCTCAATGGGGTTTAGGTCTGGACTGTGTGGTGGCCAATCCATGTGTGAAAATGATATCTCATGCTCTCTGAACCACTCTTGCACAGTTTGAGCCCAATGAATCCTGGCATTGCTAACTTGGAATATAGGGACGAAAAACCCATTGATGGAAAAAACTCATTCCGTATATTCAGGGAGTCACATGACCTCACTTCTTGGGTACATAATGTTGCTGAACCTAGACCTGACTAACTGAAGCGACCTCAGATCGTAACAGACGGGTACAATACAGGTTGCCTTTTTTGGACTAGACAGGACACACTCTGTTGATCTCAACCGCATTACCAGGGAATGAGACAGCGATATAATTAGGCAAAGTAGGTGGCCGACAAAGTCCTTTCTCAGTCAGGGGACTCACATGATCGTATTTGTGTGGAATGTCGGCAAACGTTAATGTGCATGCTGACATTCCAAACCAATACACTTGAGCATTCACAACATTCTGTATTCCAGGAAACCTGCATAGACTTGCCTTAATAAAAATATACTGGGTTAATTGCTCCAATTTTTTTCTGAACAGAAAAGCTTTATTTTGAGCTTTGCCTAAAGCCTCTCGCGCTCCAGATCTGCCTTTGGGAAGATAGGTCATTGGGGTGCAAGAAGTAGTAACATCTGTTCCATCTACACTCGCCTGGAAACCTTGGTGTTACTCGTCGTTACTCTCTGATGTCGGCTGCTCTGCCCAGTGACCCATTTTTTTCAGTTTTTATACATTTATTAATGTTTTAGGTCACTCTTTGTATGAATGCGCCCGGTTATCATTTTCCACGAGCCAAAGTTTGATTTACAAGGCAAGATTTCAATAATTTAGATAATCCAGAATGAATTTGCTGCAAATAATCTGACACAAGCAATTTCTTTACAATGATATATACCCAGCCCCCCCCCCCAACACACACTTTTTCCATTGTGAGGCTTTGTACATCTTTGAAATATGAAGCCGCAGAAACCCCTTGCATCAACCGGATTTAAGTAAATCACTAATATTACACATACCGGGAATAAAAATGATGATTTTTCAATCGCGTTTGGCCTCTCTGACACAGTAATAATAGAGTGAAGGAATAAAACACAGCGGGGATTTTATTTTTCTCGCACAACTATGAGATCACAGGGGAAATTGGCTGGGTTAAACATCCATAATTTATATTCTTCATGAATACAACACGTAGGGTTTATCACAAGGCTGTTTTTTTCATGTACATTGCTCAGACAGATTTACGGGGAGGGGGATATACAAAATTACAGTCATGTTCATGATCCGGTTTCATGTGGATTACGAACAGCACGTCCTGCAGAGGGTTTACAAGGTGTAAAAAAAAATTCTAATGCTCTGAGAAAAAGAAGCCACAAACTGTACCAAACCTACATATCGCTTCAAGGGATATTCTTGTACGTTTCAGTTGTATCCTACCTAGATAATATATTCAATTTGCTACCAAGCGGTGTCATAATTCTTAAACTCTTTGAAAGGGATAAAAAAATATGGGCACTATTCCTTAGTTGGCGCTAACATTAGCGTTCGGATGTGTAAACGTTACCGCCAGGATAAGTGTTTTTAATACCTGCCCCCCATCAGGGCCAGCCCGACAATGGAGCGGTTTGGAGCAACCGCTCCAAGCGGCAAATTCTGGGGGGCGACATATTTTTGTCGCTGAGCCGCAGCACTATTTTTTTAATCAGCGTTGGCATCTCTTGGAGGCTGGCGCAGTGACACATGCGGCCAAGAGTGGGAAAGAGGCAGCCGTCGGGAGACAGATTAAGGCATGTGTGGGCGGGCCGGATCTCATTCTGCAGCAGAGCAGCTCGTAACGATGTCTAAGGGGTCTAGTGGTGAAGGTACCGTATGTCTGAGGTCTCCTCTGCCTTGCCGCCTGAGGTGCTGCAGTTGTCGTGGCATAAAGCGTGGGAAACCCCTCCCACTGCCTGTCACCGCGGGTCATACTTTGGCTGCCAGATATGTACCCTGTGTATTTATAAAGAGAATGAAGCTGTATGCATGCATGTACCCCGTGTAGTTATGTAGAGGATAAGGCTGTATATATGTATATATACGTTGCTGTGAGTTTTATTGCTGTGGCGCTCTGTGATACACCTCATACAGGCCACTTTTTTGCGGGGGGGGGCAGCAATTCATTCTTGGCTTCAGGCAGTACAGTGGCTTGAGCTGGCCCTGCCTCCCATAGTACATTCCTGACACTACCCCGTTAATGTGGGGAGTGCAAACTTCAATTAGTGTTTCGATGAGTAAGGTATTACATAGTGCTAGCGCTAATTACCGCAGGGACGTGCAAGCCAAAAGTTAGCACCTTCTAAAAGCTGGTGCTAACCGATTCTGCATTTGCAAAATCATTTAACATCTCCTAACCCGCCAACAATAAATCCCATACTCACCTTTCATCCCGCGGTGAGAACGGTGGCCCGATCTGCCATCTCTTGTCGCCGGGAGCAGAGTGAGAATGGTGACAAATAGTTCCCAGTTTCCTTCTGCGATCCCTCCACGGCACTGCGCCATCTCGCAAGAGCATGGTACCCTACATGGAATCCTAATGACTGCGGAGGTGATACATGCGGCAGCTCGGAAACACTGCCGCGAATATCCCAGTGGTTAGCAGAGCGTTTCTGGACAAGGTGCTGAGGTAGCACCTGCCCTGGAATATCGAGCAAACATGGGAACGATACGGGATAATCTGCATTCGCAGATTATCCCAGTTAGTGTCCCCATGTTAGCACGAACTAGGTAATAGGGGCCTATGCAATTTTTGCAAGGTCCTCTCCTTTAAAATCTCCATCTCCTTCCCCTTTATACCCCAACATTGAGCCAAGTTTAAACCTAAACCTGTTTAACCCTATCCAACTGAACCACCGAAGGTCAAGGCATTTCCCTGACACTTCGGTGCAGTTTGACTTTCTCTGAATAGATTAACCATTACATCTATTTGGGACAATTTTCCTGCTGCCGAAGTTAGCTGATTTGCGGTGAACTGCGGCAAACTGCACTGTATTCTGCTGGCAATTCGCCTGTAGTTGGCGAATTGACAGCTTTCAGAAAGGACGAACTGCCACGAAATGGTACTGTATGGTGAAATTCACCATTCGTCGCAATTCGGTGGCAAGTTCGTCTCTTTCTGAATAACCCATTTTGTGAGTTCCATCCTTCACACCAGGAACATACGTTCCTACCGTTCATCAGATACCAGTGAATCTAATTGAATATTATTTCACCAAAGACATTTTGTCCTGAAATAATAATATGTGAGGCTGTGATGAAACATGCTAAATTATTCCTTGGCTAGCACTTATTAAGAGTGATTTAAGGAAGGCCTTTAAGATGTTAAGCTTGGAGGAGACAGGGGAAATGAGTGGTGCAATAAAGTCATTCAGATATATGAAGCAATTACAAAATTAAAGAATTTTCCAGAGAAAAATGGATTGAATAGAAGGATAGCATTAAGGGCCGTTTTAAAGGTTTTATTGCCAAAAAAACAATGCCAGTCTCCTCAAGGTTGGATAAGCATCATGTGACGTGTGTCACTTTGACTTGGGGTACATGGGCCTAGAGATGTATTTGGAAAGTGCAGGCCTCATGTTATATATTATTTCCCTACCCTCTCCTTTGTTGAAGTTGCCCTGTACCTGTAGGGTGCAGAGTGCTTGTATAATTTGTGTTATGTATGAATGGTGTTATGTTCATATTGTCTATGTGTATCTATTGCTATCTGCAGATGGGATTACTGGGTGGGTAGTCTTATCCTTTTTCCAGCTTCTACTCTCAAGAATGTGTGATTATCTAATGTATTCAGAAAGTCTGGTGCTCAGAATGTGATTACTTGGCACCCTATGTCTGGACATGTCTGGTTCACTTGAGGAGGGGGGTGCACCAGGGTGTTATTTTCCATTGGTCTTTAGGTCCACCTGGGACTGTATACATTTAACTCAATAAGGGCTCTATCACATTCTCCGCGCAAATTCGTACGCGCAGCGCAATTTTTTTTGTACGCAGCGTTAAATGTTAACGCGCGTAAATTAACGCTGGTATTACGATCCGAGCGCCTTTTTTCATCCGTCTGAAAATATCACGCATTAAAAATACGGGCGGAAACGAGCGCAAATTAACGCTGCGTGCAGAAATCGGTGGGCAGACTGTTTTTTCACGCGATTGAGCCAGTCAGAATTAAGAACCACAATTGTCTCCCATTCAGTTTTTGAGCCTGCCATATATTTGCTGCAGCAATAAAACAAAGACGCACAACCACTCAATTTTACTGTTTGGGTATGTGTAGAATGTGTAACTATACTGTGCTGTATATTTTTTTTTTCGTGCTGGTGTATTTGGTTTCGGCCAGAACGTTCAGATTTGCCGTTAACACCAGCTTTTAAAAGATGTTAAAATTATGCGCGCAAACGTCGTTCGTAAAAATCTGCGCATCGATTGTAATACCAGAAGCGTACCAGCGCACAAACGCATTTGCTCTCACAATGTTAAGTATGGGATACGCGCACGAACTTCCGCTCGCGCAGGATAACTCGCGCTAGACGTTAACGTGCATTTTGTGCGCGAACGTCGTAATTTGACGTTCAGCGCAAAGGGTTTTTCCCCTCGCGTTAATGCGTTTTTGCGCACGCGCACATTTTTGTGTGAAGAATGTAATAGAGCCCTAAATGTATTCATTGGTAGCTTTTCAAACTCCCAGAACTACATGTTGTCTTATTTTTGGGGGATGCTAGCAAGGCTTTTTACGTGTACCCATCCTTAAACTTCATCTAAGGACTGGAGGAAGGCACGACAGCCTGCTGGTAAGAGAACAGGGTCCGGCATGGAAGCGGCGTTAACAGATGTGACCCAGTCAGGGTACGGAGATCTGTTACACATTAATAGAGCATGAAAGTCCACAAATACATGCAGTGCTTTGATTAGTTATCTTCATTGCTATCGGTGGTACACTTTAAGAATAATCTGTCACAGATCATGCCCTGAGCATCTCTGTAAACACAATAATTGAGGACAAAACATTGAAAAAGGAAAAAAACATGGCTTCTACTGTGATATACACAATTGTAAGAGCTTATTAGATGAAAAATGTATCCTTTTTTGCACTTCTATAGTTTTTTTTCATAGTTATGCCCAAAAGCATAACTTCTTTCGTTTCCATGGCAACCTCAGAACTCCTTGCATCCCTTCGTCTACCGATCTTCTGGAAAAAGCAGAAATTTTTCTACACATCGTCCAAAGTATTTTTCTTTTCATTTTTAAAGAAAAAAAAAATCCTTTCAGCAGTCTAATTATGTGTGGATTTTCTTTCATAACATGAAGAAATATGTCTTTTCAGTGAATGTATCCAGTGCTAATATATTCAGAAAACGAAGTATGAAAAAATTAATAAGTGAATGAAATGAGTAAATGCAATAATACGATCAGAAGCGCTGAAACGCTCCTAATTATAAATGTGTGGAGTGAAAAGAAATATGTTGAAAAATATGTTTTTTTTTCCCCCCTTCTTTTTCTAGGATTAATCACAAGAACATAGTTGCCCTGGAAGACATCCATGAGAGTCCAACCCATCTATACTTGGCAATGGAGCTGTAAGTCACTGAGCTTGTCCTATAGTGTTTTATATAAAACATTTCCGCAGTTTTTTAATGTCAAAATCCTCCATGAACCAGATTTTTTTCAATGCTTTTCCATTGAAAGTATTCATAGATTGAAAGTCTATGGTGATCCAAATAACATATAATAATGATTTATTTTTATATAGTTCAAACATATTCCACATGTATGTGAACAAGGGGGTGATGCATTAGGACAGCAGGCATAGCTTAAAAAGGATGTCTCCGTACATTCCTGAGGGACCTGTTCCTGAGGGAACTTACGATCTTTGTATTGTGATGTAGGCATGTACATATCACTGGGTGTCTTGTCCAAGGACACATGCTGGTGAGGTGGTCTGTCCAGGATCTGAACCTGCTGTGTACGGTTGTAGAGCCAAGACATGGTGGTGAGGTTGGAAAAACTGAAGGGCACTTGTGAAAATGGTATACTACACCAACCCCTGTAGTGCCAAGGTGGAGGGAACGAAGGTTGGAGAGGAACGCAAAGGCAGAGGATCAAAGGATTACAAAATGAGGTATGGTATCAGAGTGGCAATCCAAAAGGCGAAGTCCAAGAACAAATCTGAGTCAAGGGGCTGGCAGCGGAGATTAGTGAGCACTAGTTAAGTCAAATAAACTGGTACACAGATAGGGAGCTTCAGGGAAGACAGTACTACACAGAGGAGGCACCAAGTGATCCTGAAGCAAGGCAAGAAGAATGCTTCATGTGTGTTAAACCTGACAGGTGAGGTGGACAGTGGACACGCCCCATGGGGTAGATCTGGCCTACAGCCAGAGAGACAGGCACTAGGCAAGGCCCCCAGAGAAGCCCCAGCCAATAGGATCCCGCTCTCCCAGCAGCTCACTCATCATAGGTCTCCCAGGGACCTTGGCGCCATCATGCCCTGCATCTTGGCCGCAATGGTGAGCCATGCGTCCTGGTGAGCTGGCCAATGGAAACTGGCACAGCCATGAGGTCTGGGTACCAGTCGTCCATCTGCCACAGAGCACAAACCGGCATTGAGCCCCAAGGACCCGGACGCCATGGGAGTCAACCTTCGGGAGACCGACTTCCCTCCGAGGGAGAAGCCAGCACTGGATCCCTGTTGCATCATGGCCGTGAGGTATGATGTGACAACCCCAAAGTGGACAACAGATGAGCAAAGTTGACTGGTCACCGGAGGGAGCAGCAATGTAACGGCCCAAATCCTAGATTGAGAATGGAACTAGGATTAGGATTTCAACATTGTTACTCCTTCAAAGTTCATGTGAATACAGAGCCCCATGTGAATCGGCCTTCATGTTCATCATGGTGGTGAGGTTGATCATGCTTTTCCACAGTTATAAGGAAGAGACCCGCTTTTCCATGGTTGTAGAACAGAGGTGTGTTGGTCAGTAATCAAACCTCCTCCGCAGTTTTAGAGCAGAGATGTTGCTGGCATGTTACACAGCCAATATTGTGTGATGGGTAAGACTCCTAATGATACCTACTTGCCTAAGAACACTTGCTGGAGGGTTGCTCTGACCAAGATCTCATGAGGTGTCTCCATCGTTGTAGAGCAGTGATGTTACCCCTACACAAACCAGCTGAACCTATCACATTAAATTACAGTTTATGTTCCATCGAAGGGACAAATAAATGAAAAAAGACCAAATAAACTAAAAATTTGGAAAAAGAACCCAGATGGTCTATTGATGGTAATACTGAACTGACTTTCCTATATGCAAATACACAAATAATGCTTAGTTGACATCAGGACCTTGGACATCCAGGCGCCAGGTAGCTACTGGCTTCAAGAATATTACCACTAGCCTAAAACTATATATTATTCTACGGAACGCTACATGGAATATATTAACCAGCTTCCAATATATGTACGGCTTTCCACCTGGCTCCTAAGTTTGATGTGAATTTCTCATGTTCTCGTCTACACATTATACTCAAGACAATGTGATTCCATATTAAACAAGGAATTCTGTACTATCCCTTATCTTGAAATACACTACCTTTACCAGACATAGTAGAAAGAAAAAAGACATTGATAGCAACATAAATACACAACTTAATATACCCAGGGCCCCATATATTAATGACTCTCAAGCCATTAATGTTTTCGGCTGAGGCCACCATGTTAACAGCTCGAGATGCTATTCCCACCGAGCCTCAAGCTTTGCCTACAGTTCAGTCGTGTAGGCTGCTTACATTTTATTGAAGCCATAAATGTGTGGCTACCCAGAGAAGAATGAGGTATTCCAACAGTTCGACAGTGGCTCGGGTGGTGTAGATCAGCATAATTTATCCATTAGCAAGCCACTATTAACAGCTCTGTCAGAATGGGATCCCCAGTGCTCCTTGTCTTGGTATATTTGTTGTACTGACTATTTTTCTTAATGAAATCCATGCCCTTTCTTTTAACACAGATTATTATCTCTTACAGTGTCACTGGTGGTGAGCTGTTTGATCGTATCATAGAACGCGGCTATTACACAGAAAAGGATGCCAGCCAGCTTATTCGACAGGTTCTGGATGCAGTCCAGTATCTACACAACATGGGAATTGTTCACCGTGACTTAAAGGTATGGCGGGAGGACAGTGGAACAAATCTTCTGTAAATGTAACGGGGTGGAGAAAGTCAGGGAGGGACAGAATATTTAGATGGTAAGCACAAATGGGAGCATCTGAGACACAGGAAAATGGGGTAAGAGACACAAGGGAAGGAGATTATGAGGTGTGATGACATATTTTCATTTTTTGTCTTTGCTTTCTTGTGGTAGCCAGAGAATCTTCTCTATGCCACACCTTTTGAGGACTCCAAGATTATGATCAGTGACTTTGGTCTGTCCAAAATCGAAGATGGTGGAATGATGGCCACTGCATGCGGAACGCCAGGATATGTGGGTAAGAATGCTTGCATATCGGGAATAATGGCGTCATGAAAAGCTATTGTCTCTTAAAGACATGGGTAGGACAAATCCTCTGCAGGTGCTTCTTTAGAAAATAACAGCCTGGCCCGAGGTTACTTCTAGGTAATAACTCTTTTCTTATTTTTTTAGTGACTTAATTTTTGGCTACAATATGGGTTCAGAGTCCCTTCCCCCATTCATTCACAAAGCTACTGCTGTAACATATTTCAAAATATATCAAAACTGTTTTCAATTACTTATCTGTAAAATTAATACTTTAATCTTTACAATGTGAGATTTACCATCGATCGTTACCGAATTTAACATTTTGTGTTGATGTTTGATTATCTCCAGAGGTCAATGACCAACCATGACTTTTGTAGTACCTACTTGAGTCCTCCACTTACACATCTCCAATGTTCCAAATGAGAATATTGGGGCAAATTTAATAGATTTTTTTTTTGGAGAAAGTATTTTACCATGAAGGGTACATTGAGATTTAACCTCGTTTTCAAGTATGTCCTGGGTGGCGAGTATGTACCGTTAGGTGTCTTCCCCAAGGACACTTACTGGAGAGGTGCTCTTGCCAGTCACCGTACTTACTGGCAGTCCGGCGAAGAAAAGAAGCTACTAATATTAAAAGATTTGAAGGTCACTTGTGAAAGCTAATGAGGTTGCTTCACAGAAATGAGAGTTTGTGTCGCACAGCATGTGACCTGCACTGATCATAACTATGTTTTCTGTTGCTTTTAGCCCCTGAACTTCTGGAGCAGAAACCATATGGAAAAGCCGTAGATGTCTGGGCTATTGGAGTCATCTCCTATATCTTGTAGGTTCCTCTTCCAGATCCAGTTATCTTATCGCTTTTTATTATGTAAATTGGAAACCATAACCACCAGCAGGGCCTAACTGGGACAAAAATAGGCTCAGGTATTTAAAAACTAGGGATGTGCATGACTTTTTGTTTTGCTTCGGGTTTTTTTCCGGGTGTTTTTTTCGTTTCGGATCATTTCGGACAGGTTTTCTTTTGTTTTGGATCATTTAGATTCGGTGATTCGGTGATTCAGATCATTTCGCCGATTCAGATCGATTCGGTGATTCGTATCATTTCGCCGATTCGGATCATTTCGGGTGAGTCAGATCAGTTGTTTTTTCGCTTTTTTAGGAATTATTTAGTTTTTTATTGCTTATTTAAGAATGGGAAGTAAATTACTACCAATAGAAGGAAAGTTTCTTTACTTACCTATTCTTTAAGGATTTTTTAGAAATTTTTTGGGTGAAATTTTAGGTTTCCTAACTTTTTTTTTAAAGAAACAAGGCTTTTTAACCCATAGGTTTCAATGCAGCAAATGTATCCACACACTGCTGGGAAGCGCCTCTCTGCAGTATAAGTATTGCAGCATATGAATCCGCACACTGCCGGGCAACACCTCTCTGGAGATCGATTCATTGATTCGGATCGGATCATTTTTTGATCAGTTCGTTTTTCTTTTATTTATGAGTTATAATTAATGCAGCATATGAATCCACACCCTGCTGGGAAGTTCCCGGCAGCGCGCGGATACATAGGCTACATTAATTATACTGCAGAGAGGTGCTGCCCGGCAGTGTGCGGATTCATATGTTGAATTATACTTCAGAGAGGCACTTCCCAGCAGTGTCGCCAGGTTTGCCAGATATCTGAAGCACAGCACAGGTGATATGATTTGCTGCTCATTGATTGCAGGATTCAGTCTGTTTTTCCCCAAGTTGATCTGCAAAATCTGGCCTGGTTGAGGGTCCCGAGGACAGGTTTGGGAAATACTGTTTTAAAATGTTGTGTTACGGCCCATTAGTGTATCAAAAGTCAAACATTTTGCAATAATATTCAATTCATTTACATCCAACTAGTGATGTGCGAGGTAGGCTTGTGCACCGATTTTTTTTTCGGTTCGATTTGGTTTGATTTTTCGGATTTTTAAACTTTTCGATTCGGCTCGTTTCGACCGATTTCTGTTTCGATTCGGTTCGGCTTGATTCGTTTTTCGTGTACATTTTTTTTCGGAATATCGACCATTTTTCGTATTTTCGAGTCACTTTGCTCGTTTTTGTATCGACTTTTCGTAATTTCGGAAATTTTCGTTTTTCGGAATTGTACGTTTTCGAATTTCGACCGTTTTTCGTATTTTCGTGTACCTTTGCTGGTTTTTTTGTATCGACTTTCTGTAATTTCGGAAATTTTGGTTTTTTCGGAACGTCTGTTCTCCTCGTTTCAAAGCAATAAATTTCGATTTGACACATTTCAAGTCCATTTGAAAATTCCGAAAATATTTCGTTTCGGCTCGGAAACCTTTTCGGATCTGCCATTTTCGGATCTAAAAATTTTCGGAAATTCGGCCGCATCCGAAAACACGAATCGGGAAATTTCGTGAAAATTCCGAAATTCCGAAACCCGAAACGCACATCCCTAGTGCGAGGTATATCCCTCCAAGAGCAGCTACCAGAGCTGAAATGTCATGCTACAACTGGATGACAACAATCAGCATATGTGCATTACATATTACATTGCACTACAAGAAATGTAAGAATAAACTCCAAAGGCTGCTATTGGAGTAGGAGACCCTATAAAAACTTCATATGTTTTTTGGGCATGTAATACGCAACATTCGGGAGGTTGTTTGGTGAACTGGTAGACAATTGCAATTTTTTAGGATAAAATAGTCAAACTGGAGTAATACCGGAATTGAATAAACTTTCTGATTAAATATTCCATCTTATTCTTTAAAATAAGAAGTTGTGAGGGAGACTTATTTACACTTGTGGTGGGGACTAGCTCCAGATGTCGAGGGAAGTTTGCCCTGTGGTTCCAGATATACAGCGTGATTCACATAGACCCAACCAGCAAGTTATGTTATAGATTGTAAACGAATGAAATAATCCTGCATTCTATCGGACATGGGATTTGTGGGTATCATAAAGGGACACTACCACCTACATAAGCATTATGTATAAAACCACATTATAAAACACATGCTGCTTTTTTTTACTTTGAAGTAATTGCATGTTAAAAGGAAAAAATAAAATAAGGTTTTGACCTCTTGTATCCAGTTTGTGGATTTTCCCCATGCGACATTTACCAAACACTTTGCTTTGAGTCTCTTGTTTATGTAATCTACATTATTTAACAGTTAATGAGGTAGAGGAGGGAATGATTAGATAAGGCAGCAGGAGGGTATTTTTCCCCAGGCTACCTGAGATACGAGTTGGCAGCTTAATGAGATCTGACAAGGAGTTTAAAAGGCTTCTAATCTATTCCCAGGTGATGTTCTTCGAATACATCCCACACAATAAAATTATTTGAGTCAGTGATCGACCCATAGACTCCATTCTATGGCCAAAGACACACAGTAAGGAGCAAGTGATGGAAAGATACTCAGGGTTATTCAAAGGGAAAATCAGCGTTCGGTTACCTTTCTTGGCCATTCGGCTATCCAGAGAGCAGGCAATTCGCCAAATCCTGGAGAATAGCCTGCACATACGGTGCCTGTTCGGTGCCTGTTCGAGGGCAGTGAATCCCCATAGAGAAGCAATGCTTCGGCTATTCAGAGAGCAAAAGCCAGCAGTGAAAGTTGCCGAATTGCCCTGCCTTTCGGTGGTTTCATGCGGCAGATTTATTCAGGCGAATCCCATAGGCTTCAATGTTAAAAATATTCCCGTTTTAATTCAATATCTAATAAACCGTTAATTATAATATTCTGCAGTAAAGAGTCTCTTTATTTATAGATTTTTTAGGATATTTTAAGCATTTTTCGGGATTTCTCTTTTTAAAAGAAAATTTCCGATTTTTCTTTTTTTTAACTTTACTTATTTTTTCTGTAACAGCCCTTTTTATTATCATTCATTGGATCTTATGTGTAAATTTCAGACATTTTCGCTCAGTAGTATCTTTGCAAACAGCGTTTCACTTTTCAAACATTCAAGCGAACTGTTATCTTAATTTATTCACTCCATTCGTCTGCGGTATCGACTTTTTCCGGCGGCTGCGCTACGTTTGATCGGCTCCTGCTCGGGTTTTTCCGGCGTTTTCGGTGGGTTAATCCAGATGTTTTTGCGGGTTTTGGTGTGCGCTCGCCCTCGTTTTGCGGTGAGTTTTCAGCGGGTTTGTGGTGACTTTTCCCCGCATTTCGACGGCCCTGTGGTGCTTGCTGAATACACCGCAGGGTCGCCGAAATGGGATCGCCAAATCGAACTGAATTGAAGAGAAACAAAAGTCACCGAACGTGCGGTGGCTTTTCGATTATCTTTGAATAACCCTGACTGTGGGGGTGGGGGCAGTTTACAACACAAAATATCACACAATGGATGCACCCAGTGACACGTATAGAGGAAAATATTTTCTTAATTAAACATACAAGAGAAAAACAAAGCACATGTAAGATATCAGCAACATCAAATAAATACAATAAGAACATTTCCCTTTATGGCCCTTTAAGGTTCATAAATTCTGGTGCTTCATTCTTCTCCCTTACCCTACTTTCCATTTTTCTTCTTCCCTCTTATTTCCCATACATGCCATTCCATTCCACCACTCTTGGTTGCATTTTTACCCTTTTGTTTTTTTCTGGATGTAATTTTTTAAGATTTCAATAAAATTAACTAGGGATGCACCGAAACGGAAATTTCCGGCCGATACCGAAATTGAAAATTCAGGATCGGTTCGGCTGAAAACCGGGGACTCGCCTGATCCCGGAGGCCGGCCGAGCAAGCTGCTCGGCCAGCCTCCAGGCTCAGCTTGCTTGGCCGGGCCAACAGGCCCAGGTTCGCATGGCTGATTGGTTGCACCTACATCCTCCTACTTCGGCCCTGAGATCCAGCGGTGACAGTCCTCCGGCTGTCGCAGGCAGCTCGGCCGGCCTCCAGGCTCAGGCGAGCCCCTGGCTCGACCGGGCCTCCAGGCCTTATTTTGTAAGGAAAATTTTTGGCCGAAACCGAAAACACCATTTTCGGCCGATAATTTTCAGTGGCCGAAATTTCGATGCATCCCTAAAAATTACACAATGCTGAATGAGAGGTCTTGGACTAAAGCTTTATGGACTGAGATGCAAAATACTATACATATATATATATTTTCACCATCTGATGACTATAACGTTACAGGCTATGCGGTTACCCTCCATTCTACGATGAGAACGACTCGGAGCTTTTCAACCAGATCCTGAAGGCAGAATACGAATTTGATTCTCCGTACTGGGATGACATTTCAGAATCAGGTATCATTTTTTTATACAGCGCTATCAAGCCCCATAAACCTTTCCTCTAACAGCCCGCTGCTGCCAGGGTACGCTGGCCTCTCATTCTATAGAAGGCGTGAATTAAAAGGTTGATCCCTATTATCCGAGCATCTCCTGAGACTACAGAGCTGATGTTTCTTTCATCTGATGTCATAGGCTGCCCATTTTTTTTTCTTCTTTCCATAAGGCAGTGTTTTTTCTTTCTTGAGCCAAGCGATTTTATACGCATTATGCGTTTGTTAGAGGGATAACCTTTTCCACGTGAAGCCACTGCCAAGAAAATCTCACATAATGAAAGAAGAAGTTTAAAGAAGAGAGGAAATAAAAAGAACTTCCCGAAAAAATAGATGTGGGGGGGGGGAGCGCACAAAATAATGAGCTCTCTGGGGAACAGAGGTGCCTGCGTTATAGTATCAGCTTTAAGAAATCCTTTTTTTGGAGTCAGTCGCAGAGGCTGAAGCAGACCCCAGAGGACATGATGTGGGGTTTACTCAGACAGCTCATATGATGGTTAATGTGATCCTAAAGAATTTGTTTACAATGGTAGGGAGCGTACGCAGCCTTGTAGCTGTGATTTCTTCCAGTGAAAGGTTCGGCGTCTTGTATACATATGGCCAGCTGGGAAAGAATGCTTCAGACTGTTCCGTTGTAAGAATGCGCAGGCAATCAGTGGACGAGGAAAAGATTCTCCTATTCCCAGAGGCCACACGCTTTTCACATTTAGCACAGTGACGCACAAATAAAACCACAATTATCCAC
The DNA here is from genome assembly GCA_009667805.1 of Leptobrachium leishanense. Taxonomy (NCBI): domain Eukaryota; kingdom Metazoa; phylum Chordata; class Amphibia; order Anura; family Megophryidae; genus Leptobrachium; species Leptobrachium leishanense. The sequence continues at coordinate 120,604,215 of CM019071.1, forward strand.
AATTACAGAATTAGAAAATAAGAAATTAAATCATGTGATGTATTAATGTTAAAGGAACACTCTTGGGGCTCTATTACATTCTTGGAGCAAAAACGCACAGAAAACGAGTGAATGTGTGTTAAACATTAACGTGCGTAAATCAACGCTGGAATTACAATCCTCGTACATTTTTTCATCCGTAGAGCAATAACGCGTGTAAAACAGACGCACACAAATGCGTACGCAGCAACGTTGCGCGCAGAAATCAGTGTGCGGACTGTTTTTTCACACGATACAGCCAATCAGAACCACAATTGTCTCACGTTAAGTTTTTGCGCCTGCCAAAGTCAATCTGAGTATATATGCTGCATCAATAATAAATGCACGCACAACTTCTCCATTTTATTGGTTTGGGTATGTGTAGAATGTGTAACTATACTTTGCTGCGTGTTTTTTTTTGGGCTGGTGTATTTGGTTTCGGCCAGGTTGATAGAATTTGCCGTCACCACCAGCTTTCAGGAGTTGCTAAAATTATGCGCGCAAACGCTGTGCGTTACAAACTGCGCATAGATTGTAATACCATCCGCGTACCAGCGCACAAACGCATTTGCGCTCACAATGTTAAGTACAGGACGCGCGCCGTACAGTAAGCTAACGCAGAGTTCGCGCAGGTTCACCCGCGGTAGACGTATATGCACGTTTGTTGCGCTGACATTGTAATACGACGTTCAGTGCAAAGGGATTTGCCCCTCGCGTTAATGCGTGTTTGCGCGAAGAATGTAATAGGGCCCTTAGATTGTAAGCTCTCAAGCAGTATCCTCTCTCCTACTGTTCTGTGTGTTTAGCTTGTATGTATATTTGTTATTTTGTCTCACCCATTGTACAGCGCTATGGAACTTGCTAGCACTTTATAAATACTGGTAACTGTAACACTCTACATATCATAGGAACGGAAGAGTTATTTTACAGTGAGAACAATAAAACTGTGGAATTCTCTGCCTGTTGAGGTGGTTGGGTCAGAGACTGTACAGACTTTTAAACAACGACTGGATGACTTCCTGCAAAAACATACAGGGTTATTCAGAAAGAGGTGAAAACCTTGAAAGGCTGGAGAATTGAAAATTCTAGGTCAAGATAGCCAAACCAGAAAAATTCTCCCAATTATCTCACTTTCCAAATTGGCTATTTGGTCTAGATTGTTCATTCTCCTGACAGTTCTCAAGGTTTTCACCTCTCTGTGAATAACCCTGATAATATTAAGGGTTATAATATTTAATATCTGGGTAAGCTTCTTGATCCAAGGCGAAATCTGACTGCCATTCTGGGGTCAAGAAGGAATTTTTCCCCCAATGTGTTGCATATTGGCGAGCGCTTCAGACTGGCAGGGTTATTCAGAGAGAGGTGAAAAGCAGGAGAATGGCTGGAGAATGGAAAATTCTAGGTCAAAATAGCTGATTTGGAAAGTGAGATAAATGGGAGAATTTTTCTGGTTTGGCTATTTTGACCTAGAATTTTCCATTCTCCAGCCATTCTCCTGCTTTTCACCTCTCTCTAAATAACCCTGTGGTTTTTTTTTGCCTTCTTTTGGATCAACAGCAGTAGGTGTTGTGTGAGAGGCTGAACCCGATGGACGCATGTCTTTTTTCAGCCTATGTAACTATGTATCCTGACCACAGTGCCCAAATACAAATGTAATTCGCTAGCAACAAACAAATTTAATTTTCTTCTGTCCTGCTCATCTGCAGATTGAGATAACTCAATATCAGACACCTGATGGTGCAGATGAAAACCTGAGTTATCTCTCTTTCAGGAATGAAGCCACTGGGCACAGGGATCAGTGCTTCCGTTTTTATTGTGCAGCCATGGAATTTGCAGGGTACATTATGAACAGAAAAATAAACAAATATTAAAATAACACCTACTCCTTTATGTGGAGGCTAAATAAACATTCAGAGTTCCCGTCTGAAGTATTGGGCGGCTAAGCCGCTAACCAATCAATGAACACAAAATCAATCCTGTGGTCAGGATTGCGCTTCCTTTTGATGCTGCACCCAGGACCAAAACAGACCTCTCAGAGGGAACCACATCTCCTATAAGGCCAGGGAAGTCACTAATCAGAGCTGTGTGTAAACCCTATAGGGCAAATGGGAGATCTCCATTCGCCTGCTGATAAACCTGTGGTCTACCACCCTGCCCCTAATCGCACTTTCACAAGGGGTTAAACAAGTGCTCATGTTGCTTTTTCTCACAGTCCGTGCGACTTGGCAATCTGCATCTACTATTGTCCCTATAGGTCGTGAATGTTTGTCTTAATTTAATGTTGATGAATTTATTAGGGTGCAGGGCAGACTCAATCCTAAATACACTCCTAGTGTATAGCAATGGATGGGGATTTTAATTTTAAAATGCCAATAGCAGGTTTATTGCATGCCTTATGAATTTTATTTCTGAGCATAAGCTACCAGATCCCGGATATAGTTGTATTAGGGCACGGATGTGTAGTAAAATGATTAGCGCCTTCATCAAATTAAAATTTTGCAGCTGTGGAGCATGCATGTGTTAGGGCAATCTAATTCAGGAAATACTGCATTTTCTGAGCTTGTAAATTCTTTGTCTTTTGGTTTCCCAGCCAAAGATTTTATACGACACCTGCTGGAGAGGGAGCCGGAAAAAAGACTGACGTGTGAACAGGCCCTGCAGCATCCATGGTAAGCAGACACAATGCACAAAGATTTCATCTGCTTCTGTATCTGAGAACTGATGCCACGCACCGCAGGGTTACAGAGTGACCACGCAAAGAGCGTAGCACAGAAAAACTGGAAAAGTAGGTCCTTTGGTACAGAATGAAATTATTAATTGTACTTTGTCTATATATTGCTTTTTACTTTTTCTAAAAATTGATTTCTAATTTTTTTTAATACTTATGTATGGTATCTATGTATGATGTAATGCTTATTTTAGATCATGTGGCTTCATCTCCTGTCAGCACCACCAGACTGTTAATTGAATTTCCTAGCACTGTGTGTATCTTGGTTGAGGCAGAGAACAATAAACAGGCTACATGTTGGGAGTTTTAGACTATTATCACAGGGATATATATATATATTATATATATCACATCGATATTCAGCAACTCCGAGTTGCTGAATATCGATGTGATATATGGATTGTGCCAAATTCAGGCACCGGAGCGAATATTTGGATGAATAGGTGTGCGGCGATCGAGCTTCTCTCTCGCTCTATATATATATATATTCCTTCCAAAATGGATGAACTCTGCAGGGTTTTTAAAAATTAATAAAAACATTCTCTTTTGGATATACATTAAAAAAAGGCTCAGGATGAGCTGAATCGCTAGTCGATATGATTTTATTTTTATGCACAGTATATTTAAAAAATGTATATATATACAGTCAGGTCCAGAAATATTGGGACATCGACACAATTCTAACATCTTTGGCTCTATATACCACCACAATGGAGTTGGAATGAAACAATGTGCTTTAACTGCAGACTGTCAGCTTTAATTTGATGGTATGTACATCCAACTCAGGTGAACGGTGTAGGACTTACAGCAGTTTGCAGATGTGCCTCCCACTTGTTAAGGGACCAAAAGTAATGGGACAGAATAATAATCATAAATCAAACTTTCCCTTCTTAATACTTGGTTGCAAATCCTTTGCAGTCAATCACAGTCTGAAGTCTGGAACGCATAGACATCACCAGACACTGGGTTTCATCCCTGGTGATGCTCTGCCAGACCTCTACTGCAACTGTCTTCAGTTCCTGCTTGTTCTTGGGGCATTTTCCCTTCAGTTTTGTCTTCAGCAAGTGAAATGCATGTTCAATGGGATTCAGGTCAGGTGATTGACTTGGCCATTGCATAACATTCCACTTCTGTCCCTTCAAAATCTCTTTGGTTGCTTTTGCAGTATGCTTTGGGTCATTGTCCATCTGCACTGTGAAGCGCCGTCCAATGAGTTCTGCAGCATTTGGCTGAATGTGAGCAGATAATATTGCCCGAAACACTTCAGAATTCATCCTGCTGCTTTTGTCAGCAGTCACATCATCAATAAATTCAAGAGAACCAGTTCCATTGGCAGCCATACATGCCCACACCATGACACTACCACCACCATGCTCACTGATGAGGTGGTATGCTTAGGATCATGAGCAGTTCCTTTCCTTCTCCATACTCTTCTCTTCCCATCACTCTGGTACAAGTTGATCTTGGTCTCATCTGTCCATAGGATCTTGTTCCAGAACTGTGAAGGTTTTGTTAGGTGTTGTTTGGCAAACTCTAATCTGGCCTTCCTGTTTTTGAGGCTCAACAATGGTTTACATCTTGTGGTGAACCCTCTGTATTCACTCTGGTGAAGTCTTCTCTTGATTGTTGACTTTGACACACATACACCTACCTCCTGGAGAATGTTCATGATCTGGCCAAATGTTGTGAAGGGTGTTTTCTTCTCCAGGGAAAGAATTCTTCGGTCATCCACCACAGTTGTATTCCGTAGTGTCCTGGTTCTTTTGGTGTTGCTGAGCTCACCGGTGCGTTCCTTCTTTTTGAGAATGTTCCAAACAGTTGTTTTGGCCACGCCTAATGTTCTTGCTATCTCTCTTTGTTTTGTTTCTTCAGCCTAATGATGGCTTGCTTCACTGATAGTGACAGCTCTTTGGCTCTCATCTTGAGAGTTGACAGCAACAGATTCCAAATGCAAATAGCACACTTGAAATGAACTCTGGGCCTTTTATCTGCACATTGTAATTGGGGTAATGAGGGAATATCACACACCTGGCCATAGAACAGCTGAGAAGCCAATTGTCCCTTTACCTTTGGTCCCTTAACAAGTGGGAGGCACATCTGCAAACTGCTGTAAGTCCTACACCGTTCACCAGAGTTGGATGTACATACCCTCAAATTAAAGCTGACAGTCTGCAGTTAAAGCACATTGTGTTTGTTTCATTCCAACTCCATTGTGGTGGTGTATAGAGCCAAAGATGTTAGAATTGTGTCGATGTCCCAATATTTCTGGACCTGACTGTATATGTGTATTTTTTTTTTCATTTTTAAAAGTCCCGGCATGAGTCCATATTGGCAGGATATGCCATATACATGGTCCACTGCACCTGGACATTAATTGTTAATGGATAAAGGTGAACGCAGTGATTTTTGGATTGGTATATAGTATTTTGTTATATATTGTGATATAGCCACTGGACACAGAGATCAGTGCTTCTGCTTCTCTTTATTGTGCTGCCATTGCAAGGTACATGATGAACAGAAAAACAAACAAATACAGAAAACACAAGCCTACTCCTTTATGCGGAGGCTATCTGTCATATTGGGGGGCTAAGCCGCTTACCAATGTGTGAAAACAAAATATAATGTACCTCTCATCTGCGCTCAGGATTTGGCTTCCTTCCATGCTGCATCCAGCACCTAGACTGTCCTCTCAGAGGGAACCACCTCTCCTACCGGTATAAGGACAGGGCAGTCTTTGTCAGGCATTAGCTGTGAGCTAACCCTATAGGGGGAAAGGGAATTCTTTATTTGCCTGCTAATAAACCTGTGGTCCACCACCCTGCCCATAATCACACTATCAAACAAAAATATTGGCACCCTGCATAACTGTCAGATAATGCACCACTTCACCCAGAAAACTGTTGCAATTACAAATGTTTAGGCATTCTCGTGTTTAATTTTCTTGTTTGAAATAGTTTGACGCAAAAAAGTGGAGAAAAAAAAAGCCAAATCTGACTCATTCCATGGAAATCTCCAAAAATGGACTGGACAAAATTCTTGGCACCCTCAATTTAATATTTGGTAGTCGACCCCTTGTTAAAAATAACTGAAATTAATCGCTAAACCACCAATGAGTTTCTTACTCCACTCTACTGGAATTTTGGACCACTCTTCTTTCGCCAACTGCTCCAGGTCTCTCAGATTGGAAGGGGTCTTCTTCCCAACTGAGATCTCTCCACAGGTGCTCTATGGAATGTAGATCTGGACTCATTGCTGGTCAGTGTGACCTGTGACTGTATATCCTGCACTCTAGGGCTACAGATTCAGTGCCCAGTGCTCCATAATGCCACGGTACACATTAGTCCTCTCTGGACTTAGTAGAAACAAGGACTTTTAATATGAAGAACATTTCAGTTTATTACATCCTTTCATCCAGGGCACTGAATCTCTAACCCCCCTGAGAGCAGGAACTTCCTAGTATGTGAATATATCTATATATAGTCACAAAGGGTGGTATGCAGCAGGGAAGGTGTGTGAATTTAGGGTATATTGAAACAGACGGAGGGAGATCCCTGCATCCCTGCTCTTGTGCGTCAGGCTCCATGGATAACATACTGTTAGTAATTTTTAGAGCACAATGCCGTTAATTGGACACTCTGTGGCTTTTTACAATTCCTGGAGATGTGGGTAATTGCGTTAATGTACAGCTTTATGATGCCATCTGCACACAAAGAAGTCATTTGATAGTGAAACAAAAGGCCTCTACAGATATACCCAATGGAATCATGTTTTCTGTACGTGAGACAAAATTCCCGTCTGTTCCTAAATGCAAATAAAGCAAAGCTGCCGCCTGAAATGTTTACGTTAAATGGCCACTTCGGATTGGAGATTACAGCCCTCCCAGGTTAATCTAATGTGGTTTCAGAGATATCTCAGTGTTCCCATACATTTTAATGGAAGAATTATGTAGTATACACCAGAGACATGCGCTGCGGTCAATGGCTGGGGAGGCACTGGCTGTGGGATATGGGATGGTAGGGGAACCGATTCGGTGCAATGATTTTTAGACACTGGCCAAGAAACATTTTGATGCACTCCCCAATTCATTTTAAGGTCCCCATTTATAAGGCCCTTTGTATGCCACCATTTTATGGTCATCTCTCATTGTACTGCCCATTACTTGCTCCTTTCTCCTTGCATGTCCCACGTTACAGACCCCAGGTCAGAGATCTAGACTGAGGCAACAAGCGTACTAAATGCGTCCGTTGTAATGCACAATGTTATGTCCATCATCGTATTTGGATGAAGCACACGAAGTACACACACACTTTTTCACGTACGTTAGTATGGACGCGGATTTTTGGTCAGCATCGACAGACTAGAATGCACGCCAAAACACGTCTACTGACGTGATGCTTTCCATAGGCTGGAGGACCGGACATCAGACGAGCACCCATTTAACGTCACTCGTGTCTGCAGGAAACTGACTACAAAATGCAGCGGCTTCTTCAGCTTCCATATTTCTTGAGTTTTTTATCTTCAACGTCAACATTCATGCGCATTTTGTGGTATCCATATCCCCAAGTACTGTAGATACTCGAGTATACCACTAGATTTTGGTGAATTTTTTTTTACATAAAATTGGAGGGGTCGCATTGTATTCGAGACATCTGCATCGCGTGTAAATAAAAAAAAATTGCCCTGCTCTGGATCCCAGGTCTCCCGGTAGTTCCGGTAGTCTTGTGGAGGTGAATGCAGTCTCCTGATGCTTGCAAACACTTCAGAAAGATCCGGAAGAGGTGGGATCCATCACGGCCAGAGGGCACGCTCAGTTTAAGCCAATCATTCACCTCGCTCGCCTCCGCCCACCATCTAATCGCTAGTAAAGAAGATGGGTGGCCGGCGGCTTCATACTTACAGGGTTATCCAAAGAGATTCGAAAAGTCACCGCACGTTCGGTGACTTTTCGTTCTCTTCAATTCGGTTCCTTTTGCCGATTGCATTTCGGTGACCCTGCGGTGTATTCAGCAAACAGCACAGGGTCCCCGAATTGCAGGGAAAAACTGCCGCAAACTCGACGAAAACTAACCGAATGCATGCTGAAAACAAGCAAAAACATCTGGATTAACCTTCGAAGAAGCCGAACAGGAGCCGAACAGGAGCCGAATCACACAGAGCCGAAGCAGCTGTGACGTAGAGGAGGCAGTGAATAAATTAGCAAAACCATTTGTATGAATCTGGGAAAATGAAACGCTGTTTGCAAAGAAACTACTGAGCGAAAATGTCTGAAATTTTCACAGGAGGTCCAGGGAATGATAATAAAAAGGGCTGTTACAAAAAAAAGAAGTAAACTTAAAAAAAATTTAAAAAAATCGGACGTTTAAAAAAAAAAAAAAAAAATCAGAAAAATGCTTAAGGTATCCTAAAAAATCTATAAATAAAGAGACTTTTTTCTGCAGAATTTTATAATGAACGGTTTATTAGATATTGGATTAAAACGGGAATATTTTTAACATTGAAGCTTATGGGATTCTCCTGAATAAACCTGTTGAATTAAACCACCGAATGGCAGGGCATTAGGGGAACCTTTCACTGCTGGTTTGTGTTCTCTGAATAGCCGAAGCAGTGCTTTTTCATCGGGATTTCACTGCCCTCGAACCGGGGGGCCGAACAGGCACCGAATGTTCAGGCAATTCGCCAGGATTTGGCGAATTGCCTGCTCTCTGGATAGCCGAATGGTCAGGAAAGGTAACCGAACACTGATTTTCAGCGTTCGGTTACCTTTCTCAAGCAATTCGGATCTCTTTGGATAACCCTGTTAGTAACAACTGCAATCATTCTAGATCAGAGCACCCTGGCCTGAGGGGTAGCCTGACTGTGTTACAAGAACCTGGAAGGATTTTAATTGTTTACTGGTACAGTATAATTTTGTTACTCGCGTTATATTTGAGTATTGAATATTCTCTCATTTTCATAATAAATCTCTATCCATCGCGTTATATTCGGGTCGTGTTATACTCGTGTATCTACAGTATTTCCGTACAAAAGTATGTCTGTTACAACAGACGTGCTTTCTTTGCTCATGTAGCCCCAGCTTTAGACCTCAGACCAGACCCTGACTTGTCTGCACTCCGATGATTCCTCTGCCTTGATAGCAATATGGCTAGATATGGTATAGTAACATTTTAAGTAATTTCTTATGAGATATTTCTAGCACCAGTCTTATTAGACACTTCTGTCGGCATAGACGTCTAAGCGGACCTCTATGCAGGGGCGTAACTGCCAGGGGTGCAGAGAGTGCCACTGCAACCGGCCCCTGACACACAGCCGGTCTCACCTATGATTTGCTCATACACAACACACATTACTGTGAGTTTTATTGCTGTGGAGCTCTGAGATATACATGGTGCACATTACATTAAAAATGGGATGTAGTAAGGTTGGTCGCAGTGGACTTGGGAAAAAATGGGACACTGTCTGGAGTCGACATTGTGCACCTGGAGGGGTCCACTGAATGGGAATGACAGGGGAATATGTTTTTGCCATAGGTGGGCGTGGGGGGCCTTCATGGATTCCTGCACCTGGGCCCTGAGGCTTCTAGTTACGCCTCTGCCTCTATGCCAACGTACATTGATAGCATAGAGCAGAAGAGCCACCCTCCAGGTGATCCTCCATCTAACTGAAGCTTTCCTGCCGACTGCTGCCATGGAAATTTGTCAACACATCAATATAACCAAGGACAGCCAATTGCTAGAGAGCTGCACAATCGCCTTCATTATGCACCACCCACGATCCAGTGCATTGGTGGTGCCCAGGGTGGAACAAAGTACAACAAGGTTTATAATGATAAACAATGGGATAAAAAAATGAGTCTGTTGATGACAGGTTCACGTTATAGTTTAGTCTAAAATCCCACAATGTCTGGGTACAAGAAATATAATTTTATTGTATTGCTAATTTTGTTATGAAATGTTACATTGTACATGTAAAATGCATCACATTAGGTCATCATTGGCATCAGTATCAACACCATATGTCGTTCTAGGTGCTATAGCTTTCCCAGCTCAGCGGGACGACCGTAGTACATTGTTGTACGTGTTCTTGCCAAGATTACTGCATATGTTAAGGCAATAGAGGTGTCAGGTCTCAGGACGGAGCGTGACAATATCTAAATTCACTTTATAACTATTGCAGGATTTCTGGGGACACGGCGCTGGAAAGAGACATCCATGGATCAGTCAGTGAACAAATTCAGAAAAATTTTGCCCGGAGTCAGTGGAAGGTGAGGTCGGGAAAGACATGTGAAATGGGAGAGGCATGTTATGTATTCTGTATAATATTATATATTCTGGATCTTGGAGCCAATTCTATTCTCAGGACTCAGGAGACAGAAGTGATCATTCTGCTGCTCTGGAAGGAGCAATTACTCAATCCAAATCGCAGGATAGTTGGCGTTACAGAGTGTAACACAGTATATTACAACCTTATTAGCCATTGTTAAAAATGAACGATAATAAAGGTGGTGAAATAAGGGATTTTATACTGAAACTTACAATAGGAAACTAGCTTTTTTTTTTTTTATGGGGCTTGCAGTCCATCCTACACATGATGGCATGTATTATTTGTGATATGTAGTTGTGTCCTGTGTCTGTAAGTAGGACATGTGGATTATTCTGTATACACAGACAAGTATGCAATAGCAGCAGGTGTAATGTGTTTATTTAGGTCATATTGGCTCGTGTCTTGTTAGACCAATAACTGATCTGCAGCTATAGCTGTCTGGATATGATTTACTAACTATCAAGCTGCGAATGTCACGTGGACCGGTGGGGAGACTGGAAGTTCGAGCAAACTTTTAGCCAATCTGATGGCTCTCAGTCCGACTGCAGGAGAGACCCAAGACTCCTAATTCTTGAGGAAGCCACGATCAGTGATCCCAGCTTCTAGGCGGGGCTAATCCCCACACTTGGAGGGTTGAATTAGCCTTTAATGTGCTCTCTGGAAGGAGTGGGTAGAGGGGTGAGGACACTCAGCTCAATGTGACCACTCAAATTACACAGAGTGGCCCACAGTGCCAGAGCAGGGATCTCCAAAATCTGCCCCCCCCCCAGATGCTGGTGGACTACATTTCCCTGAATATTTGAAAGCAATAGATTGACAGAGATATAGGAGTCCAGCAACATCTGGGGGTCCAGGGGCTAGAGGTGCCTGGCTTAGAGTAACCCCTATAGTGCAATTTCTTTCTTCTTTTTTTTCACTTCTAGTAAATATGAAACCATTAAGAGACTGGCAAGTGTAGAGGCTGATATTTGTCGATAGTTTTAATTATGTGATGAAACACTTTGAGGGTAACCTTTAAACTATATCAGGGGTCAAACTGAATGGCAACACTTGGGAATGCAGTTCTACCACTATTTTTGCAGAGGGAACGGAGTTCCCATTGAACCAACACACTTTAAAAGGGACAATCTACTTATCCTGACCACTTTATCGATTTAAAGTGGTCAGGGTGTGAGGAGTGCCCCACTTCTCCCCCTCTACCTGCTCCAAAAATCTGGTTTCTTCACCCCACCCAGCATCACCAGCAGGCATCATTTTTAATTTTCCCAATTGCCAATCACCGTAACGATCGATCTCAGACAGGAAGCCGATGGATTGGATCTGCGCATGCACGCAGCTCTGATCCATTGTTCTGTACAAGCACTATGAAACCTGCATACATAAAGTGCGCAAGATACATAGCGGCGCATAAATTGGCGCTTCCTGCACTACCTAAGTTGCGTAGGAGCTCAAACTGTGCAGACAAGCTTCAGGGACTTCCATGTTCGGGAGTCCCTGAGTCGAAGAGGAGGAGCTGTGCACGACGAGGGAGAAAAGGTGAGCAAAATCACTGAAAACAGAAAAAATAATTGGCAGAGTAAGCAGCATCTGCCCAATTATTTAAGGGTTTAAAGTGGGACCTCTATATTTTTAAGAGTGTGCCTTTCAACTATTCAATAATGTATTTCCGTGTTAAATCATGATGAATACAGGGCTGGACTGGGGCAAAAAATCAGCCCTGGACTTCATCCAGACCGGCCTACTTTAATTATGCAAACGCACAAAAAGAGTATCTAACCCAATCAGATCATGCAACCAATCGCTCTACAGATACTGGAGTTGCTGCACTGCGATTGGGTAAAACAACGCAGTGGCACTGAGGTTGAGTGTGCGGCATGTCTTAAGGTGAGGCGGATGCGCAGCAGGTCTCACCGGCACGGTGGCCCCAACATGAGACTACGACAGACTGCGTCTGTTTTACAGATGGTGAGGAAGTTCTCACCCATTAAGGGCATTGCGAGCTGAATCAGCATTCACACTGGCCCACTGAGCCATCGGCCCACCGGGAATCTCCCTGTAGTCCCTTTGGCCAGTACATGCCTGGATAAATATATGAGCTTTATTATGACAAGCAGAATAGTTCCCTAAACTCCACCACAAATATTTATCATAAAAATGTAGGCCAAATTTGAGAGTTGGGTTGCTGGGTTTAGTGTATGATAACGGATAATATTTGGGGTAGAATTCTTGATGATTTCCCACACCTATGTTTAGAGATTGCTGGATGATAGTCATCTTTCTCTCATTAGAGGGCATTCAACGCAACATCATTTCTGCGTCACATAACTAAAATGGGACAAAGTGCCGAGGTGGAAAACGAGGAGAATCCTGGAGTGGCTGCCCCAGAAGAGAAAGATAAATGGTGATGGGAGGTGAGACATATGTTGAATATTCTCCTTCACACAGGACATCCAAAGCTTAAAATGATTTGCTTTTCTCGCTCGCGAGTAGTTTGCTTTACCGCGCTGTAATAAGTAACATCATTTGATAGGCGCAGAATAAGCCTTTAATTGCTTTCGGTTCATTAAAAAAAAGCGTAATAAGAGAAAATGATTTTTCAATCTTCAGAGAACGTTCTTAAATTCTAGTAACGGACATAAATCCCCTAAGGACCAATGCTGACTCGCGTCTTCATGATATTATTATCTTGATTATTAAAGAGTCTAAAATGTAAACCTGCTCCTTGCTTGACCACTAAAGATAAAAATATACTGTATATAAAAGATGTATGTATTTGTACACATTACATAGTTACGGCTCTGGTATTTACATTTCCAGAAATGAAGAAGGGGAGACCAGGCACTTTATTTGGACAGAAGACTTGAACTTTCGGGCCTTTTCGCTTGAAATAGGCTATGTTAACAATCGAAATGGGTCTTCTGTCCAAACACAGTGCCTTTACAAATACATGGAGGTGCCTGGTCCACCTTTCATCACTTCTGGATCTGCTGATGAGTCGGCTACTCCTGTGCCCACAGGTCACCCTGGTCTGGATATGCTATGGTATTGCCTATTATTGGTTCTGGTCAGACACTTCCTTTGGCCATTCTGGGGAGGGGGAAACTGCTGATTGTTGTGGTGTAAGTGGAACAGTGATGATGTAGGGGAGATGTTGTCCACAGTAAACACTAATTGCCCAACGATGTTTCCCGCAGCGACAGTTTTAAATTGACATTCTACTTGGTTTTAAACTTTTTAAAATCTGTTCAATATGTTAAAAGTATGTATCCAAATTTACATTATCATTTCTTTATTACCTTAATACCTGTACCAAGTTTTTCCTGTTTAAAAGAAGAGTCCAAGAAGAGTCGCTCTTGACCTCAATGCTCAAATTGTCCTTACCAGCTTAGTCCCTCTTCCGACTCCAGATTTAACCATGCACAATATCATTTTTTCCTGAGGTGTATCCCGGCCAGTGTTCCTCATCTGTGATACAGAGACTGAAACAAAAAGTGATGCTGAAACTCTCCATAAATAATGCAACTCACAAGGCAGTGCACTGCAAAATAAGGAGCTACACAGGGATTTACCTAATAAGACAGGGTATAGTTTTAGGTCAGGAAGGAGTCGTTCATGGACTCTTTTAAATAGGAAGAACTCACTGAATGGTAGGAAATAATTATTGGATACTTAATGGCGTTAGGAAATAAGTAATGGAGATAAATTTGGAAAAAAAAATTCTTAACATGGTGAATTGTTCCAGATGCAGTTCAGAACCCACTAGAACATTGGTTCCCAACCGCGGTCCTCAAGTACCCCCAACAGGTCAGGTTTTCCAGATAACCCAAGCACAGCACAAGGATATGATTTGCTGCTCAGTGATTGGAGGATTCAGTCTGCATTTCCCCAAATTGATCCTCAATACCTGGCCGGTTGGGGGTACTTGAGGACCGCAGTTGGGAACCACTGCACTAGAATGTTCATCTACGTTTAGTACAATGGTGGTTATGTGTTCGTCTGAGCTCTCCCATCAACACTATAGCATGGCATGGTTCCATCTCCTATCCCAGCCTCCATACTTGAAGGCAATAGCATGAAGGACTGGCGATGAAATATAAAATCTTTATGGAACAATAAAATTTTGGATATGCCTATGACATAATTTTGCCATCTTCATTGAATACCAGATGTTTATACTGTAGTGATGACATGTTATACATAATGAGCTGGTGGAATCATGACTTATTATTGCGAGGTACCAATTAGTAATGAAGAGGTGGTGCTATGGCCCAATTTCTAAATATGTTATGATTATGTTGTTTTGTGCTTATTGGTTAATTGATTATTGGCTGAAAGCTTATTAATAATTTTCTTTTTTTCCTCTTTGCTGTTTTACAGCTGAAAATGGAAGTCTTGACGTCTGGAGTTCCCTATTTCTGGGAACTCCATGTCAGGCAATACACCCTTGCATGAGCTTGTGGTGACACCTGTCTGCATGATGCCTTGAGCGGCCAATGGCTGTCCCTCCCTTAGCCCACCATGGCCACCCTCAACTCCCAGTCCCTCCAGTTGGCCCCAGCCTTCAAGACGCTATGTAGAAGTGTTGCAGAATGAAGCGCCTTCTTTGTTGGTCCTTGTTATCTCCTTAACGGAAGGACACTATAGAGAAAGAGTTGTAATGGAATTGCTTGCTAGCTGATTTCCTTTCAAATGCTGTTACTCTACTTTGGAGAAACTAGTGCAAAAATCAAAACAATGAAGAGTACCATGAAACAGAGGCTGAAACTCTACCTCGTAGCTAGTAAACAGTGGACACATCTGAGTATATATTTTGCTCTACCATCCACTGCTTCCTATTTTCTCTATTAAATATTTGCAGCTGCATTCAGTCACAAAATGTCCTGTAGGTCCTCAACAATGGAATACCAGATGTAGCCAGCCATCCCACTACACTCACTGCTTTTGGTACATCTTTCATTAGCATTCTGAGCGAGTGTAAACTTTGTCTCCTACAAAAAAGGTTAGAAACTATTTCATAAAATTTTTGTCCCTTATCACCCTTGGTGATGTTCCAAAGAAGTTGACACAAAGACGTATTCATATTTTAGGGATTAAAAAAAGAATACAGTCCCCTTCTGAACAGTCCACTGGTTTATTATGAGGTTATAGCACTCCTTAATGGACGTTGAAAGACCTCGTTCTACAGCATCAGATACCTTTAGCTTCATATTTTAAAGTGTGTTAGTTATTGTCCTTATTGAAGATAAGCAAATTGATTTAATGTTAACCAAGACACTTCTGAGAGAGTTATTTATCGAACGACAGTTCTGTCAGATGTAGGGATTTCCTTGAAACGTAGAGGTCAGAGAAATAGAATCAGGTTTGCAAATATTCAGGCCAAGGCAAAGCTGAGTCATTGCAGGACAAGGCCAACACTGACAGACATTGTTGAAGTAGGAGACCAAGGTCTAGATCTCGAGAGTCTGGGAAAATCTAGGTCTGAGGACTTGAGCTGAGTACAATTTCAGTTAGGATGTATGGATGGTGACCACCTTGTGGAAAACTACCTTTTTTCAGTGTAAACCCGTGGCTTTTTTGTGCCAAATCACAAATATTATGCTTCCTGCTGTCATTATACCCTCTCTTTATGTTAATATAGTGATTCAGACATCCTGTCATCCTGCACTGGAAACACACAGAGAAAATTCTGATACAATCTCTTCCCGCAAACACATTCCTTTAAATGTTCCGTCACAGCGAGTCGTGAAGTGTCCCCTTCTCATTGAAGATTTGCCAGTGTTCAAAGTGTGCTTAGGCTTCTGGTGTCATTTTAAAAATAAAAAAAAGATACAAAAACCCCTCAAATAATACTTATTGGTGTTTAAGGACTAAGGGTTATTTTTTTCTGGAATATTGTACTATTGTGATTTTATTGTCTAACATTAAAGATAACCAGTGCTAACCAGTCAACAATTTGATGAAATGATTTGAATCGTGGAGTTATTTTTCCCACTCTATTACTCCTTTCGGCTTCTCTTCTTAAAAGCAACATTAATTGTGAAGTGTAACATTATGGTCAGTCTTTATGCATATAGTATGATTTAACCAAAGGTAAAAATTAAATTAGAACACAAAAAAAAGCATAATAGAGGTAAAGAAAAATGAAACTACAAATCCAAAGATAATGAAGAACAAAAAAAATGTAAGGAAAAAAACAAAAAGACATTTTTTACACCAGAATACATTTATGAAAAAGAAAACAAAAAGTGCTACAATAAATACAAAAATGCAAGCAACAACATATTTTATAACTATATATGACACTATGACTATTTAGAGGTATAACTATATGACATTTACTTTTTTAACTACAAACTTGTAACTGACATAGAGGTACTCAGCTCAACGCGTTATAAAACCAAAACTATTTATTGATATAATGCCATGGCGTATTGTAACAGTAGATTGTTTAACTGTATATGGAGGCTAAATTGGGATGTTACTAGGAATATATAAATGTAAGAATTCATTCACTTCTAATGTGTATATGGTTTAGGTTACCAGGCGCCTGTGTTTGTCTCCCACTCTAAGAATAGGTTCTCAAATAGAATTCAAATACAAATCTATAAACTTTGCTTAATCTTCATCTTTACTTTGCTAATACTTTGATTAGGGGTTGACTATGCTAACCGAAAGTCCCATGGTTTTAACATCTACAGTTATGCTCATCAGATTTATTATCATAAAATAAGCTCTGTTTGATTGACAGATAACTAAACACAATTCTTGTCTTTTAACTCATAAATATAATGGTGTTGAACATAATCAGATATGTCAATCCAGACATTGACAAAAATGTATTACGAGAACATTTGGGAATTAGTCCCAAATTAGTTTGTGTAGATTCAGTTTGTCTATTGAAATTGTTACCAGAATGATGAGAATTCCACAAAATATGTGAGATGTTGGGAGATTTCTCGAATTTTGGACTGATTGATAAGATATTTCATGGAGGCACTGTTGAGATTATCAGATAGGTGTTGCATGAGATTTAAAAATATGAGGGGGCATGCTGTATACTGCCAGTACTCCTGATTTTGCAGTACTGGAACCCAGTATGCAGACAGTAAACACAACCCTTGCAAATGTACAATGTCCATTGAGTCCTGAAGGTGGAAATGGGTCTTGATGGAGACTGGTATGTAGCATAAGAGACCTAATGCAGGAACTGGTGCAAATACTTGGGTTGATTAGGAGCTGTCAAATAAAAACCGGGGCTGCACAGAATCAGGGTCAGTCCAAACCCAAAGGGATAGGACAGCACAAGGAGAATGGAAGAGTTGGGATGCTACAGGACATCCTAGCACTGACTCGTCAGAGGTATTCTTGGATCTTATAGGGAATAGCTGTCAAAGGACACAGGTGGAAATTGAACCACACCCCTGTTGTCCAGCTGATCCAAGGGAGACTTCCTTAGTGACCAATGACCGTAGAGATGGAACTTGCATAATTTCTGCCTCCAAAGGCATTACCAACAACATTTCTGCATCTTTTGGCATTTTTGTGACTTTCATGTGGCTCTATTTCACTTTTGCAACCTTTTGGAAGGACCAGAATCAAAAGTGATGCAACCTCTGGGACAATACTGAAAACTGCATAATGGTGGCTGAAAAATTTAAATGAAATGCCAGTCCAGTGGCTGGTACACTTTATCTCAGTTCATAAGTTATCTATAAGATCCCAAATATATATATTATTAGCCTACCACTTATGGTATTATAGAAAGTGGAAAAACTCAAATAATAAATTTCTTTAATACACTGAAAATGCGTGAAGCGTACATCCCAGGCCCATTTACATGGCAAAGAGGAGGAAAAGAGAAAAATAGAAGGGTGCAGGAGCGAGGAATAGAAATCGATAACTGAAGAGTACAGAAGTATGAAAGTGTCCAATCAGGAGGTCAAACAATAAATGAAGAAAAAACTATGAAATCTAAATATAATTTTTCTCAGTTTCTCAGATATTATGGATCATATTTTACTTACAACCTGAGGAGGGAAGTTTTCCAGTACCTGTCAACAAGCCAACTAATCATTACTTAAGCATTTACCCTCTGCTCTTTGGTATTACGCTATATCCCAGAGGAAGACAGTTTGTAGTTCATACTGAGCAGGTGGTAAGTTCCTGTTTATGTAACTCAACTCAGGTACCCAAAAAGCTAAACACCAGAGGTAAAAAGACATGATGACCACCAAGAAAGTTGTTCTGCAAGGTTAAAGATATGTTGATGAATGCACTGCTCTAATTTAACCCCTTCACGACCACATTTGAGTTAACTCAAAAATCGAGTTACCAAATTGAGTTAAGGGAACAATCTTTGAAAAAAAATATCCCCCCCTTTCCTCTTCAATAACTGGGCAGATAATGCTGCCAGTGTTTTAAATTTCTTGAAAACTACTTGGTAGTGAAGTGATTAAATATAATAAACCAGTACTATTCGAGCAGAAATTAGACTTGATATTTCAAGTACATCTTTTAGAGGCAGAACTCTATAATAGTCCACTGCAGTTTTTCAGCTCCAAAAAATGGTTATAATGATAGAAGCACCCACACTCAATAGTCAAAGCTGTGACTAACAAGGATGTACCTTGTATGTAACACCTACACCTACATTCAGTGAGCAAACCTAATGAAAGATTGTACAAGAGCGAGCTTCATCACATTAGCGCCTACTATTTCTTGCGGTTGTATCTGGCTGGAACAAATAGGCTACAATAGAACATTGGCAATGACAGCTGCCTTGTAAAGCCAGATTTTGAACCGGCGAAACGCGTCTCAGTATTGGTTTTAACTTATACTATAAGTATTTTCAAGTGGCTTAAGGTCCACATTTTATGTTTTATTTAATAGATTTTTATATGTACCATGTACTGGATTTGACGATCCTTGGCCTAAGCAGTTCACCTGCAAAGTGGGAGAGGGCTGCCTGTACAAAACCCTACAAGCATACCCTCTAGGAGCAAGGATTCAGGCTCCTTACATTGTAAGTACCCCACAAAGGACATATTAGATCACTACCGCCATGTGCTTTGCAATGTGGTTTCTCTCTGTCCTTGCGTTTTAGAACATGCTGGTTTCAGGTTGAGCGGTGGAGGAGACCTTTGTCGGCCATCTTTTATTGAAAAGTGGATAATACAGACTTCATAATAAGTGTTGAAAGACCAATTGATGTGGAGAACCATCTTAATTAGTGTCAGGTTACACGTCGCCGCCGTGGCAAGGAGCCTCCTAAGGTGATTATTCCAGCCTGACAGCCCTTTGCCTATTTGCCTGCAGTACCTCAGTCAGCCACTGCAGCAGCCACAGGTGTCTCTATTGCCTCCCTGTGCTTCCCTATTTAACCTCTTCACTGCTGAGCCATTTCACATCTTAAAAAAAACACTTTTTCTTTATTTTATTATTATTTTTATTATTTTTTTTCTTTACATTAAACATGGTCATGCTCTGGCCTTTCTAATGATACCAAACATGACCCCATTAGCTGCCAACAGCTGGGAGATATTGGGGTTCAAAGTAACCCCCTATCTCCACCCCATATTTCCTTAGGAGTCAATGAGGACGTTCCCCACACGTCCTCAGCAGTGAAAGGTTTAAGGGGCAATTGCCCATGATGCATTGCTGCTGCATTAACATTGCCTTCCACTGCCAAGCTGTGTCCCTCTCGAGATCCTGTGTATCCAGCTAACAGACTTACCAAGACATTGGTCTCCAGTGCCAAGTGTATCCTGTGTCTCCAGTGCCAAGTAAATACCCTGTGCCAAGTGTATCCTGTGTCTCCAGTGCCAAGTAAATACCCTGTGCCACGTGTATCCTGTGTCTCCAGTGCCAAGTAAATACCCTGTGCCAAGTGTATCCTGTGTCTCCAGTGCCAAGTAAATACCCTGTGCCACGTGTATCCTGTGTCTCCAGTGCCAAGTAAATACCCTGTGCCAAGTGTATCCTGTGTCTGCATTGCCAAGTAAATACCCTGTGCCAAGTGTATCCTGTGTCTCCAGTGCCAAGTAAATACCCTGTGCCAAGTGTATCCTGTGTCTCCAGTGCCAAGTAAATACCCTGTGCCAAGTGTATCCTGTGTCTGTAGTGCCAAGTAAATACCCTGTGCCACGTGTATCCTGTGTCTCCAGTGCCAAGTAAATACCCTGTGCCACGTGTATCCTGTGTCTCCAGTGCCAAGTAAATACCCTGTGCCAAGTGTATCCTGTGTCTGCATTGCCAAGTGTATCCTGTGTCTGCATTGCCAAGTGAATCCTGTGTCTCCAGTGCCAAGTAAATACCCTGTGTCTGCATTGCCAAGTGTATCCTGTGTCTGCATTGTCAAGTGTATCCTGTGTCTGCATTGCCAAGTGTATCCTGTGTCTGCATTGTCAAGTGTATCCTGTGTCTGCATTGTCAAGTGTATCCTGTGTCTGCATTGCCAAGTGTATCCAGCACCAATAAACCCCCCTTGTACCGTGGAACCTGTCTGTGTCTTTATCACTGCATCCTGGGCTCATCTCATCTACCGATCCAGATTCCTGACAATTAGATTGAGTATCATTAGTTTTTGGTGGAAAACGAGCGCCGGTGAAAAACTTTCATAATGTGACTTGTTTCTTATGATGCACATGGGGATATTGAGCATTTCATTTTTTTTTCCTAGGCAGCGTGTATAGGTTCATGTACACCTAAGGGGTTATTCAGAGAGAGCCCCGAAATAGCACCGAACAGTGAATTTCCCCATACGGTTGCAATTTTGTGGCCATTTGGCTATTCAGAAAGTAGGCAGGTCGCCAAATTTTGGCGAATTGCCAGCGAAATACAGTGCTGTTCGGCGGCAGTGAAATCCCCCATAGAGGACCAATGGTTAATCTATTCAGAGAAAACCGAACAATAGTGAAATGTCAGTGAAATTCCCTGATGTTCAGTGGTTTCATTAGGCAGGTTTAATCAGGCGAATCCTATATGTTTCAAAGTTAAAAATATTCCCGTTTTTATTAAATATCTAATAAACTATTCTTTTAGTCTGCAGCAAAAAGTCTTTTTATTTATTTATTTAGGAATTTTTAGGCATTTTTGGGGATTTTTCCGGCATTATTTTCTTCAGATTTTTTTTAATAGCGTTTTTTCTTTTTTTCTGTAACAGACCTTTTTATTATTATTCATAGGACCTTATATGTTTCCAGACCGTTTCGTCCAGTAGTTTTTTTGCAAACAGCATTTCATATTTTTTAAGTTTTAATCATTTTCTTTTTTTCTTTTACCAGTCTGGAGGTTTTTTGGCTTTTTTCTGTGGCTGGTCGGCACTGTGTTTGGCAGCTTACTGGTTGCTTGCGGGTGCATTTGGCGGCTGGCCAGTGGGTTTGCGGCATCTATCTGGTGGGTTTGCGGTGCCATTCAGTACCCAATTCATGAATACTGAATTTACGGCAGGGTCAGCGAATCGGACTCCCCAAAATACAGCGAATCAGAGAGCACCAAAATGTCGATAACATTTTGGTGCTTTTTGAATAACCCTGTTAGAAAATATATTCCATTCCTCTTTAAATTTAAATCTAATTGTTAGATTTGAAGCGCCATAACTATAAACCACCTTTTGTTTATTCAATTTGGGGATGTGCCAGTAAGTCGTTTACTGAGGGCTTTTATTAAAAAAAAAGAAT
Organism: Leptobrachium leishanense; assembly: GCA_009667805.1. Lineage (NCBI taxonomy): Eukaryota > Metazoa > Chordata > Amphibia > Anura > Megophryidae > Leptobrachium > Leptobrachium leishanense. The sequence goes on from CM019071.1 coordinate 120,625,959, forward strand.
TAACAATTATTTTATCATTTACATTCAATGAACAGAAAGTCCTATAATTATAAATAATCAATCGGCTCACACAAGTCCATTTAACAAAGGTGAAACCATCGTCCAACTGCTGGTCCTCCACATCAGCAGCAAAAAATTTCACATACCCGTAGATACTCAAGTATAGTGCGACCCGAGTATAACGCGATGGATAGAGATTTATTATGGAAATGAGAGAATACTCATGACTCGAATATAACGCGAGGAGCAAAATTTTACTGTCTGATAAACAATTACAATTTTTCCAGGATCTCTTAACAAAGTCGGCTCCCCTCAGGCCAGGGTGTTCTACTCTAGAATGATTGCAGTTGTTACTAAGTATGAAGCCACCGGCCATCCATCTTCTTTACTAGCGATTAGATGACCGGCGGAGGTGAAGCGAGGTGAAAGATTGGCTTAAACCGAGCGTGCCCTCTGGCCGTAATGGATCTCACCTCTCCCGAATCCGGGAGTTCCTGAAGTGTTTGCAAGCGTCAGGGAGCCCGCATTCACTTCAGCGAGACTCCCCGGACTTCTGAGAGACTTTGGATCCAGAGCAAGGCAAGTTTGTGTTTTTTTTGTTTTTTTTACACGCGATGCGGATGTCTCGATTATAACGCGACCCCTCCAATTTTATGGTAAATTTTTGTCACCAAAATCTAGCGTTATACTTGAGTATCTACAGTAAACATTTGAACACAATTCCATTTGAAATATCGACTGATTCAATTTAGTAAATTCGGCCAGGGCCGGAAATCTGAAAAATTATGCTGGTCCAAAAAAAAAAAAAAAGCTGGCTTGTAAAACATTAAAAAGCATATTTTATGCCAACATCATTTAGATTCTTACTATTACGCATGTCTATTTGAAAAATAAGATGTTTATTAAAAGCCGGTTTCAGCCTGATTTTCTCGGTATCTCTTCCTTAACCACTTCAGGTGGCACTCTGCTGTGCGGAGGACGCGCTGAGCGCGTCCTCCCATTGGGGTCAGCGTTCGGCCGGGTTTCGGCCCGATCGCTGGCCCCCCGGTGCGGGCTGACATCCTCGATGTCAGCCCGGCATCCGGAACCGCAGCCGCTGGAGTTAGGTGTCATCGCGGCAGCGCGATGACACCTAATTCAGGCGCCCCCCGCATGTGCGGAGGAGGCGCCTGAAAGGGAGGGGGGAGGTCCTTCGGACCTCTCTCCCTCCCGATCGGCTGCGTTGCGGGGGTTAACCCAGGCACCATTTGGAAGGGCACAGCCTGCCCCCAAATGGTGCTGGCATTAACCCTGGGGAGCTGGATCGCGAATCGGCGCTGAAAAGCGCCGGTTCGCGATCCTTTCCCGTAGCTGGCCGACATCTTGGATGTCGGCCAAGCCTCCGGAACTCCCCTGGACTGGCGTCATCGTGCGTAGCACGATGACGCCAGTCCTAGAGTTAACCCCTAACTGCCACCAACGGTGGAGATAGGGAGTTCCAATGAACTCCCTATATCCCGATCCGTGGCAGCTAGGGGTTAAAGTTTGGTATCGTTGATCGGCCAGAGCATGGCCGTTCAACGATACCAAACACGAATGTGAAAAAGTTTAAAAAAAAAAAAATTAAAAATTAAAATAAAAATATATTTAAAAAGAAAAATTATTAAAACAAAACCAAACATTTTTTTTTCTTTTTTGGTTTGTTAATGCAGCAATATTGTTCCATTTCAATTATAATGTGAACAATGATGCTGCACTAACGATTTTTGTATGCGGTGCGTTTGTTAAAAATCGCGTAATTTTCCCCAAAAAAAAAATGTAACGAGACCCCATCTCTAATTTTTTTAACAAGCGCACCCCATACAAAATATAACCGCAATTGCTCGCATGTTAAAATGTGAAAAAAAAACACTTTACACGTTGTAAATTATTGAAAATACATATTTTATTGCATTTTTTGTTATAATTACAGACATGACATAACGTATACAATATAATAATGACATATTATGAATCTACCGAGTCTGACGGAAAGAACGATATATAATATGTCTGGGTCATTATACTAAAATAAGCCTTCAAAACACGTTTAAACATGATGAGCAAAACCGTAAAAAATGACCTCAGCAAGAGGCGGGAAAGCCTCAGCAGCGAAAGGGTTAAAATACATTTATCAATTCTTTCCAGCACTTCAATTCTTTTTGGATATAGGAATACCGATATATTTTCTAATTGAACCACTTAAGATGACATTTCCATTAAAAAGTATAGCATCAAATGGCGATATTCAAATTGAATTTTTTACCGGGAGTAAAAATGCCGTAAGACTTTATTTAATTCATCTGAATTGAAAAATGGTTGACTTGCGGCAAAAATTCTGATGATATCAGCGACAGGGACGAATTAAATCGAGCCCTATGTTTTTATTAATTCCTTCTTTTTCAGACATAATATCCTACTGAACTAAAATGTTTTGAGGGATAGATATGGGATCTTTGGACACACCGAAAATATTTATATATTTTGTTGTAACACCAGTTAAGTCATTTTTGCTGCTGTTCCTTTTTCCATGTTTTTGTTTTCAACCCCAAATGGGAAGTGCTTGGTGCGTGTATAAATAAAACCCACAGGGCTCTATTAAATTCTCTGCGCCAAAATGTGCACGTGTGCAAAACCGCATTAACGCGAGGGGAAAAACCCTTTGCGCTGAACGTTGTATTACGACGTTTGCGCACAAAATGCGCGTTAACATCTAACACGAGTTACCCTGTGTGAACCCTTTTGACAGGCGCAAAAACTGAACGGGAGACAATTGTGGTTCTTAATTCTGATTGGCTGAATCGCGTGAAAAAACTGTCTGTCCACCGATTTCTGCGCGCAACGCTAATTTGCGCTCGTTTTCGCACGTATTTTTTACGCGCGATATTTTCGGACGGATGAAAAAAATGTGCTCGGATCATAATACCAGCGTTAATTTGCGTCACGTTAACATTTAATGCTGCTCGGAGCAAAAAAATGCGCTGCACGAGCGTTTTTGCGCATGGAGTGTAATAGAGCCCACAATTTTTTTGCCTCTTAGCTGCAAAGCAGCAAGAGAGCGTGCAGCAACTCAGAGGAGCGGCTTTTGGTTTCATTGGTTAGGTACTCACTCTACCAAGAGGACCCGTGATGTGGCGAGTGAGCTCATGCTTCAATGGCCATTCAAGCAAACTAAAACCTCTAATTGTGTTTTGTTGCTCATGGAATTGTATAGAAACGAGCGCAGATGACAACTTTTTTTCTTGCTATGTTTTACACTGAAAATATATCCATGAAAACAGGCTATTAAAGGAAACATCTATATACATCTATGCTTGTTAGCTCTGAACCAGATCTAACATTACATTCTATCCAGAAGTAGCAAGTAGTGTTTACAGTAGGTACATGGCCAAATTTGTCTGCTGTGGAATGCTTAATGTCAAACACTAGCTCCACTGTTTCAGATTCCAGAAGTCGCTCCTTTCCTCTGATCCCTAAAGGAACTATCACCATACAAAGATATACCATACACTTATGCAAACCCACCTATGTATCTATATTTTATTTTTGCATGTCATATATTAGACTTTATTTTGCTCAGATCAGTAATAATGAAGTCATGGATAAGTACACTAATTACTCAATTGTTATTATAAGTATACTTTATTTATATGGCGTCAATACAGAGCAGCGCTAAACTATTGTTATGATATAGAAAGTGTACAATACACTGAGACAGGGCGACATTTAACAAACCATCACGGCACATTATACGTAATCAGATGGTTGTTGACTATAGTGATTATTTGGATCATGTTGTTGGATATGTCATACATTCTATATCAGGGGTCAGCAACCTTGGACCCCAATTTTTTGAAACTATAGGGGTTATTCAGAGAGAGAAGATCTGGCCCCAAAAATGTTATCGAACAGGGAATTTCCGGCGTGTTCGGCCTGTTATTTGCGGTGGTTCCAGTGGGTTTTTGGTGGGATTGCAACGGTTTTGCGACGGGTTTGCGGCGGGTTTACCCTGCACTCCAGGGACCCTGCGGTGAATGCTGAATTCACCATAGGGTGGAGAACTTTGATTTCCGAAGTGCAGGGAAGTGCAGGGAACGAATAACCCCCTATATTTCCCAAAATGTTCAGAAGCTCTTTGAGCTGAATGGGAATCGTGGGATATGTAGTTCCACAACATCTGGCAGGTCAAGGTTGCTGGACCCTTTACTATATATATTTTGGGTCTTCTATGTCAGGGACCCGGTGGGGTGGGGCTTCTATGTCAGGGATCCGGTGGAGTGGGGCTATGAGTCCAAGGTGCAGTGTTGTACACACAGGGACGGGTGAAGGAGAACCAGCAAGCAGGAGAGCAATCCGCAGGCTGTGATTGAGAAGCAGGACACAAAGGGAGAGGCTTGGATACTGCTAGGGATAATGGGAGATGTAGTAGAACCAGGAGACTACCCACTACAGGATCTGGAGATACGAGTGTATTTGGGGGGCTATGTGGATTCAGGGGAGAAGGGCAGTAGTGCAGAAGGATACAGAGTGATTACATACAGGACTTGAGTCTGTGGGCGTGAGGGTAACAATGAAGAAGCACTGGCTAACGGGAGGCATAGCCATTTGTTGCGGTCAGACATTGCTAATTGTTCATGTGACTGATTGTTAATTTAGGGAGTTCCAGGGCTGGTGAATTGCGTAATCAGGCTACTCCAACACCTGGTCTGAGAATGAGTAGCAAAGGAAGGATGCTGCCACGGTCTCAGGTGCTCAGGCAGAAGTAATGGCAGGTTTGGCATTCTTGCGGTGCCGGCGGCGAGAGCCGTGACATTCTGTATACATTTTGAGATATAGGAATAAGTGAGAAATGAGCGGCATGTAACAGATTGCGTGGAATGACATCGTTCTTTCTATATATCGCATTCGTGGACTATATGGACATTGAACTGACCAATATACGTTTCTATAAGCCTTACAGTTCCAGTTACAAACATTATAAAGCGCCAACAATTTCTGTAGCGCTGCACAACGGGAGAGACAGAACAAATATACATACACATTACAAACACAGAACAGTTGGAGAGAGGACCCTGTTTGAGAGCTTACAATCTAAGAGGAGAGGAGTGACACACTAGTTGAGGGTGAGTAGAAAGCATGAAGTACTGTGGTGTATGTGGGCTGGGTGGGAAGATGGAGCTTGAAATGTGGGGGTTTATGGAGTGAGCCGATGGGCTTCTCTAAAGTAATGTGTTTTCAGAGACTTCTTGAAGGACTGGAGAGATGGGGAGAGTCTGATGTTGCGGGGGAGGGAGTTCCATAGAAAGGGGGCATCTTGGGAGAAGTCCTGAAGGTGAGAGTTAGGGGTGGGGGTACGAGGAACTGATAGCGTCAGATGATTGGCAGAGCGAAGTGGTCAGGATTAGGGATGAGACGAACACCCACGTGTTCGGTTCGCATTCGAACTCGAACAATTTCAAAAGTTCGAGTTCGAACGCGAACCGAACTCAATGCAAGTCAATGGGACTCAAAAGTTCGATTTTTAGAGTGCCCTGCAAGAGGGCATATATGCAAGATATTTGCCATAAAAGGTGTATGGGGGTCCGGGTAGTGCCCTGGGGGACAGGAAACAAGGAAAAAAAGTTTTTAAAAAAAACTTTTTAAAGGAACAGTGAGTTTTCCATGAAATAAGGGTTAAAAATAAAAATGAAAAATTCCTTCAAATATCGTGCCTAGGAGGTCCCCATAACCTGCCCGTGAAGTGGCGGATTTCTAGGATGTATAGAAACATTTAAAAACAAAAAAATGACATTTCAAATGACAGTAAACGGTTTTCCTTTAATCTATTCATAAACAACTGCTTGGGGCGGCAGCCTGTATGAAAAGACATTTTAGGACACACAGAACAAGTTTAGTGATTTTTTGGCTAAATTATGGTGAAACTTATGCAGGCTTTGGATGAAAGTAACAATAGGTGCTTTAAAATTGGGCCTTTAGTGTCGGCAACAGTGCCGTCACACCGTAACCCCTCTGTGGTATTGTGGAAGAGTGCAGGGTTGGACCCTGCGGTCCAATATTAAAATGATATGAATCTGGTAAAGGCGTCAGTGCACCCAAAATATTGTGCCTTTGGTGGCAGCCTTCACACTCTGTCGTATTGTGGAAGAGTGCAGTGTTGGACCCAGGGCCGGCCCGACCATGGTGCAGGGTGGGTCAGCCGCTCCAAGCGGCAAATCTGGTCAGGCGGCATATTTTATCCGCCGGTACGCCCTCTGCACTATTTTTTTTTTTCATGTGCGCCGGCGGCAGCATCTCTGCTACGCCGGCGCGGAGCTGTGATCGCATGCCAACCCGCCCACACAAACGTGACATGCGGCCAGCTGAAGAGCGGGATTAAGACGCGGCTGGCACGTGTGTTGCTGGACCCTCCTCAGTTTGCAGCTGGGATTGCATGCCTCTCTTCCCGAGACCCGCCAGTGACTCAGGCCGGAACTTGCATCTGACTCACTGCACCCAGCGGATCCTCTCAGGCTGCGCATCTCAGGTGAACGTCTCCTCCTATGTCCTGCCAGCACCACTTTCATCATCTACACCAGGTAAGTACAGAGAGCAGGGTGCTACCTGGTGGTGTCTCCTCCACGTTCTCCCCGTTGACCTCCAGCAGCCGGTCCTCCGCTTTCAGCCCCGCACTCTCGGCCGGGGAGACGGGCTCCACCTTGCAGATGTACTGGCTGCACTTGCCCTTCTCTCTGTGCAGGTGGAAGCCGCATCTCTGCTCGCCCTTCCTGGTGAGGTGGTGCTGGGGCTGCAGCCACTCCTGGGCCATGTCTGGGCGCTGTGTGTGTGTGCATGGGCAAATCAGGGCGGCACGGGGCATCACACCAAAAGGGGGTGCTATCAGCTCCCTGCAGTGCCAGCAGCTATGCCAGGCAGGGAGCAATGACAGCCCTAGCAGCCGGGTGCAGTGCGAATCCACACAACTGGAGACAGGACTCAATTGCTGTGGCGCACTGCCATGTGGAGGGGGTACTGCCAGGGGAGAGGGAGCACTGCCGGGGGAGAGGAGCCAGGCACTGTGAGGCCCTCAGCCTGTACAGTTTTGGGATCCTCTGTGAGCTGAGCCTTCACACAGCCCACACAGCTGGGCACACACATCTGGGGTACACACTGAGGGACATATAAAACAGACACACACACACACTGAGGGACATATAACACGGACACACACACCGAGGGACCTATAACACGGACACACACACCGAGGGACCTATAACACGGACACAAACACACACACTGAGGGACATATAACATGGATACACACACACTGAGGGACGTATAACATGGATACACACACACTGAGGGACGTATAACATGGATACACACACACTGAGGGACGTATAACACGGATACACACACACTGAGGGACATATAACATGGATACACACACACTGAGGGACATAAAACACTGACACACACTGAGAGACATATAACACGGATACACACACACTGAAGGACATATAACATGGATACACACACACTGAGGGACATATAACACGGACACACAATGCGGGACATACTGTATAACATGGACGGACACACACTCAAAGTCAAAAGTGTTTTATTGATGCTTTTGCGTCCACCATAAAAAATATACGTCAATGCGTTCGGACGCACTTTTTGACGGTCGATCCTAAAAATGCGTTAGTTTGACCCTAGCCTAAATATTGAAAGGGGGCGAGGTGTGAGAGGTGCGGGATGTGAGGTGTATGAGTCTGGCACAGGCGTCCATAACAGACTGCAGAGGAGGATCTGGTTACATATCTGGTTTTGGAGATGCTTTGTTCGCCGATGAGCCACTCTGCCATATAGAAACATAGAAAAATGTTGGCAGATAAGAACCTTTCGGCCCATCTAGTCTGCCCAATTACATGGATACTTTACCTGGATTTATCTTTTGTTTAGGATAGCCTTATGCCTATCCCATGCTTGCTTAAATTCAATTATAAGATATTATAGTTGTAAGCAGGAACAGATTTTATTTTAAGTACATACATATACCCACCCAGGACATACTTGAAAATGAGAGAAATCTCAATGTATCCTTCCTGCTAAATGACTTTTGCAAATAAATGGTGTACCTCAAAGCTCTGTCCTTGGTCCTCTGCTCTTTTCCATCTACACCTCCTCCCTGGGCAAAATCATCAACAGCTTTGGCTTTAATTACCACCTCTACGCTGATGACACTCAGATCTACCTCTCTACCCCTGATCTCTCTCCCCCTGTCCTCTCAAAAGTCAGTGACTGTTTATCTGGCATCTCCTCCTGGATGGCCTCCCACCACCTAAAGATCAACATGTCAAAGACTGAACTCCTACTTATTCCTCCCTCCAATGCCTCCCCACCTCCTGACTTCTCTATCACGGTGGAGGGTATCACCATCTCTCCATCAAACCAAGTTCGCTGCCTTGGAGTTACACTTGACTCTGCTCTTTCCTTCATCCCCCACATCAAGTCTCTTTCCTCCTCCTGCCGATACCAACTGCGTAATATTTCCAGAATTCGGCCATTTCTTACCGCTGTCACCACAAAACAACTCATACACGCCCTGGTAATCTCCCGACTCGACTATTGCAATAATCTCCTATCTGGCCTCCCTCTGTCCCGCCTCTCCCCCCTACAATCCATCCTGAACGCCTCCGCCAGGCTAATTCACCTCACCCGCCGCTCTGTCTCTGCCGCTCCCCTCTGCGAGTCCCTTCACTGGCTCCCCATCCACTGCAGAATTAAGTTCAAAATCCTTATCCTTACCTACAAAGCTCTCACTAACTCAGCGCCCCACTACCTGTCCTCACTAATCACCAAATACACCCCAGCCCGCTCCCTAAGGTCAAACAGTGACCTGCGCCTAGCTTCTCCCCGCATCACCTCTTCCCATGATAGACTGCAGGATTTCTCACGCGCAGCCCCCACTCTCTGGAACGCTCTCCCTGGTACTGTCAGACTTTCCCCTAACTTCTCTTCCTTCAAACGCTCCCTGAAAACATTCCTATTTAGGGAAGCCTACCACCCAACTCACTGACGCAACCATCAATCACTCTCACCTTACAGTCCTCTCCTCCTGTTTCCAACCCCAACCCTCCCAGATTGTGAGTTCCTACGGGAATAGGGCCCTCATCTCCTCCTGTACTGTTTGTCAAATGTTGTTCAATGTATTGTAACCTTGTCTGTACTGTGCTTATTGTACAGCGCTGCGGAATATGCTGGCGCTTTATAAATAAAGAATAATAATAAAAATAATAATAATAAATAAATAAATATGTTTCATAAGTAGGAAAGTTGGACGTTACCTGAAGCCAAGCTGAAGGTTGTGGAAAACCTGAAGGGTTGGATGAAATACCGGACATAACTAATTGATTTGAAAGGACCAGTGAATAATTGCTTAGACGTGTTAAGGAATGAGAGCCTGAAGAGATTTAATTAAATTAATTAATAGATTTTCATCAGTGTAAAAAAAAAAAAGGTGTGAGAAGGGTCACCATCACCAACTGGATGGGATGGCAGTAGTGGAAACGGGAAGACAGGAGTAGACTAAAGGTTGGATTAAGGTTAATCAAGGTGTTGGGTTGAAGAAGAGACAAATGAAGAAAGATGGAGATACGGGATAGGGACTGAAGAGGTACTTTATTACGGTAGTCTTGTTTGCGCACATGTATGGCATTTTCAGGGATATAGGGAGGAGAGTAGATGTAGGATAAAAAAGAGCATTTTTTATTCAATGCTTAGTGTAAAAATGGAATAGGAAGAGTACGGAAGAAAAAGAAAATTTAGCGGTTTGGCAGAGTACATGGCAAGAGAATAGTGGTTTTACACACACTGCCAGGCCAAAAAAAGTTACCATCTCTCTTTAACTGAGCCAGTAGGTGCAGGACTTGCATTGGCTAATTACTGCAGTGATCAATACTTTTCAGCAAAAAATGAGGTCATGTGACTCCCTGAATATACTGACTGAGCAGGTTTTCCAATCAATGGGTTTTTCTCCCCTGATGGCACAGCGGGCATATTCCAAGATGGCACTGCCAGGATTCATCGGGCTCAAATTGTGCAAGAGTGGTTCAGGGAGCATGAGACATCATTTTCACACATGGATTGGCCACCGCACAGTCCAGACCTTAACCCCATTGAGAATCTTTGGGATAATTGGCTGGAGAAGACGTTTGGCAGCGCCGCGACTCTCCCATCATCAATACAAGAGCTTGGCCACAAAATAATGCCACTCTGAATGGAAATAAATGTGACATTGCATGAGCATATCGAAACGATGCCACAGCGAATACGTTCCGTGATCAAAGCAAAAGGCGGGCTGACAAAATAGTACAGCGTGTTGACTTTTTGGCCAGGCAGTGTATATGGAATGGCAGTAAAGTTGGGGTTTCTCCTGTGACTAGAGTAAATAATACTAGACATCTGGAATGTGAAATGGAGCAGACACAGAGCATATACAAAGAAAAATGGAAAAGGATAGATTTTAAATTACTTTACCATTTGAGAATCCAGTTTATACTAGTGTATCATTTTGTTTCAGGTACAATATGCATCATGGTTGCTCATTTGTTTTGTTGTTGTTTGTTGCTTTTTTGAAAGTGCGATTTATATCTCTTTTGAACATTTGGCTAAATTATGTTAAAAAAATTAAAAAACACAATAAAACAGATTGGGCTCTATTACACTCTTCGCGCAAAAATGTGCACGTGCGCAAAAACGCATTAACGCGAGGGGCAAAACCCTTTGCGCTGAACATCGTATTACGACGTTCGCGCACAAAATGCGAGTTATCCTGCTCGATCGAAAGTTCGTACGTGCATCCCATACTTAACATTGTGAGCGCAAATGCGTTCGTGCTCTGGTACGCGGATGGTATTACAATCGTGCGCACATTTTTACGAACGACGTTTGCGCGCATAATTTTAACGTCTTTTAAAAGCTGGTGTAACGGCAAATCTGAACGTTCTGGCCAAAACCAAATACACCAGCCCAAAAAAAAAAAACAGCACAGTATAGTTACACATTCTACACATACCCAAACAATAAAATTGAGAGGTTGTGCGTGTTTTTATTATTGCTGCAGCATGTATACTCAGACTGATTTTGACAGGTGCAAAAACTGAACGGGAGACAATTGTGGTTCTTAATTCTGATTGGCTGAATCGCGTGAAAAAAGTCTGCCCACCGATTTTTGCGTGCAACGTTAATGCGCGTGTGTTTTTGCGCATCTTTTTTACGCGAGTTATTTTTTGACGGATAAAAAAATGCGCTCGGATCGAAATACCAGTGTTAATTTACGCACATTAACATTTAATGACAAAAAGACATTGCGCTGCGCATACGAATTTGCACGGAGAATGTAATAGAGCCCATTATGTTGGTGGTACTTACATATGGGTAAAAGAACAGAGGTAACAAATTGTTGCTTTCTCTTAAATGTAAAATAGGTTTTTATGAACAGCATAACCTGTTGAGCAACAGTACCAATGGGTAACACATTAGGGGCCCTATTACCTACTTAATGCTAACGTTAGCGCTCAGCTGTGTGAGCGTTAACATTAGGTTAAGCGGCCATAGCGTGGGATGACCATATTACATTCCGTTAAATTCCGTTACATTCCGTTATATTACATTCCATTATAAACCCGTTAGCTATATTCGAGAGATTGCGCAAGTTTACTGTACATTGCGCTCCCTTTGCTTAACATGGGGAGCGCAAATAGTTAATTAGTGTCAGGATTACAAAATCCAAACACTGATTACGTCCCACTGAGGTTAACTCAAAAGTTAACCACAGCTTGGAGCTAGTGCTAACTGATACCGCTTCTGCAAAATCAGTCAACAGCACCAGCTGAAACCCCACCCAAAATCAAATACTCACCTCTCATCCTGTGGTGAGAACGACAGCCCAATCCGTTGCTTCTGGCCACTGGGAGTAGAGTGAGACTGGGGAAAAAAGTCCCCAGTCTCCCTCCGCGATCACTCCGCCGACCTGCAGGATCTCGTGAGAGACGAGATACTGCAGATCATATGACCGGCAGTTGAAGCCTCAATGGAGTCCTATGGACTTCATGAAGGGGATGCATGAGGCAGCGCTCAGCGCTGGTGCCAGTATCCTCAGGCTTAGGTGCAGCAGGTGCAGGTTTTCCTCCTTAGCATCCCCGTTTAAGCTATCAACTTACGCACACCAAGCTCTTTATGCAGCTGCTGGTAGAGTGAAGCTGAAGCATATCAGACAGGGGACTCTAATCCAACCCTGGTGCAAACTTAACCAAAGCTGTTCTAAAATTCCCAGAGCCATTATAGGGTCTGATCACAAACTGGACATTAAAGGAAAGACGAAAATGGAAAACACTTACATCTGCCATTTTCCATTTGCGACTCGCCTTTAACAACTGTATGATGACTGAGCCACTTTGCCAGCAGCTCGAGTCGTAATACTGCCGAGCCGCGGGGAGATAATATGAGCCACGCTAAGAGCCGCTGGTGTTTTTTGCTTCAGGAGCCAATAGCACTCCATGTAGACGGAGGAGAGCTCGCGCGAACGAGATCAGGCCCGGGTGGTGGAGGGATACACAGAGGAACACTGGGAACTATTTGTTTCCAGCATATCTCTGCCTGCAGAGCGGATCGCGCTGCCCTTGCGATAAGAGGTGACTATGGGATTTTTGTGTGGGCTTAGGTTAGTGTTTTATGTGATTGTCCTGAAGCGCAATCACTTAACACCCGGGTCGGAGAAAAGCTATTCTAATTCAAAATCACATCAGATGGAGATGGAGAATGACTTTGTCAGAATAGCTCATTCTTCATCTCCTGGGGCTACTTTAGCGCCTCCCATACAAAATATAGGAGAAGCTAATGTACAGTAATCTGGAACAACAAACTGTGCTTGCGTTGCATCTCAGATGGAATAGACTGGGCAAAAAATAAGTTATGCTGTATGGCTCAGACGCTGTGGTTATCGGCCAGGTTGTCATCAGGCCCAAAGTCTATGGAGTTGCTACGTCTCCAACAGCTCTGGTTATGTTTACACCATGGTTGGAATACAGCCTGGGCACTGGTGGTTATTGCCTCAGGTTCGGGGTATTTGTTGTTCCTGAGAGCACATTGTCCAACATTCGGCATTCTTGATTTATGCCAGTTTCATAGCTGCCAAGGTCTATTTTTGAACTTTTTATACTTTTATTTATTTTATACTCTTTTGGCAGGAACAATCTCGCTATAATACCAATAAAACTGGGATCTCTCGTGGAAAACTAAAATAACATGCTTTTAGCTTAGTCTCATGGTGAAAGGGTTTAGGGCAGATTCTCAGAGTCACAATGGCCGAGAGTAAATACAGAGTTTTCTGGAGCCACCTGTCAAAAACTCAGACTTCAAAAAAATGAGGCATTCAAGAAGACTCGGATTGACTGCAAGATTGTCTGTGCTGTAAGACACACAAGGGGTTATTCAGAGAGAGCCGATCTGGCTCCCAAAATGTAACCGGATGCCGAAATTCAGCATACGGTGACATTTTGGGGCCATTCGGCTATTCAGAGAGCAGGCAAAATTCTTTTTTCTGATTTTCTTTTTTAAATCCTTTTGTCTTTTTTCTGTAACAGCCCTTTTTATTATCATTCATAGGATCTTATATGTAAATTTCAGGCATTTTCATTCAGTAGTTTTTTTTGTAAACAGCGTTTCAATTTTGAAACTTTTCGAGCAGCTTACTGTTTTTTTGTTTTCTTTACACACCCATTCGTCAGATTGTCTGTTTTTTCTGGCGGCTGGTCTGCGCTGTGATCGGTGGCTCATCAGATTTTTCCGGTGTGTTTTTTTTGTGGCAGTTTCTGCTGGTTTTCAGTGGGTGTTCGACGAGTGTTGGTCAGGTTTGCAGTGGGTTTTCCCTGCACTCGGGGATCCTGCGGTGAATGCTGAATTCACTGCAGGGTGGGGAACTTTGATTCCCCGAAGTGCAGGGAAGCACGGAGAATGAGAAAGCACCGAAATGTAGGCGACATTTTAGTGCTCTCTGAATAACCCCTAAAATCTCCTGTCCATGTGTGAAGGCTTGGCATCGCACAAGACTCAACAGCTGCAAGCAAATAACCCAGGACATACTTGAAAATTAGAGACATCTCAATGTATCTTCCTGGTAAAATACTTTATAAATAAATAAATAAATACATAATTGAAAGAAAAAAATATAATTTGCATCAGAAATAAACTTTATTTACAGATAAAAGGCATATGACAAAATCATTAAAAAAAACAGCCTACTCAATGGGGAATGTCATATCTCTCATGGTCAGAGAGACATCCCAATTGATATTCTCAAATCAGTCACAAGCAAAGACATTGATAGTGTTGGAATTACCTGGGCCAAGCTGAGGAGACTTGCTTGGCATTTTGGTTTTAATTTTCCCCTTAGGGAGAGAACAGATAATTAGGAACTTGTAGTGTGGAACCCAGGTTGTGGAGCAAATGCGGTCAAAATGCCTCAAACAGAAGGAGTGATCAAAAAACTTAGGTCAAGTATATCGCTCCAATGCTTACGGCAGTTACGGTCGCATAGGTATATCACTGGCATAATTGGAGGGTCTGGATTATGATTAGACAGATATACCAATCGATAATCCCATAGAAATCACCAGCCAAGACATTGATATTGCCGGCCTTACACGGGCCAAGCTGAGGATTTTGGCATTTTGGTTTTAAACTACCCCTATGGGTGAGAACATATTAGTAGGATATTGTAGTGTGGAAGCCAGGCTGTGGAGCAGATAGCAATGCGGTAAAAGAGAAGGAACGATCTGAAAATCGAGGTCAAGTATACCACAGAAGTAAGTACAGCAGAAGAAAAAGTCTCATAGGCAGATCATGGGCCTAATTGGAGAGTCTGGACGTGACTGCATGAATCAGAGTGCTGATTCGTGAAGGTGCAGCCAGATTTTTCAAATAAACCAGGACTGGCCCTTTCAGAGATACTTCCTGATCAGTATTCCCAAAGTAGTCACAGGCCAAGAAATTGACAGTTCCAGTCTTACATGGCCCATGCTTTCCACTTGGAACTACAAGAAGATTGAAAGCAACGTCCATTCCAAAATTGGTTTAATTTCACAAGCATGTAACCCTTTTATTGCTGAAAATGAAAATACCTTGTGATACACTTGATTAGACATTTTCAGACAAACTTCTTGGTACCAACTTGAAGCTAATGTACTGTATGACTCTACCATAAAATATAGGCTCCTGGATGTAAATAGACCTTTCACAATAAGATCTTGGAACTGAAATGGTGGGGGCCATAAACGGATGGCTTGATGCAAACTTTGCGTCCAATCCAAAATGCATCTTACCATTTGGGTAAAGTTCATTGATTATACCTGTTTATGTTCTTAACGGTTTGTCCTATGATTTCCAGCTGCAAAAAAGAGTCAAACCAGAGACACCGGCTCTTCTAAATCTCAAGAATTTCCCTGTTCACTATCATCTCTGCATCTCCATAAATAATAAATACCATGTTCATATATAGGAATTGTAGGATATCTTTATACCATGGACGTATTTCTTAAATATATCTTGTCGTTTTGATGTTCTACAGATGTGGCGAAGTCATGTGCCAAATTAGAACAGGGTCTGCAACAGTATTTAAATGATACATAGAATTAATGTGAGCTGCAATTATCCTATAAAAAGAGTATGTGTTATATTTTACGCTCATGACAGTTCTAGGACTAGGTACCCTCAAACACAGTTGGTTGCCCTAATTCTCCTCATGATATATATGGCTTTGCCTGAGTGCGTTTTATTGAGGAGTGCCTCAGGCTATGCAAAGTGTGTGGTCACATATTCTCCCAGGTACAGGCTTGGATAGTTTCGTATTAAATTATAAATAGATCATTCCAAGTGCTTCTTGCATGTGACGAATGATATGTCAAGTCGGTACAATCTAAATCAGTGTCATGGAGTGGTTCATTTTGGCTTTTCTGTAAAGTAAACTTGCCAGACTGACATGAACACAAAGTAATTGTTGTTTGTGATGTGGGAAATTCCAGAGAATGACACACTGTTGTATCGGATACAGTAATGACACAATGTGTTGCACAGCAAGCCCAAGGGCAAGCTTAAAAAGACCCATGCTCGCGTCACCTCTGCCTTGTCATAAATCTGGTCAGCTGTATTGCAGCCTTGCCATTGTGATTCCGGGCCTTGTTTTCCACCAGCCCCACCTAACGGAAGTCTCATCTGGTCCCTAATCTAGTCCTTATTACTTGGCCTTCCAATTTAAGGGTTCCCCCGATGTCATATCTTTGCATTACTTCCGAATATGGTGCCTCGTGGAAACTCTGTGGGCCAGATTACATTGTTTAAAGTAAAATACGGATGTTAACGGGGAGAACCTGCATTTGCAGGTTCCCCTGTAGCGTCCTCATTTTATCGTTAGATTCCATGGCAGGCCCTACTTTAGAACCTTGTCCCAGAACACAGAACAATGCACTACCCTCGGTTTACTCGAGGTAGCGCTTCTGTGCTGCCATCACCTCCTGGAGTCCATAGGACTTCATGGAGAGTTGCACTGCCAGGCAGTGAGCACTCGCTCTCGCGTCAGGTAAATTAATGGCTCCTGTGCTTTCTATTGGAGACGTTAATTTACGTCTAGCCAGAGAAGAAGGAGCTACTCCAACATAGCTCTTTCTTCTCATTTGAAAACAGTATTCAGAAATGAATGCCGACTTTGAAAAGCTGGTGTTAAGGGATTCTGTAAAAGCAAAATCACTTAACATGTTAATCTAAAGGGACTGAAAAACTCCATACTTGCCTCTCATCCCTCTTTGCAAAGGACAGCGTGATCCATCGCTTCCTCTGGTCGAGAGCAATGGAAGACTGTGAACACACAGTTTCCAGTGTCCTTCAGGGACTCCTGCACGTCCCTGCTTAGACGAGCTCACAGAGAGCTTGCGCAAGGGCGCATTGTGTTCCATAGTGTCCTATGGACTCCATGAGCCAATATCTGTGGCGTTGTACAGCGATGCTGTCGGCATTGTACAATAGCAAAATATGATCTGGTTAGAGCTGCTAATAAAGCAGCTGATCCGGAATAGGGACTGTAATGGTGAGACACAAAGGAGAAAAGGATCATGCAATTTTTCCTTTCTGCAGCTTACCATTACTTTCCCGGTCGGAATCCAGCCCTCATCTGGGATCTAGCCCTTTGTTTGTAAATGTATTTCATATGGCAAGACAGGTATTCCTAAAAGGCCAGGGTCACACGAGTGCACTAAGTGCGTCCATAGTGACCAGTGCGTCCATAGTGACTCCTCCGCCCAGCATCCGTTGTAGCATTATGACGGCTCTCCTGGGAGGGCTACACTGTGTAACGTGTGTACTAGTATCGCAATCAACAACGGGAATGTGGTTTTCCTCCCCATCGACCCACTACAGTGGACATTGGATGGGCCTTCAAAGTACGATCCTCCATGCTCGTGTGATCCCGGCTTTAGTGCACGCCCTACATGCAGGCAAACCGGTCTTACTTCGCCTGGGGGCTCATTCAGTGGCGTCACTAGGGTTAGTGTCACCCGGTGCGGTAACTCATGGTGTCACACCCCCCCCCCCCCCGAGTTTTGCGGTTTCTTTTTATAGCTACTCTTACTCATAAATCAGTACTCCAAAATAACACTGAATGCTCATACACACAGCGCACATTAATGTGAGGTTTATTGCTGTGGAGCTCTCTCATATGCTCACACACAAATTTTGGCCAACTGCCAGCAAGTACGGTGCCTGTTCGCAGGCAGTGAAAGTGAAGGCACACATGGATATATATTGCCCCCAGCAGCTCTGGATATATTGCCCCAGCTCACAATTATATATTGCCCCCAGCAGCTCACCCATGGATATATATTGCCCCAGCTCACATATGGATATATTGCCCCAGCCACATATGGATATATTGCCCCCAGCTCACATATGGATATATTGCCCCAGACCAGCTCACACATGGAATATATTGCCCCGACCAGTTCACACATGGAATATATTGCCCCGACCAGTTCACACATGGAATATATTGCCCCAGACCAGCTCACACATGGAATATATTGCCCCAGACCAGCTCACACATGGAATATATTGCCCCCAGACCAGCTCACACATGGAATATATTGCCCCAGACCAGCTCACACATGGAATATATTGCCCCAGACCAGCTCACACATGGATATATTGCCCCAGACCAGCTCACACATGGATATATTGCCCCCAGACCAGCTCACACATGGATATATTGAACCCAGACCAGCTCACACATGGATAAATTGCCCCCAGACCAGCTCACACATGGATATATTGCCCCAGCTCACATATGGATATATAGTGCCCCAGCTCACACATATATATATTGCCCCCAGCTCACACGTGGAATATATTGCCCCAGTCCAGCTCACGCGTGGATTATATTGCCCCAGACCAACTCACATGTGGAATATATTGCCCCAGACCAGCTCACAGTTGGTTATATTTGCCCCCCAGCTCATATGGGTATATTTGACCCCCCAGCTCATATGGGTATATTTGCCCCCAGCTCATATGGGTATATTTGCCCGCCTCCAGCTTGTATGTGTATATTTGCCTCAGCTCATATGGGTATATTTGCCCCCCAGCTCATATGGGTATATTTGCCCCCCCAGCTCTCACCTCCTGTCTGGTACACCGGGAGAGTGCCTGTCTGCTCCCCTGAGAAGATCCTGCCGGCGGCCGCATGCTTTTTTCTCTTATGCGCGGCCGCCAGCATGAATATCTGCCGCTCGTCTGGTGTTCTATACACCAGACGAGCAGATTAGCAGATATCCATGGTGGCGGCTGCGCATAAGAGAAAAAAGCACGCGGCCGCCGGCAGGATTTTCTCGGGGGGAGCGCTTGGGTGCCCCCCCACTGGCTGCTTGGGGCCACGGCCCCACCGCGCTTTGGTGTCACCCTTAAGGGCAGGTGACACCTGGTGCGGGCCGCACCCCCTGCCCCCACGTAGCGACACCACTGTGCTCATTAATAAGTTATCAAACATAACACTCCTACCCGGTCCCCCACTCCAGTTAGTGTGATTTGGGTCCATACATAGAGTAATGCCTCAAAATTAATGATGGCCATCACACAATTTTAATTAAGGAAGACAAAGTGAAGTAGCTTCTCCTGCGGACTAGTCATCATCATCATTTGTTGTTATTTCTCTACTAAATAAACAGGATTGTGATGAATTTCAAACCTTTTATCGATGTATGTACGGGTATGCATGCGTTATTACTTCTGTGTGCAGCCAGAAAGACTTCCTGTGGTCTGAATAACGAACGTGTAGGCTGTCAAAGTCCTGCTCCTCTGTTTTCTTAGAACTTTTCAAGTTCCTTGGCAGTTTTCCTGTCGTTTAACTTCACATTCTGATTAGACTGGGTTATCGCCATGGGGATAACCTCCCATATTTGAGATGATCCAGTTGCTATAGCAATACGACTACTCTCGTTGATTATATTTGTTCTGGTTGACCCTTTCACCGCTAGTGGAGGAAAATATCTCACGACATGTGCTGTCCACCACTCTTAGTCAATTTAGTGGATTAAGAAGCTGTGCTTGACTTATTTACGTTCTCCGTTTGTGCTTTTAATTAAAATAGTTTTTCGTGTACTGGGATTTTTATTTGACTATATGATGCATATTTTTAATATATATATAGATATATATAACCCTCTTCTTTACCAATCTTGAAATAAAATCTATAAAATACAGAAGACCACTAATACACAGCACACATAAAACACGGACGTTATAAACCATATAGAAAAGCTCTTGCGTCTTAACATGGTTTGAATGTAGAATTATTACATATAGAGAACCTGACCTTACAATGGATGCATTATACAGGTGAATAATTAGGTTTGGTGCTGCCCAATGCAAGGGTGTCCCCTGCTTTTTTGCCACTCGGGGCGAAAAGGCTGTGCACCAGTTATATAAGGATAGAGAGTCACCCAGCAAGCAGACAAAACCCAGCAAAGCAAGGGAACCGCTAATCTGAGAAGCTGGTCCTTGTAATGGCCAGGTTACTAAACGAAAGAAAGCAGACAAACAATACATAAAAGAACAGAGCAGGGACATGAGAGATATCGTAGTATAGTAACAAGCCAGAGGTCGGTACACAGAATAAACATACGCCAAGGGGCAAACGCAGAAATCACAGTCGATAATAGTAGCCAGAAGTCATACCAGGAGATCATAAGCATAAGCTATCGGACACGCACTGAAGGGAATCATAAACCACGTTAGGGCTCAGAGCTCTGTCAGTGACTGATATTTAAAGGCTTCCTAGGTCTCTGATCAGGTGCAGCATTCAGAGTAGCCTGATTCTTAGAATGGCGCCCTCTCTGTTGGGGAAACCTTACTGCAGGAGCACCAGCAGGCATGACAAGTTATATATGCCAGTGACCTTAACAAAAATGGCTACCAGCAATGACAGTCTATCACCGAGCATGCATGGCAAGGCCATCACTGCTCGTGCACGGTGATATCCTCACTACTCGTATGCTGTTTGTCTGCGTTATTCTCCATATTCCGCAGCACTTTACAAGATCAGTGTACAAGGGGTTGATACATTAGAATACCACACATGGATGATATGACCTGATTTAGGGGGATCCTGTTCCCAAGGGAATTTACAATCTATGAGATGTACAAGTATTATGTGAGGTAGGTGCATCTATATCATTAGGTGTCTTGCCCAAGGACACTTGCTGGTAGTGTCTTCTGAGTGGGATCGGGTCGTCTTTCTATGATTGTAGATCAGCGACCTGGTTGTTAGGTTGAACCTGCTTCTCGTTAAGTCGAGTCTTCTCCACAGTTTCATTGGAGAGATGTGCTGAATGGTATTTTGACTTGCTTCTCCATGGATGAAGGGTAGAGATGTTACCACTGGACTTCACAGCCAATATTGTGTAGTAGGCAAGTATGTACCATTACAAGGAAAAAAGGTGTCATCTGCGCTCGTTTCTATGTGTTCCATGTACAACAAAACTGAGGTTTTTGTTTGTTTCAATGGCCATTGCAACGTAAGCCCACTCGCCACTTCACGGCACCTCTTTACAGAGTGAGTACCTACCTAACATGTACCAAAAGGCCGCTCTACTGAGCAGCTCCAAGCCCCTCCTGCTGCTTTTCAGCCAAGGAGAGGCAAAGATGGTGGGTTTTATTTATACACGCGCCAAACACTTCCCATTTGGGATTAAAAACAAAAACATGGGGGGCGGAGCTAGCTGTGGAAGCGAGCGGTCACGTTTTGCGGAGCTCCCGCTGGCTTTCTGACTTTTGGTGTTTTTAAACCGCTCGTTTCCTCACAAAACTGCTTTTTAAACTCCCTGGACTATTACCTGAGCACAGGGGGACGTAATTGGTGCTGCTTGGTGTGCCCGGCGGTGGATTTCGGCTCCCGGGAAGTTTGGGACTGTATTTTGGGCCTACCTCCTCTGCGTTCCTCAGAAGCCTCTGTGGAGTTTTACAGTGCCACGTCGGATTTGATCGCTGGTATGGGTAAGAAACAACCCCCCGGTGCTTCCTCAAAGAGTGGCTCCCGACAGCGGGACATAAGGGAATACATGAGGCATGGATCAGCTCCTCAGAGGGAGTCTGCCCCCTCCCCCTTCCCCTCTGGAAATGAAACCTCCGACGAGGAAAATGCTTACTGGCTTCAGGATGCAGGGGCTGCGGTGTCCTGGCTCACCCCATCGTCTCAGCCGCTGGGATCGCGACCTGTGTCCACAGCTGCCAAGAAGCGGGCGCAAAAGAAGCGGAGGGCTGAGATGGCGGCATCCCTGGCGGACGCACATACCTTACCACAGGGGGACTTGCTGGACGTACCGCAGCTCTCAGCGTCTGGTAGCGTGGTCTCAGACTGTGATGGCTCCTCTCGGGACCCCCAGGAACGGGGAGCCTTGGTGGGGGCACCCGGCGGTTCCGCTATTCCCCTGACTACTGTGGAAGATGATGATCTCCCTTCCACGAAAGGGGATCTACGCAAGATCATGGCTGAAATTAGGGAAATGTGGAGACCGGAGGTGGCGGCTGTTCGAGCTGAGGTAGAGGTGATCAAGACTCAGGTGTTGGCGACGCACGTACGGATGGAGGAGGTCGTATTGGAGCAAACAAGCTTATCTGGCCAGGTGGACAGTCTTCGCTCCCAGGTGGAGGTCCTAACGCGATCGGTGGAATCGTTGGAGTCACGTCATCGTCGTCGTAACATACGAGTCAGGGGTATCCCGGACTCGGTTTCCATGGAAGATCTGTTGCCATTCGTGAGCCGGCTCGCAATCCAAGTCTCAGGTCTCCCTTCTGATACAACGGACTTAGTTGGAGCTGCATTCCGTGTCCGGAAGGCGGCTACGGCCCCCAAAGGGAAGCCGAGGGACGTCGTGGTGGTCTTTCGTGATGTGGCCTCGAAAGTCGCTCTTATGTCTGCTCCGGGTGCACGGGACCCTGTGCAGTTTGAGGGAGTCCTGCTGGACCTATATCATGATCTCCCGTTTATGACTCTGTTGGCACGTCGCCGATTTCGAGAGGTGACGTCCGCTCTACGTCGTTGGGGGATTCGATACCGATGGGGCCTGGCTGGCTCCTTGGTGGTGACACATGCTAACATCCCGTACACGGTCACCAACCCTGATATGGCTTGGACCGCCTTAGCAGTCACGGGCATCTCACCGGACGCGCTGGAGATTCAGCCGGGATGAGACATTTTTGTTGCCTTTTTACCCTCGGTCTCCAGACGGACCTGGGTCACCACTGCTTTTCATTTTTCTTTTTATATAGCAGGGATAGCTGAGATCCCCCGGTCTGCTGCTTTTTCCTGCTGTCTGGACCACTTCCCGATTTTCTAGTTCCCCCCCCACCCTGTTTAGTTTCGCAGACCGTTTTCTTAAGCTACATAGGCGATTACGCCTTCTTAAATGCAGAGGTCTTAAGCCTTCCTCTTAATCCCCCCCCCCTCTTTTAATTTTTTCTCGCCGGAGGACCTTTTGCTACTTGAATATGACCTTACTTACGCCGTTTCCATAATTTCTATGCATATTATTACATACTGTAAGGTTATCTTTTTTGATATACGTTTGCTGGCCCTGCGTGGTCGTACCTTGTTTGATTTCTGTCTTCTAATCTTCCATGCCTAGTTCTCGGGGACTTCAACATTCCCATTGACGATCCTTCCGCCCCTGCTGCCTCCAAACTTCTTTCACTCACGTCCTCCCTTGGACTCACACAATCCTCCCTCCTCCCTACCCACCGCGATGGTCACGCTATTGACCTTGTCTTTTCCAACCTCTGCTCCATTTCTGAGTTCAACTGTCGCCCTTTCCCCATCTCTGACCACCACCTTCTCTCTTTCAACCTATCTGGACTTCCTAAACACCCTGCTCCCCCACCCCGCACACACACTCGCAGGAATCTACAGGCTGTGGACCCCCATCAATTCTCCAACCTACTTCACCTCCTCCCTCATACCTCATCCTTCACCTGCCCTGATGCTGCCACTAATCACTACAACACTACGCTTATCTCTGCTCTAGACACTCTTGCTCCTCTTCGACTCTGTAAGGCCCCACGCCGCCAGCTTCAGCCCTGGCACACCCTCCAGACTCGCTACCTGCAAAGATGCTCCCGCACCGCAGAGCGTGCCTGGAGGAAATCCCGCTCTGAAGCTGATTTTGTTCACTTCAAGTTTATTCTCCGGTCATACACCTCTGCCCTCCACTTGGCCAAACAATCCTTCTTCTCATCTCTTATATCTACACTGTCCTCCAACCCTAA
The DNA here is from genome assembly GCA_009667805.1 of Leptobrachium leishanense. Taxonomy (NCBI): domain Eukaryota; kingdom Metazoa; phylum Chordata; class Amphibia; order Anura; family Megophryidae; genus Leptobrachium; species Leptobrachium leishanense. Next base: position 120,649,818 of record CM019071.1, read on the forward strand.
ACGGCTCTGGTCCACCTTCAACACCCTCCTCTACCCACCTGCACCTCCCCCCTCAGCTGCCTTCAGCGCTCAAGAGCTGGCAGACTACTTCCTCAGTAAAACTTTAACTATCAGAAGCAACATCCCAACACAAGATAGTTATCTGCCACCTCCACTCCCACAGGTCCCATCTGCCACCCTCTGCCGCTTCCTCCCAACCACTGAGGAGGAAGTCAATTCCTTATTGTCCTCCTCACATCTCACCACGTGCCCGCTCGACCCCATTCCCTCACATCTAATTCCTCCCCTCTCCTCCTCCCTCACCCCTGCTCTCACACACATCTTCAACCTATCTCTCTCCACTGGCTCCTTTCCATCCGCCTTCAAACACGCACTAGTTACCCCTTTACTAAAGAAACCATCCCTAGATCCCAACTCTCCATCCAACTACCGTCCTGTATCCCTGCTTCCCTTTACCTCTAAGCTCTTAGAAAAACTAGTCTTCAACCGCCTCTCCATCTTCCTGTCCTCCAATTCCCTACTTGACCCCCTGCAATCTGGCTTCCGTCCCCTACACTCAACTGAAACTGCCCTCACCAAAGTCACCAACGACCTCCTAACTGCTAAAAAACACGGCCACTATTCTATTCTCATCCTGCTTGACCTCTCGGCTGCTTTTGACACTGTTGACCACCCCCTCCTTCTACAGACCCTCAACTCTCTGGGTCTCGGTGACACTGCACTTGCTTGGATTGACTCCTATTTATCCAACAGGTCCTTCTGTGTGTCCTTTGCTGGTAACTCCTCCTCCTCATTGCCTCTATCTGTTGGTGTACCTCAAGGCTCTGTCCTTGGTCCTCTGCTCTTTTCCATCTACACCTCCTCCCTGGGCAAAATCATCAACAGCTTTGGCTTTAATTACCACCTCTACGCTGATGACACTCAGATCTACCTCTCTACCCCTGATCTCTCTCCCCCTGTCCTTTCAAAAGTCAGTGACTGTTTATCTGGCATCTCCTCCTGGATGGCCTCCCACCACCTAAAGATCAACATGTCAAAGACTGAGCTCCTACTTATTCCTCCCTCTAATGCCGCCCCACCTCCTGACTTCTCGATCACGGTGGAGGGTATCACCATCTCCCCATCAAACCAAGTTCGCTGTCTTGGAGTTACACTTGACTCTGCTCTTTCCTTCATCCCCCACATCAAGTCTCTTTCCTCCTCCTGCCGATACCAACTGCGTAATATTTACAGAATTCGGCCATTTCTTACCGCTGTCGCCACAAAACAACTCATACACGCCCTGGTAATCTCCCGACTCGACTATTGCAATAATCTCTTATCTGGCCTCCCTCTGTCCCACCTCTCCCCCCTACAATCCATCCTGAACGCCTCCGCCAGGCTAATTCACCTCACCCGCCGCTCTGTCTCTGCCGCTCCCCTCTGCGAGTCCCTTCACTGGCTCCCCATCCACTGCAGAATTAAGTTCAAAATCCTTATCCTTACCTACAAAAGCCTCACTAACTCAGCTCCCCACTACCTGTCCTCACTAATCACCAAATACACCCCAGCCCGCTCCCTAAGGTCAAACAGTGACCTGCGCCTAGCTTCTCCCCGCATCACCTCTTCCCATGATAGACTGCAGGATTTCTCACGCGCAGCCCCCACTCTCTGGAACGCTCTCCCTCGTACTATCAGACTTTCCCCTAACTTCTCTTCCTTCAAACGCTCCCTGAAAACATTCCTATTTAGGGAAGCCTACCACCCAACTCACTGACGCAACCATCAATCACTCTCACCTTACAGTCCTCTCCTCCTGTTTCCAACCCCAACCCTCCCAGATTGTGAGTTCCTACGGGAATAGGGCCCTCATCTCCTCCTGTACTGTTTGTCAAATGTTGTTCAATGTATTGTAACCCTGTCTATACTGTGCTTATTGTACAGCGCTGCGGAATATGCTGGCGCTTTATAAATAAAGAATAATAATAAAGAATAATAAATTTCACGAGACTTGTTTTATAATTCTCTAAATAAGGAAAAAAAAAATATTCTTGTTTTAATTCAATATCTAATAAACCATTTATTATTTAAAAAAAAAAAAAAAAACATGGAAAGAGGAACAGCTTCAGAACGACGGACTGGTGTTACAAGCATGATATACATAAATACAGAAAAAATGGCGTCGCGCCCATACTCACCGGAGCGGCAGCAACTGCCAGGAGTAACAGCCCAGTTAATGTATAAAACATAACAAGGAAAAAAGGTGTCATCTGCGCTCGTTTCTATGTGTTCCATGTACAACAAAACTGAGGTTTTTGTTTGTTTCAATGGCCATTGCAACGTAAGCTCACTCGCCACTTCACGGCACCTCTTTACAGAGTACATGTTAGGTAGGTACTCACTCTGTAAAGAGGTGCCGTGAAGTGGCGAGTGAGCTTACGTTGCAATGGCCATTGAAACAAACAAAAACCTCAGTTTTGTTGTACATGGAACACATAGAAACGAGCGCAGATGACACCTTTTTTCCTTGTTATGTTTTATACATTAACTGGGCTGTTACTCCTGGCAGTTGCTGCCGCTCCGGTGAGTATGGGCGCGACGCCATTTTTTCTGTATTTATGTATATCATGCTTGTAACACCAGTCTGTCGTTCTGCAGCTGTTCCTCTTTCCATGTTTTTGTTTTAATCCCAATGGGAAGTGTTTGGTGCGTGTATAAATAAAACCCACCATCTTTGCCTCTCCTTGGCTGAAAAGCAGCAGGAGGGGCTTGGAGCTGCTCAGTAGAGCGGCCTTTGGTACATGTTAGGTAGGTACTCACTCTGTAAAGAGGTGCCGTGAAGTGGCGAGTGAGCTTACGTTGCAATGGCCATTGAAACAAACAAAAACCTCAGTTTTGTTGTACATGGAACACATAGAAACGAGCGCAGATGACACCTTTTTTCCTTGTTATGTTTTATACATTAACTGGGCTGTTACTCCTGGCAGTTGCTGCCGCTCCGGTGAGTATGGGCGCGACGCCATTTTTTCTGTATTTAAGTATGTACCATTAGGTGTCTTGCCCAAGGACACTTACAGGAGAGGTGCTCTGGCCAGGATTCGAACCTAGGTCTCCACGGTTATAGAGCAGTGATGTTATCTCTACTCTATCCAGCAGCTGCGTTGTACATTTGCTTGTACATCTTTGCTGGTGGCAATTTTTATAGTCGCTGGCATAGTATAGACAGCGCAAATGTGCATCAAATGCCCACTGCCACCATTCCTAATGTGTCGTCTGGGGCAGTCACCCTCCTGGCCTCTACCTCAGTACTCTACTGGTCCTATGGAATCCAAATTCTGCTGCTCACCCAGTATGAAATAATTTTGTCGACATGAAATTATCACAAATATTAATGAGCAAAAAAGGGAATTTAGAAGAAGAGCAAGTATATTATTTACACCAAGTGATTTTAAGAATCCTCATTATAGTTTAAAGACTCATTATTGGGCGTTATATTACTTGGCAGCTCTTTTATTCACCTGCAATCCCTGATTCAACCTCTAAAACAGGGATCTAAAACTACAGCCAGATCTAAAAATATGTTTATTGCCTACAATTCCCAGAATGCTTTGAAAGAAAGAGATGGCCAGCGAACCGAGGGAGATGTAACTCAGAAATATCTGGGGGGGGCCAGAGTTTGAGATCCCTGCTCTAAAATAAAGGAAGGCCATATTCCAGTGAGCCATTAACGAGCAAGTAACATAAATGAGTGGGATAGTATACTTAATGGCTTTATTGTTATTGCAGGCGAGGTTAATGCTCAGCAGTTGCAGCTGCCTGCCGAGCATTAACGTATGCTTTGTGTAGGAAATGCTAATGTGCAGGCAGCCAGAGAACAACGAGCGCTGCCAAAGTAACTTGTTAATTTTTTTCCATTGCCGGCAGTAAATCAGATTAACTGCTGCTGGTTTTAAGGGATTTTAACGGCTTGCTTAAAATAGAGCTGACGTACGCTGAATTTTACAGGTCTATTCACTAAAAGGTGAAACTCTGGAGAACTTTTGGAGAAGTGAAAATTCTTGGTTAAAATAGCCGATTTGGAAAGTGAGATAAATGGGAGAATTTTTCTATTTTGACTTAGAATTTTCACTTCTCCAAAAGTCCTCCAGAGTTTCACCTTTTAGTGAATAGACCCTTTAGTGTTTTACCCCACCTATTACTACCTCAACAAGAAGGGGCTCAAGAGACAGGAAGTGGACTGCCTGCACATAGATCAGCTGCCTTACAAATGCCTACAATAGCAGTTACTGGGTGTTCAGTGGGTCACAGAGCAACCAGTTCCTCAGTATATCCAGATAAAATAGATGGGAGCCAGGCACAATCCAGTAGGAAGGGCAGTTTGTATTTGGAATAACCTAGCAACATTTCAACTGCTAGTGAGGCCTTTCTCAAGCCTTGCAGCCGAAACATTACTGGGTTTTATCAAATAAAAAGTGTCCTTACTACTGGATTGTGCCCGGCTCCTATCTTTTTTTGGATCAACCAGAAGACGTGTCAAGATTTTGTAATAAGTGAGAATTTAGCACCACACATAATAGTAAAAAACGTTGCCTCCAATCCAATCTGAAGCCCTCGTTGGCCTATGCAAGATTAGATTATGCATGGTGTTCCCCTGACCAAGCATCATGGAATGTGGTGTTCTAGTACATCCATAGTGATTTTGGCCTTTCCAATGACAACTCAGTTGAGTTTATGTATAGAATGGAGATACATGGGTCCATAGGACCCCCGTCTCCCCTCCAGCCGACTGACCATCCTAAATTTTAGATGACCGTTTAGCAATTATACATAGTGCAATCCCCTTCACACTTTCTCTCGGTGTATTAAATGAGCAGATGAGGTTTTGCAACAGCATTGTTAGCTTTATAAGAAAAAGGGGACAATGGTGCTGCTTTAGAACAAAACAAAAATAAATAAAGGTTTTTGAATTTACCTTTTTATACTTAATATGGTCATGTTTGGTATCATTAGATGGCCCAGAATCTGTTATGCTGGATTCAAGGGGGCTTAATCAGGAGTCAAGCAGTAGGAAAACACTTGGGAATGCAGTTCCTCCATTATTCTACGGGGGTACAGATTTCCCATTTGAAAACAATTGTCAAAGTAAAGGTAGGGGCAAGCTTGCATTTGCCACCGGATCATTGAGAATGTAAATTTAATTAACAACATGTGAGGGACGTGCATGTGTGTGAGCAGCCCTGACCAGCTGTTTGGCCAGGTAGATCTTCATCCTGGCTAGGGATGAGCTGTTCGGTTCGATATGTTCGGAGTTCAATTCGAACATCGCCCGTTCGGCTGTTCGTAGAACTCCGAACATTTCCGCGTGTTCGCTGCGTGTTCGCCGCGTGTTCACCCACAAAGCACCACAATGAACCACAATGCACTTTTCCACTTGCCTGAAGCTTGTAATTGGCTACAGCCTTGCACCTGACCACAGGTCAGGTGAAAGACAGGTGCAAGACTATGCCAATCACGGCTCAGAGTCCTGTTTCCAACCCCAACCCTCCCAGATTGTGAGTTCCTACGGAAATAGGGCCCTCATCTCCTCCTGTACTGTTTGTCAAATGTTGTTCAATGTATTGTAACCCTGTCTATACTGTGCCTATTGTACAGCGCTGCGGAATATGCTGGCGCTTTATAAATAAAGAATAATAATAATAATAATCATGGGCTCACAGAGCTAAGTCCCGCAGCACACTGTATAAGGCTTCACTCAGCCTTCAACACATGTTTTTTGAGAGGAGATTGTTCTGTTAGTGTGTCTTCTCAGTGCCAGCAGCTATTGGGGGGGGGTCTCACTTCTACAAGATATCTGGGAATTGTTGTAATCTGTGTGTTCTCACTGCCAGCAGCCATTGGGGGGGTCTCACTTCTAGCAGATATCTGGGAATTGTAATCTGTGTCTGGTCACTGCCACCCATCAGGGGGTCTCACTGATTTATAGGAGGTTCCTGGGATTTGAAATTTGTGTCTTGTCACTGCCACCCATCAGGGGGTCTCACAGACTTGTAGCAGATATCTGGGAATTATAACCTGTGTCATCACTGCCACCCATCAGGGGGTCTAACAGACTTGTAGCAGATATCTGGGAATTATAACCTGTGTCGTCACTGCCACCCATCAGGGGGTCTCACAGACTTGTAGCAGATATCTGGGAATTGTAATCTGTGTCTTGTCACTGTTGCCAGCTATCAGGGGGTCCTATCAGGGGGTATCACTGATTTATAGGTGGTTTCTGGGAATTGCAATCTGTGTCTTGTCACTGCCATCCATCAGGGGGTCTCACTGATTTATAAGAGGTTCCTGGGAATTGTAATCTGTAACTTCTCACTGCCAGCTATCAGGGGGTCCCACATACTTCTAGCAGATATCTGGGAATTGTAATCTGTGTCTTGTTACTGTTGCCAGCTATCAGGGGGTCCTATCAGGGGGTCTCACTGATTTATAGGAGGTTCCTGGGAATTGTAATCTGCGTCTTGTCACTGCCACCCATCAGGGGGTCTCACTGATTTATAGGAGGTTTCTGTGAATTGTAATCTGTGTCTTTTCACTGCCAGCTATCAGGGGGTCCCACATACTTCTAGCAGATTTCTGTGAATTGTAATCTGTGTCTTGTCACTGCCACCCATCAGGGGGTCTCACTGATTTATAGGCGGTTCCTGGGAATTGTAATACTGTGTCTTCTCACTGCCACCTATCAGGGGGTCCCACATACTTCTAGCAGATATCTGGGAATTGTAATCTGTGTCTTGTCACTGTTGCCAGCTATCAGGGGGTCCTATCAGGGGGTCTCACTGACTTCTAGGTGGTTTCTGGGAATTGTAATCTGTGTCTTGTCACAGCCACCCATCAGGGGGGTCTCACTGACTTGTAGCAGATATCTGGGAATTATAACCTGTGTCGTCACTGCCACCCATCAGAGGGTCTCACTGATTTATAGGAGGTTCCTGGGAATTGCAATCTGTGTCTTGTCACTGCCACCCATCAGGGGGTCTCACTGATTTATAGGAGGTTCCTGGGAATTGTAATCTGTGTCTTGTCACTGCCACCCATCGGGGGGGCTCACTGATTTATAGGAGGATCCTGGGAATTGTAATTTGTGTCTTGTCACTGCCACCCATCAGGGGGTCTCACTGATTTAAAGGAGGTTCCTGGGAATTTTAATCTGTGTCTTCTCACTGCCAGTTATCAGGGGGTCCCACATACTTCTAGCAGATATCTGGGAATTGTAATCTGTGGCTTCTCACTGCCACCCATCAGGGGGTCTCACTGATTTATAGGTGGTTTCTGGGAATTTTAATCTGTGGCTTGTCACTGGCTGCCAGCTATCAGGGTGTGTCACTGAGTTATACCAGAGTTCTGGAAATCTTTAATCTAGATAACACAGTTGAATCAGAGTTCTGCATATCCCCAATTTTTAAAACAGGAGTTGAATCAGAGTTCTGTATATCTTTAATCTATATATCACTCACCATGTCAGAAAGACCAAAAAGGACAGGCAGACGCTCCCAGACACAGATAAGAGGGCAAGCAGCCTCTGTGTCGGGATGCTGTGCCTCTGGTCGTCGTGAACGTGGTGCATCCTCTGCAGGGGCACGCTTGTCCTTTCTAACTGGTGCTGGCCATCTTAAGCAGCAGCAACCTACAGAGGATTTGGTGGATTGGCTAACCAGGCCATCCTCATCCTCCGAGTACTCTGCCAGCCAGGCTTGTAGCGGTTTACAGTCCACCTCAGCTGCCAAAGCATCTAATGCAGCCTCCATGTCCACAGCTACTCCTGCCGTAGCCTCACCAACATACATGTAGGATTCAGCTGAATTGTTTGACTACAATGACAGTGACAGTGCTTGAGGATGCGCAGCAAGTACAGTGCTCTGATTCAATCTCTGAGGTTGAGGAAGGGAGTATAATCAACCTAGAGGAAGGGGGTGCCAGTGATGACACACAAATAACTGGCACTCATGTTGCCCCAGCAGCTGCCAAGTTGGCTCCAGTGACGAGTAGATAGGGGGTGATGATGACAATGATGATGAGGTCACTGACTCCACCTGGGTGCCTGATCGAACAGAAGAGTCAAGTGAGGAGGAGGAGGCAGAAGAAACACGAGGCACAACATCCAAAACGCCATTTCTTTTCACGGAAGGCTATTCCAGCACTATACCAGCACTTGGAACACAATGTTATGGAGTCATTGGGAAAGGCAGTCAGCAGCAAGGTGCACATGACTTTAGACATGTGGTCCAGCAAGCACGGACAGGGCCGTTATATTTCCTTCACGGCACACTGGGTAACTCTGATTGCAGCTGGGAGGGATCCAAGATGGGGCTCTGTGCTGGAGCTTGTTCATCCACCACGCCTCCAGAAAGCTGCTTGTATGAGGTCTGTCTGCTCCACCACCACCTCTCCCTCTTCCTCCTCCTTCTGTGTCTCTGGCGAAGTGGCAGTTAAACCGACGCATGACAGAGGCTACGCAATGGCTCAAGCAAAAAGATGCCATGCTGTGCTTGAGCTGGTTTATTTAGGGGACACAGGAGCCACACCGGGCCAGAAATTCTGTCAGCTCTACAGGGGCAGGTGCAGAGATGGCTAACACCACGCCAGCTTCAGCTGGAAATGGTCATCTGTGATAATGGCAGCAACCTTCTCTCCGCCCTAAGTTGACGTATGTACAATGCCTAGCACATGTCCTAAATCTGGTGGTACAGCGTTTCCTAACCAGGTACCCAGGGTTGGCAGAGCTTCTCAGCCAGGCCAGAAAAGTCTGCAGCCACTTCAGACGGTCATTCCCAGCAAGTGTTTGCCTGTCAGAATTTCAAAGAGAATTCCACCTTCCCACAAACCATCTGATCTGTGACATGCCCACCAGGTGGAACTCGACATTAGCAATGCTGCAGCATCTGCACAAGCAGCAGAGGGCCATCAATGAGTACCCGTGTGAGTATGGCACAAGGACAGGTTCAGGTCAACTTGATCGTCCCCCGCTGTGGCTGATGATCAAGGATGCATGCACTGTACTTTCACCATTTGAGGAGGCAACAGAGGATGGTGAGCAGGGACAGTGCATGCATCAGTGACACAATTCCTTTAGTGTTCCTGCTGGAGCGCACTCTGATGGAAATTATAGATGTGGCACTAGAGGCAGAGCAGCAGGAGGAAAAGGAGGCCTTTCCTAGCTCTCAAGGCCCCAGTCTTTACTCAGACAGCATTCCTGCGGGTCCTCCTCAGATCAGACAGGAGGAGGAGGAATATTTAAGTAGTGGGGGCATTGAAGGTGGAGATTCCAAAAGGGAGGGTTTTGTGTGCCCAGAAACCCAAGGTCTAGTACGTGGCTGGGAGGAGGAAGTGCACAATGGGGTCATTGACCAGGAAGACTCGGAAGCTAATGCCACCTCCAACCTACGCTGCATGGGCTCCCTTATCCTGCAAAGCCTGGTAAAGGACCCCAGGATTTGTGCTATTGGGGAGAGGGATCATTACTGGTTGGCAAGCCTTCTTGATCCACGATACAAGGGTAAAGTTGCAGAGCTCATCCTGCCCGCACAGAGGGAGCACAGAATGAAACAACTTAAGGACGCTCTAAAGCGACACTTGTGAAATATCTTTCCAGGCACTGGTAGGTTACCAAGTGATGACACAGGTGCTTCTGAGGCTGTGGATGATCAGAGGAAGAGCGGTGAAGGCTGGGGCCGCTTGACTGATGCCTTTTTAATTTTTTTTAGTCCAGAACGCCCAGGGACGTCAAATGTAGGCACCCATTGCCAGCGTCTTCACTGTATGGTGCAGGACTACCTAGGGGCAAGGGCAGACCTGGATACCTTTACAGCAGATGATCCACTGGCTTACTGGGTGTTGAGATTGGATCACTGGCCAGAACTTAGCCAATATGCTATGCAGCTACTAGGTTGCCCTTCATCTAGCGTGCTCTCTGAAAGGACGTTCAGTGCCGCTGGAGGTTTTTTCAGACAAAAGAGTGCGTCTGTCCACCGACTCTGTAGACCAGCTGACATTTATAAAAATGAATCAGTCCTTGATCAGCAGCTATCAATGCCCTGATGCTGACGTAACTGAATAGACCGGGGATCTCTTCTGCATTCACAAAACCTCCACCACTGCACTCTTCCACAATACCACAGAGGGGTTACGGTGTGACGGCACTGTTGCCGACACTAAAGGCCCAATTTTAAAGCACCTATTGTTACTTTCATCCAAAACCTGCATAAGTTTCACCATAATTTAGTCAAAAAATCACTAAACTTGTTCTGCGTATCCTAAAATGTCTCCTCTCTTCATACAGACTGCCGCCCCAAGCAGTTGTTTATGAATAGGTTAAAGGAAAACCATTCACCGTCATTTGAAATGTCATTTTTTTGTTTTTAAATGTTTCTATACATCCTACAAATCCGCCACTTCACGGGCAGGTTATGGGGACCTCCTAGGCACGATATTTGAAGGAATTTTTTCGTGTTTATTTTTAACCTTTATTTCATGGAAAACTCACTGTTCCTTTAAAAACATTTTTTTTTTAACTTTTTGTCCTTGTTTCCTGTCCCCCAGGGCATTACCCGGACCCCAATACACCTTTTATGGCAAATATCTTGCATATATGCCCTCTTGGAGGGCACTCTAAAAATCGAACTTTCGAGTCCCATTGACTTGCCGTGTGTTCGGTTTGTGTTCGAACTTTTGAAATTGTTCGAGTTCGAATGCGATTGCGAACCGAACACGGGGGTGTTCGCTCATCCCTAATCCTGGCATGCATGCACCAGAATAGATACTTTTATGGGGCGTGGACTAGGGATGAGCTGTTCGGGTTCGGACTTTGGCAGTTCGAAAGTTCGCGAATTTCGAACTTTTTGAGTCTGTTTGGTTCGAGTTCGAAAACAAAAAGAAATTTTGAAAAAAGTGTAGAAAATGCTTAAAAAAATACTAAAAAATCTAGAAATAAAGAGACTCTTTACTGCAGAATATTATAAGCAACGGTTTATTAGATATTGAATTAAAAACTAATATGTACGTGGAAAGATTATCAACTCTAAATGACCTCTGTTCACAAACGGGCATAACACCAGGTGTTTTTAGTCTGGTAATCAATTTGATACATTGTACACCATACTGAGGGTGGGGTGGTGGCTGCTTCTGATTGAGATTTGAGAATTAATTTCCCTAAAACATCCTAATATGCTGCATTTAACCCTTTCGCTGCTGAGGCTTTTCACACCTCTGTGCTGAGGTCATTTTTACCGCTTTTGCTCATCATGATTAACCGCGTTTTGTAGCCATATTTTGATATATGACCCAGACATATTATATATCGTTCTTTCCGGCAGACTTGGCAGATTCATAATATGTCATTATTATATGTATACGTTATGTCATGTCTGTATATTATAACAAAAATGCAATAAAATTTGAATGTTAAATAATGTATTATGTGTAAAGTGTTTTTTTTCACATTTTAACATGCGATCTTTTGCGGTTATATTTTGTATGGGGTGCGCTTGTTAAAAAAATTAGAAATGGGGTCTCGTTACATTTTTTTTGGGGAAAATGTTGCTTTTTTTAACAAACGCACCACATACAAAAATTGTTAGTGCAGCATTATTGTTCACATTATAATTGAAATGGGAACAATATTGCTGCATTAACAAAACAAAAACAAAAAAAAAACTTGTTTATTTTTTTTTTAGAATTTTTTATTTTAAAGGATGCTCTTGTTTGGTATCCTTGGAAAGGCCATGCTCTGGCCGATCCAACGATATCAAACATTAACCCCTAGCTGCCACAGATCGGGAGATAGGGGGTTCATTGGAACCCCCTATCTCCACCATTGGTGGCAGCTAGGGGTTAACTCCAGGACTGGCGTCATCGTGCATAGGGGGAGTTCCTGGAGGCTTGGCCGACATCCAAGATGTCGGCCAGCTCCAGGAGAGGATCACGATCTGGCGCTTTTCAGCGCCGATTCATGATCCGACTCCCCAGGGGTTAATCACAGCCACCGTTTGGAAGGGCAGGCTGTGCCCTTTCAAACGGTGCCTGGATTAACCCTCTGCCCCCCGGCAATTGGGAGGGAGAGAGGTCCGAAGGACCTCCCCCCTCCCCTTTCAGGCGCATCCTCCGCACATGCGGGGGGGGGACGCCTGAATTAGATGTCATTGCGCCGCCGCGATGACATCTAATTGCTCCACCGGGGTCCCGGAGTGCTGGGCTGACATCCAAGCTGAGCGCGTCCATAGCAGCCAAGTGGTTAACTTGTGTTTGAAAAAAATTCAAAATAACATCTAAGGCTAGGGTCAGATGAGCGCATTTTGTACGAACGCATTGCCTTATTTTTTCACGGAATGCGCGAAAACAGTCATACAATGCGCATTTTTGTGCGTGATTTTTTACGGATCCAAACCAGGAAACTTTGGGTGTCTGGACGTTATGTTGGCCGGACATGAGCAGGGTCTGACGTCTCCAAATCACGCACACACGCCGCTAGTGGATGCAGCGCACTCTGTACGTCCGTACTAGCGGTTCTGCGTTCTCAAAAAAATGCGGTCATTTTCCACTTGCGTTGCGCAGCCGGACTTTCGTGCGACCGTACTTCGTATATTGGCTGTCATTGCCCGTCATTTTCTGCTAGTGCGGCCGTGATTAAGTGCGCCTAAACGCATGTTAAAAATTCGCTAGTCTGACCCTAGCCTAAATGGGAGAATTTTTCTGGTTTGGCTATTTTGACCTAGAATTTTCCATTCTCCAGTCATTCTCCTGCTCTACACCGCTCTCTGAATAACCCTGACAGGGTTATTCAGAAAAAGGTGAAACTCAGGAGAATGACTGAAGAGAAAATTCTAGGTCTAAATAGCCAAACCAGAAAAATTCTCCCATTTTTCTCACTTTCCAAATCGGCTATTTGGTCTCGAATTTTCCATTCTCCAGTCATTCTCCTGCTTTTCACCGCCAAAAAATCAGTAAACTTTTTCTGCGTGTCCGAAAATGTCTCCTCTTTTCATACAGACTGCCGCCCCAAGCAGTTGTTTATGGATAGATTAAAGGAAAAGCATTTACCATCATTTGAAATGTCATTTTTTGGTTTTTACATATCTCTATACATCCTAGAAATCCGCCACTTCACGGGCAGGTTATGGGGACCTCCTAGGCACGATATTTAAAGGAATTTTTCGTTTTTATTTTTAACCCTTATTTCATGGAAAACTCACTGTCCCTTTAAAAACGTTTTTTTTTTAACTGTTTGTCCTTGTTTCCTGTCCCCCAGGGCACTACCCAGACCCCCATACACTTTTTATGACAAATATCTAGCATATATGCCCTCTTGGAGGGCACTCTAAAAAACGGATTTTCAGCCCCATTGACTTGTATGGGGTCCGAGTTCGGGTTCGGGTTCGGGTTCGGACCAGAACATTTGGAAAGTTCGGGTTCGGCTTCGAACCGAACTCGGGGAGTGTTCGGCTCATCCCTAGCGTGGACATCATTAGTCACACAAATTGCATCATAAGCACATATACTCCCGAGAGGTCATACCAATCTGACACCTCCCAATCTCAGTTGTCTAGAATCACACTTTTGTTGACAGCAAAGAAAAGCCCCCAATCGTATTGTCTTGGCTTTCCAGTATCAGTCTGGGTGGTACAAAATATTTATAAATTCCTCCTCAAAGTGTCGATTTAAGACTTTGTATTGTGATCAGGAGAACTTTATGAATATAGTATGCATTGTGTGGGCAGTATGTACAATGGGTGGGCAGACTGTATAAGCAAAATGAAAAAGTAGGGACAATGGATACACAGAGAAGCCAATTACGACAAGGAAAACCTGTGCTGCAAAACTGTACCTAAAATCTAAGCAGCATAAGATGGAAAACACAAAAAACACTGCTGATAATTTAGCTTTGTTAGCATCCCTACATTTTGAATTTTAAGTGTTTCTAAGCACAAAAGTTTCAAAGTAATTAAAATACCTTGATAGAACCAGCCCATACACTGCATGACAGTTTAACTGCTACACAATTGTGCCATCTAATGGTGTCTGAAATCATTCCACGCTTACACATTGTAACGGCAAGGCCAACTCTTTGGAAGTGTGATATATAAGAACAAATACGGAACTGTAAGAAGTGATCAGTGGAAACCAAATATATTGAAAAGATATATAAAGTGTAACCAGCTGTCACTGTGGCCAGGGATCAATGACAGGACACAGAAACTCGGGATACGGAGCAGGAGCACAGCAAACGTATTGTCTAGAGGAGGGCTCAAAATTTCAAGTCCTGAGCTACTAGCCAGGCCTTAAGAGTTACTCGCCACCAGTTGCCCCACCTACCCTGCCCTTAACTCCACCCCTAAACACACCCTTTTAAGTTACCTTATTAAATGACACTGTTAAATGTTTTATTCAGAATAAAGTTACAAAAATAATTAACCAGAACATTAATACCCAGACCCCAGATACCTGAATACCCAGACATCAGACCCCAGATACCTGTATACCCAGACATCAGACCCCAGATACCTGTATACCCAGACATCAGACCCCAGATACCCAGACATCAGACCCCAGTTACCTGTATACCCAGGCACCAGACCCCAGATACCTGCATACCCAGACAACATACCCCAGTGTCAGCAGAGCAAGGAGGCAGGGAGGCTTCTCTCCACCCCCCCCCCCACCAGTGACAGAGACACGCTGGGTATGGGAAGACAACTGCTCTCTGCCACTGTGCAGCCTGGGGGGGGGACTCGTTGCAGGAAGTACAGGGGTCTTCGGACAACTGTATCTCCACCCCTCTTTGCCAGAATGTGATCACAATTTATACCTAAGTACAAATGTTGAATTCATTTGACCAAAATAAGGGATAGATCTTAAGGCTAGGGTCAGACGAGCGCATTTTCTACGGACTGTGCGTCCGTGCAGTACGGATGTACGTCAGTACGGAAGACGCAGTAGTGGTCACACAGTCCGTTTTCTTCACTGACGTTTATTTTTTGACGGATGTAGGAGGAAAAATAAATTAAAAACCAAAACCATTTTGTCCGTGAAAAATGCTGGACGTATAAATGCAGTCCGTCTGACCACGTTCCATCACTCACACACAAAGCTATGCAGACGTTGCGGACGCAGCGCACTTTGTGCGGCCGTTCTAGAGGTTGTACGTTCTTGCCTAACCTGCGTCCGTGGGCCACGGCCGTTGTGCGTCCGCAGTTCAGTGAGGTCGTACTTCATGTGTCAGGCTCCAATGGACTTTCTTTCATGCTATCACGGAAGTACTTTTAGGCGCAATCACGGACGTGAACACTACGCTCGTCTGACAGCAGCCTAAAAGGGCTTACATGCAGTGCTTTTTTTTCTAGGAAACAAGGTGTGGGTACTCCCTCGCCACGAAGTGTCATAAAGCGCCACGCAGCAAGCCGCCAATGAAAATATGGAGTACGGTGGCATGCAGCCAATGAATGCAGCTAGGTCTGGGCCACAACGTTGTGTTGCCTGGGCCCAAGGATGAAATGCTGCTGCCCCCTCAAACTATGCCCTCCAAAACATACCCATGCTCATCACAGAGCTCGACAGTAATGTGCAGTGTATATGAGCATATCACAGAGCTCCACAGTAATGTGCAGTGTGTATGAGCGTATCAGCTCTACAGGAATAAAACTCACAGTAATGCACTGTGTGTATGAGCGTATCACAGAGCTCCACAGCAATAAAACAGTAATGTGAAGCGTGTATGAGTGTATTACAGAGCACCACAGCAATAAAACAGTAATGTGCAGTGTGTATCTGTGTCACAGAGCTGCAAAGCAATAAAACTGTCAGAGAAACATAGAGCGAATGACACTAACAGAGTTATTCAGAGAGAGGTGAAAACCAGGAGAATGACTGGAGAAGTGAAAATTCTAGGTCAAAATAGCCGATTTGGAAAGTGAGATAAATGGGAGAATTTTTCTGGTTTGGCTATTTTGACCTAGAATTTTCACTTCTCCAGTCATTCTCCTGGTTTTCACTTCTCTCTGAATAACCCTGTAAGAAACAGACAGACACACTGGTACAATGACAGAGTAACACAGATGCAGAAAGAAACACAGATATTGATAAAGGCACGGGGAATAAAGATACTGAAAGACACACACACTGGACCAGAAAAAGCCCAGTTACTGAGAAAAGGAAAAGTAATTACATTACAATTGTCATAAAGGACACTTAGGCAGGGGGCACACAAGACGTTTTGTTTACCACACAGTATGTGTGTTAAAGAAAATGCTAATGCACCGGCGTCCACTCGACGCGCGCCTGCCCCCCCCCCTCAGCGCTGCAAAGCGCGATCCTCCATAGGATCCTAGCGCATCGACGGTGATGATGCGCTAGGATGCGCGTCAACGGGTGCACGATCCTCCTATGGAGGCTTTCAAAACATCCGCAGTATGCACGCTGTAGTGCGTACAGTTCGTGCAAGTGCTACAGCGTGTGGCTGGCTCCATCAAAGCGTCACAATGCTGCGACAGACGCCTGTCAGTATGATCGCACATAGTGTGCTCGTCTGACCCCGGCCTAAGACAGCTAGGGTTGTGTGTGTGACAGAGTTGTGTTACCTTTGGGGCTGAAGGTGTGATATATGAGTTTTATTGATGTGGGGCTTGTGTTTATATCTGGGGGCTGCTTGTGGATGGTGGAACTTTGTAAGGGGAGGGGATGAAATTCCCTCTTCACTGGCTTTCTTATTATCACTTCTTTTCCAGCAAGATAACCCCACTGACTGGGCACATTATTGTGAATCTCACCAAGAGTTTAACAAGGCAGCTGCCCAGAAGATAAGCTGGTGACTGCCTGGGAGCTCACAGCATTAGGTGGGCCGTCCAGTATTGAAAGAGTTAAAGGGATACTCTAGGCAACATGACCACCTAAGCTTTTTTAGGTGGTTATGATGCCCTGAGTATGCCCTTGCCTTTCCCCCCTCCCTCCGCTCAGCCGATCGGCTAAAACAGCTGAGAGACGCGGAAAACTTTACTCCGCCCTCCCAGCTGTCAGTCAGCAGAGCGGGATTCATATTTCCTACTTCTGCCGACTATTGCCGAGTAGGAGACATCATCGCACTTTCAGCGACAGCGACTGAGTATTAGTGTTGCACGCATCCTCTTGCGCGCAACACTTATCAAAGAAGATGGAGCCGGGAGGAAGCCTGCTGATTGGCTGGCTTACGTGAGGTGCGCATGCGCGCTTCTCACGTAAACCATTAGCCAAGTTCAAGCACTAACAGGACGGGAGCGGAAGAGGAGGGAGGTGAGTTTAAAAAAAATGACTCCGTTGGAAACAAGTGGTTGTTAGGGTAAGTGTTACAGTAAAAAAAAAAAAAACTCACTCAATAACTAGGTAGGGAAATGTATATTTTAATGTAAAAAAAGGGGGGATTTTTGCCTAGAGTGTCCCTTTAAGCTTTCTGAGCTGGCTCTGAATAACATGGAGGGGGGGCCCAGCCGTACTTGTGTGAATTAGAGAAGCTGCAGGCAGATGATGGATGTCTCACCTTATCTTCTGTAAAGTTTATTGCAGGTCAGCCTGGATCACCCCGAGACCTGGGATCTGTTTCATAGATTGTATCTGTGTCACCCTATGCAGTGTGTGAGCAAAGCAGCATTTCATCTCCCCAGACAAGCTGGGCTAGGAAAAATTCTGATAAATAACGGAGGCTCCGCTCTTCAGCAGTGCGTGAGACAGGATAAGCGGGAGTTCTCAGAAACTTTCCAGAGCCCATGTGAGCTTCTCTAAAGCTTCTGTATCCCTGCTTGCTGGTCACTGCTAGAGAGCAGAGCTTCATCCTGTGTGGCTGCACTCCGATTGTGATAACATCTCCTCCACTCATTGCCACTGACAGACACCTGAGGAGGAGCAGCTGCCTTCTCTGACCCAGCGGGTAGACTCTCAGTCACTGGCTGGGGACTGGGCAGACATCTCCAGAGGGGGCTGCCGGCCGGCCGCCATCTTGGATTCCTTAGATGAAAAAAAAAACGTCCGGCGCCAGAATACACTGCACAAGCAGCAGGAAATAATTGGAAATAATTGATCATGCTACCTTTGTGTGCATTCCGACTCGCCCTAGTTTAATTTCCACTCGCAAAATGTGAGCTGGCGAGTGGAAATTTTTACCCCTGGTCTAGAGAATAGTCAGGAAACGGAGCCAATGGTCAGGGGGTATAGAGGGCAGCTTAATAGTAATGAGAGCCAGAGATTGGTAACCAGAGAATATAGAGAAAGCACTAGACTAGCAGGGAACAAAACACAACTATCCAGCAAGGAGGATAGAAACAGAATGGTCTTTTATGCTGACATCAGTGTTTAGGGAAACTCCATTGCTTACAGGTGTTTGGCATAGAACATTATTGAATCTGGTGGCTGTTATTTTAAAAGGAGAACGGGTTTGCGCGAAACGCGTCTTGGTGTGTTTTAATTTGTTATTTGTTTTTAAGTTTGTTTTTTTTAAATAAAAAGGGTAGTGCATGGCAGAGGCAAGGTTAGCTGGTGCCTAGACAGAAGCACAGGTCGCTGGTGGTTGGAGACGGGCAGCAGCAGGCTGGAGAACTCTGGGGGGGGGCAGCAGCAGGATTCCAATGGTTCAAGTGTGGCCTTTGTTGGATAAACATTGGTGGCAGTGGCACAATTTCCACCAAGAATGGCCTTTGTCAAGGGCCTGTATATTTAATATACAGAAAAGCCTTTGTAAAGGCTCATTTACAAGTTTATTTTATTTCTTTATTTTGAAATGGTATATGCCAGTCATGCAGGGTTCACCCCTGTGTGTGCATATGGTATATGGATAATGCTAGTCATGCTTGGCAGGGTTCACCCCTGCATCTGCAGATGGTACATGCCCAGGGCCGGTGCTTCCACTAGGCAAACTAGGCAACCGCCTAGGGCACACTGCCACCTAGGGTTGCAGCCGGACCTAACCTGGGTTCCATTATTGTACCCCTTCCTCATTGTTTGCTTGTGTAGCGAGCAGTGTGAGTTTGCAAAGTGGACCCCTGCTAGTGGTGCAGAAGGTGTGCGGCTTAGGGTGATGTGCAGGCGCCACCATATGACCTGCTGGCACCACAAGAGGCAGATGAAAGAAAAAAGAGGCAGAAGAAAGGCACAAGAGAAAGAAAAAAAGGCACGAAAGAAAGAAAGGCATGAAAGAAAAAGAGAAATAAAAAAGAGACACAGAAGAAAAAAGAGGCACAGAGGGCAGAGGAAAGAAAGAAGCTCCTCCCTCTCCCTCCCAGTCACGTGTGGAGTACCCCAAGGCTCGATACTCGGCCCCCTGCTATTCACGATATTCATAAATGATCTGCCCAACGTCTGCAAAGCCTCAACTGTACACATGTACGCAGACGACACCATAATCTATACCAGCAAACCAAATCTCCTGCAGCTGGAGGCCGTGCTGCAAGAACAATTCACAGAGGTAGAAAAGTGGATCAAAGACAACAAACTTTTTTTAAATACTGACAAAACTGTAACGATGCTCTTTGGAACAGAACCTAAACTACATAAAAGTCACGGTGGGCGCCAACTTGAAACATTGTAGAAACTAGAAACAAGGAGGAGTTTAGCCCTTGAGGCAGGTTAGCTGATGGTTTAATACAAGACAGATAAGAAATACAGATTCCAGGGCAAGAAATAAACCAGACTGAGACACAAGGGACAGGAGGGCAAAGAAGAAAACTAAAGGGATCCCATCACTGGGGAAAAGATCCTTTTAATGGTCTTTCTATCCATGGAAGCCTCAGAAAGGATGACAGAGCCAGAGGAGGAGGAAAGGTGAGCGTTAACAAGACTGAACAGAAATCCTAAACTGGAGAGGTCCTTCTGATGGCCTCTAATCAAAACTGACTGAAACAAACCAAGCACATACAACATGAAACATATGGAAATGTCAGAACTAGATACAGGGATAAAGAGTCAGAGAATCGTTAGACAGGCAGAGGTTGGCAACAGATCAAAATTCAATATACAAGGAGCAGGCAGAAATGGATCATCAGGAAAACAAGCCGAGGTCAAAACCAGATATACAATGCATAAATGCTAAGCAGCAACGCAGGAAACAGGAACCAGGAATCAGGAACCTGGACAAGAACACACCGGACAATTGCCACCATGAAAACTTATATCAGGTCACTGAACCTCTGTGCTGCTGGCAGTTATATAGGGAGCAGGTCTGTGTGATTTGGACCATGTGAATCCAGACCAGAACAGCACAGCAGAACCCTGGAGCAGCTTAAGGCAGCATAGTCAACTACAGAAAGGGAAGACTTGAAAGGAATGCCTCTCGCCACCAGGGGGCATGGCTGAAAACAGGAAACGTGACAATAAATTGCAAAATCCCCATCTATGTGTCAGGACAAAATCAAATGGCACACAGTCACTTCTCTCAAATATCTAGGTATGTGGTGAGACCCAAATCTATCCTTTAACCCCCACATCGAAAAACTCTCATCTAAACTTTACCCCAAACTAGGTGCCCTGTACAGAAACAAATCCTGCCTAAGCCCCGCGGTAAGAAAGGAGATTGTACAACAAATGCTTATGCCGGCTATTGAATACAGAGATGTAATGTATGCAGCCACCCCGCAAACGCATCTCCAGAAACTTACTACATTGTATAACTCATTCTGCCGCTTTGTGCTACAATGTAACTACATGACCCACCATTGTGACATGTTAAAAGAGCTAAACTGACCGTCGCTGAAATCTAGACACACCCTTCACCTTTCCAACCTGGTGTTTAAGAGCTTTTTTGGGAAGCAACCACCCTACCTGAATAGGCTGCTTCCCCTAGCAGTTCCCTCATCCTATAACCTCCGATCCAGGACCTGCACCTTACTTGCAAAATAAAAACTTGTGTTTTTTATTAATGCAGCAATATTGTTCCCATTTCAATTATAATGTGAACAATGATGCTGCACTAATGATTTTTTTCTATGGGGTGGATTTGCTAAAAGGCTCGCATGATAAAAATTTGAAAAAAACCCACTTTACACACTGTAGACAATTGAAAATTCTAATTTTATTGCATTTTTTGTTATAATATTCAAGCAGGGCATGACGTATACATATAATAATGATATATTATGAATCAGTGGAGTCTGCTGAAAAGAACGATATATAATACGTCTGGGTCATATAATAAAACGTGGCTTCAAATCGCGTTTAAACATGATGAGCAAAAGCGGTAAAAATGAGCTCAGCACACAGACATGAAATGGCTCAGCAGCGAAGAGATTAACATACCTCAATAAAGAATACAACTGTAAACATGTAACATAGTGAGTATATTTCCTACATATTTATTTTCTGTGTTAATCTGTATATTTGTGTTTTGTTTTTAATATCTTGCATTGTATTACTTTGTATTTCTGTGATGACTATAAAATTTCAATGTTCTTGAACCCAGGACGTACTTGAAAATGAGAGAAATCTCAATGTATCCTTCCTGGTAAAATACTTTGCAAATAAATAAATAATTATTGCCGGGCGAAACTTTTGTATTTTGTGCCTTAATGTATTTTTTAAATATAGCTAAATACAATGTTAACGTTTTTGGATGTCAACGTTTTTGAATGTCATTTAATATATATATATATATATATTATAATATAAATGTTCTAGGAATGGTTCCCATGCCAGCGTTTTTTAAAGTCACGTATTCTCTTTCTATGTACTGTACATAATGTACAGCCCTGCTAAGCTTACTACTCTTGTAGTATCTTTATTTAACCACTAGGTGGAGGTATTCTACTGTCATCAAACAAATGCCATTGACGACTTCCCAGAACAGATGAGATGACATTTTGTCATTTTTCAGACATTCTAGAATGCAATTTAAAAGGATCCCCGTGAATTTTAATTTTAGACTGTATGAGAAATGTCAGGTTCATGTTTTAAAGCGCAGTAAAGGAAAAAGATAGTTTGAATGTTATCCTAAATTTCTATTCTGTCTGTGAAAGGGTAAAGCCAGTTTATTTAGTTTGCTCAGACTTCGGAAATTATAATCTGCCTCTTCGTATTACAGCACGCAAATTATCATTATTATTATTATGATTATAATTAGGGATGCACCGATACCACTTTTTTAAGACCGAGTACGAGTACCGATACTTTTTTCAAGTACTCACCGATACCGAGTATGAGTACCAATACCTTTATTTTATGTCTTGTGACCGCTTTCCAATAAGAACAGACCTCATATAAAAATGCCCCAGCTCACATGAATATATCCCCCCAGCTCTCATGGATTATGCCCACCGCTCATGGATATGCCCCCCAGCTCATGGATATGCCCCCCAGATCATGGATTTGCCCCAGCTCATGGATTTGCCCCCCAGCTCATACATTTGCCCCCAGCTCATGGATTTGCCCCCAGCTCGTGGATATGCCCCATCTCGTGGATATGCCCCCCAGTTTGTGGATATGCCCCCCAGCTCATCGATATGCCCCCCAGCTCATCTGGCACCTGGAGCTCTCCGCATTCATACTTACCTTCCTGAGCGACGCCGGTAAAGTCTTTGCGCGTGTGCTCGTTGGAAGGCCCCCAGCCACGATCACGTGGGACGTGATTGCGGCTGGGTCCCTTCCAACGAGCGCACGTGTGGAAACTTTACCGCATCACTCAGGAAGGTAAGTATGAACGCGGAGAGCTCCAGGTGCCTGTCCGAATGCCGATGGCGGCTGTCCGAATGCTCTATCTGCATTTGGATGATCCAGAAGAGGATTGGGAGAATGTCATATGGTCAGATGAAACCAAAGTAGAACTTTTTGGAAAAAACTCAACTCGTCGTGTTTGGAGGAGAGAGAATGCTGAGTTGCATCCAAAGAATACCATACCTACTGTGAAGCATGGTGGCGGAAACATCATGCTTTGGGGCTGTTTTTCTGCAAAGGGACCAGGACGACTGATCCGTGTAAAGGGAAGAATGAATGGGGCCAGGTATCGTGAGATTTTCAGTGAAAACCTCCTTCCATCAGCAAGGGCATTGAAGATGAAACATGGCTGGGTCTTTCAGCAGGACAATGATCCCAAACACAGCGCCCAGGCAACGAAGGAGTGGCTTCGTAAGAAGCATATCAAGGTCCTGGAGTGGCCTAGCCAGTCTCCAGATCTCAACCCCATAGAAAACCTTTGGAGGGAGTTGAAGGTCCGTGTTGCCCAGCGACAGCCCCAAAACATCACTGCTCTAGAGGGGATCTGCATGGAGGAAAGGGCAAAAATACCAGCAACAGTGTGTGAAAACCTTGTGAAGACTTACAGAAAACGTTTGACCTCTGTCATTGCCAACAAAGGATATATAACAAAGTATTGAGATGGACTTTTGATATTGACCAAATACTTATTTTCCACCATAATTTGCAAATAAATTCTTTAAAAATCAGACAATGTGATTT
The DNA here is from genome assembly GCA_009667805.1 of Leptobrachium leishanense. NCBI lineage: Eukaryota > Metazoa > Chordata > Amphibia > Anura > Megophryidae > Leptobrachium > Leptobrachium leishanense. The sequence continues at coordinate 120,673,245 of CM019071.1, forward strand.
TCTGGATTTTTTTTTTCTCATTTTGTCTCATAGTTGAAGTGTACCTATGATGACAATTCCAGGCCTCTCTCATCTTTTTAAGTGGGAGAACCTGCACAATTGGTGGCTGACTAAATACTTTTTTGCCCCACTGTAACATATAACGTAATTATACTAGGGTGGATCCCGGTTTGTTTGGTTCTATTCCCTTTAGAAGATCCATCCAAAGGAAACTTAAGGGTTGATGGGTACCCGAGAATGGGAAGATAAACGCCCATAAGCCGGATCAAACTAGAGCCAGTATGGGCTCTATCTATGTGAGTGTGGCATCATTATATAGATTGACATCCTAAGTGGATACTTACTGCGCAATTACTTTCAATGGTTTATGTTTCCATATATGCAAAGCGATCTCTGAGAGGACTGAACCTTAACAAATAGAGTGTATGTATTTATGGTTTGTATAGAGTGCGCTGTACCAACTCCTTTCTTGTGTGGATCTTGTTTCTGTTATTGGTTTTGGGGGAACCACCAATATTGGTATATAGCGACTGTTTGTAATTGTCACGGGGGAACTGTTTGGTGAGTGCGCTCCACTTCAATCCTTTTTTGAACCTGAAGGATGCATGACTTTTTTCAGCCTATGTAACTGTGTAACTAAGGACTCTACTCATGTGAGCTTACAATCTAAGAGGAGATGGTTGACACACAGAGGTGAGGGTAAATTTCAGAGTATGAGAAGTAGTGGGGTGTATGGGGGCTGTGCAGGAGACAGATCAAGAAAGGTGCAATGGTGGGGATTGTGGAGGGAGCTTATAGGTTTCTGGAAAGCAGGAGTCAGCAATCTTGGTCACTCAGATGTTTTAGATCACATTTTCCCAAGAGACTCATTCAATCTAATGGGTAGTTGAGCATAATGATGTCATTTTCAAACATCTGAGAAGCTAAGCTGGTTGACCCCTGCTCTAAAGTAATACGGTTTTAGAGAGACCTTGCTGGGCCGGAGGCATAGGAAGAGTCGAATCTTGTGCAGGAGGAAGTTCCATAGATAGAGGTCAGCTTGGTAAAAGTCCTGAAAGTGAGAGTTAGGAAAGGAGAAGTGCAGAGACTCCCTTTTCAGAAACTGGAGAAAAGAAAGTCATGGTAGGGCAGGCAGGGAAGGTGAATTGCTGAAGGAAGAGGCTACTCACAAAAGGTGTAGACTGGAGGGCACTGCTCAGATAACCTTACAGTCTGTCGGTATCTGTTAGTGGCTCCTATTTATTATGAGTCGAGCAGCTGATATTGCAGGTCATACTTAGTAGAGTCAATAATAAAGAGTGACGAATGGATAATGCCTCGTGATGGCCCATCTCATGTTCACAGATTCCTATGCATGCACACACACTCAAAGATTCTCAGGCATGCACACACTCACAGATCCCCATGCATTCACAAACACTCTCAGATTCATATATATGTACACACTCACAGATTCCCATGCATGCACACACTCAAAGACTCTCAGGCATGCACACACTCAAAGATTCTCAGGCATGCACACACTCACAGATTCCCGTGCATGCACACACTCAGATTCCTGTGCATGCACACACACTCTCAGATTCCCATATATGTACACACTCACAGACAGATTCCCATGCATACACACACACTCAGATTCCCATATATGTACACACTCACAGATTCCCATGCATGCACACACTCAAAGACTCTCAGACATGCACACACTCAAAGACTCTCAGGCATGCACACAATCACAGATTCCTGTGCATGCACACACTCAGATTCCCGTGCATGCACACACACTCTCAGATTCCCATATATGTACACACTGACAGACAGATTCCCATGCATACACACACACTCAGATTCCCATACTGTATATGTACACACTCACAGATTCCCATGCATGCACACACTCAAAGACTCTCAGGCATGCACACACTCACAGATTCCCATGCATGCACACACTCAGATTCCCGTGCATGCACACACACTCTCAGATTCCCATATATGTACACACTCACAGATTCCCATGCATACACACACTCAGATTCCCATATATGTACACACTCACAGATTCCCATGCATGCACACACTCACAGATTCTAATGCATGCACACACTCTCAGATTCCCATATGTGTACACACTCACAGATTCCCATGCATGCACACACTCACAGATTCCCATGCATGCACACACTCAAAGATTCCCAGTCATGCACACACTCACAGACTGACATGCATGCACACACTCACAGATTCCCATGCATGCACACACTCACAGATTTCCATGCATGCACACACTCTCAGATTTCCATGCATGCACACACTCTCAGATTTCCATATATGTACACACTCACAGATTCCCAGGCATGCACACAGTCACAGACTGATATGCATGCACTCACATTCAGATTCCCATGCATGCACGCACTTAAAGATTTCCATGCATGCGCACAAGTTCACAGATTCCCACGCATGTACACACTCACAGATTCCCATGGAGATCAGAGAGAGCCCTTCACAAAATCATATCTACACAATATGGTACGGCTGGTAGAAGGACGCAAGGAACCATTTGTTCACAGTTTCCTTCTGGTAGTGAGGAGAGGAGGCGTCAGATCACTCAGTCCTCTGCAATGTAGGAGGTGAAAACATTATTTTTTTAATCTAATTTCTATTTAGCATTCACTGATTTACGTCTCAGCTGCAATAGATCAAGAGCTGTTCTGATTAGCGAGTGCGACAGTTTCAAAGCCAGAGAGCGACAGCTTCAAAGCCAGAGCAAGAGCGAGGCAGAGAAAGAGAACAAGGGACGATGAAACAGCTTTCTTTATTATCAGCTGGGTCATTTATGAGGCTGTCCATTCCAGATTTTATTTATTCTGTAAAATTAGGATTATTTTTGGTGCTGCCGAAACATTAATCCTTTTGGTAACTTCATAGAACAGAATTTATTCTACCTTAACATTGACATCTGTCCTGGAATGATCCCCGGCCCATCCCTTGCTGGATCAAGTTCTTTAAATGTATTAACTTCTGTCTTCTGTAAAATGCAACAAGTTATCTTCAGCAAACCTTGGGTTTTATCACTTTAATAGTAGGTTTGATTCGACATTGAAACTCTCCTATAATAAGGTTTGCTCCATATCTAATCTCCTCTAATGACCACCTTTGGCCAAGACCTTGTTCTCTGAAGGGAAAACAAATGTTTCCTTTATTAAACTCGCCCTTTGTTTCTCCTCTGTGTCAGTATTGTGTCATTGGATGTTGCAGTTTCATATTGTTCTCTCAAACTCTAATTTACTTACACATATTTATATCAAGTAAAATATTAAAGGGACATTTTAGTGTTTTTTTCTTTAATATTTACCTAAATCAGTTCCACATTTAACCCCTTAAGGACGGGAGTAACTTTACAACTTCGGCGCTGTTTTGAAGTAGAAGTTTGCTGAGCTCATTATGACCATTTTTAAACACGGTTTTAAGTCACGTATTATTATACCACCCAGACAAATTATATATCGTTCTTTCCGGCAGACTCGGAAGATTATTAATATATCATTATTATATGTGTAGGTCATGCCCTGCCAAAATGCTATAACAAAAAATGTAAATAAATAAATAAATAAATGTGAATTTTCAATAAAATTTCAATCATCCACAGTGTGAAAAGTGTTGTTTTTTTTTTTTTATTTTATTATCCGAGGCTTTGCGGTCATATGCTATGGGGTAGACTTGTTAAAAAAATTAGAACGGGGAACCCATTTTTTTGGGGGGCGAAAATGCATGATTTTAGCTAAACCTCCCAAAAAAAATCATTAGTGAAGCATCATTGTTCACATTATAATTGAAATGTGAACAATAGTGCTGCATTAAAAAAAACAAAAGAACAAGTTTTTATTTTTTAATTAATTATTTTTATTTTTATTTTTTACATTTTTTACACTTTTACTTTACTTTTAACATGGTCATGTTTGATATCATTGGAAAGGCCATGCTCTGGCTGCCACTGATCATGCCCCTAGCTGCCACTGATTTCCTTAGGAAATCCCTTTGCAGCTAGAGGTTCCCCGGTTAACTGACATCATCGCGCATGGCTGCGACCTGGCAACTAAGGGGTTAACCCCTACATCGCTAGAAAGGTTAGGCTGTGACCCTTCCAGCGATGCTGGCCACAGCCTCCTAGTCCCCGGCGATGGGGAGATAGAGGGATCCAAATGATCCCCCCTCCCTTTCAGGCGCTTCCCCTGCTCCAGGGGGGGGGGCGCCTGAAACTGATGTCATCGCGTCCCCGGCACGATGACGTCAGTGCGCCGGGAGGAGTGATAGATGCCGATCTGACTCTGCGGGAGTCAGAGCAGCGTGGGAGCGACCGGAGGAGGTGAGTATGGCCGGAGGGGGGCTGCAAACGCCATGGAGGTACCATTACGTCCTGCGGCGTTAAAGCCCGCCTAATGCAGGACGTAATGGTAAGTCCTGCGGCGTTAAGGGGTTAAAGGGATTAGTCAGAGAGCACCGAAATTTTACCGAAATGTTGGTGCTCTCTTGTTCAGCGCACGTCTGCGACTTCAGTTTGCTGTCCCTTCGGTGAATTCAGCATTCGGCCGTCGACTGTCGAACAGACCATTAAACGCTTGCTGCGGCGAAACGCGTTCTGGACACCGGTCTAGTTTTTTTAATTTGATTTTATAAATTCTTTTAATAAATTCTCTTTTCAAGAGGAAGTCCCTGCATGAATGGTGGTTTTTTTTTGGATTTGACCAGTAATAAATCCATATGCGCTTCACCCCGAGCTTGGATAAGCTCCAACAAAAGTGAGTTGAAAATCGCTACATGACCAATTTTATATTGCGTAATATTGGATCTGCACAAGGAGATCTCCTGTTTTTTACTTTCCTTACATATATTGTTGCGGGGAGAGATCCATGTTAATAAGGTATGGGTTACCTGAGAAGATTCCTGAAAACCCACCCAGATGCGTTGGTCCACTCAGAGCCAGTGATAGGGCTCTAATTTTGTGAGTGGATCTATGTAATTAGACTCTATACACTGAATTTGACATACTACACCAACATACGTGTATGCTATATTTTGTCTTGCTTCTTATATGTATCCATACGGATAAGGTTACTATGGGAGCCATCTGAACCCCGAAGCGTATCCGTTCACGCTGACCAGATATGTATACATTTTTGGAATTCTTTTGGTTTGGGGGAAACCACTAACCATCTGGCCTAGCCTGGGGATTCTGGTGCATATTGTGGGCGCTTACCCTTTTTCTTTTATGAAATCCTGAAAAATGCCCAAAAAATCCTAAAAAAAATCAATAAATAAAGAGACTTACTGTAGAATAAAATAATAAACGTTTTTTTTTTAGAAAGGATTTTACCAGGAAGGATACATTGAGATTTCCCTCGTTTTCAAGTATGTCCTGGGTGGCGAGTATGTACCGTTAGGTGTCTTGCCCAAGGACACTCACTGGAGAGGTTGCTCACTGGAATAGGACCCATGACTCCACAGGCTCTCTCCATGCAGAGCGATGACATTACCTCTACTCCACCCATTAAATTGGAATATTTTTAACATTGAAGCCTATGGGATTCGCTTGAATAAACCTGTCGAATGAAACCACCGAACAGCAGGGAACTTCAACAACTTTTCTTTGCTGTTTGCTGTCTCTGAACAGATTAACCATTGCTTCTCTATGGGGGATTTCACTGCCGTCAAACAGCACCGTACGTGCAGGCAATTCGCCAAAATTTGGCGAACTGCCTGCTCTCTGAATAGCCGAATGGCCCGGAAATGTCACCGTACGCTGGTTACAGTCCGGACCTCTCTGAATAACCCCTTTAGTTGTATATGATGACTTGCCTGACAGAAATTTCCATCTATTTTACAGCCATGTGTGAATACCCTGTACTTATGCAGAAATAAAGTGAGTGTAACCCTTTGAATGGGTGATGGTTGGAGGCCTCATCTTCGCTTGTTAATGCGCTGCCTGTGACCCCGTCACTCACGGTGTTAAATCAATGCACCCTGTTGTGCTAATATACTAATAAAGTGTTGTGAGTGATATTGAAATGATGCCTTTGTTGTTCTGACAATTTCAGCATTTGGCTGGATGGCTTTTACAACCCAGGCTCGTTGGGAGCTGCTTTTGTATTTCAAACCCTAGTTATGGGTATACGCCTCCTTCGCTGCCCACGGTATACAGAAGATAAAAGCTGAGCATTTGCGCTAATGCAAATAATGATGATGATCATGATGAAAAAAAAGAACTCAAGCCTCTCTCGATAACAAGCATGACTTTGTCCCAGTTCTTCGAGAGCTTTGGCCTACATATAAATATATATATTTGATTCGCAATTCCGGTCCTGCATGTGTGGTGCAGTTGCCGTGGTGACCGGTAGGAAGTTGTGCTGGACCGTTCCATTTTCGTAACCTCGACTAAGGCTAAGGTCAGACGAACGCAGTTTTAACGTGCGTTTAGCCGCACGAAATCACGGCCGTACTAGCAGCAAATGACGTCCAATGCCGGGGAACATACGACGAACGGCCGCACGAAAGTTCGTCCGTGCAACGCAAGTGGCAAACGAATGCATTTTTTCGAGAACGTCAAACCGCTACTACTGAAGTACAGAGTGCGCTGCGGCCGCTTCGTGGCGTGTTTGCGTGATTGGGAGACGTCAGACGCTGCACACGTTCGGCCAACATAACATCCAGACGCAAAAAGTGTTTTATTGATGATCCGTACAAAATCACGGACAAAAATGCGCATCGTGTGACCGCTATCGCGTATTCCGTGAAAAATACGTCCATTCGTTCGACCGCACTTTTTCACGGACGACGCGAAAAATGCGTTCGTCTGACCCTAGCCTAAGGCTTGTTTTTGTTAAATATATTCGATATGTCTCACGACGTGAGGACTTTAAGGTTCATATTCATGATAGGCGACGGTCACAGGCGGATAAACATGTGGAGGACACAGAGAGCGGAGGGGGGAGAGTAACTGGACCCGCCAGCAGCAACTCAATCTGATTTAGGAAGATGATAATCTGGAGCATTTAACGGCCTTATCCGGAGCTCCATTTTCTCCAGGGCTTTCCTTTTGGTTAGCGGCTGGTGAGATCACTAGCAATCACCCAGGACAGGCTCGTCTGAAAGATTCATTAAGAGCCAGTTGCTTGTTCTCCCCAAACACCCACTCATCCCCTCCTCAATAATCCCCCTGCGGGCTCAGTCGCTGCTGCTCCCGCTGTAATGGGATGCGCTCTTGCTGGGAGCACTTAAGCAACTTTTAACAATATCCTAACCACGAGGAAAGCATTATTTGGAGCCAGATGCAGACCACATAAAGGGCGCTTTAGCAGTTTCATCGCTCTGGGGTCTTGATTCATGAATTTTTCTTGGTTTCTGTAAACATGCTCCCTCCCCCCCTCCAACGGGCAATGCCCTTACATGTGTACACTGGTATAGTATACATCTCAAACTCCGGCCCTCCAGATGTTGATGGCCTACAATTCCCAGAATTCTTTAACCCTTTGATGCCACGGGACGTGCTATGCTGTCCTTGCGGCAGGGGGCTTTGAAGCCGTAGGGCATACATGTACGCCCCGCTGACTTCAATGGGCAACTTAGGCTCCTCCCCGCAACCAGGGTGCGAGCCGCGCGCTGTTGGCCTGTCCCCCTGCAGCCAATGACGCATGTCACGCGTCGGCCGCAGGGCGGCTGAAATCTGTGGCACCTGTCGAAGAGGCGTACCTGTAACCCCCACCCAACGGGCAACGCCTGCCCATCCTTAAGGGGTTAAAAGCAAAAGATGGCCAGAGAACCACTGCACTTGTAGTGCACAAACATCTGGGGGCCTGAATTTGAGACGCCTGCGACAGAGGGTGAAGATGAAGACTATCGGGTCTATTCAAAGAAAGGTGAAACTCAGTAGAATGACTGGGGAAGTAAAAATTCTAGGTCAAAATAGTCAAACCAGAAAAATTCTCCCATTTATCTCACTTTCCAAATTGGCTATTTGGTCTAGATTGTTCTCTTCTCCTGCCAATTCTCGTGATTTTAACCTTTCTCTGAATAACCCTGAATCATTCAGGGGGCTCTATGCCGCAAGGAAAACTTAAAATGGAAGATGTCCCCCGAGGAAGAGTACGGTGAAGCTCGAATGAGGGTATCACATGTCTTTAGGCCTATAGTTTTTGAACCTCCAGAAATATTGCTGAAATGTAGGATTCTGAGCCCTATATGGTGCCCTTTATATTACACAATTTGAAATGGGGTCTGTATTATTATTATTATATCATACAGGCAGAAAAGACCTTTATGTTAGATACAGTGACTGTGTCAAAAATAAAAAAATAAATAAAAAGGAAAATGGTGAGATCTCCTGCTTATGGGGATGTGTAGTGATCATACTGAGATTATTAGCAACGCAGCTTCCAATATATTCCAATAGAATATAAAATAATATCTGTATGTGAGATAATGCCTGTATATGAAAATTACAGTAACACCTTGTATCTGTACTGTACAGGGATTTCTACTAATTGTAACCCCCTAAATCTCATCCCTGTACAGCAGTAATGCCCTCTCCCTGGCAACTGTAATGCCATAGTAATGTCTTTGAACTTTTTGTTACATTGAAGTTTAGGACTGCTATTTGCATCTGGTTTTCTGTCTTTCCAGGGTGCTTGGAGAGACATGAAACAAAGAATTTTGTTTCTCCACAGGGGACACACTAATTTTGCTTTAAAAATATGTGAAAATGGTATTTTGATATGCTAATGGAAGCTTTTCAATGCATTGCCATGCAAAATCGAGATAACTCGACTTTGGGTGTGAAGAGGTTAAGGACTTCTTCTAAAAGCACATTTCTTCTATTTTTTTTATTATAAAAGCTGTACTTAACTCTGTTTTTGTTCGGAGCACAAGACAGATAAAAAGAATAAAAAGCAAATATCTCTTTGTCTGATGTGAGTTCACCTTTACCTTTAATTATGACTCATGGACGCCTCCGCAAAGCATTTTTCCAAGGATTACTAAGTGTTAATCTCAATTCCTGTATGCAGAACTGGTTTTTTTTTTTTTTTTAAACCCTGGAACCTGGTTCCCGGATATAGTCCAGGGTGGATGTTTTAGTGTAAATGAGTGAAGCTCACTTCCTCATTCGGGGGCAGGAAGCGAAAACTTCCCTGTGGCAACACACACACACGATGGGAAGGATGGAGACAGAAGTTACCGCCGGATGGCTTGCAGGGCTGTTGCCGTGGAAACCTTGTACAGCTTGAAGGCAAAATAATAAAAACATGTTACAAGGTGTTAGAAGAAAAAAAAAAGAGGCTTACCGTGGAAATTGTAAAATTACTACTCGGGTGCATAGTCAAAATGGGATAGAACTGTCAGAGCGTCTGCGACGAGTGAAATAAGTGTCCTCAGGAGGGAAACGTTTGACACCTTTTACAGCAATTTTTGCAAAACACACAGAAATTTGTTCAGTTTAAACACAAAATAATCAATTTAAAGAGTACCTGTCACCTTATAGGGCACCGATGGTGAACTTTGACACCACAGATATTTTTGAACTTCATGATCCATGATGCATTGCCAGACTTAAATCTGTCAGAGCATTATGGGACATGTAGGCATGTACTGGCCATAGGGTCTACAGGCAGCTGATGGCTCAGTGGGCCAGTGTGAATGCTGGTTCACCGCGTGGATCGCACTGCCCCTTAATGGGTGAGGTGAGAACAGACGCAGTCTCATATTGCAGCCTCCGTGCTGGTGAGACCCTCTGCGCATCCGCCTAACCTTAAGACTAGGGATGAGCTGTTCGGTTCGATCAGTTCGGAGTTCGAACCGAACTATGGTCGTTCGAAATTTTGCGAACTTCGAACTTTTTGGGTGTGTTCGGTTCGAGTTCGCAAAAAAAAAGAAATTTTGAAAAAAGTATAGAAAATGCTTAAAAAAATACTAAAAAATCTAGAAATAAAGAGACTCTTTACTGCAGAATATTCTAAGCAACGGTTTATTAGATATTGAATTAAAAACTAATGTGTACGTGCAAAGATTATCAACTCTAAGGCTAGGGTCAGACTAAAGCATTTTTCCCCGCGAACATGAAAAAGTGCGTCCGAACGCATTGACGTATTTTTTGACGGAATGCGCAAAAACGGTCAGATGACGCGCATTTTCGGGCGTGATTTTGTACGGATCGTCAATAATACTCTTTTTGCGTCTGGACGTTATGTAGGCTGGACATTAGCAGTGTCTGACATCTCCTAATCACGCAAACACGCCACTATGCCGCAGCTGCGCACTCAGTACGTCAGTACTAGCGGTTCAGCGTTCTCAAAAAAATGCATTCAAATTCCACTTGCGTTGCACGGCCGGACATTTGTGCGACCGTACATCGTATATTGGCCGTCATTGCCCGTCATCTGCTGCTAGTGCGGCCGTAATTATGTGCGCCAGAACGCACGTTAAAAGTGCGCTGGTCTGACCCCAGCCTAAATGACCTGTGCTTTACAAATGGCATAACAGGTGTTTTTAGTCTGGTCTAATCAATTTGATACATTGTAGACTATACTGAGGGGGTGGGGTGGTGTCTGCTTCTGATTGAGATTTGAGAAGTGTTAATTTCCCTCCTAAAACTTCTAATATGATGTATTTCACCGCTGTGTGCTCAGCTCATTTTTCCCGCTTTCGCTCATCATGTTTAAACGCGATTTTGAAGCCACATTTTGTTAAATGACCGACATGTTAGATATCGTTATTTACGGCAGACTCTGCAGATTCATAATATATCATTTTTATATGTATACGTCCTGTCCTGGCTGTATATTATGAAAAAAATGCAATAAAAATAGAATTTTTAATCATCAGCAGTGTGTAAAGTGTTGGTTTTTTTTCACATTTTTGCACATGAGCGTTTGCGGTTATCATTTCTATGGGGTGCGTTTGTACAAAAATTAGAAATGGGGACTTGTTACATTTTGTGGGGGGAATTACGTGATTTATAGCAAACACACCCCATAGAAAAAAATCATTAGTGCCTCACCGTTCACATTATAATTGCAATGTGAACAATATTGCTGCATTAATAAAAATAACACAAAAAAAATACATGTTTTTCTTTTCTTTTTTTTACTTTATACCTGGTCATGTTGGGTATCATTCGAAAGGCCATGCTCAGGCCTTTCGATTGACACCCTCCATGACCCACTAGATGCCTGGAGATATCGGGGTTCAAATGAACCCCCTATCTCCACCAGGGGATTGGCCTGGGCAATATGTATACGCATGATGTGAGCTGGTCTGGGCAATATATATATATATACGCATGATGAAAATTTGCAAAGGATGAGGCACGCAAAGTGAAATTTTGATGTGTCTGAAATTGAAACTTACGTGACAACTCTTTTTTTTCGTTAATTTATATTTGTTCAATACAGTTAATTTTAATTTGTTTAATAGAGTTAATTTAAAATGGTTTAATACAGTTTATTTATATTTATTTTACCTTTACTATTGGTGCTTTTCAAACTTTATTCTTAAGTAAAAAGAAATTTAGCAGTTTCATGTTGTGTGGTTTTTTTTTTTGAGGGGGGGTGCAAGTAGCTGGTCTTGCCTAGGGCGCAAAATAGTCTAGCACCAGCCCTGACCGCATGGTCCACCCCTGCACTCTTCCACAATACCACAGAGGGGTTACTGTATGATGGCACTTGCTGGCCTGGCACCAAAGGCACAATATTTGGCTGCACTGCCACTGACGCCTGTATCAGATTCATATCCTCAGAGGGGTGAGACTGTGTGACGGCACTGTTGCCGACGCTAAAGGCCCAATTTTAGGCTAGGGTCAAACAAACGCATTTTTCGCAGCGAACGTCAAAAAGTGCGTCCGAACGCATTGAGGTGTTTATTCACGGAAAGCGCTTAAACGGTCATACGATGCGCATTTTTGTGCGTGATTTTTTTACGGATCCAAACCAGGAAACTTTGGGTGTCTGGACGTTATGTTGGCCGGACATGAGCAGCGTCTGACGTCTCCTAATCACGCACACACGCCGCTATGCGGACGCAGCGCACTCTGTACGTCAGTACTAGCGGTTCAGCGTTCTCGAAAAAATGCGTTAATTTTCCACTTGCGTTGCGAGGCCGGACTTTCGTGCGGCCGTACTTCGTATATTGTCCGTCATTGCGTGTCATTTGCTGCTAGTGCGGCCAAGATTAAGTGCTCCTAAACGCACGTTAAAAGTGCGCTAGTCTGACCCCAGCCTTAAAGCATCTATAGTTACTTTCATCCAAAGCCTGCATAAGTTTCACAATAATTTAGCCAAAAAAATCGCTAAACTTTTCTGCGTGTCTGAAAATGTCTCCTCTTTTCATACAGACTGCCGCCCCAAGCAGTTGTTTATGGATAGATTAAAGGAAAAGCATTTACCGTCATTTGAAACGTAATTTTTTAGTTTTTAAGTGTTTCTATACATCCTATAAATCCGCCACTTCACGGGCAGGTTATGGGGACCTCCTAGGCACGATATTTGAAGGAATTCTTTGTTTTTATTTTTAACCCTTATTTCATGGAAAACTCACTGTCCCTTTAAAAACGTTTTTTTTAAAACTTTTTGTCCTTGTTTCCTGTCCCCCAGGGCACTACCCGGACCCCCATACACCATTTATGGCAAATATCTAGCATATATGCCCTCTTGGAGGGCACTCTAAAAACCGAATTTTCAGCCCCATTGACTTGCATTGAGTTCGAGTTCGGGTTCGAACATTTGGAAAGTTCGGGTTCGGATCCGAACCGAACTCGTAGGGTGTTCGGCTCATCCCTACTTAAGACATGGTGCACACTCGACCTCAGTGCCACTGCAGTGCTTTACCCAATCGCTCCGCAGCAACTCCAGTATCTGTAGTGCGATTGGTTGAGTGATCCAGTTGGTTTATATACTATTTTTGTGCATATTTGCATAATTAAATTGGGCCGGTCTGGATGACGTCCAGGGCTGATTTTCTGTCCCAGTCCAGTCCTGGGGACACGTAGTTTCATAAGATCTGGCGTGCCAAGATTCCCTGTCACTGCTATGGGTGGCTCCATTTTTGTGATGGCATGGGCACAGCAATCTGGGGTTAAATCAGAGTTGCCGATGTTTACCTGTCAGGTGAGATGAGAAGAACCTGCCTGTAGGAGACTGGAAATAGCCTTGCAGGGAACATGACTGTCAGTGAACTTAAAGGTAGCATTTTTTTATACTGTTTATGACAATCCATGGCTTTTATAAAGGACGTTACAGTTTCATTGTCTGAAGGATTTACCACCTGTAACATGGGCAATGCATTACTTCACTTATTAAGGTATCAGTGAGCAGGGCCGGCACTGCCGCTAGGCCAGCTAGGCGGGCGCCTAGAGCACAGTGCCCGCCTAGGGCGCAGCCGGGCTGACCAAAAATTGGCCGCGGGGCAGCTTGGGACAGCCGCGTGCTGCAGTTGGAGTGTTGCCACACAACACTGTGTGGCAAAATATTTTTGTTGCTCACAGGTATACGCTCTGTCACACGCAGACGCTCACACATGTATACATGCCCTTCCTTTTTACATTCCCTTTTGCCCCCATTCACCCGAACCTCAAATCAGCCATTTTTATGAGAGAGATAGAGAGACTTGTGTATCAATGGACCTTCCTGCCGGGATGGGCCAGTACAGAGGGCAGACACAGCAGCTGCTTTCTGTCCTCGGCCAGATAGAAGTGGAGGGGGGAGCTGGCCCACAGCTATACTTACCCAGGAGCCGGGGCCGGCATGGAGGGGAGTCACAGGCAGGCAGGCAGACGCTGCACCTGCCATCTCTGTACCCGGCCAGGTAGAAGGGGAGGAGGGGGCTGGCTCACATGATTCATATGTCTGGGTGGCAGGCGTTCTGAAAACCAGACACATGACTCGAAAACCGGACGGTACGGTTGAAACCCTTAAGGGTGGAAACCCTAACTAGACCCCCTCTTGCCGTTAAGATATCAGGTGGAGCTGATATACAGATGGGCACCAGCCAATATCTTGAGGGCTGGAAAAGCTATTCCGCTCTTGCCACAATCTTTGCTTGCAGCTCGGACATAGCGCATTCCTAATGTTAATTAATGTCTACAATACCTTGTACACCTTGTATAGGAAGCATTAATTTGTGCCTGAGACCAGGAGAATGAGCTATTCCATGGAAGCTTGTGCTTCACATCTGGATCCGGTATTTCTCAAATAAATACAGACTCCCAGGACCTTGTGTTAAGTGATTTTGCAAAAGGAAAATCACTTAACACTGTAAGGTAGCCACCTCATAAAATGCATTACTTACCTCTTATTCCACAGTGGAGAGGGTAGCGCATTCTGCTGCTTCCACTCACCACAAGTAGTAGTAGACTGGGTATAAATAGTTCTCATCGTCCCTCTGTGCTTCATCTGCGCTTCTGCGCAATCCCACAAGTGGAAGCTCATGCAAAGCTCACAGCTGGGGCACACCAGGATCTATGATGTGCCATGGAATCCAGGAGCCAATACCAGCAGCGGCGCTTCAAGATAGTTGGTGTGGAACGTTCAGTTGCCGTGACCAAAATAGCAGGCACTACATTAACCAGGAGAACTATAAATGCCTGAGGAATAACGGACATAGACAAACCATTCTAAAAAAGATGCTTATGTCGTTGGTAATGCTTTACTGAGCCGAGAGGACTTTCCATCACTTTAAGGTGCCACAGGACGAGCACTTTGCATTGGATGAGTTCACGGATCCACCTCCTGTGTTTGGTGCATTATACAATAATTGTGACTTACCATTTAATTTTATTTACTTTTCTTTTTGGATACTGCAACAAATCTGTATGTGAATTGTTCTTATAGAAGAAAACATTTGTTTTCACCCAGCCCTGGGCACCTCTCATTGAGCCTACAACTGACTCGACCATATGTGAGTGATTCTTGTACAGCAATTTTCTTCAAAATGTTATATAGTATTTATTACACTAGTTGTTGTATAATATTCTTTATAGGCCTTATGTATGATGATGTGCTTCTTCATATATTATGTAAGATAGAAAAATGGGTTTCATATTGGTTTTGTTTTCACGAATGCTTTTACTCATTTTTTTTATCCTATTTATGGTGGGGATATTTTGAGAGTCACATTTCCTTGTGGTGCCAATCCACTTTAATTTCGGTGCTTTCTCATTCGGCGAACTTCGGTGCTCTTTGGCGATTCCAGTTAGTGAATTCACCGCAGGGTCCCTGAAGTGTGCCGAACATGAAGCCACTGAAGACCGCTGCCGACCGCTGATCAGCCCACCAAACGCCGCCGAAGAGCGCCGAACTGACTGCCGAACACAGCCGAACTGCAGGGAAGAAACAGAACTCTGTGATTCTTTATACGGTGTTTTAACCAATAAAAATTTATGAAAATGTGTGTGAATAATAAGAGAGGTCCTATAAAAAACATAATAAAATGTTCTGTAACAGAATAATAAAAAAACACCCTTAAAAAAAAAATCGTGAATCAAAAATTTAATATTGAATCCTATGGGATTCGATTTAAAGCTGTCGAACTGAACCACCGAAAATCAGGAAATTTCACTGACACATTGGTGCAATTCGGCATTCTCCGAAAAGATTAATCATTACTTCTTTATGTGACAATTTTACTGCTGCCTAAAGTAGCCGAATTGTGGCGATCTGCGGCGAATCACACCGTATGTTGCTGTCAATTCACCAGTATTTGGCGAATTGACAGCTTTCTGAATAGATGAATTGCCACGAAATTGCGCCGTACAGTGAAAATCACTGTTCGGTGTGGCAAGTTCGCTGCTTATTGAATAAGGCTGGACGTCCACTGGATCCGTAGTCGTGTGACCGACTTGGTTGTCAGACTAGGAACGATATTAGTCACGCGATTTAGTCTGACGAGGGTCTTCCACTGCATCAGACTAGCGATCAGCGACTAAGGACGACTATGGAACCAAAATCCAGTTTATTCTGCTTTTGGAAACACTGCAGTCCTTGGTGTGCGAAAATGGATATGGATATGGTTTAAGCTGGATGCGCTAGTTCAGTATGTGAATTTTAATCCCTTTGCGCAGCTGAAAGAATACCTAAAATTCATTCACCCTGTACCCTATCCAAACATGGCTAGTCCCACCCATCTCCCATACACAAAATATACATTTAAATATCAAAAAATCGAAAATAATAGCTTTTTTAACTCCTACAACTTCTCAGCATCCATCTTCTTCCCTGATCGTCTGGCTATCTGAGTTGCTTGTGCGATATTTCCCAAAATTTTGGTCTGATCGCTAGTCTGCAGCAGACTTCAAAACTCGCTGGAAGTCGCAAGTCGCAAGTCCGATGCAATGGACGATGGTACATTTATAATACAAGGTTATTCAAAGAGCTTCAAATTGCTGGAGAAAGGTAACCGAACGCTGAAATTCACCTTTCCTGGCCATTCGGCTATCCAGAGAGCAGGCAATTCGCCAAATCCTGGTGAATTACCTGCACATACGGTGCCTGTTCGAGGGCAGTGAATCCCCATAGAGAGGCAATTCTTCGGCTATTCAGAGAACACAAACCAGCAGTGAAAAGTTGCCCAATTGCCCTGCCATTCGGTGGTTTAATTCGACAGGTTTATTCAGGCGAATCCCATAGGCTTCAATGTTAAAAATATTCCCGTTTTAATCCAATATCTAATAAACCGTTGATTATAATATTCTGCAGTAAAGAGTCTCTTTATTTTGAATTTTTTTTTTAGGACCTTTTAGGCATTTTTCGGGATTTTTTTGCAAACATTTTTTTCCCTTCTTTTTTTTAAATCGTTTTTTCTTTTTTTCTGTAACAGCCCTTTTTATTATCATTCCCTGGACCTCATATGTAAATTTCAGACATTTTCGCTCAGTAGTTTCTTTGCAAACAGCGTTTCACTTTTCAAAAATTCAAGCGTGCTGTTTTCTTTGTTTTTTCACTCCATTCGTCTGCGGTGTCGGCTTTTTCCGGCGGCTGCTCTGCACTGTGATCGGCTCCTGCTCGGCTTTCTCCGGCGTTTTTGGCGGGTTAATCCAGATATTTTTGCGGGTTTTGTTGTGCGTTCGCCCTCGTTTTGCGGTGAGTTTTCGGCGGCTTTTCCCTGCATTACGGCGGCTCTGTGGTGCTTGCTGAATACACCGCAGGGTCGCCGAAATGGGATCTCCAAATCGCACCGAATTGAAGAGAACGTGCGGTGACTTTTCGATTCGCTTTGAATAACCCTGATAGTGTTGTTGGATTGTTCTGACTACACGGATGACTTTGTGCGTATTGCACGAGTACGGCTCCAGTGGACGCCCAGCCTAACCCCTTTCGTTAGGTTCAGCAGCTTTAGCCAAGTTTTTAGTTTGCAGATAAATGAACTGAAACCAAGCAAAATGCAAATTTGTTACATCATCCATATCTACTATATCTACCATATGGATGATGCTGTCACATTGCATTTGCTTGGTTTTAGCAGGGTTTTCTCGTGGCGAGGGGTCAGTCTCTTGTGAATCGACACATGTATTTGTAATGTTCTGCACAGGATATATCACGGTAGAGATAAAGATTTGAATTATTATTATTTTATTTTTTTAAAGTGTCCTTTCTCTTATATCTCCTCCCGGGAGAGTGAACGCTGTTTGCATACGACAGGCACAATGAATTGGGTAACACCAATTTTAGACCAGGGCAGATGACTTGTTCGTGATCTGGCTAACCCGCCAGCTTTATGGTGGTCAGCGCTGCCGCCAGTCGCTTATCAGAGCAGCATGAGGAAGCCACGCTTCCTCTTCATGTGCAGGAAAGCCTGCCCCGGAAGAAGCCTGCAGGATGCTGGCGTGAGCTGAGGGGAAAGGAGTTGGTGGGAACGGAAGCCCATTGCCTGGCCGACTCCGCATACTTAGTGAGCTGTCTGATTTTTTTTTTTCTTAATTTTGTTTTTCGCCATAAATATAGACGTATGAGGTCACGAAGCAAAGCCGCTACTCCGCCAGCAGACTACACCTTCCTTCCTTAAAAAAAACAACAAGCCAGAGAGCTACAAAAAAATAACTTTTAGAAACACATTTAAATGTTTAAGGGCCACATTACAATCTCCACGCTAAAACAGGGGCGGTAGGGAGAAAAAACTGTGCCCCTACCGCCCCCGTTTTAGCGTGGAATTACAATGCAGGCGCTTAAAAAGCTACCTGAATTGTTACCGCACGCTACGCCGCGAGCATCGACTCAATGGAGTCCGTAGGACTCCATTGAGCCAGACGCCGACAGTCACATGATCTGCCGGATCTGCGACGGGTCCGGCCACGCACTGTTGCGTGCGCATGAATTACGCGTGCCGCAGCGACCATGCTGCGGACGTCTAGAAAGCCTCTCCGTCAAAGCACTAGGACGCGAGTTGACGGAGCTGCAAAGCGTGATCCTCCATAAGAGGATAGAGCGTTGCAGCGCTGAGCGCACTAACTGCGCTCAGCGGGGTGGCGAGATGGGTGTCGAGTAGAAGGAACGTCCACTCTCACGGACGTTCCTTCCGCTCTCCAATGACCAGGGCCGGATTTGCACCTCAGGAGCCTGTAGGCACAGAAATGGGGAGCGCCCCTACCCCCGAAACAAAAAAAAGAAACATGGCAAAATTACTATTTACATTTTTGCTTTGAGGCAAAAAACCTAAAAAAAAAAATACATTTTAAAAAAATGTAACTGTTTTTCTCCACTCTCAAATCAAAAGAAGAGGCAGAATCTGTTGCCTTAGTTGAATTAGTTACAGTTACGGCTAGAGTCAGACGAACGCATTTTTCACGTCTACCGTCAAAAAGTGGGCTGATGCGTCCGAACGCATTTTTTCACGGAATACGCGATAGCGGTCATACGATGCACAATTTCAGCCGTGATTCTTGACGGAGCTATTAAAAACAAACGGACGTGATGTTGGCCGGACATGTGCAGCGTCTGACGTCTCCTAATCACGCACACACGCCGCTAGCGGATGCAGCGCACTCTGCACGTCAGTACTAGCGGTTATACGTTCTCGAAAAAAATGCGTTTGTTTGCCGCTTGCGTTGCGCGGCCAAACTTTCGCGCGGCCGTACTTCGTATATTGGCCGTCATTGGCCATCATTTGCTGCTACTACGGCCGTAATAAAGTGTGGCTGCACGCGCGTTCGCACTGCGTTCGTCTGACCCCAGCCTAAAAGTTTTTATAAAGCGTCAACAAATTCCTTAGCGCTGTACAATGGGAGCAACAGAATAACAATTATACATATATGTTACACACACACTGATCAGAAAGAGGGAGGACCCTGCTCAAGAGTTTATAATCTAAGAGGAGAGGGGTGACACATTAGCTGAGGATGAATAGGGTATTGGAAGTAGCGCGGTGCATGAGGACTGAATGGGAAGATGGAGCAGGAAATGACAGTTCTCTATAGTAATGCGTTTTCAGAGACTTCTTGAAGGACTGGAGAGACGGGTGAGTCTGATGTTGCGGGGGAGAGAGTTCCATAGAGAGGGGGCAGCTCGGGAGAAGTCCTGAAGGCAAAAGTTGGGGGGTGCGGGTACGAGGAACTGATAGCATCAGATCATTGGCAGAGCAAAGTGGTTGGGACAGGATGTACCTGCTAATAAGGGAGGAGATGTAGGCAGGGGCGCGGTTATGGAGAGCTTTGTACGTGAGCACCAGTATAATGAATTGGATTCCAAAGGAAAAAGGGAGCTGTAGTATAGAGATTGACAGAGAGGTGAGGTGTATGAGTCTGGCACAGGCGTTCATTACAGACTGCAGTGGCAGAATCTGGGATCTCTTAAGGCCAGAGAGAAGGAGGATATAGTAGTCAAGGCAGGTGATAATAAGAGCTTGGATGAGCATTTTAGTAAAGTCTGAATTAAGAAAGGGATGGATACGTGCAAGATTTGGTTGGAGACTGAATGTGAGGAGTAAAGGACAGATTGGAGTGCAAGAGGACCCTGAGGCAATGGAGCTTGAGAGGTAGAAGTAATGGTGGCACCATTCACCTGAAGAGAAATTGGCGCAGGAATGGAGGTTTTAGAGGGAGGCAAGATGAGAAGTTCAGTTTATGAGAGGCTGAGCTTTAGGAAACGGGAAGTCATTCAGTCGAAGACAGCCGATAGGCCGGCAGTAACATGGTCCAAGGAACCCCCTATCTCCACCAGGGGATTTCCTTTGGAAATTACGCCATGCGCGATGATGTCCGGTGCAGAGGGGGTAACCAGAGGTGGAGCCGCCATCCGAGAAGGAGGCCCCCACTGGAGCTAGATCGAGATCCGTTGCCGAATGGTGCCGGATCGAGATCCGGCACTTAAGGGGTTAAAGAAAGGCATTTCTTTGAAGAGCACACTGCCCTTCAAAGCGTGCCTGTCTTTTTTTTGTAGACCCTCCTGATTGGGAGGGAGAGGGAATCCGGAAGAACCTTCCCTCCCTTCAGGCGATCTCCCGGCTTTGCCAGTGGGTCACCTGAAAATGACGTCATCGCATCTGACGTCCGGCGTGGGGGTCTATAAAAGCAGCGTCTGATTTTGAGGAAGTCAGAATGCCGCGGGACCCTGGGCCAGAGAGGTGAGTATCTCTTTGGCTCCCCGCCGAGTGGAAGACGTGTGGGGAACGTCCTCCGCATACAGCGGGAGGCAATGAGGACGTTCCCCACAAGTCTTCCGCAGTGAAAGGGTTAAAACCTTTTAATTCCTGGCGTGAAGTGTCAGCTATTGATTTTGTTTGTATTGCAGGAATTGGAGGAGCCCCTGGACTACGCACTGAGGTATCAACAACCCAGAAAGCTATAAAAAAGGATAACTACTGGAAATACAGTAAAATATTTAAGTCTTCAGACTAGACTGTCATCTAATACAGTTTTACACTAAGGCCGGGGTTAGATGAGTGTCTTTGTGAGCGGAAGGAACGAGCGTAAGAGTGGACGTCCTTCCACTCTGAAGCCCGTCTGGTCAACTCGCTGAGTGCAGTTAGTGCGCTCAGCGCTGCAAGGCTCGATCCCCTATGGAGGATCACGCTTTGCAGCCCCATCGAACGCACATCTAGCGTTTTGACGGGGAGGTTTTCTGCACAGCCGCTAGTAGCCCTATCAAAGCGTCACAACGCTGCGACAGACGCCGGGAGGCACATCAGTATGGGCGCACCTAGTGCCCTCATCTGACCCCGATCTAAGAGTGTGTTATAATTTTACGTTTGTGTGTGTCATGCCCCGCTCCGCGGCCTTCCCCCGGCCCACACCGCCATGCTGGGAGAGGTTCCCTACTCACCCGAGGTCCCTCGTGGCGCGTTGCTCCGAGTTCCGGGTCCGCAGGATGGAGAGGAAGAGCCAGGAGACGCCCCACGCCGCCGGCTGGATCCAAGCCCTGTAAAGGAATGCGCGCACGCGCGAGAACAGACCCTCCTATGTACTGTAAAATCAGGTACTCTGGCGCCCTCGGCTGGCCGATTAAGGGTACTGCGGGACACCTGCTCTGGAGATCCTCGAATGCCTCCCATTGACCTATCAAAGATCCAGGTACCTCAACTCCACCTACGAGAACCAGGTGAGAGATATTCTCATGATCCCATGAACCCTATTTAAATCCGCCTTCCTTCCCAGCACATTATCCAGGTTCTACTGTGCCTTCCGCCTCAGTTTTCCTAGAGTTCCTCGTATTCCTTGATCACGTATCTTCTGACCCTTCGACCCGGATTGTGCCAACGACTACGCCACCTTCTTCAACCCTTCGACCCGGATTGTGCCAACGACTACGCCACCTTCTTCAACCCGGATTGTGCCAACGACTACGCCATCTTCTTCAACCCTTCGACCCGGATTGTGCCACCGACTACGCTGCCTTCTTCAACCCTTCGACCCGGATTGTGCCACCGACTACGCTACCTTCTTCGACCCAGATTGTGCCACCGACTACGCTGCCTTCTTCAACCCTTTGACCCGAATTGTGCCAACGACTACGCACCTTCTTCAACCCTTCGACCCGGATTGTGCCACCTACTACGCCGCCTTCTACACTCTTCGACCCGGATTGTACCATCGACCACGCCACCATCCTCGTTATTATCCGTTGTTCTTCCTGGGACTTTGTTACGAATTCCACTCCAACCTTATTGACTGTATTATTTTCTGGACTTCAACTACTATTTATGGTTCACTAAAAGATTACTTTACTCTCCATCGCCTCCTGATTTCCTTATCCATAGCTTGCCATTGGGTTCCATACACACACTTCACAGGGGATCCAAACCCTGCATTACAGAAGAACCTGGATCATCATGGAACCCGCAAGCACCGCTCAGGTTCTTGCTATCCTCACCGAACAGATGGCCGCCCTAGCCAAGATGGTACAGAACCTACAGACCAGCCAAGAAACCTTACTCCACAGAGAGAGGAGTCGCGCCGAGGCCACGGCATTACCTCCTTCACCCTCTGGTTCCGTCATTCAACAGGCCGAACTCCTCGCTCCAGAACCCAGAGCCAATGCACCCGAACGGTTTTCCGGTGATCGCACAAAGTACCGCACCTTTATCACCGCCTGTGAACTTATGTTCTCTCTTTGTCCCCGTACTTATGGATCTGACTCCGTAAAAGTGCGCTCAGCCATTTCATTGATGTCCGGGGCTCCACAGGACTGGGCCTTCCAACTTCTGCGTGAAGGGAGTCCTCTTCTATCCTCCTGGAATTCCTTCGTCCAAGCCATGAACCCTATATATGATGACCCTCTGCGTTCATCAACCGCATTATCCACAATTCGGCATCTACGACAAGGACGACGACCAGTGGAGGACTACATCTCCGAGTTTCGAGCTGTGGCCGCAGATACAGGCTTGAACGACGTGGGTCTTAGAGATCATTTCCGTCATGGTCTCTCTGATCAACTAAAGGACGAACTGGCCCGAATAGGGGTTCCCACAACACTGGACGCCATGATCCTGCGATCCCTAACCCTGGACCAACGTTTCAGAGAGAGACGTCAAGAGAGAATGGCCACCGCTCCTTCCTTACCTGTCCGGCGGTCTGAAACTCCATCCACGACCTCTGTCAGATCCCCCAACTCCACTCCTTCACCTCCCGAACCCATGGAGATTGGCTTAGCACGAGGTCCCTTGTCCCCTGCTGAACGAAGCAGACGACGCGCGCAAAACCTCTGCCTGTACTGCGGTCAACCCGGTCACCTCTTGCGTGGCTGCCCTATACGACCACCACTTCCTTCTGACGGAGGTAAGAACCATCCCTCCGTAATATCACTTCAATGTGTATTTGGTTCCACCTCCGCTCATATGACCATTCCTGTCATCCTGCAGTGGGAAGATAGAAGTGTGAACGTGTCCGCCATCATAGACTCCGGAGCTAGTAACAACTTCTTCGATCTCACCCTCGCTACCTCCCTAGCGATCCCTACACGACTGAAGAAGACTCCCACACCGTTACAAATGGTCGACGGAAGCACACTACGTACCGGCCCCATCACCCATGAAACCACTCCTTTGTTGCTGCTCATCGGTACTAAACACCAGGAGCGCCTCCAATGGGACATTGTACCTTCTCCTTTGTTCCCTCTGGTTCTAGGTCTTCCTTGGCTTCGCACCCATAATCCTTCCATCGACTGGTCCTCCAACACCGTCTCTTTCCCTTCTCACCATTGCCAACACTTCTGTATGAACGGGTATACCACCGAAAAGATTGGGTTTTCTACCTACCCAGCTTCTGAACTACCGGTCAAATATTCTGACTTCCAAGATGTGTTTGAGAAGAAAGGGGCCGACACGCTACCTCCACACAGAGAATACGATTGCCCCATCGACCTTCTTCCAGGAGCACCCATACCCCATGGGCGCATTTATAACCTATCCGTTCCTGAATCCCAATCCTTGAAGGAGTATATTGAGGACGGGCTCCAAAAAGGATTCATACGTCACTCCACTTCGCCTGCCGGGGCCGGTATCTTCTTTGTTGGGAAACGAGATGGTGGGCTCCGACCATGCGTCGACTACAGAGCATTGAACGCAATCACGGTACGTAACCGTTATCCGCTACCACTGATTCCCGAGTTACTGGATAGAGTGAAGGATGCTTGTATCTTCACAAAGATTGATCTCCGCGGAGCTTATAATTTGGTGCGAATGAGACGAGGGGACGAGTGGAAGACCGCCTTCCGTTCTCGATACGGTCACTTTGAGTATCGCGTCATGCCGTTCGGCTTGTGCAATGCCCCAGCTGCCTTTCAACACTTTCTCAATGACATCTTTCGTGACATCCTGGATACCTTCCTGGTGATTTATTTGGATGATCTACTGATATTCTCCCGCTCTCTCCAAGAGCACGAACAGCACGTCCGACTCGTCCTGTCTCGCCTCCGTCAGCACAAATTATATGGTAAAATTGAAAAAAGCACCTTCGAAACCCCATCCATCGAATTTTTGGGATACATTCTGTCACCAGGGCATGTCGAGATGGATGAAGCCAAGGTCAAGGCCATCCTCGATTGGCCAACACCTAAAGACAAAAAGGCGGTCCAACAATTCATGGGGTTTGCCAACTTCTATCGACGTTTCATCCGATCCTTTTCACACCTCAGCGCACCTATTACATCGCTAACCAAAAAGGACGTGCGATTTCAATGGTCCGCAGAGGCTCAACAGGCCTTCGAGAGACTTAAGAAGAGCTTCACCCAAGCACCCGTCCTAAAACAGCCTGAGGCCCACCTCCCATACTATTTAGAGACAGACGCCTCCGACATTGCCCTGGGCGCAATCCTATCTCAGAGATCCGGGGACAAGAAACTCCTGCATCCGGTAGCCTTTTACTCCAGACGCCTCAATCCTGCCGAACGAAACTATAACATAGGTGAGAAAGAACTGCTTGCGATAAAAAACGCTCTCGAGGAGTGGAGACACCTTCTCGAAGGAGCGACACACCCTGTAACCGTGTTTACTGACCATCGCAACCTTGAATATCTCCGTACTGCCAAACGACTCCAACCCCGACAAGCCAGGTGGGCGCTCTTCTTCTCTCGTTTCTCACTACTCATCACGTATCGACCTGGAAAGAGAAACGGAAAGGCGGATGCCCTCTCTCGTCAGTATGATTCTGGTACGCCCTCTACCACGACACCAAACGACACGATCCTGCCTAGTGGATTCTTCTGTGCTACAAAAGACACCCTAATGGAGCACATACGAAGGTACAGTCGACATCCACCTACAAACATCCAAGGACTCGTCCCCATCAAAGGATACCTGTATCATGAAAAGCAGATATATGCGCCTCCGGAGACCCGTCTACAAGTACTACAAACTGCGCACGATATTCCAGCTGCCGGCCACGGGGGTATCAAGAAGACCATAAACACCGTACAACGATATTTCTGGTGGCCATCAGTCAAGAAGGATGTTGCTGCCTTTGTTCTTTCCTGTCCTATCTGTGCACGTAACAAACAACCAAGAGCTCGCCCTGCCGGTCTTCTACAACCCTTGGCGCTTCCACAACATCCATGGAAAGACCTCTCGATGGATTTCATCGTTGACTTACCCCCCTCACGCCAACACACAACGATCTTTGTAGTGGTGGACCGTTGCACCAAAATGGCCCACTTCATTCCAGCGATAGGCCTTCCTACCGCTGCCCAGACAGCTACACTCTTCATCAGAGAAATATTCCGACTGCATGGCATCCCTCATTCCATCGTTTCAGACAGAGGATCCCAGTTCACTTCTCGCTTCTGGTCTCAAATGTGCCGTAGTCTAAAAATTTCTAGATATCTCTCCTCTGCATTTCATCCTCAGAGCAACGGACAAACCGAACGGACGAACCAGACGTTGGAACAGTACCTCCGCTGTTATACCACACATCTCCAAGACGACTGGCTGGACATCTTGCCACTCGCTGAGTTCGCCTACAACAACCAGGTACATTCGTCAACATGTCTTTCTCCTTTCTATGCCAACTACGGATACCACCCCGATATTCTACCCGACATCCCTCTGAACACTCCGGTTCCTGAAGTGGCAAACCGTCTAAGACCTCCAACTACGAACATTACGCCATCAACTACAACAGGCTCAAGACACCCAAAAAAGGTATGCAGACCGTAACCGAAGACCCGCTCCGCGATACGCACCCGGAGACAAGGTGTTGCTGTCCACTGCTCATCTCCGACTAGACTGCCCGTCTAAGAAACTGGGGCCTCGCTTCATCGGCCCGTTCCAGGTCCTCAAAATGGTCAATCCGGTGGCAGCCCATTTAACCCTTCCTTCCTCCTACAGGATTCACCCTGTTTTCCATGTCTCCCTCCTAAAGCCTTGGCGTGACAATCCTTTTCCGGGACGACACGCCGACCCGATCACTCCCGTGTCGGTGTCCGGAGAAGAGGAATACGAGGTCTCAAAGATCCTGGATTCCCGACTACGTTATGGCAAGTTGGAATACCTGGTCCACTGGAAAGGTTACGGTCCGGAAGATCGCTCCTGGGAACCTGGCACCAATATTCATGCTCCAGCTAAGGTTCGTGCCTTTCATCTTCGTTACCCCTCCAAGCCGTCAGTGAGGCGCACCCGGGGGTCGCGCCTTGGTGGGGGGTCCTGTCATGCCCCGCTCCGCGGCCTTCCCCCGGCCCACACCGCCATGCTGGGAGAGGTTCCCTACTCACCCGAGGTCCCTCGTGGCGCGTTGCTCCGAGTTCCGGGTCCGCAGGATGGAGAGGAAGAGCCAGGAGACGCCCCACGCCGCCGGCTGGATCCAAGCCCTGTAAAGGAATGCGCGCACGCGCGAGAACAGACCCTCCTATGTACTGTAAAATCAGGTACTCTGGCGCCCTCGGCTGGCCGATTAAGGGTACTGCGGGACACCTGCTCTGGAGATCCTCGAATGCCTCCCATTGACCTATCAAAGATCCAGGTACCTCAACTCCACCTACGAGAACCAGGTGAGAGATATTCTCATGATCCCATGAACCCTATTTAAATCCGCCTTCCTTCCCAGCACATTATCCAGGTTCTACTGTGCCTTCCGCCTCAGTTTTCCTAGAGTTCCTCGTATTCCTTGATCACGTATCTTCTGACCCTTCGACCCGGATTGTGCCAACGACTACGCCACCTTCTTCAACCCGGATTGTGCCAACGACTACGCCACCTTCTTCAACCCTTCGACCCGGATTGTGCCAACGACTACGCCATCTTCTTCAACCCTTCGACCCGGATTGTGCCACCGACTACGCTGCCCTCTTCAACCCTTCGACCCGGATTGTGCCACCGACTACGCTGCCTTCTTTACCCTTCGACCCGGATTGTGCCACCGACTACGCTACCTTCTTCAACCTTCGACCCAGATTGTGCCACCGACTACGCTGCCTTCTTCAACCTTCGACCCGATTGTGCCAACGACTACGCCACCTTCTTCAACCCTTCGACCCGGATTGTGCCACCTACTACGCCGCCTTCTACACTCTTCGACCCGGATTGTACCATCGACCACGCCACCATCCTCGTTATTATCCGTTGTTCTTCCTGGGACTTTGTTACGAATTCCACTCCAACCTTATTGACTGTATTATTTTCTGGACTTCAACTACTATTTATGGTTCACTAAAAGATTACTTTACTCTCCATCGCCTCCTGATTTCCTTATCCATAGCTTGCCATTGGGTTCCATACACACACTTCACAGGGGATCCAAACCCTGCATTACAGTGTGGTAGTTTTTTAGACAATGTTGACACCTTGGTGGACCATAGCTTGATCGATGCTTAGCCCTTACTTAAGTCTCTTTACTGCAGACACGACACACCAGGAATTAAAAGGAGTATGGTTTTATTCCACCCAATATGGACCACATATGGTGGAATAAAACCTAACTCTTTTAAATTCCTGGTGTGAAGTGTCTTGCATTGTTTTGTGTGTATTGTGGGAATTTGTAGAGTTTTTGCACTACGCACTGAGGTATCAACAACCTAGAAATAAAAAATATATATATAACTACTGGAAATACAGTTAAATATTTAAGGGCCACATTACATTCTTCGCACATACGTTTGCGCCCGAGCAAAAACGCATTAAAGTTAGGGATGTGCGTTTCGGGTTTCGGAATTTCGGAATTTTCACGAAATTTCCCGATTCGTGTTTTCGGATTCGGACGAATTTCCGAATCGGATCGGACCCGAAAACCGACAGATCCGAAAAGTTTTCCGAGCCGAAACGAAAAATTTTCGGATTTTTCGAATGGACTTGAAATGTGTCAAATCGAAATTTATTTTTGCTCTATTCATGATTTCGGTTCCATTCGTGATTTCGGTTCCATTTCGGTAATTCTGGAAATCGTATATTTAACTATTATCGGTTATATCGCTGATTCTGTAAATTTTGTATTTGTAAATGCGTATCACTTGTTTCTTGTGGCATTCGGGTCAGTTTAGCGTTTTTTTAAATCGTTTTGTTCATTTTTTTTGTTCCTTGGCTTTCATACCATTTTAATGTGATTAAATAAAGTTGTGAAATGTATATTCAATTATTCATAAGAAAAAAAGGATCTTTATTTAATAAAAAAAAACACGATAGAATCGCCAGAATTATCGTATCGACGGAATGAATTATCGGATCCGAAAAACAAACCAAAAATTAATTATAAAAAAATATATAAAGTATAAAAAAAGTAAACCATAGTAGTTTACGTCAAAACGAATAGAGTTAGACACTTTGAAACGAGGAGAACAGACGTTCCTAAAAAAACGAAAATTTCCGAAATCACGAAAAGTCGATACAAAAAACGAGCAGAGTGACCCGAAAACACGAAAAATGGTCGATATTCCGAAAAAAAAATGTATACGAAAAACGAGCCGAACCGAACCGAATCGAAACAGAAATCGGCCGAAACGAGCCGAATCGAAAATTTTAAACATCCGAACGAATCGAACCGAAAAAAAAATCGGTGCACAAGTCTAATTAAAGTGAGGGGCAAAACCCTTTGCGCAGAACGTCATGTTACAATATCAGCGCAAAAAACCGCGCGTATACGTCTACCACGGGTGAACCTGCGCGACCTTACTGTACTTCGCATGTTCTATACTTAACATTGTGAGCGCAAATGCGTTTGTGCGCTGGTATGCGGATGGTATTACAATCTATGCGCAGTTTGTAATGCACAGCCTT
This sequence comes from Leptobrachium leishanense, assembly GCA_009667805.1. Lineage (NCBI taxonomy): Eukaryota > Metazoa > Chordata > Amphibia > Anura > Megophryidae > Leptobrachium > Leptobrachium leishanense. The sequence goes on from CM019071.1 coordinate 120,702,414, forward strand.
TGCGCGCATAATTTTAGCAGCTTCTAAAAGCTGGTGTTAATGGCAAATTCTATCAACCTGACCGAACCCAAAATACACCAGCCCAAAAAAAATGCAGCAAAGTACAGTTACACATTCTACTCATAACAAACCAATAAATTTGAGAAGTTGTGTGTGCATTTATTATTGCTGCAGCATATATGCGCAGATTGACTTTGACATGCGCTAAAACTTAACGTGAGACAATTGTGGTTCTTAATTCTGATTGGCTGAATCGCGTGAAAAAACAGTACGCACACTGATTTCTGCACACTGATTTCCGCGCGCAAGGTTGCTGCGCGCGCGTTTGTGCGCGTCCGTTTAACGCGTGTTATCTTTTGACGGTTGAAAAAATGCGCGAGGATTGGAATTACGCGCGTTAACGTTTAACGCTTCGTGAAAAACTTTAACCGTTGCGCGTGCGTTTTTGCGAGAAGAATGTAATAGGGACCTAAGTGTTCTGAGTAGACTGACATCTAATACCGTTTTACACCATGAGTGCCTTATAATTTCACATTTACGTGGTATTTGTTTGGCCAATAATGTTTTATTACACTAAATATGGGCCTTCAGTACTGCTTGTAGTTCCTGGTGGGAAGTTTCAGTATTCTTCGTGGGTATTAAAGGAATTTTAGGAGCCCTTGGACTACGCACCGAGGTATCACAGAATGCAATTTCCAATATTAATGTTGTTTATGTCTCTTTATTGAACAATGAGCATTTGTGGAACTGGCAAAGTGAGCACAAATAAGTCTCCTGGGATATATTAGTGATCAAGTCACTTAATTTAAACCAGAGCTTCACGAACTGGAAAATTTGCTGAGATACTGTGCAAAATGGGCAATTTGTATAGACAAATGCTTGGCATCAGGCCCATTTTTTGTATTATCATATAGTATATGAAACAAACAATAGATTTTTAAGAAGCAGCATTAGAAAGAAAATATTTCACAAAAATAATAGACCTGATTCCCCTATGGGTGTTAACCTTAATGTATGAGAAATTAAGTTAAGTATAACGACCCTGCTCCCACAGACTGGGGTCAATTGATTTTGCATCAGAAAATAAGAAGAAATATCATACTTACCTGTTTCTTTGAAGAGGAGGGTGCAACCCTGCGCTTCCTCTTGCTGCAAAGCAGTTGACACTTAAAACAAACAGTTCTCTATTGTCCTTCCGCCACCACTGTGTGATCCTACTAGATTGTGTACATGTGTGCCGTGTGCGACTGTCCTACGGACTCCAAGAGAGGATAACAGAGCTGGTGCCTAGTGCTTCTGTAGAAACATAGAAAAATGTCGGCAGATAAGAACCTTTCGGCCCATCTAGTCTGCCCAATTACATGGATACTTTACCTGGATTTATCTTTTGTTTAGGATAGCCTTATGCCTATCCCATGCTTGCTTAAATTCAATTACTGTTTTGGCCTCTACCACTTCAACTGGAAGGCTGTTCCATGTATCCACCACCCTCTCAGTAAAATAATGCTTCCTGATGTTACTTTTAAACCTTTGCCCCTCTAATCTAAGACTATGTCCTCTTGTTTTGCTATTTTGTTTCCTTTTAAATATACTCCCTTCCTCTACCTTGTGGATTCCCTTTACGTATTTAAATGTTTCTATCATATCTCCTCTGTCTCGTCTTTTTTCCAAGCTGTACATGTTAAGATCATTAAGCCTTTCCTGGTAACTTTTCTCCTTCAAGCCGTACACCATTTTAGTAGCCCTTCTCTGAACTCTCTCTAAGATGTCTATATCCTTCTGGAGATACGGTCTCCAGTACTGCACACAGTACTCCAAGTGAGGTCTCACCAGTGCTCTGTACAGTGGCATGAGCACTTCCCTTTTCCTACTGCTAATACCTCTCCCTACACAACCAAGCATTCTGCCAGCATTTCCTGCTGCTCTATTACATTGACTACTTACCCTTAGATCCTCTGAAATAATAACCCCTAAATCCCAACCCTCAGATGTTGAGGTTAGGACTGTATCAAATATTCTATATTCAGCCCTTGGGTTTTTACGTCCCAGGTGCATTATCTTGCACTTATCCACGTTAAAACTCAATTGCCACAGCTCCCACCATTTTTTTAGTTTACCTAAATCATTTGTCAATGATTTGTCAATGATCAAATACCTTCTGTAGGTATTCATATCAGTGTCACACCAAGAATGGAGATCTCTGAATACTTATACAACTGGAAGTTGACAAACAAGGAAGCAACACACTCTTAAAACACCACTTCACTAGAAGACGTAATGGTGGAAACTGTTTCCCAGGAACACGTTGGTTTCATTAGTGAAACAGCAGAAATAAATTCTGTAAAGTTAAGCTAAAAGGTCGAGCCAGGTCTAATGGTAAGGGAAGGCACCAAACTGCGGAGGTCCAAGGAGCAAGCCAGAAGTCAGGAAACACAAGTCCAAATCAGAGGGAGTAAAGGTAGGAAGCTACGGGCCTAGGGGCTTTTGGGACTTTGTAGGCTGACGTTGCCAGGAATGTTACTGGGGAAACCAATGTGGGGCTCCTCCTCTAAGACAAAGTGGGTGTCATTACCACATGCCAAAAATTCCTACCGGGCACACGGGCTACTTCCTGCACCAGTATATGATGCATCTGTTAGTTTGCCACCAGAATCGATGCACACGCCATTGACCGATGCTAGTTCAACATCCCGTGGATCACTACCTGCATCAGTCCCTAATGTGACCATCGGGTGGTGTGACTGGAATGATGTGGGCATCACAACATTGCCAGTTGACACAAGTGCAAGAAAGGCATCAGCAGCGTGCCGCAAAAAAAAGTGGTGACTTGCATGCAGGAACACGTGCCAGTGGATCCCAGGATTGCACTCTAGGCTCTATGATGGAGGTGAAGTAAGAGAAGACTAAATCTGTCATATAAACATTGTATAAAAAGTGGGTTTGAACAAGGGTAATATTACACGCTCAGTGTCCTCGTTTGTTTGGGTTGTGAATGGGGTTTTAAGGACATTTCAAGTATCATTACCACTACAACCTAATACAAGTGTTTATGGTGAATGAGCAGGGAAGGGAATATGGGCAATTGCCTCGTGGGCCACTAGCAAACAGCACTTGTGGACCACAAACTCTTAGCCACATTCACCTGATGCTGAAAGGGGCAATGGACGGGCTATAAACACAGCACTGCAGCACACAGTGATTTGCTCATTTATATGACTCTTATAAGAAATATAAATGATGCCAAACGGTTCTACGATGCCCTTAGATCCTTGTACGGACCTTAACCATCAGGGTGCTACCCTCTGTCTGACTTAGATGGCGTAACTCTCATTACTGAGAAGACTCGGATCCTACAGCGGTGGGCTGAACACTTCCAATTTGTACTGAACCAGTCATCTTCCATTAACAACGAGGCAATCGACAGAATGCCTCAGGTGGATATCAACCACAGCCTGGACGCCCCACCAACAAATACTGAAACCCAACAGGCTATCAGCCAGCTGTCCAGTGGCAAGGCCCCAGGATCTGATGGGATTCCAGCGGAAGTCTACAAAGATGGCGGTACAGTGCTTGTCGACAAACTCACTCTGCTGTTCCAGTCTTTCTGGAATCAAGGATCTCTTCCTCAGGAATTTAAAGATGCGTCCATCGTACATCTCTATAAGAGGAAAGGGAATCGACAAGTCTGTGATAATCACAGAGGAATATCACTGCTTTCCATCGCAGGCAAGATCCTTGCACGAGTATTGCTGAACCGCCTGACTGACCACCTGGAACAGGGTTTATTACCAGAGACCCAGTGTGGCTTCCGCAAAGAACGCGGCACTGTGGACATGATCTTTGCAGCCCGACAGCTCCAAGAGAAGTGTCAAGAGCAGAATCGTGAATTGTATACCACCTTTGTAGATCTCACCAAGGCTTTTGACACTGTCAGTCGCGAAGGTCTGTGGCGCATCATGTCGAAGTTTGGGTGCCCTGATAGATTCATCTTAATGGTACGTCAGTTCCACGACGGCATGACAGCTTGTGTACTGGACGATGGAGATGCTTCAAAGGCCTTTCCCGTTACAAATGGCGTCAAGCAAGGCTGTGTGTTGGCACCGACTCTGTTTAGCATAATGTTTTCAGCTATGCTGTCAGAAGCCTTCCAGAACACTTCCTTGGGAGTTAGCCTGAGATACAGAACCGATGGGAAGCTGTTCAACCTGCGTAGACTCCAGGCTGTCACCAAGGTAAAGGATACTGTGCTACGAGACTTCCTTTTTGCTGATGACTGTGCCCTGAATGCTGCATCAGAGCAGGAAATGCAAGCCAGTGTGGACAAATTCTCAGCAGCATGCGACAACTTTGGCCTCCTTATCAACACAAAGAAGACCGAGGTGATGCATCAGCCAGCTCCGAAAGCCCAACATCAAGAGCCCACCATCACAGTGAAGGGACAAAAGCTGCAAACAGTGGACCAATTTACTTACCTAGGCAGCACCCTTTCCCACGCAGTGACAATTGACATTGAGGTCAACTGCAGAATAGCCAAGGCAAGCTTTGCATTTGGCAGACTATCGACTAACGTGTGGGACCGCCGTGGAATAAGCCTTGACACAAAGCTCAAAGTCTACCGAGCAGTAGTGTTAACTACGCTGATGTATGCCAGTGAGACTTGGACTGTATACAGGAGGCATGCTAGGCAACTGAATCGCTTCCACATGACATGCCTCCGCAGACTTCTCAGGATCCGGTGGCAGGATAAGGTGCCAGACACAGAAGTCCTTTCAAGAGTAGGCCTGCCATCAGTTTACACCCTGCTGATGAAAGCCCAGACACGCTGGGCAGGTCATGTTGCAAGGATGCCCGATCATCGCATCCCTAAACAGCTCCTCTACGGTGAGCTGTCTCAAGGAAAGCGGTCGCACGGGGGACAAAGGAAGCGATACAAAGATACACTGAAAGCCTCCCTCAAGTCCATGGATATTGATATCACCTCCTGGGAAATCTTGGCACAAGATCGATCGACATGGCGCATGCTGACCCTCCAAGGCTGCCAGATATCTGAGGACAGAAGAGCAACCATAGCACAAGAGAAGCGAGCACTTCGCAAAGTTAGAACTGCAAATGTTGCAACAGGGGTACCCACACATGTCTGCTCGACGTGTGGCAGAACATTTCGTGCCCGAATAGGACTCATCAGCCATCTGCGGACACACCGTGGACCACCCACAACCTACTAGATGTCAAGGTCCTCATCGAATACGATGGACGAACATCATAAGAAATATATTAGTTGCCATTAAAAAATTATGTCTGAGCAGCAACAGATGCCATCGGGGGGGGGGGTCTCTGTCTTTTATTTTTTATCGAGCATATCCCAGTCATGCGTGACTGGAATAGGATTATGTCCTTCTCCCAAATGTCACAACGTCCCTTTAATTATAAATTTCTCTTAAAGGGACACTCTGGGCACTGTGATCACCCAATATAATTGAGTGGTAATAACATATGTGCCCTCTCCAGGGGTAAGTCTTGGGGGGCTGATTCAGCCTTCTGAGTGCAGGGGGTTAGAACCACCCAGAACCTGAGCGCTGATCTCAGGTTCTGGGATTTGATGACCATAGGAACTTGCTCCCATTAATGGCTCTCAATGCACTCTGGTTTTGAGAGCCATTGGATTGGCCGCCTCTCTGCAGTCACGTGACTGCCTGCAACTTACAGGAATCCAGCAGCATGTAACATCTGGACCAGCACCAAGGGGGCCCGGTGCTGGATTTGAATTACATTTTTATAAAGACTAATGGGTTAACACAGGAGGGTCTGCGCAGATGGTGTCAGGAGTGATCAACCTTTAAGCCCTTTGCCCCACCTTCCCTTTTTTTTGCCTTAGCAGGGGTCAGCAGCCCTCATGATGTTTTGGAACTCTCTGGCCCTCTAGAGGCCATATTACATTCTTCGCGCACAATTGTGCGCGCGTGCAAAAACGCATTAACGCTAGGGGTTAAACCCTTTGCGCTGAACGTCGGATTACAACGTTCGCGCACAAAATACGCGTTGACGTCTAACGCGAGTGACCCTGCACGAACCCTATGCGAGCGCAATTTAGTGCACACATCCTATACTTAACATTGTGAGCGCAAATGCGTTTGTGCGCTGGCGCGCGCTTGGTATTACAATGTTAGCGCAAAATTTAACGGACAACGTTTGCGCGCATAATTTGAACGTCTTTGAAAAGCTGGTGGTAACTGCAAATTGTAACAACCTGACCGTACCGAACTGCGGATTCACAACGGAGAACGTCGATGCGCGCGTTTTTTTTTTTACTAGATCCGTCAAAAATGACGGCCACTACCTTGTCTTCCGTCAGAACGTATGTCTGTTGTGCGCAGTCCGCATAGAATGATGGACTCGCGTTAAAAATGACATTGCGCTCACTGATTTCTGCGCGCAATGGTACTTTTCACACATTTTTGCGCGTCAGTTTTACGAGCGCAATTTCCCGATGGATGAAAAAAGGCGCGAGGAATGTAATTCCAGCGGTGAATTTCATGCGTTAATGTAATAGGGCCCTCGATGTTTTGGAAATACATCTTCCAGGAGGCACAGCCAACCTAGAAAGTGACTGAGCATCAAATGAGATGAAGTTCCAACGGTACATACTCGCCACCCAGGACATACTTGAAAACAAGAGAAATCTCAATGTATCCTTCCTGGTAAAATCCTTTCTCAAAAAAAAAAAAGTTCCGAACCATCAGGGGGGCCAAGGTTGCTGACCCCTGCCTTACAGTATCCTCTTAATACAAGGTTCTTAATGACGCGTGTGCTGTAGAAGAAACAATCACGTGCTCCATGCAATATAGAAACATAGAAACATAGAAAAATGTCGGCAGATAAGAACCTTTCGGCCCATCTAGTCTGCCCAATTACATGGATACTTTACTTGGATTTATCTTTTGTTTAGGATAGCCTTATGCCTATCCCATGCTTGCTTAAATTCAATTACTGTTTTGGCCTCTACCACTTCTACTGGAAGACTGTTCCATGTATCCACCACCCTCTCAGTAAAATAATGCTTCCTGATGTTACTTTTAAACCTTTGCCCCTCTAATCTAAGACTATGTCCTCTTGTTTTGCTACTTTGTTTCCTTTTAAATATACTCCCTTCCTCTACCTCGTGGATTCCCTTTACGTATTTAAATGTTTCTATCATATCTCCTCTGTCTCGTCTTTTTTCCAAGCTGTACATGTTAAGATCATTAAGCCTTTCCTGGTAACTTTTCTCCTTCAAGCCGTACACCATTTTAGTAGCCCTTCTCTGAACTCTCTCTAAGATGTCTATATCCTTCTGGAGATACGGTCTCCAGTACTGCACACAGTACTCCAAGTGAGGTCTCACCAGTGCTCTGTACAGTGGCATGAGCACTTCCCTTTTCCTACTGCTAATACCTCTCACTGCACAACCAAGCATTCTGCCAGCATTTCCTGCTGCTCTATTACATTGACTACTTACCCTTAGATCCTCTGAAATAATAACCCCTAAATCCCAACCCTCAGATGTTGAGGTTAGGACTGTATCAAATATTCTATATTCAGCCCTTGGGTTTTTACGTCCCAGGTGCATTATCTTGCACTTATCCACATTAAAACTCCATTGCCACAGCTCCGACCATTTTTTTAGTTTACCTAAATCATTTGTCATTTGGCTGATCCCTCCAGGAACATCAACCCTGATGTCAATATCAGGCAGCAGGCAAAATCACATCTCAAGCTTTCCTTCAGTTTCCACATTCCTTTCAGGGTTATTCAAAGAGATTCGAAAAGTCACCCCACGTTCGGTGACTTTTTGTTCTCTTCAATTCGGTGCAAATCGGCTTTCCCATTTCGGCGACCCTGCGGTGTATTCAGCAAGCACCACAGGGCTGTCGAAGTGCAGGGAAAAGCTGCCGAAAACCTGGCGAAAACCCGTAAAAACATCTGGATTAACCCGTCGAAGACGCCGGAAAAACCCGAGCAGGAGCCGATCACACGCAGCGAAGCCGCCGGAAAAAAGCCGACACCCCAGACAAATGGAGTGAATAAATTAGGGAAAACAGTTTGCATGAATGATTGAAAAGTGAAACGCTGTTTGCAAAGAAACTACTGAGTGAAAATGAATGAAATTCACATATGAGGTTCAATGAATGATAATAAAAAGGGCTGTTACAGAAAAAATAAGTAAAGTTAAAAAAAATCTGACTTTTTTAAAAGAAAAAAAATCCAGGAAAATGCTTAAAATATCCTAAAAAATCTATAAATAAAGAGACTCTTTACTGCAGAATTTTATAATGAACGGTTTATTAGATATTGAATTAAAACGGGAATATTTTTAACATTGAAGCCTATGGGATTCGCCTGAATAAACCTGTCGCATGAAACCACCGAATGGCAGGGCATTAGGGGAACCTTTCACTGCTGGTTTGTGTTCTCAGAATAGCCGAAGCAGTGCATTTCATGGGGATTTCACTGCCCCCGAACAGGCACCGAACAGGCACCGTATGTTCAGGCAATTCGCCAGGATTTGCCGAATTGCCTTCTCTCTGGATAGCCGAATGGCCAAGAAAGGTAACCGAACGCTGAAAATCAGCGTTCGGCTACCTTTCTCCAGCCATTCAGATCTCTTTGAATAACCCTGTATATCTTCTGGCGCAGAATCTTTTTCCATTGGTCCTGGATGTGATAATTACCAGAAACCTCTGAAGGAAGAGTAATGGCACGACGCACCGCATCATCTATGACATAAAAATTAGTAGTTTGGATTCTGTAACAGTTGGGAACATTCCAACGAGGAGAGAGGGGGAAAAGAGAAGAGAAGAAAGGAGAAAAAACGAAAATCAAGAGGAAATAAGAAAGAAATTGAAGAAAAACACTAATTAGAAGGCTCGTTATTTCTATTTATTCCCTTCTTCCATCCGTCAGGAATTCTGCCCTGTGCGTTTGTCATTATTCGTCACTGAGATGGTACCAAGGTACTGTCTGTGGATGTCAGCATGCTACAGTCTTGTGATCGATTGCGCTGTGATAACCATGTGGCGTTTATGCTGTCATAATGTGTTCATTCACAATATCTCCGGCGCAGCTGCCGATGTCTCAGTTCTGCTGAACATTGACACAATTAAACCTTTTGCTGCGAAGGAGGCGTTGGGCCTATGTATTGTAAGCCTTCGAAAAAAAAAAAATAGAATGAAACATGAAAAAAAGCTCACGTAAACATGTGACATCTCACATTTCTGTCTCATTAAAGGGAGAAGGAGAAAGCTCAGCCACCTGACGTGTCACCCCGCAGACAAATGCGCGAATTTTTATTTTTTAACATGATTCTAAAAGGATGATGTGATGATGTTTTAACAATGAAAGCACAAACACCTATTCTCTGTATCCTGTTGACTCACTTGCAGGCGATAAGAAAACCGTAGAGATAGATGATTATACAGAAAACACAGCAGTGCGCGGCCATTTATGTGACATGAACTGATCTGACATAAAAAAGGTTGTTGTGCAGATAAATAAATATAAAGGAAAACTAGTGATTACATACAGGGTTATTCAAAGAGATCCGAATTGCTTGAGAAAGGTAACCGAACACTGAAAATCAGCGTTCGGTTACCTTTCTTGGCCATTCGGCTATCCAGAGAGCAGTAGACATGTGCACAGCACAAAATTTCGTTTTGAACTAATGGATTAGTACTAAAATGCAATTTATTTAGTTGCTAAAGAAATTCGTTTTCAGTTCTTTAGTATGAAAACTAATTTCGTTCATCCGAAAACCAGTGGATACAATTACTATTGTTGTGGTGGCTCCTCAGAGGGCTGAGATCGCTGCTTGTTACAGTATCTCTCACTCTCAGCACAATGTGGGCCATATTACATAGTTGGTGCTAACTTAACCAGAGCTGTTGTAACCTTCCCAGAGCCATTATAGCCTATGGAGGTTTTCAGTTTACAGCAGGTTAAGTTAGCACCAACATTGTAATACTGCCCCGTGTCAGGCAAAGCTGTTACAGTAACTGACTGCTGCTCATCACAGCGCTCAGAGTTTCTGTAAAACTAGTAAATAATATTTTTATATGTAAGAGGTTAGAACAATATTATTTCCTTGTTTTACTGAAACTCTGAGCGCTGTTACAGTCAGTTACTGTAACAACTGAGCCTGATACATTGTACTGAGATATAATGTAACAAGCAGCCGATCTCAGCGCTCACAGCCACTGGATTTAAAGGGCTAAAAAAAAAGGCTCCTCTCTGTATAATGTTTAGAACATCCTCCTGCATTAATTAATACCCCTCTTTGTATAATGTAGATAACATCCTCCTGCATTAATGTCCCTCTCTGTATAGAACATTCTCCTCAATTTATACCTTTCTCTGTATAATGTATATAACATCCTCCTGCATTAATACCCCTCTCTGTATAATGTATAGAACATACTCCTGCAGTAATTAATGCCACTCTCTGTATAGAACATCCTACTGCATTGGCATGTGGAGGGTGCAGAACTTCGGATGTTGCGATGTTGCGATCTTCATTGCTGGTCTCCTTCACTCATCAATGTAATATCACAAAAAGGACTGAAACTAAAATGTAGTGCATTTTATTTTAGTTTCTTTCGTTTTTTGTACTGAGCAGTTTCGTTTCTCTTGAGTCATACTAAAACTAAATTATCCCAAAATTCGGACTAAATCGTTTTAGTACTAAAACGAATGCACATGTCTAGAGAGCAGGCAATTCGCCAAATCCTGGCGAATTGCCTGAACATACGGTGCCTGTTCGGTGCCTGTTCGAGGGCAGTGAAATCCCCATGAAAAAGCACTGCTTCGGCTATTCAGAGAACAAAAACCAGCAGTGAAAGGTTCCTGAAATGCCCTGCCATTCGGTGGTTTAATTCGGCAAATTTATTCAAGAGAATCCCATAGGCTTCAATGTTAAAAATATTCCCGTTTTAATTCAATATCTAATAAACCGTTCATTATAAAATTCTGCAGTAAAGAGTCTCTTTATTCATAGATTTTTTAGGATATTTTAAGCATTTTTCTGATTTTTTTTTTAAGTTTTCTTCTTTTTTCTGTAACAGCCCTCTTTATTATCATTCCCTGGACCTCATATGTAAATTTCAGACATTTTCGCTCAGTAGTTTCTTTGCAAACAGCGTTTCACTTTCACACATTCATACAAACTGTTTTCCTAATTTATTCACTGCCTCTTCTGCTGTGTCGGAGGCTGCGATCGGCTCCTGTTCGGGTTTTTCTGTGGTTTTCGGCAGGTTAATCCAGATGTTTTTGAGGGTTTTCGGCGTGCATTCGGTGGGTTTTGAGGTTAGTTTTTGAGGGTTTGCGGCAGCTTTTCCCTGCAATTCGGGGACCCTTTGGTGCTTGCTGAATACACAGCAGGGTCGCCGAAATGGGATCGGCAAAAGGAACCGAATTGAAGAGAACGAAAAGTCACCGAACGTGCGGTGACTTTTCGAATCTCTTTGAATAACCCTGATAGGTACATAGGCCGAAGAAAAAGACGTGCGTCCATCGAGTTTGGCCTTTTACAAATCACCTACTGTGCTTGATCCAAAAGAAGGCAAAAAAAAACCCAGTCTGAAGCGCTCGCCGAATATGCAACATACCTTCCTTCTTGACCCCAGAATGGCGTCAGATTTCTCCTTGGATCAAGCTGCTTTTACCCACATATTAAATATTATAACCCTTAATATTTTGTTTTTGCAGGAAGTCATCCAGTTGTTGGTTAAAAGTCTGTACCGACTCGGACCCAACCACCTCAACAGGCAGAGAATTCCACAGCTTTATTGTTCTCACTGTAAAATAACCCTTCCTACGCTTTAGGCTCAATTTCCTTTGGCCCAGTCTAAATGGGTGACCTCATGTCCTGTGTATAGTCCTGTTAATGAATAGGTTTCCAGACAATGGTTTATAATGGCCCCGTATATATTTATATAAAGTTATCAGATCCCCTCTAAGGCGCCGTATATATTTATATAAAGTTATCAGATCCCCTCTAAGGCACCGTATATATTTATATAAAGTTATCAGATCCCCTCTAAGGCGCCGTATATATTTATATAAAGTTATCAGATCCCCTCTAAGGCGCCGTATATATTTATATAAAGTAATGAGATCCCCTCTAAGGCCCCGTATATATTTATATAAAGTAATGAGATCCCCTCTAAGGCCCCGTATATATTTATATAAAGTTATCAGATCCCATCTAAGGCCCCGTATATATTTATATAGAGTTCTCAAATCCCCTCTAAGGCCCCGTCTATATTTAAATAAAGTTATCAGATCCCCTCTAAGGCGCCGTATATATTTATATAAAGTTATCAGATCCCCTCTAAGGCGCCGTATATATTTATATAAAGTTATCAGATCCCCTTTAAGGTGCTGTATATATTTATATAAAGTTATCAGATCCCCTGTAAGGCGCCATTTCTCTAAACTAAACAGTTTTAAGCTTGTTAGTCCTTCCTCATAACTTAACCCTTCCATTCCCCTTATTAATATAGTTGCCCGTCTCTGCACTTTTTCTACCGCTATAATATCCTTTAAGACAGGTTCCCAAAATCACACGGCATATTCAAGGTGCGTCTTACCATTGATTTATACAGAGGCAAAATGATGTTTTCATCCCGAGAGTGAATTCCCCTTTTAATGCATGCCAATACATTGCTGGCCTTGGAGGCTGCTGTTTGACATTGGGCATTGTTACTTAGTTTGGAGTATCTGATTATTCCCAAATCCTTCTCCTGCTTTAATGGATGGATGGAGATGTTAATCTTCGTCGTAAACAAGGCCCTATTACAGACCAACCAGTAACCACAGTCCATTAAACAATAACGCAAGGATCTCAAACTCTGGACCCCCAGATGTTTCTGAATTACAGTTCCCATGATTCTCTGGCCTTCTATTGCATTCAAAGAATTTTGGGAATTGTAGGCAATCAAGATCTGGGGGGGGGCTAAACTTTGAGATCGCTGAATTAGCGGCTCCCTATTAGCGGCTTTATTACGAGCGAGTCTCTTTGTTAGCCAGCCGACTTGTAATATTCGGGAGCCACCGGTCTCCTCTCCTGGAGATGACCATAGGAGACTATGGATTGTATCCATGCTAGATCACATGGACAGGATCTCATGGGTTACCAGAAGGATGCTGAAGAACCATTCGCTCTCGGTGTCCAGTTTTCTGCAAGAAAAGGTGGCAGATTGCATCATTCATCCTCCTCATATAAGGATGAAACATAAATATTGAGATTTTTTACTGTTTTTTTTTTCGGTTTTAACGATTTTGAAGAACCAAAATCACTTAACACCAGGTTCTGGCAGAAAGTAATTTTTTTCCATTGCAGGATGCAAGCGAGAATAATGAGTGACCTAACAGGTCTATTCACTAAAGGTGAAACTCAGAAGAATTGGCAGAAGAAGTCAAAATTCTAGGTCAAAATAGCTAATTATCCTGAGTTTCAGCTTTAGTGAATAGACCTGTAAGAATATACTTAACTGCTCATTTGACAGAAAGGCCATTTTTGCCTGTATGCTGATAATGCAGACCCCATTTGAAATGTTGCAATATAAGGGACACCATCTAAAGTTTAGAACCTTTTATCCCAGCAATACTTCTGTAAAGGATAAACAAATAAACCAAGAATTGATATGATCCAGGTTACATTATTTTAATATTTTATCTATCTCATAATAACAACATTTATGTAAAATTGCTTTTTTTTACCCTACATAGAAATATAATAAGAAGATGTTAAACTCTTCGTCAGAATAAACCACTTTGTGGGTATAAAAAAAAAGTGCATTTTATTTTGTTTTAAAATCGTACAACAAATTATGAAGATACAGGTCATTGAACTAAAAAGTAAAAAAATCTTACACTTGCACGATGCATACTTTGCTGCCCCTAATTTTTCCCTCGTTAATGCAATATTTTAACAAGCGTAAAGAGCAATTTACGCATTTCCTGACCCGACGAATGTCGGCGTGAAATTTATACGGGAAAACAGGTGTTGTGTAAAGAAAACGCAGTAGTAAGCAGATTTCTGCGACAGATTCGGATGTGCCCTGCGATATCTATATATATTTTTTTTCAGGAAATGACTTTTAAGTTTCTTTTGTATGAGAAGGGAAATAAAATGGCAAGAATGATAATCGCTGTTCCAGTTGAAGACATATATATATATATTTATATATATACTGTATATATAGTGTGTTTGTTATTGCAGAAGCCACTTGCACATCACAGCAATTCGATGAATTGCATCCCAGAGCTCCTGTGCCACATTCCCCATATGCAGCAAGGAATTCTGGGTAGGATATGCAAATGACATCTGTCTCACTTTTTTGCATCCTGGATCTGTTATTACACAGATCCCTAAAATCAATGTTATGCCACACTGTGGCTTTCTAGCAGAGATAAGGTTTATGCAACTGGTCAAAGCCACTCCTAGGACAGCGCTGTTTCGGGTTTGTTGGACCCTCATCAGCAGGAGCTAGGCATGATGACCAGTTGCACTGGATGCTTGGGACCCGTATTGTAAATCAGTATCTACAACGGGCTTTGACCAGTTGCATAAACCTTATCTCTGCTACAAAGCCACAGTGTGGCATAGCATTTATTTTAGGGTTCTGTGTAATAACAGACCCAGGATGCATAAAATTGAGACAGATGTCATTTGCATATCCTACCCAGAATTCATTTCTGCAGATGGGGAATGTGGCACAGGAGCTCTGGGATGCAATTCATCGAATTGCTGTGATGAGCAAGTGGCTTCTGCAATAATAAACACACTTATTATAGTGTGGAGGCTTTTTATCTCACTTTTTGTCGTCCACCACCACCCTGGTATATATATATATATATATAAAAACAACAGACAAGGAAATGAGAAGCCTGGCACAATCAGCGCCTCTTCAGTTCCGACACAGATGGAACAATAGAAAATACCCCCAATTAAATGTCCCACATGCCTGGTAACATGAATGGATTTGTATTCCAGACTCCGATCCATAACAATGAAATCATCCATGAGCGTTTGGTGGGGTTTGAGCAGTGGGTGGGGGAGGTCAAGACAATGGGCTAGATTCACTAAAAATTTCGATCGAGAGAGAGGCCTGCAGCTGGAAAAATGCCAAATATACAGGGATCCGCCTCATTGGATGAGAGCGGTGAAGTCCTCCCGGGTATAAGTGCTAGAACACACAAGAGAATGCAACTTTATGTTCATGTCTCAGAAACAACATCTGTAGGTAAATAACAGAAGTAGAAAAAGGCAGTTTTCAGTCAAACCACTTACATATTGGAAAAAAAAACACCACAAACACCCTTAAGACCAAGACATCTCGTTAACTTTCATTAATTAATTAAGGCAACGCAAGAATTTTAAACGGGACTTCTCTTATTTAATTCATATCAGGATGTTTGTCTATGTATTTCTACGCCATCCGTTCCTCTCATTCTGGAGTGGTTGGTCTCCATACTTGAAAATGTTAAAGTCACAGTAACCTTGTACACTTTGAGGAGAGACAGTGTAACATCTCTTGGGTGAAATTTTAGGCCAGGGTCAGACGGGCATTTTTAAGAGTGAAAGGAATGTCTGTGAGAGCAGACGGTCCTTCCACTCGACGCCCGTCTGGCGGTCTCACTGAGCCCAGTTAGAGAGCTCAGCGCTTCAAGGGTCGATCCTCCTATGGAGGATCGCGCTTTGCAGCCTCGTCAACGCGTGTCTAGAGTTTTGACGGCGAAGCAGTGTGCACTGACGCTTGTAGTGCATAATTCGTGCACGCGCTACAACATGTGACTGGCCCCATCGCAGTGTCACAATGCTGTGACGGACGCCGGGAGGCACATCAGTACGGAAGCACCTAGTGCGTTCGTCTGACCCCGGCCTTAGGCTGGGGCCACATAGGCGGACTAAATGCATCCGTCACAGAATTTTTCCAGATCATATAGGGAACAAAACACGACGTATGCACGCAAAATGCTACAACGGTCATCGAGACATGTCTACGGACATGATGCTTTGTTTAGATTGTGAGCTCTCGAACAGGGTCTTCTCTCCTACTGGTTGGTGTGTGTGTATTGTGTATGGGTGCTGGACAAAATCCGTACAGCCAGGTTCCCTAATACCAATATCCCGACGGCCAACTTCCAGACAGAACAAGTGCCAGACATACCAAGTTCCCTACACGGCCAACTTCCAGACATCCAAAATCCCAGCGACTAACCCTAATACTAACACCCAAACCCTTAGGGAGTTAGGCTTGGGGGTTAGGGTTAGGTTTAGGGGGTTAGGGTTAGGGCTAGGTTTAGGGGGGTTAGGGTTAGGTCTAGGGGGTTAGGGCTAAGTTTAGGGTGTTAGAGTTAGGGCTAGGTTTAGGGGGTTAGGTTTAGGGGGCTAGGGTTAGGGCTAGGTTTAGGGGGGTTAGGGTTAGGTTTAGTGGTTAGGGTTAGGTTTAGGGGGTTAGGGTTTGGGCTATATTAAGGGGGTTAGGGAGTAGGGTTAGTGTTAGCCACTGGGATTTTGGATGTCTGGAAGTTGGCTGGCAAGGAGTTTTCTGCATAGGGAAGTTGGCCGTCAGGATTTTGGCATTAGGGAACCTGGTTGTAGGGATTCTGACCCAAACCCATTGTGTATGTACAGTTGTGTTCAAAATTAATCAACCCCCACTGAAATTGAGTGTTTTGGCCAGTTTGACATTGATTTTGATCATTCAGTCATCTTGCTTACAATTAAATCAAAGAGGCACGTGTAAGTCAGACAAATATAACATAACATTTATAATGAAATAACCACAAATGTCTTTTCTGTGCTCACATCATTATCAGTTTTATTCAACCCCCAAGTGACATTCAATCTTAGTACTTAGTACAACATCCTTTTACAGTTATAACAGCTTTTAAACGTGAAGCATAGCTTGACACAAGTGTCTTGTAGCGATCTACGGGTATCTGCGCCCATTCGTCATGGGCAAAAGCCTCCAGTTCAGTCACATTCTTAGGCTTGCGCATTGCAACTGCTTTCTTTAAGTCCCACCAGAGGTTCTCAATCGGATTTAAGTCAGGTGACTGTGATGGCCACTCCAAAATGTTCCAGCCTTTAATCTGCAACCATGCTCTAGTGGACTTGGAGGTATGCTTGGGATCATTGTCCTGTTGAAAGTTCCAAAGTCTCCCAAGCCTCAGGTTTGTGACGGACTGCATCACATTGTCATCCAATATCTCCTGGTACTGAAGAGAATTCATGGTACCTTGCACACGCTGAAGCTTCCCTGTACCTGCAGAAGCAAAACAGCCCCAAAGCATGATTGACCCGCCATGCTTCACAGTAGGCAAGGTGTTCTACTTCTGCATCTTCTTTCTGCCACAACCAGGTAGCGTTTCAACAGTGCCCTTTGCCTTGAATTTGCGAATAATGCTTACTATGGTCTCTCTTGGTATGTTTAACATCTTTGCAATCTTCTTATAGCCATTGCCCTTCCTGTGAAGAGTAATCACCTCTTCTCTTGTATTCCTGGACCATTCTCTTGACTTCACCATGTTTGTAACCACACCAGTAAATGTCTAGAAAGAGCTGAGTATCACAGTCATTTTAAAGCTGCCTAATTGGTGCTTATTATGCTTTATTGCTGCTCCGTGACATCCACAGGTGTTTTCAATACCTGATTGAAAACACTTGAATGAACCTCTGTTCTTCAGAGTGGTAATCTTTAAGGGGTTGAATAATTGTGTCAATGAAGAATTCACAAAAGAAACATTTACTACTGTATTACAAAACCAATTGATGTCATTTTAGTTGCATATGGTTCTTTAAAAAGTCCTTGTAGGATTTCATTCTGAATACAATTACAAATGTACACTAAATTCCCTAAAACCCTTTACAGCATTGGGGGTTGAATAATTTTGAACACAACTGTATATTTGTTATTCTGTCTCTCCCATTGTACAGCGCTACGGAAACTGTTGGCTCTTTATAAATGCTTGTAACTGTAACTGTATAGGCAGGAGTACAGGACATCAGACAAGCTCTCATTTGAAGTCCATCACGTGTGTGGAAAACTGAGACTACAGATTTTTTGAGTTTTTATTTATCTCCGTATCAAAATTCATGTGCATTGTGTGGTGTCCACAAGTACGACCATGCAAAAATATGTCCGTTATAACAGCCTTACTTTCTGTGCCTGTGTTGACCCCGCCTAAATCTATGCCCAGTTGTGATCTCCTTGTAACGTACAGTGTGGTATGGATTAGTGAATGCCAAATGCCTCCTTCAACAACGATTGAGTTTCACAGATCTTTTGCAGTATTCAATTTAATCCACTGATGGTGAACCTTGGCTAAAGGAGCATCTTGTGACTTTAAGGGCACAATTTAATGTGGCCGAAATGCTAAAATCAGCAGCTTTTTCCACAGCAATATGGCCATTTCTCAATTCGGGATTACATAAGGGATTACCAGTAGTGATGGACCGAACACCCCCGTGTTCGGTTCGCATTCGAACTCGAACACCCAAAAAAAGTTTGACCGCAAACTTGAAAACAATGCGAACACATATATGCAAGATATTGGCCATAAATGGTGTATGGGGGTCCGGGTACTGCCCTGGGGGACAGGAGACAATGAAAAAAAAGTTTTTAAAAAAAAACCTTTTTAACCCTTTCACTGCTGAGTGCTGAGTCATTTCACCGCTGTGCGCTGAGCTCATTTTTACCGCTTTGGCTCATGTTTAAATGCGATTTGAAGCCATGGGAAATGTTTTACCACCAACGAGTGGGAAATGTTTGACTAACAATAAGTGGGAAATGTTTTATCACCAACAAGTGGGAAATGTTTGACCAACAATGAGTGGGAAATATTTGACCAACAATGAGTGGGAAATATTTGACCAACAATGAGTGGGAAATATTCCCGTTTTAATTCAATATCTAATAAACCGTTTATTATTATATTCTGCAGTAAAGAGTCTCTTTATTTTTAGATTTTTTCGGATCTTTTAAGCATTTTTTGGTAAAAAAAAAAAATCTGAATGTTCAGCAAATGTCCCGAAAAGTTCGAAGTTCGCGAATTTTCGAACGGCCGATGTGCGAATCGAACATCGAACCGATTCGAACCCGCAGCTCATCCCTACTTACCAGCACTTTGGTGCCAGATGAAAATTCAGTTTGAATATTGGCACATTCGCGGCTTTACTTTTTAGTGGAATTTTCAGCTTAAACGATTCAACTTGAAAGTATCGGTAAGTCGATTACCGAAAAAAATCAAGTGTTGAAAGGAGTCGATAAATGTATTTTAAGGGACAAGAATGGGGAAAATCAGACTCAAACCTTTTTGAAAACATTGGATTTTTCATATAGGCATGCTTAACAGCAAAAGTCGTTATGATACTGGCCGACAATGTGCTTTTCTCGGACGTTTTACCAGCCAGCATCGTTTTTTTGTTGGTTTTTTTTGGCTCTGTAGAAATATTCTCAATTTAATCAGCCTTTTGAAAAAATCTTGCCGAAACTCACTGAATATCTCCCATGAGTAATTCAATTGAGCCCTTAGTTCTGAAACATCTACGGTGCCAAGGATCACCATGAGTGGTCTACTAACTAGCTCCTGGCCGTTACGTGAAAATCGAAGACAAGATTCAGACCTTTTCTAAACTCGTCTATTTTGAGATAAATCTGGATGCACTGAATATAAACTCTGCAAAATGTAACATAAAATACATTGTATAGAATTTGTCCCTAGATTTCAGATCCAAAGAAACATACAGTATTTCATTTTAAGTATCCTATTTAGAACTACCTGAGATTTTATCATTGATTTTTCAGTGGCAAATATAGAAAGGCTAAATGTAACCTCCATTAATATATGGATTTTTGCTTTTCTTGCTTGGCCATTTAATGTCTTTAATTTTTTTTTATAAAAGACAGCAGGTTTTGTTTGTGTCAGGCTCAGGCCAGGATGGCTCCATGGCAGGGCTTTAGGATTAGGTTTATATCCCAAGGTAAGCAGACACAGGAAACGTGGAATGCAGGTAATAAATGTATATTGAATACACAGCACACAACACAGTCTTTGTATATATGAAATCCAATATACACAGGCAACGTGTGATATCGGCAGAGGATGGTGGGCTATACAGTCAGACGCTGAAGACTCCACTTGGGTAGCAATACCTTGATTGAAGGTCTTGAGCAGGAGACACAGGATGGATGTCTGGCAACCCAGAAAGTCTCTAGACCCCCAAGGACAGTGGGTCACGTAGTCAGGAAGCTTCAGACTCCACGGGAATAACACCAAGGCCAATGGCAGCAGGTACACAGGTATGGTAAATAACAGGAACACCGGAACCCAGGCAGATCTCCAGTCCACAGGATAGTGGGCTACGCAGTGTATAGTCCAAAAACTAGTTCCACAGTATACAACCGAACAAGGGATGATACTAACAGACAGGATGAGGGGGCTCGCAGGACCTCACATACACAAGGAAAACAGGAAAATGACAGAGCATGGAAGGAAGGGTATGTCCAGGTTATATGCACACCCACTCAGGAGCTGCCACAGAGATTAAGCCCTGAGTGGATGCAAACAGGGAGCAACAGCAAACATGGCGATGAGCAGGCTTCTCAGGCTGAGGCATGACAGTTTGTTTGAGAAAGGATTTTACCAGGAAGGATACATAGAGATTTCTCTCATTTTCAAGTATGTCCTGGGTGGTGAGTATGTATACTCAATCTGATCTGATTCTGGAGCACTACAATGGAATTTTGTTTATCGTGGAAAAAAGCGCAATTCCTTTGCAAATGGGCTCCAGAACATTTTCCAAAAAAGCTCAGCACATTCGGACATGACAATTGATGCATTAAAATTGCAAGAAAAGCTTTGAAATGTTTGTTTCCTTCACAAAAAAACATAGCTCAAACAATAATGTAAATGTAGTATCACTTTTTGGCCAGCAGAGGGAGGCCTCTGCTTCTCAAAAAGGTCTTAACTACATTGAAAATGTACAGTGGGACGTCCCTGTATATATTTACAGTGTGGGGAAGAGGAAGTCGTTTTCCTCACACTGGATCCTTCCTTTGGTTTTATGGAAAATCCCTTGATATTGAAAGGGTTAAGGAAGCAGGGTGAGGTCCCCTTACTCTAACCACTGAACTCTTCTGGACTAACCTAGTAGTCACGTATATAAGCACTCTTTTCTGTTCTTACAAGGGTGGCTATCATATGTTTAGATAAATACTTGCTGGTGGTCTCCAACCTATTAAAACACTGACCTATGGGTCTTTCAGATAATTTGAAATTTTCATCGGGCCACCCCGAAATATATTGAGTGGAGGAACAATAATGATGGATGACATTTGATTATGTCACTTCGTGAATTTGGAATAGACTCATCTGATACTTGATTCTCTGTAGCAAAATTGAAAACGTTCCCCAACCCGGCTGCATTCCAACCGCAGCAGACATGACGTAATTCGGTGTCAGATTTCAAGCCACTGCAATTTCAAGTTCAGTCAATACCCTCTAAAAGCACAATAATGTAATAAGAGACTTAACACACAGTGCTGTGTTTAATATTTTAAACAAACAGCACTAATCGAAGGGACACTAGGACCACCATGACCGGTAAAGCTTATTGTAGGGGTTATTCTGTTTGGAATCTGTGGGTGCCGTCTATCCTGTCTCTGCCAAATGTTTTCAAGTAGTTTGAAGAAGACAGGAGGAACCCAAGGATCCAAAGAAACTAAAAGGCTCACAAAAGTTTTCTGCTCTCTCTCTCTCTCTATATATATATATGTTACGGGTAAAGCCCGAAGTGCGGTTAATCCTAGGATTACCCGGGTAATCCTGACATTACCCAAAACCGCTGGGTAAAGATGCAAAAAAAGGAAAATTTCGGACTTTACTCGTGTAATTTTAGGACTAACCAACCGCCCTTGGGTAACAGTCTGGAAGAGCAGAAAAATCCATACTTTACCCGGATAATGTGCAAGTCTGAAGCTTTACCCGGGTAATCTGAGGACTATATCCACAGCTTCAACTGGGTAATCTGCAGAGCATCCAACCCCGCTTGGGTAACAGTGAATTTTGCTATTATCCATGTATATTATTAATGAAAAAGCCAAAAGACAAACATTAAAATATATTGCAGATATAATGAAGATACAGAGTAACAGGATATGTTTCTTATATGAATGTGAAAGAGTTACATGATCTTTATTATGTGTCATGTGTGCTTATATATAATTTATAAAACATAATAACCATCAGCTTACTCTTTATGTAATATCTTTATCTTCATAAATTAATGTTCAGACAATTAATGCACAGAGTTACATGAGTAACTTACAGAGTTAGTGCGGTTTGTGACTGTGGATACAATTTCATTAAAAATAACAAAAAACACAATTTTGTTATCAGTCAGATAAGAGTTTGCAGCTTTACCCGGGTAATCCTCGGAATTCAGTCAACTGTAACCTGCTGAAAACCCAAGAAAAGCGGAGAACCCAGAGGCGTTTGGATACTTTGCAGATTACCCGGGTAAAATCTGAAATTTAATTCCACTTCAGACTTTTGCTAATGACGCCTGGGTAATGTCAGAATTACCCGGGTAATCCTAGGATTAACCGCACTTCTGGCTTTAACCGTAACACATACATATTAGACAGAAGGATGGAGGCTCACAACACATACAGAAAGGTGGCGGCTTCTCAAATATATAATTGGATGGAGGATTGCAACTCATATTGAAGGATGGAGACCACCTACTTTAATAGATGGATGGAAGCTCAGAACACATGTAGAAGAATGGAGGCTCCTTATAGATGGATGGAGGGAGACTCCATCCCTATTACACAACTCATACAGAAAGGTGGCGGCTCATAACTCATATTTTGATGGATGAAGGTTTCCTATTTATATAGATGGATGGATGGATGCTTGAACACATTGAAAGATGGAGGTTCCCTACTTATAGATGGGTAAAAACAAGGTTTGTGAGGCTCCCCGAGAACGAGCAACAACATTAGTGGCCTGCTCTATGGTTGGTCACCACTCAGATCTCATAAGGTTTTAGCTCGATGGTGGTGCCATTACAGAGAAGACAACTCCATATGTAAATTAGACTGCTACCACCCAGAAAGGGTGGCCAGAACTGAAATGCTAGGAGAGTCATCTTTACGCGAGAGCTACAGAAACCATCAATGACCGTTTCGACCTCGTTAGACCTCGTCAGGAGGGTATAGCTGACATCACTCTAGGCACCTCGAGCAAGGGATTCATGTCTGAATTACCCTGTACACTTACAGTGAGCAAAAGAAAGATTTATGAGAGAAAGGGCAACAGCATTAGTGGCATGCTCTATGGTATGTCCCCTCTCAGGTCTCATTAAGTTTTAGCTTGATGGTGCCATTAGAGAAGACAACTCCATATGCAGATCAGACTGCGATCATCCAAAAGGGCAAGCCAGTACTGGCATGCCGAGGAAGTCCTCTTTGCACGAGAGATGCAGCAAACCCTGATGATCATTACGGCCTTGTTTGGCCTCGTCAGGAGGGTATAGCTGACACCCCTCTAGGTACATCTACCTATAGATGGATGAATGGTTATAAGTCATATTGGAGAATGGAGGATCCCTACTTATATAGATGGATGGAGGCTCCTTATAGATGTATGGAAGCTTCTATCATACAAAGCAACATGTATACTTGCACATTTACTTATATACAAGGCTGGATTTATAAGTAGACATTGTAGACATGTGCCAACAGGTGCCTCCTGCAAGAGGGCACCATGCGCTAAAGGAAAAAAAGTAAAACAAACTCACTTTACAATCATATAGACCCTGTATCTCTGGAGCGCTACAGGCTAGAGGGACATACAAGGTATCAATTGAAAGAACAGATTATGGCCTTTCCGATGATTACAAACATAACCAGGTTTATGAAGAAATCTAAAAACAAAATAAAAATATATTTTCTCTTTTTTTCTAACACACCACTATTGTTCATATTACAATTATAAAGTGAACATTAATGTTGTACCATTTCCCAAACAGAGTGCGGCCTTTCCAATGACAACAAACATGACCATGTAATGTGTAAAAGTAAAAATAATAGGGAAAAATTAAATGCAAAATTTACTTTTTTTCCTCTGTTCTAGGCAGAGGCTTTATGTGCTTTTACTTATAAAGCAAACAACGCCGCTGCGCTAACTCACCGTCTCATTTTCCACGCCGGGAGCATATGTGGAGGTGATGGCTCAATGCATTATTACACACTGATTCAACTAAAACACAATCTTTTGCTTCATTTTAGGGCAACAGACTCTGCCCCTTCTTTTGAAGTGAACGCAGCATCAAACTGTTTTTCAGTTTTTTAAAATGTTAGTTTTTTTTTGTTTCCGCCAAAAAACGAGAATTAATAAAGTACTTTTTGGGGGCAGGAGCACTCTATATTTCTGTACCTACAGGCTGCTGAGCTGTAAATCCAGCCCTGCTTATACAGATGGATGGTGGCTCCTTATATTTGGATGGAGGTTCCCTACTAGCATAGATGGATGGAGGCTTCCAACAGACAAAGCAACATGTATGCTCCCTACTTATAAAGATAGATGGAGGCTCACAACTCATATTTTGACAGATGAAATCTCCCTACATATATAGGAGGATGGGGGCTCGCCACATATAACGAAGGTTCAGGTGCAGTAGACATTGCTTATTTAGATTTCAGTAAGGCTTTTGATACTGTTCCGCATAGAAGGCTTATCAATAAATTGCAATCTTTGAGCTTGGATTCCAATATTGTTGACTGGATTAGGCAGTGGCTGAGTGACAGACAACAGAGGGTTGTGGTAAATGGAGTTTATTCGGCGCAAGGTCTTGTCACCAGTGGGGTACCTCAGGGGTCAGTACTTGGACCCATTCTCTTTAATATTTTTATTAGTGATATTGCAGAAGGTATTAATGGAAAAGTATGTCTTTTTGCTGATGACACAAAGATTTGCAACAGGGTTGACGTTCCTGGAGGGATCAGCCAAATGACAAATGATTTAGGTAAACTAAAAAAATGGTCGGAGTTGTGGCAATTACCTGCATTCCAGACTGGAACTTGATTTCTACCCATGTTCATTTACCGAGCCACTGCTATAGAGGCTCAGGAAACTGTGAGTATTCACCTGTTATCTTAGCCTCCAAATACGTTAATATTGCACAATGGAGATTTCTTCTTGTCTCCAAACATTGTGAAAAATACCAATTTCTGATGGGAGAAAGTCTGCCCACTACATGTGAAGACACCCACACATCTGAATATCTGAAAACTTCCACATAGAGGGTGTGACCCCCCAGAGTGGTCAAGAGGCGATACCATCTGAGCCAGATAGGGCTCCACTCTTGTGAGTTTGCCACCATATCACATTATTCCTAATTACCTGTGTCAAACGTTATTTTGCACCATGGAGTTGTTTTTATCTCTTAAATATCAGGTTCATCTATTTTGACCTCGATACCAAGATCTTCAAGGATCATCGTTGAAAGATTGACTATTAAAAGTTAAGTGCGCTCACACTGGGTCCAGTACCCAATATTTTTTCTATTGACTATTGTAAAGGGTTGTACAAAGTGTTATTGAGCGGCACCTGTTTATTAATTGCCAGTACAGTTATACCCTAGCGCCGATCACCTCCTCCACCTTTTCAAACTAAAAAAATGGTCGGAGTTGTGGCAATTGAGTTTTAACGTGGATAAGTGCAAGATAATGCACCTGGGACGTAAAAACCCAAGGGCTGAATATAGAATATTTGATACAGTCCTAACCTCAACATCTGAGGAAAGGGATTTAAGGGTCATTATTTCAGAGGATCTAAGGGTAAGTAGTCAATGTAATAGAGCAGCAGGAAATGCTAGCAGAATGCTTGGTTGTGTAGGGAGAGGTATTAGCAGTAGGAAAAGGGAAGTGCTCATGCCATTGTACAGAGCACTGGTGAGACCTCACTTGGAGTACTGTGTGCAGTACTGGAGACCGTATCTCCAGAAGGATATAGACATCTTAGAGAGAGTTCAGAGAAGGGCTACTAAAATGGTGTACGGCTTGAAGGAGAAAAGTTACCAGGAAAGGCTTAATGATCTTAACATGTACAGCTTGGAAAAAAGACGAGACAGAGGAGATATGATAGAAACATTTAAATACGTAAAGGGAATCCACAAGGTAGAGGAAGGGAGTATATTTAAAAGGAAACAAAATAGCAAAACAAGAGGACATAGTCTTAGATTAGAGGGGCAAAGGTTTAAAAGTAACATCAGGAAGCATTATTTTACTGAGAGGGTGGTGGATACATGGAACAGTCTTCCAGTTGAAGTGGTAGAGGCCAAAACAGTAATTGAATTTAAGCAGGCATGGGATAGGCATAAGGCTATCCTAAATAAAAGATAAATCCAGGTTAAGTATCCATGTAATTGGGCAGACTAGATGGGCCGAAAGGTTCTTATCTGCCGACATTTTTTCTATGTTTCTATGTTTCTAAGGTTGCCTATTTATATTGGATGTAGGCTCAAAACTCATATACACGGATGTAAGTTCCTTCTAACGATGGATTGAGACACCCAACTCATATTAGCTCCCTGTAGCATGACCCATCACACTGTATGATGCATAAAAGGTGCATCTTGGGGACTCAAGACGTATCTCTCTTTGGTTCCTGCTCATAATAAGAGCTATATCAGTAAATGAACAAATTAACTTTCTTTACACAACTCACAGTCGCTGACACAGCTGAATGCAATGCAAGGCATTCAGGTTCTTAGTAGGGATGTGCAAGGCTGAAAAACGTAGTTTTGTTTAGTTTCGTTTCATTTTTAAGTAATTTCATTTTCGGAATTTTGTAACTAATTTCGTTTCGTATTTTGTTTAGTTTCGGATTGATTTGAAATTTCGAATCAATTTGAAATTTCAAATCGATTTCAAATTCGATAGTTGATATCCATTTGATAGTTTGTTTCAAATTCGATAGTTGATATCAATTATTCAAATTTTTCTTTTATGATGATGACACTGTAAAACAAAATAAATTTGTTATATACCGTTTCGTTTTGAATTTGTATCGTATCGATTCGTTATTCGGAAGTACTTCTGAAATACGAATAATCAAATTTCGTTCCGAACTCTGAATTTTTCCGAAACGAATGCACACCTAGTTCTTAGTTATACTTTCAATTGCCAAAATGCTTCTTTTTACCAGACTAGAGTTATTAATTATTACTTTAAAACCTCATTCCCCTGGTTTTTAAAGAGAGGGAGTTAGCAATCTTGGTTCCCAGAGGTGATGAAACTACAGTTCCCACAATGCTCAGACACTCTTTAATCTGGCTAGACATCATGAGATATGTAGTTCGACAACACCTGGAGTGGCCAAGGTTGCCGATCCCCTGCTTCGAAAAATATCAGGCATCTCTACCACCAAATGTTAGTAAGCATAATAAGCTGATATTTTGTAGGTAAGGGGACTCTGTTACAGTAATGCTGCTACGACTGTGAAGGGAAGAGCAAAAAAAGTGCAGAAATCTGAAGAAACGTTCAACTTTATTATTTTTAATGCCATTCTGAGTAGCACCTTATACAAGAGTGAAGCTCTGAGACGTCTTATTCTAGTATGTCTATGTGCATTGTGCCCTAGGTTTTAATAGCACTACAATCAGGACATTGTAGATATATTACGTAAAATATTAAATTTGCATAGAGTAAAGCAGGGGGTCAGCAGACGTGGCCCTTCTGATGTTTTGGACCTACATCTCCCATGATGTTCAGCCACTCATCAGGTTAGTGGAGATTCTTCGGATATGCAGTTCCAAAACATCTGGAAGGCCAAGGTTGCCGACCTCTGGAGTAAAGGATGGCGGTGGCATAATTAGACAGCAAACAAAACCATTTCTTGTTCCTTAGTGGAGTTGATGGTAACCCTGGCAATACCATACACTTTCAAAGTGTCACATTTATACCGAAAACACTATTTCTGTAAGAGGAGCCCTGATATCTGTACTCGTTAAATAAGCTGCAACATTACACAACAGTGACGTTGGTGAACATCTTGGAACACAACAGGAAACATGAGAACCAGAATTCCATCATGGCCCCAATGACCCTCCTGGGATTGTAACAAATATAGAAGGATTTTAAAGACCTTATTTATACTGTAAAGGAATTTCCAAGAAATTCCAATGTAGCTGAGAGGCATTCATAGGACAATCTAGGGCAGGGGTGATCAAACTTGGCCCTCCAGATGTTCTGCAACTACATTTCCCGCAAGTCTCTTTCGACCTAATGAGTATTATGGGAGATGTAGTTCTGAAACATCTAGGGCTCTATTACATTCTTCGCGCAAAAATGTGCGCTTGCGCAAAAAAGCATTAACGTGAGGGGAAAAACCCTTTGCGCTGAACGTCAAATTACGACATTTGCGCAAAAACCGCGCATTAACGTCTAACTCGAGTTACCCTGTGTGAGCGAAAGTTTGTGCGCGCATCCCATACTTAACATTGTGAGCGCAAATGCGTTCGTGCGCTGGTACGCGGCTGGTATTACAATCGATGCGCAACTTGTTACGAACGACGTTTGCGCGCATAATTTTAATGTCTTTTAAAAGCTGGTGGTAACGGCAAATCTGAACGTTCTGGCCGAAACGAAAAACACCAGCACGAAAAAAAAATACAGCACAGTATAGTTACACATTCTACTCATACCCAAACAATAAAATTGAGTGGTTGTGCGTGTTTTTTTTATTGCTGCAGCATATATACACAGACTGATTTTGACAGGCGCAAACACTGAACGGGAGACAATTGTGGTTCTTAATTCTGATTGGCTGAATCGCATGAAAAAACAGTCTGCCCATAGATTTCTGCGCAGCGTTAATTTGCGCTCGTTTTCGCACGTATTTTTTACGAGCGATATTTTCGGACGGATGAAAAAATGCGCTCGGATCGTAATACCAGCGTTCATTTACACGTGTTAACGTTTAACGCTGAGCGCAGAAAAAATTGCGCTGCGCGTATGAATTTGCGCGGAGAATGTAATAGAGCCCCTAGAGGGTCCACGCTGAGTCCACTGATATAGGGACAACTTTGACTCCTGCAGACTTTGGTCGATGCCCCCACTAACGACATCGGATGGGAAAAGACGTCTTGTCACCAACTCTCGATAGATGTCCATGCCATCTCATAAAAAAGAGGAAAAGATCCGCTGAGGACTAGTAAATTAATCTGTGGTGTTTGTGAAAAGAGCTGTTGGTGGCCAGGAGCTGAAGATGGTGGAACCAAGAAAAGAAAGGGCTTCTGAAACGTTGCATCTCCTTTTCCTCTCTCTATCAATGCAGTAGACATATCACTCTTACCATTTTGATAACTGAAAAGATAATTAATTGACATATATATTTTTTTATTTTGCATATCATAAACAAATTACACAAAATCTTTCTCTAAATGGATTTTTCTCAGGCCCTTCAATTTGCTAAATTCAACAAGTGCAGCCGAAATCTACGCGCTACTTGATAATTCCAGGAATCGGGGCGCGACATCACAGCTTATTATCTTTTACCTAATAAAAGCTGCGACGAGTGGTCTCCGTCCCACAAGTACTTTTCATTTCTCACTTCAAGTGCTCTCTGTAAACCTGAGCTCTTAAACTCTGGCTACCCCGATGACGAAAGTCTACAATTTCCAGAATTCTTTGAATGCAATAGATGGTCAGGGAGTCACGGTAGTTGGAGTTCAGAAACATCTAGGTGGTCCACAGGTGGAGATCCCTAGCGTAGACCTTCCTAAAGCACCCTTTAAACTGTGTTGGGGAACAAATTGACTGAGGGACTCGGGAAAAGTGAAGGGACCTGCGGGTCAAACAAGATATAAAATAGAGGTGGGGGGAATTTTATATCATCTTTACGTAGAGAAAGTATCTCAACTCGTGTAGGCCAATAAAATCCTCTGTGTGCTTTAAATAAAAAAAATATATATTTGATCATTCTGCTTTTATTCGTCTATTTTTTTTCGAAGTGCTAAGGTTTTCCGTTGTCTATCTTGGATTAATTAATGTGCAAAACCTATTTACAAGTCATCTGGATACTCAGGAATACTGTATATATATCTATATTATCTTTGGGCTTGTACGGTAATCATCACCGTAGTTCCAGACAACAACGTCATCTCGTCATCTCTTCAGGAACCTGAAGAGGCTCATATCTTCTCCTTCTACAAACTGGCTTGGACCCATACTTGTAAACTTTACCTTTTGGTTTTCATGTGCGTTTGATTTATCCCACCAAATTTCTATTGTGTTGAATAATTCAATAAGCTCCTGGAAGGAGGGATGAGGACATCTCCAGGAGAAGGGACAATGTACACTCCGCAAACATGTATCCCTCATATTGTGTACAAAGATGGGCTCTTCGTGGTTTGGATTATTCCCTACATGACATAAGGAGACTTAGCTGTGGTGTGTTGTGTGCCAGATCTAAGCTAAAAGCAACGTGCCACATAATAAATAACTTTTCCACTTGACCAATGATTTCATATTTTTCGAAAATGTTAAGAAATTTAGAAACAAGGCCCTTGGCATGTTTTCACCCGTACTTTAAGGCATTATAAAATCAGTGCTGGTCTATTTGTTCAGTTGGATTCAAAGAACAAGGGATGCATAACCTCCTACAGATGCTAGGAGCTTGAATATGGGTTCCCTGTCGGAATAAATACTGAATCGTCCCACCAGTAGCTTTGACAGAATGTTTGGCCAACCTTTCTTCTCTTTGGATCTCTTTGAGCTTTGACTCAACGTCAAGGTCATCAAGAGGAAGAGTCAAGTTTCTCTTGGAATTGTGATAAACTTAGCAGCTCGGTACATAAAAGGTTCTACCTTATGGGCATCCATAACTCAAGCCAGAATTGACTGCAAAACCGTGCAACACCTGGTTCTCGGTATGTACGTACATGACCTGCATCCACTTGGGCACTGTCGGAACGAGGACGATATTTAGATGCCAAACGAAATCCTGAGTTCTAGACACTTTAAACTATTTTAGTTTTAATCCTAACTCGTTATTGCCCCTGGGCCTGAGAAGAGTGACATCATAAAAATAGAAAATCGCCACCCAATGGCAACAGCCACAGAGTTTCAAAAGGATGCAAAGGTCCAACGTTTGAATACCAAGCTAGTAAAACATCAGAATAGAAACACTGTACAAATGTCAATGGCGGAATGCATGGCTTTGTGTGTTCTGATCGTGCCCGGGCTGGTCTGAATCACCGTGTGCGCAGGAACCGATTTCAGTAGCCGTGTCTGATTTAGCTCTATTCTTCTTTCCACCTACATAGCCTGTTTTCTTTTTTTATCTTATTAATTTTTCAATCTTCTGGCCTCTACTCCGATCCAGCCAAGCAAAAACAAGTGAGTCAGTCCTTGTCGTGATCCATTTCACAGAAACATGGTGCTTTCCTGGTTTTGAGTTTGTATTCCCAACAGAGAATACTTCATTTAGAGCATCTGCTGCCTCTGTTCTGCAAATCCGCAATTAAGTAAAAAAAAAAATAATGAATCAGATACTAACTCATTTAATGCTGTATGAGAGATCAATGCTATAATAGCAGACTGACTGCATTTCACTCCGTGAAAGAGGTCACTGGTCCTGTGCAACACAATATCAAAACGTATACAGTTTTCTTTGTAAGGTTAACTTTCGGTTTGAATGCTTTGGTGCAAGAAATATTTGTAATTCCACATTCTCAGGAAAGGAAAGAGTTTTGCATTTCCTGTAAAACAGTCCAGCTCCATTCATATCCAATAATAATTTTAGGCAATGTGTGGTGTACTTTTCCATAACACGGACATATACATTTTTTACCCCCAGCTATGTGTCCATCCAAAATTGTTTTGGCCACAATGCGCACGATCTGTTTCATTTTGGTCATCAAATGCACATGTTCCGACCAAGAGAGCGATTTGTGTTCCCTCTGGTGGAATGCAACCTGCGGCAGGAGCGCCCAGCGGTTAGCCTTTAACCCCGGCCGACTTGTTGCTTCCCGTTAACTGAGCGGTTACAACTCAGGCTCAGAATGAAGGGAAACATCCAAAACTGAAAATTAACATATAATCTCCCGAGTCCTACGTGGAATCCAAAGAGTCCAGCTCGAAGACATCGTCACTGGAAGGGCTGGTGAAGAAGGAGTGGCCAGGTGGCCGATTGTCATCTGGACTACTGAGGCCCAGACTTTTCTCGAAGTCTAGCAACTGGCCCATGAAGTTGAAATTGGGAGAGATATTTGTCTTTCTACGCTTGACAAAGTCATAGGCGTCGTTTAGGGACAGGTTGAGCTTTTGCATGAGGTAGGCAACGGTAACCGTGACAGATCGGCTGATTCCGGCCAAACAATGTACAAGTACCCCACAGTTATGGGAAGCTGCCTCATCTGGAGAAAGAAAAAACAGGAACAACAATGGTTACTAACAGGATAAAATGTTCCTCAACATGAACCTCTATAACATATCAGGGTCACAATTATTCTACGATTCTCAGAATTGTGTTTTGTAAAGGTACAACCCTTTTATTTCTGTAAAAACGTCTTTTTTTCAAACTTCATAAAACTGAAATATGTATTTTATTAGGGTATTAAAAAAAACATACTATTAGAAATCATTTAATCAATTCCTTATAATCCTTAGTGTGATGGTAGTTGTTTTGGACATTGGACAACTGGAGCTGTAATTACTTTTGGGAGGTGTGGGACTGAGAGTTCTGGTAGGTTTGACTGTTCATATTGTCCCCTAACCCCCTGCTATGTCCAAGTCACCCTGTGCCCCTTATAGGTGCATGGCTTCTGGGTTTATATACTACTGTTGTTATTGTTGATATCATTATTTTGTGTGTGTCACTAGAACCTTTTCCAACGTCCCCTGTAACAGAACATGTTGTTTCAAGGCTGTGAAAGATTTGAACGGTCATTGCATAGACAAACATTGGCTCTCTTTTCTGTCAGACTGTTGTGCGTTTGTTCTGTCTGTTAACTAATTCAGACAGCCTGGTTTCTACCTTGTGATTACAAGGTGCTCTGTTGCTTGTCTTTAATTTGGTTTTGGGCAATGGTTGAGTGAACGTGGTCACCAGAGGGGAAAACAGGAGGACGGGGCCACTAAGGTACCACCTTCTATTGTTCTCCCAGTCCCTCCTTGCACTGTAATGAGTCACATAATACAAAATATATAAAGTTGTAATCACAAATCTGAGTCCTGCATCAAGCACACAAACAAGGCAGACTGCATGGCTCCTTTCACTCTGCGCCCCTAACCCTGCATCAAGGTATCCGGATCCATCACGACGTCCCCTATTTTCCTGACCACCATATTTATGCAATTGTATTTTATGTTTTCCTTTATTTTAAAATCTCCCTCCATTTCTGTTAGAAAAAATCTCTGTTCCCCCTCCCCTCTTCCCCCCTCCCCCATGCATGGTCACACAATGTGCTTTCATAACCTTCTCCATTCTATTCACAGCACACACAAAAGGCAGACTGCATGGCTCCTTCCCCTCTGCTGTCCCACCCAACCCTCCCCATCCACCCTCCCGTCCAACCCTCCCCATCTACCCCTCCCCATCCACCGCCCCACCCAGGGCAGGTCCATAATTTCAGGTTTCTCTTCCAGCTGTCTCCACTTCTCTCTCTAATTACTCTCACTAAGCCCAGGCTTCTGGTTCTTCCTATGTTGCCCTGTTAACCATCTTCACATTCCCTCAGCTCCCATCTGTTTCACCTACCCTAGTCCCTTAGATTGTAAGCTCATGGGATGTCTGACTGAGCACTTGGTTAAGTTCTGTACTACCTGGACAGTTATCCTATGGGCAGGGTCAACTTTTCATTATGTATCATGTGCGTCTCCTGTTTGTGCTCCCCTATTGTAAAGTGCTGCGGAATATGTTGGCGCTGTATAAATGCATGTATAATAATAATAGTCCTGTCTATCTTTTGTTGAGGAATGCCATAAATGTTCTTTTATTTTATCCATCCTTAAGCTTCTGCTATGAACTGGACCGCTCTACCTTGTACTTGGAACGCTCTACCTCATGCTGTCAGACTTTCCCCTAATTTCCCTTCCTTCAAACGCTCCCTTAAGACATTCCTATTAAGGGAAGCCTACCACCCGACTCATTGATACACCTCACTGCCCCAACCAGTCCATCAATCTCACCTTTCAGTCCTCTCCTCCTGTTTCCACCCCCAATCCTTCTAGATTGTAAATTCCCATGGGAATAGGGCCTTCGTTTCCTCCTGTACTGGTTTATCAAAATGTTGTTCAATGTATCGTATTGGGTGAACGGGTGTCCTGCAAGGGAGCGACATTAGCAGATATAACCAGTCGAGGTACCTTGTTACCTAGTTAAGTTACACGTGGTATTGAAACCAAAAGCCTCACATTTTCACCTAAAAGTATAAGACCTTTTATCCTTATTATGACGTCAAGCCTTCAGAAACATCCTCCTGTATGTGTACAGCTCCTAAACAAAGTGTCCTGATTTCACATTCTCACAGAGCATCATCGTATGTTTAAGGTATTGGGATTAATGGGAAATCTCACCATTTGGACTCAAAATAGTCTAAAATTATTCAAACACCGCCTAGGCAGCATCCGTTAGGGAATTAATAACCTGCCCACACATGCACAACTCCTTTTATCTCCAGTGTCAAAAGGGTCGACATGAAACAGAATGGCTAAATACCATTACATCAGCTCTAACATTATTGTTATAATCTTTTCTCCCAAGTCGACTGGAAGGCTATTCCTCAAAATCCATTGAACTGTAATGTCTCTTAAAACAACAATCCCACTAACACCACAGAGGTAAAAATAGCTCTCCAGACAAAGGCAGTAAGTGCCAACGAG
The DNA here is from genome assembly GCA_009667805.1 of Leptobrachium leishanense. Classification (NCBI taxonomy): domain Eukaryota; kingdom Metazoa; phylum Chordata; class Amphibia; order Anura; family Megophryidae; genus Leptobrachium; species Leptobrachium leishanense. Next base: position 120,737,348 of record CM019071.1, read on the forward strand.
GAGGAGGGACATCCATTATGGTAACATTATACGGGAGGCAGTAAGAAGCCAGACTGAAGGTCAGACTCAAAGACACGCACAAACATGTCCTTAAAGTGCGCCAAAAGATACCCATTAGATATTTTTTACTACTTAAACCTCTCTGTCAGTTATTTTGTGGTTACGGTTTATGATGCAATAGATCGAGTAATGGTTTGCCGAAAAGAGCAATTTCCATACTGCCAATAAGGTTTTATATTCCTTCGCGCTGAAACAATGTGTATAATCTGAGTATCCCCTAATTGAAATACCTGGGACCAGATGTGATTCGGATTTAGAAATTTTTCAGATTGTGGAACTGCAACATTTACATATAATAATGAGTTATCTTGGGGACGGGACACGAGTCTAGACAAGAAATCATTTTATATGCCTTACACACATAGCCTGAGGGTCATTTTATATAATATTTTTAATATTTCTGTCCCCAGTCACAAGGTCGGTGGTGGAGCTTTCCACATTTGGTGTCATGTTGGTATTGGAAAAAAATGACAGATTTTGGACTATTTTGGAATTCCGGATATGGGGTACTCAACTGAATTTCGTGAATTTGAATTTGAGTGTTACTAGAGACTATAAGGCCAATAAAGCAAGGCACAGTCACTTATATTCTGTTCATATTGTTACACACATGCAGGGTTATTCAAAAAGAATCGAAAAGTCACCGCACGTTTGGTGACTTTTCATTCTCTTCAATTCGGTTCGATTTGGCGATCCCATTTCGGTCACCCTGCGGTGTATTCAGCAAGCACCACAGGGTCCCCGAATCACAGGGAAAAGTCACCACAAACCCGCCGACAACTCACCGCAAAACCTGGCGAAGGCACACCGAAAACCCGCAAAAACATCTGGATTAACCCCGCCGAAAACGCCGGGAAAAACCCGAGCAGGAGCCGTTCACACGCAGCGCAGCTGCTGGAAAAACCCGACAACGCAAATACAAATGGAGTGAATAAATTAAAAAAACAGCTTGCTTGAATGCTTAAAAAGTGAAACGCTGTTTGCAAAGAAACTACTGAGCGAAAATGTCTGAAATTTACATATGAGGTCCAGGGAATGATAATTAAAAGGGCTGTTACAGAAAAAAGAACAAACGTTTAAAAAAAAGGAATGAAAAATGTTTTTTGCAAAAAAATCCTGAAAAATGCTTAAAAGGTCCCAAAAAATATATAAATAAAGAGACTTTTTACTGCAAAATATTATAATAAACGGTTTATTAGATATTGGATTAAAACGGGAATATTTTTAACATTGAAGCCTATGGGATTCGCCTGAATAAACCTGTCGAATGAAACCACCGAATGGCAGGGCATTTCGGAAAACGTTTCACTGCTGGGTTTTGTTCTCTGAATAGACGAAGCTATGGGGATTTCACTGCCCTCGAACAGGCACCGAACAGGCACCGTATGTGCAGGCAATTCGCCAACATTTGGTGAATTGCCTGCTCTCTGAATAGCCGAATGGTCAGGAAAGGTAACCGAACGCTGATTTTCAGTGTTCGGCTACCTTTCGGCAGCCATTCGGAGCTCTTTGAATAACCCTGTATAAGGCCAATAAAGCAAGGCACAGTCACTTATATTCTGTTCATATTGTTACACATATGCAGGGTTATTCAAAGAGATCCGAATGGCTGCCGAAAGGTAACCGAACGCTGAAAATCAGAGAAAGGTGAAACTCTGGAGAACTTTTGGAGAAGTGAAAATCCTAGCAGGGTTATACAGAGAGCGGTGAAAACTCTGTCAAAATAGCCAAACCAGAAAAATTACCCCATTTATCTCACTTTTCAAATCGGCTATTTTGACCTATAATTTTCACTTCTTTAAAAGTTCTCCAGAGTTTCACCTTTCTCTGAATAACCCTGTAAGTTTCCTAAAAGATCTACAGATGAGCCTACGAGTGATACAAATACTTAAGGGGTTATTCAGAGAGAGCTGATCTGGCCGGAATTTCACTGTACGTTGACATTTCGGGGCTATTCGGCTATTCAGAGAGCAGACAGTTCGCCAAATTTTTGCGAACTGCCATAAAGTACGATGCCTGTTCGAGGGCAATGAAATCCCTCATAGAGAAGCAATGGTTAATCTATTCAGAGACACTGAACAGCAGTTAAAAGTTGCCAAAGTGCCCTGCTGTTCGGTGTTTTCATTTGGCAGGTTCATTCAGGTGAATCCCATGGGCTTCAATGTGAAAAATATTCCCGTTTTTATACAATATCAAAATCTAATATCTAAACCGTTTATTCTATTAATCTGCAGTAAAAAGTCTCTTTATTTATTGAATTTTTAGGGTTTTTTAGGCATTATTTGGGATTTTTTTTTTCTGTAACAGACCTTTTTATTATCATTCATAGGATCTTATATGTAAATTCCAGGCATTTTCATTGAGTAGTTTTTTTATAAACAGTGTTTCAATTTTGACACTTTCAAATTATTATTTTTACTTTTTACCCCGTTCGTCGGCTTGTCAGCTTTTTCCGTTAGCTGGTGGGCACTGTGTTCGGCGGCTTTTTCCGGATGTGTTTGGCGTGTTTTTTGCAGTGATTTGAGTGATCCGATACTTCGGATCATATTGGATGCATTTTGTCGGTGGGTTTGCGGTGGATTTTCGGGTCCGTATCCTGCACTCCGGGGACCCTGAGGTGAATGCTGAATCCACCGCAGGGTAGGGAAATTTGATTCACCGAAGTGCAGAGAACGAGAGAGCACCAAAATGTCGGCGACATTTCAGTGCTCTCTGAATAACCCAGCGGTTCCCAATCCTGGTCCTCAAGTCCTCCTAACAGGTCAGGTTTGCAGATATCTGATGCACAGGATATCTGAATTGCAGGATTCAGTCAGCTTTTCCCCAAGCAAAGGGAATCCTTAAAACCTGACTGTTACAGGTACTTGAAGACCAGGGTTGGGAACCAATGATCTACCTGAAAGATCTTCATCTATCAAGTGCCTCATTAATGATGTAGTCCATGAAATTATTATACATCTTTTGTTGACCTTGTACTCACCAATAAACTCAATAGCTTCCGGGAAAAACTGAGATAGGTTCTGGCTCCAGTGGTCAGATATGGGGATCTGCTTGTAGTGGAACTCTCCGTCTTTCTCAAAAATATTGGGCAGGTTTGGGGTGACATTGAGGATGTAACGGATGCCAAGTTTGGCTAAGGTGTCCATGTTCCCCGAATCCCTTGCGCTTCCCAAGTAAAGGTATGGAAGGATTTGCACTGGAAATGAGGAGGACTGGTTCCGGGGACTCATGCCTTCAGAATCCACACTGCTCAGAGGCTCCCTGTCCAGATCCGACTCGATGTCCGAGCAATCAGAGGCAATGCACAGGCCTCCCAGGCCCAGCACCGGTGTTGGAGGAAGAGGAGAACTGCTAGCACAGCTGGTGGAGTCCAGGTTGGTTTCACAGTGGTGAGGAAATTCGACTTGAAACTTGCTGAAGCCTCCTGTTCAGAAGCAACGTATAAAGCAGTTATAAAGGATCCATCATGTAAAAAATATATATAATTTATATGGAGTTTATTCCAAGTATTATCTATGAAAACATGCTACGCTCAATATACAGCCATGATAATATAGGATAGCCCCACACTCCTGCAACTCTGAGAGGACAACTGATGCTGTAAATATAACTGAATTATATTCGGCTACAGATGTCTGGTTGTCACGAGGAACGCAAGGAATAGATCACTGTGAAAATGCAGTATATGTGTTGTTTCCAAATAGATCTGTAGCAAGAGATTTTAAAACGATGCTGAGAAACAAAACCCGTGACTAACCTTCACAGATGCAAAGGAGGGACAGACAAAGAAATATGTATATCAGATTTTCTTCTCATTCATCGTCCCTCCTTTGGATCTGTGAAGTTTAGACACAGGTTTGGCTTCTTATGAATGTTAAGATGTGTCGCAGATATCTATTAGGGATGTGCATGACTGAAAAATTTGTTTTGTTTAGTTTAGTTTCGTTACGTTTTTAAATAATTTAGTTTTCGGAATTTTGTAACTACTTTCGTTTCGGATCGATTTGAGATTTCGAATCGATTCGAATTTCATATATCAATTCAATAGTTGATATCAATTTGAATTTTGGATCACTAAATAAAACCCCAATTAAACAAATTTTGCTGTTAAAAGAGAAGCTAGGGTTAAATTTTTTAGCTGTGTCACAGATTTAGTATGAGTCAAATTAAACAGTGATACAAAATTAATTTATTTCATAAAGTCCTTTGCTGACTATTACTTGTATTGTAAGTTAAGACCAATTCGATAGTTGATATCAATTTGATAGTTCATTTCAAATTCAGTAGTTGATATCAGTTATTCAAATTTTTCTTTTAAGATGATGATACAGTGTAAAACGAAATAAATTCATTATATACCGTTTCGAATTCGTATCGTATCGATTCGTTATTCGGAAGTACTTCCGAATACGTATTATCAAATTTCGTTCCAAACTCCATTTTTTTTCCGAAACGAATGCACATCTATCTATCTATCTATCTATCTATCTATCTAGTTTCTCTATCGTGTTTATCTATCTATCTATCTATAGTGTTTCTTTATCTATCTATAGTGTTTCTCTATCTATCTATCTATTGTGTTTCTCTATCGTGTTTATCTATCTATCTATCGGGTTTATCTATCTATCATGTGTAGCACTCACTCCCGGAGGAGCCGCTGAAAATGAACCACGGGTCAGTCTCCCCGCACTAGGGAATAAATATACTCCAACACAGTTGTGAGTTTTTATCATTTAAATAGTTTACTAAAATATTTGAGCAGATGTTGAAACACGGTATTCACAAGTATTTTTACAGTATTTTCGTATCACGGTAAAACGCGTAGCGGAAAAGAAACGAAACACGAGGCTTCGTATTTCGGAAAATAAAATATTCGCAACCGAGCATAAAAGCAATGCAATTTCCCGATAGTTCAGAAAAAGGGGACACGTAGCAAAACCCCAAACATACAATCCCTTCGTATTACGGTAAACGCGCAGCGGAAAAGAGAAAAATATATTCGGAACGTATCTTTATCTTTTAACCCCTTGTTCCGATTCGTAGAAGGAAATGAGTCCTGCACAAGTTAAGTCCCAGAATGTGAAAGGTGTATATGTGTGTGTGGTACCCGGGTACTGTTCAACTGGCCAGTGAGTTTATTAAAGGAAGGTCTTCGACTAGTCAGTTGGGGCCCTGTGAACTTTAAAGAGAAACCAGCAGAGCGTCCTTTAATCATAAAACAGCCTTGGAGGCCTCTCACCCATCCGACGATTTCTTTAAGCTCCACTGACCCAGGACGTCTCTCCACCCGATTTTGACTGGGGATACTAGCGGCCGGATCCGTTGTCTGACTCCACACAGCTCATCCAGCTCACCGCCTGCTCTCCGTTCGATTCCTCCGGTCTGCAGCAATGTCTGGATTCCGGTGGATCTCCTTCTCTTCAGATTAGGTGACCCTCTCTGGACTAACAGGTCTCTCTTAGTCTCTGGCCTAGGCCCTCTCGTGATCTCTTCAATGCGTCTGCTCTCTTTCCTTCCCTGGTGCGCTCTGGAACTTTCTCCACGAGGCAGAGGATGTAAGTCTCCAGTCCCCACCCACTTCCTGTCTTCTTGCAAAGCATGCCGGGCATTGTAGTCCCAATGTCCAGTATCTCTGATCGCGATAGTCTCCATCTTGTGGCCAAAAATAGGTACTGCCACAGCAAGATTTTTAACACAGCGCTACACATGTTTCACTATCTATCTATCTGTTTATCTATATATCTATCGTGTTTATCTATCTATCTACTGTGTTTCTCTATCTTGCTTCTCTATATCTATCTATTGCGTTTCTCTATCTTATATATCTATCTACTTATCTATAGTAGTGTAGCAGACTCTACTTGCCCGATAGGCATTCGTGCTTTAAGGACTACTGGAGAATCCTTCACATTGCACACGCTGACCGAGACTCTTCCTCGTGTTCTCTTCAGAGCTTTGGTGGAGATTATCTCAGGAATTACTTCGACTCCGGTTTCACTCCCATGATCAAAATCGGTTCCCAGCACCACATAGGGGCCTGGTTGCGATCCATTCAACTTGACTGAAGCCCGGAAACTCGCTACTTCTCCTGCTTGCAGAACCTTCTCTGTTCCACCCAGTCTCTACAGTCTTCCCACCTCGGCAGGGGCCTTTCGTTCTTCGACCATCCTCTGATAGACCGGACGTAACATTGGGTGTACTCCTTGAGTTGAACCTTCTTCCAACACGATAGGCGTCAGGAGACGCCGCACTAGGTTAGTATTCGTCCCCACTATCAGGGAGCTTCTGTTCGCACCCGAGGGTCGAGGACACACAATAGCCAATGCATCACAACCCCCAGACTGCCCGATGACTTCAGATCCGATCTCCAACTTTACTTGCAGATACCCGTCATAAGGGAGTTTCTCAGTGCCGATACCCCATATCTCCAAATCCTTCAATTCTTGCAGAGGAATGTGCTTTAAGTGTTTCTCGTAGAAGTCTCTGTAGATCAATGTCACTTGAGCCCCTGAATCTAACAGGGCTTTGGTGTAGACTCCTTCCACTTGGATTGGCACAATAGGAGAAGGACCTATCAGTTGGTCAGGAAACTTGGTGGCGGCATCCGGACACTTAGACCCAGTTTGCTGTACCCTGGCCTTTTTCTTGGCCCGTGCAGGTTTTGGGTGTGCATTGCTTCCCCATGACGTAGACCCGGATGCTAAGGGAGTGACTCTTTCAGTCCTGGCAGGCTCAGCAGTTGGCTTGGCTTTGGGCCTTCTCGCCCTCTTAGTCTTGACTTGGTTTCTGGAGCGGGGTTCAACCCTCGGGCACTCAGGTTGCTCCTTTACTGGTGCCCACTGGCGTTTCCCGCCGGTGAGGTAGATAACAGTCCTTCCAGGGCTTCCAACAGTCCCTTGACTCTATCCTTCTCAGGCTTTCGGCCTTTGCACTGTGCGCGGAAATGGCCCATTTCTCCACACCCGAAACATCTCTTCTTAGAGAGCGGAGACGTAGTTGCTTGTTGAGATTTGGTTAAAGGATTTGGACCAGACGCCACAGCAACTCCCGTCGTCTGCATACCTGTGAGGAATTTCTGCATTTCTGCCTGCATCTCTGTCACCTTCATCAATACCCGGCACAGTTCCGCATGCGCTTGTTGCAATTCAACTTGAGCTTCCTAAACTTTGACGGTTTTGGACAATTCACCCCGTTCAGGGAGGTTCGACTCTTTGGCAGCCTTCTCTGTAGATTTAAAAACAACTAGATGTTCTTGTTCGTCCTCGTCAGATCCATAGGTATCTAGAGAGTCGCTTTCAGGCTGCAGGCCGTCGCTATGTCTCACAGGTTGTGCATAAGCCCTTTCCCCCCGCCTGAAAGATTTCTCTTCTAGTAAAGCCTCTTCCTCTCGTACAACTCGGATCAGTTCCAGGTACTTTAACTCTTGGTTACCTGCTCTGCTTCTCAGCTGCATCATCACTGGGTCTAGAGGTTGAGAGCCCCTCAGGATCTGTTTTATTCGGATCTTATCTACTTGGGCCGGTTCGGCCCCTTTCTTCAGGAGTATCTGGTGTAGAATCTTATCCAGGCGCCTCATGTACTCGGTCATCCTTTCACCTCTTCTCTGATAGGTGTGTTCGTACTGATATACCAGTTCGGCCGCCTTTTCAGTTCGTCCAAAAACTTCTTCAAGAACGTTTAAGTAATCTAAAGCAGTACAATCTTTTCTACTCAGTTTTAGGTTTCTCACCGCTTCTGACGCAGGTCCCTTTAAGCTCTCGGTGATCCTTTGCTTTTTCTGGGCCTCAGGGACATCCCACTCATCCAGAGCCTGCATCGCCTGTTCCACCCATTCTTCAAAGGTTTCCTCTCCCGCCGGAGTTGGTACGTTTCCTGTAAAATTTCTTAACCGTCGATAACCGAAGTTAGTGTGAGGAGGGCTTGTTTTCTGACATTTAGCCAGTAGATCTCCAATAGCCACGATAAATTCAGGCCCTATCATGGCCAACGGACTAGGCGCAGAAACACTTGCGGATTCGCCACGTGGCGTACTTGGCTTAATTAGTTGGACTTCCACCTCTTCGGCCAGTTTCACGCTCGTGCCCTGAAAACATGGCGGAACACCCTTTCTCCATTCAAGAAGAACATACATGTGAGAAGTATCTGGGTTTTTTTTAATGTCCAGTATTAACCCCGATGATCTGGTGCTAGCGTGGCCACGGCCTGGCGAATCTGATCTTCAGCCCAAGTGTCTGCTGGAATATCCATAACTATACAACATTCTGACTGGCTACTATGCTCCCCACACCACTCGGCAACAGTGTCTGGATCCATATTTAACCCTTTAGATGCGGTTTTTCCAGAGACTGGATCCCGGACGAGCCCCCACGTGTAGCGCTCACTCCCGGAGGAGCCGCTGAAAATGAACCACGGGTCAGTCTCCCCGCACTAGGGAATAAATATACTCCAACACAGTTGTGAGTTTTTATCATTTAAATAGTTTACTAAAATATTTGAGCAGATGTTGAAACACGGTATTCACAAGTATTTTTACAGTATTTTCGTATCACGGTAAAACGCGTAGCGGAAAAGAAACGAAACACGAGGCTTCGTATTTCGGAAAATAAAATATTCGCAACCGAGCATAAAAGCAATGCAATTTCCCGATAGTTCAGAAAAAGGGGACACGTAGCAAAACCCCAAACATACAATCCCTTCGTATTACGGTAAACGCGCAGCGGAAAAGAGAAAAATATATTCGGAACGTATCTTTATCTTTTAACCCCCTTGTTCCGATTCGTAGAAGGAAATGAGTCCTGCACAAGTTAAGTCCCAGAATGTGAAAGGTGTATATGTGTGTGTGGTACCCGGGTACTGTTCAACTGGCCAGTGAGTTTATTAAAGGAAGGTCTTCAACTAGTCAGTTGGGGCCCTGTGAACTTTAAAGAGAAACCAGCAGAGCGTCCTTTAATCATAAAACAGCCTTGGAGGCCTCTCACCCATCCGACGATTTCTTTAAGCTCCACTGACCCAGGACGTCTCTCCACCCGATTTTGACTGGGGATACTAGCGGCCGGATCCGTTGTCTGACTCCACACAGCTCATCCAGCTCACTGCCTGCTCTCCGTTCGATTCCTCCGGTCTGCAGCAATGTCTGGATTCCGGTGGATCTCCTTCTCTTCAGATTAGGTGACCCTCTCTGGACTAACAGGTCTCTCTTAGTCTCTGGCCTAGGCCCTCTCGTGATCCCTGGCGCGCTCTGGAACTTTCTCCACGAGGCAGAGGATGTAAGTCTCCAGTCCCCACCCACTTCCTGTCTTCTTGCAAAGCATGCCGGGCATTGTAGTCCCAATGTCCAGTATCTCTGATCGCGATAGTCTCCATCTTGTGGCCAAAAATAGGTACTGCCACAGCAAGATTTTTAACACAGCGCTACACATGTTTCACTATCTATCTATCTGTTTATCTATATATCTATCGTGTTTATCTATCTATCTACTGTGTTTCTCTATCTTGCTTCTCTATATCTATCTATTGCGTTTCTCTATCTTATATATCTATCTACTTATCTATAGTATTTCTTTATCTATCTATCGATCTATAGTATTTATTTATATATCTCTGTATCTATCTATCTATCTATAGTGTTTATCTATTTATCTGTCTATCGATTGTGTTTATCTATCGTGTTTCTCTATCGGGTTTATCTATCTATCGTGTTTCACTGTCTATCTATCGTGTTTATCTATATATCTATCGGATTTATCTATCTATCGTGTTTCACTATCTATCTATCTATCTATCTATCGTGTTTCGCTATCTATCTATCTATCTATCTCTATATCTATCTATCTATCTATCTCTGTATCTATCTATCGTGTTTATCTATATATATATCGTGTTTATCTATCTTATTTATATATCTACTTATCTATAGTATTTCTTTATCTATCTATAGTATTTCTTTATCTATCTATCTATTTATCATGTTTCTCTATCTAGCTTCTCTATCTATCTATCTATCTATTGTGTTTCTCTATCTATCTATTTATCTGTCTATCGATCGTGTTTCTCTATCTATCTTATTTACCTATCTACCTATCTATCTATCTATCTATCTATCTAGCTATCGTGTTTCACTATCTATCTGTTACATTCCATGCTGGCAACCCTGTCTCCCTGCCCTCTGTATTTGTATATTGTGTTTTTCCCCTTGTGTTTCTGTTGCTGCCAATTCCTGGGTGGCTACCCAGGGGTTAATTGGTGTTCTGTGTGCTGCTCACCTGTTGATCCTTGCCTTGATTCCCCTGCCTATATTAGAGCAATGTACCTATGGTACCTATGGTACATTGCTGGTTCATTTTACTTTGCCTGGTCTCCTTGCTAGTTGTGTCCTGAGAGCTCCTTGCTGCGTTCCTGTTATCCTCCGTTTGTTTCATCCTTGTTCAGTTTATGCCTCTGTTATTCTGTTCCAGTTTATGTCAGTTCCTTCTGTGTATTAAGTTCTGTCTATTGCTGTATTTTGGTTTGCTGTTTATGTTCTATTCTGATTCCCTGGTTACCAATTTTGGCTTGGCTGACTTCCCTTCTGGTTCTGATTCCTGTATCCTGTATGACGTACTCTCTCTGGTTATGACCTTTGGCTTTCCTCTATGTGACTACTCTATAGTATATTCCTTGTCTGTACCGTTTCCAAGAAACCCTGTCATCTGCATACAACAAAAGACTCTGTACGGCTTCAAGGTAATACTTTCCTTTAGATTAGATCCGGCTATCCTAAAGACCGGCCTTTCAGTGCAGGGCATCTTTGGTATTGCCGTACAGAGGTCTTTAGTTAACCCTGTGTTGCTTTCACCTGTCCTTGCAGTTTACAGTGCATCTCTGCACATAGGGGCTTCTTTCAGGAACCAGGGCCTCACCTTGGCGCGTGCCTGGTGGTACCGCCACTGTAACTGTCTGTCTGTCTAGTTTATCTGTCTGTCTAGTTTATCTGTCTGTCTAGTTTATCTAGTTTATCTGTCTGTCTGTCTAGTTTATCTATCTGTCTGTCTAGTTTATCTGTCTGTCTGTCTAGTTTATCTATCTGCCAGGTGGGAGGGGAACTCCCACATCTGACTTCATCACGCCCATTCGTGATGATGTCAGTGGGTGGAGATAGGTACCGCAGGCGGAGCTGACATTCAAGATGTCGGCTCTCTGCAGGAGATGTACGTCAGGCTGGCGCCGATAAGTGGAACTTCCACCATGGGCTGCAGACGTCCTCCGCATCCTGTAGACGTCCTCCGCATCTGAGTATCTGAGCGTACCGGCAAAAAAAAAGCTCTGAGTCCGGGGGACATTTCCAGGGACATTATTTGTCAGGTGGCAGTCTCCTCAATCCGGGGACTGTACAGGGAACTTGGGGACGAATGGTCACCCAAGACTAAACACTATTCTCAGGTGTAGTAATTTGAGGACTAAACCCTAATATTTTGAGGAAAGGTCAAAACCTTGTTAAATGAGGGAGGTAAGATAACCTTCACATAACTGAAATGAGCGGCAGGACAATGTAAATAGATCGTGGGGCATATGTTCCTCTAAGACCAAGAGAGGCTAAATACATTTATTTAGAGGAAAAACAGAACACACAACCAGTAAAACTGAGAGAACAAAGAAGAAGCCACATACAGAAAGGAAGACAATATGAGGAGCACAAAAGATTTGTAACAGGAGCAGGGCAGAAAGCCACAGAAGAACATTAACTCAAGGAAGGATGATGATTTGTGATGAGAGGAGGGAGCTAAGGAGCGACTGGAGACCTGGAGGGAGAACAAACTTGTAATGTAAGAAGGAAACGAAAACATGTAATGTGAGAATAATAATATACACATAACATGGTTAGACGTTACACAAAAGTGATGTAAAGAGGAATGTTAAATTTAAATGTACACCATCCTTACAAAATGTTCCCAGTGTTGCTAATATGTACAGGACGTACGTGGGATACAGTATGGGTTGTACTGTATATAGATATTTTGCTACATCTGTCCCCTACCTCTGGATACAAAATAAAGTGGAAAGCACAAATGTTACATGCAATAACATTACGACCCAAGGAGATTAGGTAATGGACCAGGCATCGTAGTCCAAAAACATTGCACTCTGCTAAAGAAAAGAGTGGTTAGCTTTCTTATTCTTTTCTCTTCCATCTCAAAATATAAACAGATAGAAATGTGCAAAGGTGGAGGTACCATATCACAACTTATAAACATACAGGGTTATTCAGAGAGGGGTGAAAACCAGGAGAATGACTGGAGAAGTGAAAGTTGGTCAAAATAGCCAAAATAGTCTGCCCGATTCTATGGATCCTTTCCTTGTATTTATCTTTTATTTAGGATAGCCTTATGTCTGTCCCCTGCCTGCTTAAACTCAATCACTGTTTTAGCCTCTACCACTTCTACTGGGAGGCTGTTCCATGTATCCACCACCGTCTCGGTAAAATAATACAAACTGATGTTACTTATAAACCTTTGCCCCTCTAATCTCAGACTACAGTTGTGTTCAAAATTATTCAACCCCCAATGCTGTAAAGGGTTTTAGGGAATTTAGTGTACATTTGTAATTGTATTCAGAATGAAATCCTACAAGGACTTTTTAAAGAACCATATGCAACTAAAATGACATCAATTGGTTTTGTAATACAGTAGTAAATGTTTCTTTTGTGAATTGACACAATTATTCAACCCCTTAAAGACTACCACTCTGAAGAACAGAGGTTCATTCAAGTGTTTTCAATCAGGTAATGAAAACACCTGTGGATGTCACGGAGCAGCAATAAAGCATAATAAGCACCAATTAGGCAGCTTTAAAATGACTGTGATACTCAGCTCCTTCTAGACATTTACTGGTGTGGTTACAAACATGGTGAAGTCAAGAGAATGGTCCAGGAAGACAAGAAAAGAGGTGATTACTCTTCACAGGAAGGGCAATGGCTATAAGAAGATTGCAAAGATGTTAAACATACCAAGAGTGACCATAGGAAGCATCATTCGCAAATTCAAGGCAAAGGGCACTATTGAAACGCTACCTGGTCGTGGTAGAAAGAAGATGCTGACTTCGACTGCTGTGCGCTACCTGAAGCGTAGAGTGGAGAAAAGTCCCCGTGTGACTGCTGAGGAACTGAGAAAAGATTTGTCAGATGTGGGTACTGAAGTTTCAGCTCAGACAATACGGCGCACACTGCGTAATGAAGCCCTCCATGCCAGAACTCCCAGGCGCACCCCCTTGCTGTCTCCAAAGAATAAGAAGAGTCGACTGCAGTATGCCAAAAGTCATGTGGACAAACCACAGAAGTTTTGGGATAGTGTTCTGTGGACTGATGAAACAAAATTAGAACTGTTTGGGCCCATGGATCAACGCTATGTTTGGAGGAGGAAGAACAAGGCCTATGAAGAAAAGAACACCTTGCCTGCTGTGAAGCATGGCGGGGGGTCAATCATGCTTTGGGGCTGTTTTGCTTCTGCAGGTACAGGGAAGCTTCAGCGTGTGCAAGGTACCATGAATTCTCTTCAGTACCAGGAGATATTGGATGACAATGTGATGCAGTCCGTCACAAACCTGAGGCTTGGGAGACGTTGGACCTTTCAACAGGACAATGATCCCAAGCATACCTCCAAGTCCACTAGAGCATGGTTGCAGATTAAAGGCTGGAACATTTTGGAGTGGCCATCGCAGTCACCTGACTTAAATCCGATTGAGAACCTCTGGTGGGACTTAAAGAAAGCAGTTGCAGTGCGCAAGCCTAAGAATGTGACTGAACTGGAGGCTTTTGCCCATGACGAATGGGCGAAGATACCCGTAGATCGCTGCAAGACACTTGTGTCAAGCTATGCTTCACGTTTAAAAGCTGTTATAACTGTAAAAGGATGTTGTACTAAGTACTAAGATTGAATGTCACTTGGGGGTTGAATAAAACTGATAATGATGTGAGCACAGAAAAGACATTTGTGGTTATTTCATTATAAATGTTATGTTATATTTGTCTGACCTACACGTGCCTCTTTGATTTTATTGTAAGCAAGATGACTGAATGATCAAAATCAATGTCAAACTGGCCAAAACACTCAATTTCAGTGGGGGTTGAATAATTTTGAACACAACTGTATATGAACAAAAAAAAGCTCATTGAACATATATAAGTGCTTGCAATAAAGTAGCAATGAGGTGCAAGTCAAAAAGCTACCCACTGTTTATGGAGCCATTCCATTATAATAGGCTCACTGCATGTGAGTAGATAGTAGTGGATCCGCAACCAGTACAATAGAAGATGCTACGTGGTATACATCGTACCTCCACCTTTGTGTGGTTCCTGTCTGCTTATATTTTGAGGTAGAAGTGAAAAGAGAAAACTGTTCAGGTATATGGGATTCAGATGTGTGATCCATAGCTTTGTTTTAGCTAATCCCGTCCCTGTTTACCTTTTAACCGCTGGAGCTCTAGAAGTTATTTTAAAGTCTGGAATTGCTATTCCTCCTTTGGCTTGGTCATAGCACATCCCTACTGTACATTAACGTCTCTCATACCCTATATAGGAGGCGATAAATTGCACCTGAGCGCAAAACAATGAACTACTTCATGGTAACTCGTTCTTCTATCTGGAGCCAGTATTTTATCTAAAAAAAATACCAGCTCCAAAAATTTGGTGTTAAGTGATTTTGTTTTTGAAAAATCACTTACCACAATAAAATAAACCCCTCAACAAATTCAATAGTGACCTCTAGTGGCGAGGGCACTGCAATCCGCTGCTTCCTGTCACCGTGCGCAGCGGGAGACTGGGAACGAACAGTTTCCATTGTCCTTCCGCACTTCATCTGCAGCTCCTGAGCGATCCCGTGATTGTGAGGTAGTGCAGAGCTTGCGGCTTGGACGCGCTGGGCTCCATGGAATCCTATGGATAATTGACGCAACGTGTGGCTGGTATCAGGCTTTGCCTCCGTTCCATTCTGGGGCCAGATGCTAATAAAGCAGCTGGATCGGAATAGCTTTGGTAAAAGGAAGACGGTAAGGAAAATTGGCTTGTGATGTTTTTTTCACGTACTGTCTCCCTTTTAGCCAAAAGCAGAATAGGACACTTCTTTGGGTCCGTTGCAGGGTTATTCAAAGAGATCCGAATTGCTGGCGAAAGGTAACCGAATGCTGAAATTCAGCGTTCGGTTACCTTTCCTGGCCATTCGGCTATTCAGAGAGCAGGCAGTTCGCCAAATGTTGGCGAATTGCCTGCACATACGGTGCCTGTTCGTTGCCTGTTCGAGGGCAGTGAATCCCCATAGAGAAGCAATGCTTCGTCTATTCAGAGAACAAAAACCAGCAGTGAAAAGTTGCCGAATTGTCCTGCCATTCAGTGGTTTCATTCGACAGCTTTATTCAGGCGAATCCCATAGGCTTCAATGTTAAAAATATTTCCGTTTTAATACAATATCTAATAAACCGTTTATTATAATATTCTGCAGTAAAAAGTTTCTTTATTTTTTAGATTTTTTATTAGGATCTTTTAGGCATTTTTCGGTATTTTTTTTGCAAAAACTTTTTTCTGTTTTTTTAAAAAAATCATTTCTTCTTTTTTCTGTAACAGCCCTTTTTATTATCATTCATTGGATCTTATATGTAAATTTCAGGCATTTTCGTTCAGTAGTTTATTTGCAAACAGCGTTTCACTTTTGAAACTTTCAAGTGTACTGCTTTTTATTTTTCACTCCATCCGTCTGCGGTGTCGGGTTTTTCCGGCGGCTGCTCTGCGATCTGATCGGCTCCTGCTCGGGTTTCTCCGGCGTGTTCGGCGGGGTTAATCCAGATGTTTTTGCGGGTTTCGGTGTGCATTCGCCTGGGTTTTGCGGTGAGTGTTTGGCAGATTTTCCGCGGCTTTTCCCTGCACTACGACGGCCCTGTGGTGCTTGCTGAAATGGGATCGCTGAATCGCACCAAATTGAAAAGAACGAAAAGTCACCCAACGTGCGGTGACTTTTCGATTCTCGTTGAATAACCCTGTTGGTGATGGCATTGTAGGTACCATTTGTGCTCTCCATTTCTTTGTTTTAAATATAATGCTAAAAAAATCCCCAAACATTTTGCTTGATGAATGATCTAAATCAGGGTTCTCAAATCCACCCCTCCCCAGATAATTCTGAAATTCAACTCCCATGATTCCCTGGCCATCTATTCTGGGAAAATGTAGGCAATAAACATCTGGGGGTCGAAGCTTGAGATGTGAGAAGGGACAGAAGAATACCTCTGAGAAGAACACAATATTTATGGGCAGATGATTAGTAATTTGATAACCAGAAGCAGGCAAACATCTCAAACATTGAGAAGGAAATATGAGGAGGCATTAGGTGCCAGGAAACATATTTTCTGATCGAAAGGGAAGTAAGGCAGCATTAACATTCATTCAAGGACATTGTGACACAATTCCTACCATCAGTGTGTCATCCATGGAATACAAATGATAAAAAAACAATTACTTGCAAACAAGGAGTAACAAAACCAAGCACGTCCACCCTGACCTCCCCAACGTATTTATGAAAATGTCACTGGCGCAAAGACTGATCAATACAAGAGCAAGGATTGTACGAGTCACATTGGCAAATGTCACAACTCAATGCATATGTTTATTCAACTTAAAATGGTAATGTGAGTTTTTATTCCAGTACAAACCACTGACATTCTCCATGCAATGACTGACCATGACCATTCTCCATGCGATGCAAAGACTGACCATTTTTTTGCTTAACGACTTAATGCAGGGAAACCAAAATCTAGCACCCCAGATGCAAATTCCCAGAAATCTTTGAACAAAATAAATGTCCACGGGAGTTACGGGAGTTGTATTTCAACAACATCTGTGGGTCTGGAGTTTGACATCTTTGCCTTAAGGGGTTGAGTTGCTAACCCACGATGCGGCAACAAAAAGTCACCATTGAAAGAAACCATTAAGGAGAAGGAGGATATTTATCCCGTCAACGTTTCGTTGAAGCTGCAACCTACTGCAATACTAGCATCGGTATCTGTGTCAATAACGGGCATTTGCACGAGTACTTGGCCAGAGGGAAATGCTGGCAGAATGTTTTTAATACATTCTGCCAGCTGCCCCGGTGTCTGAGGTCTGTGAGTATAAGTGTCTGAGCCGTGGTGTGGTTATACATGTGTCTGAGGTCTGGTGTGTGATCAGGGTGTGTGCAGGCTGTGCAGTGGGTAAATGGGGTGTCTGTCCAAACATTTCAATATCAACATAAATTGGACAGGCTTTTAGCAAAATCCTAAATTATTTATTGGAAAGTGGTCACAAGACATTAAATAAAAGTATCGGTACTCCTACCGGTCTTAAAAAAATGGTATCGGTGCAACCCGAACTGAAATGTTGCCAAATAAAGATCCTCCGTTTTCTTACTAACCTTTGGTGTGCCTGATTGCCTTTCCCTTTTTTTTTTAAGTTATTGGCGGGTTGGCTACCCAGGGCAATCAAAGTCGCCACATTTTGGGCTCTATTACATTCTTCACACAAACGTTAACGCGTGCACAAAAGCGCATTAACGCAAGGGGCAAAACCCTTTGCGCTGAACGTCGTATTACAAGGTCCGCGCAAAAAATGCACGTTAACGTCTACCGCGGGTGAACCTGCGCGAACCCTTTGCGAGCATAATGTACTGCGCGCACCCTATACTTAACATTGTGAGCGCAAATGCGTTTGCGTCCATCGCAGCTTTGTGACGGGTCAATGGGGAGGGCCACATGGTGTAACGTGCGCACTTGTCACGCGTGCTACACCAGAAGTGATTTAAGCCTCCTCGTCAAAAAGCTACGGCAGACATAGGAGGATCACGCTTTGTAGCACTGAGCGCACCAACTGCGTGCAGCAAGGTGGCTAGATGGGCGTTAGAGTGGAAGGAACGTTCACACTCACGGACGTTCCTTCCGCTCTCAGAAACGCTCGTATGACACCAGCCTTAGAGCTGTAGCTAACTGATTGAGCTTTTGCGGAATCAGCTGCAGCTGTAAACCCCCCAAAAATCAAATACTCACATCTCATCCCGCGGTGAGAACGGCAGCTCGATCCGCTGCATCTGGCCACCGAGAGCAGAGTGAGACTGGAGAAAAAAGTCCCCAGTCTCCGTCCACGATCACTCTGCCGACTGCAGGGACTCGCAAGAGACGAGATCTTGCCGGTCATGTGACCCATCAGCAGAAGCCTCCATGGAGTCCTAGAGGGGATGCTCGGGACGACGCTTTAGCACTGGCTCGAGCACCCTGGACACTAGCTGTCGCTACGGGCAGACCGCTAGACTCAGGGCCTGCCCCATAATCTACAGGTAAAACAGAGAAGCTAAGGGGAGATTAGTGAACGCTAATATTTCCCCTTAGCATCACCGTTTTAACTGTAGGGAAATGATAGGGCCCCAGATGTTTTTGAACTACAACTGCCATGATTCTTATGCTATCTATTGCATTCGAAGGATTCTGGGAATTGTAGGCCATCAGCAACTGGGCGCCAGACTTTGAGTTCCCTGCTCTATGGGCTTTACTATACAGTCATTACTAAATTTCTGTACACTCAGTATGAAAGCTGTGACGTTATAACCCCTCAATTACTTCCCCCTGATGTTTACTCAGTAAAGCCACAGTCCAACGAGCTGTTGAAAGAGTCATTCTGTAAGGCAGGGGTCAGAAACCTTGGCCCTCTAGTTGTTTTGGAACTGCACCTCCCATGATGCTCAGCCACTAATAAGATCGAAAGAGCATCAATTGAAATGTAGTCCAAAACATCTGGAAGGCCAAGGTTGATGGCCCTGCTGTGAGGGCTCCTTGATGACAATCTTCATGCTCCTATAATAACAATACGCTTAAAAGTAGGCCCTGGACTAGATTCAAGCGTGAATTTAACCACGGCTCTTGTAAACTTATAAAAGCTGTTAAAGTCTATGGAGTAAATAAGATTAAAAGAGCATTGGTTAAATCTACACCAGACTTGGAATCCAGGAACTTTTCCATTTAATACTTTCAGATATAGTCAAACACAATTAATATAAATGATTTAGGGCCACATTACAATCCTAGCGTTAAAACGCGGGCGCAAGGGAGGAAAAACTGCGCCTGCAGTTTTCCCCCTTGCGCCCGCGTTTTAACGCTGGATTACAATGCAGGAGCAAAAAATGCTGCCTGCATTGTTTGCGGGTGCTACCGCCCCGCGATGCTCGCGGCAGCGCTGAGCGCAGCTGCAAGCATCCACTCGATGGAGGCCATAGGACTCCATTGAGTTTCCCCCTGCCGGTCACATGACCAGCCGGATCTCGCCTCGTGAGATCCGGCCAGTCGGCGTAGTGTGATACGCAGGGAGAGACTGGGGGGACTTTTTCCCCGAGTCTTTCCATGCTCCCGCCGGACGGAGGAGGCGGTCGGAGCCGCAGTCCTCACCGCAGGACAGGAGGTGAGTATCTGATACTTTTTTTGTTTTTTTTAGGCTGGTGTTAAAGGATTCTGCAGAAGCAGAATCCGTTAACATCAAGTCCTGGCTCTGGTTAACTTTCCGCTAACCAGAGCCAGACGTTAATCCGCGTTGGGATTTTGTAATCCTAACGCTGATTAACACTTTGCGCTCCCCATGTTAAGTATAGGGAGCGCAAAGTAGAGTATCCTTGCGCTGAAAAGCACAAGATACCAAACGCAAACGGGTTACTTAACCCGTTTGCGTTTGGTTCGTAATATGCGGTAGATAACGTTAAAGCTCACGCAAGTGAGCGGTAACGTTAGCGTCAAGAATGTAATGTGGCCCTTAGTTTACATTAAAGGGGCACTCTACTTATTCATCATCAAGGGGCCCCCTTCTTCCCCTCTCCCTCCTGCCCCGATCTGGAGATATTGCTGGGTGAAGTGGAGGAGTTTCCATCTCCCCAGCCAGTGTCACCAGCAGCCGGGAGTTTGAATTTCCCTGTTGCCGGTTACTAGTGATGTCTGTCCGCAGAGAGCATGCTAACGTCACCCTCTTGGAGAGCGTGCACGATAATGTGTGGTCTCAAAAAGGCAGCCGGCGCATTGGCTCAGCTCCGATCCATCATTCTGCGCAGGTGGTACGAAACCTGCGTACACAAAGGGCCATATTACATACTTGGTGCTAACTTAACCAGAGCTGTTGTAAACTTCAAACCTCCATAGGCTATAATGGCTCTGGGAAATTTACAGGTTGTGGTGGTAGGGGACTCTATTATTAAGAGAGTAGACAGGGTAATCTGTCACGCTGATCGCCTTAACCGGACAGTTTGCTGTCTGCCGGGTGCCCGTGTTAGGCATGTGGTTGACAGAGTTGATAGATTATTGGGAGGGGCTGGAGATGACCCAGATGTCATGGTCCATATTGGTACCAATGACAAAGTAAGAGGAAGATGGAAGGACCTGAAGAATGATTTCAGGGAATTAGGAAGTAAACTGAAGAAGAGGTCCTCCAAGGTAGTATTTTCTGAGATCCTACCTGTGCCACGTGCTACAGTGGAAAGGCAGCGGGAGATTAGGGAGGTCAATGCGTGGCTTAAAGCTTGGTGCAGGAAGGAGGGCTTTGGGTTTTTAGAGCACTGGGCTCATTTTGCACTGGGGTACAATCTGTATAGTTGTGATAGATTGCACCTGAATGGAAGAGGGTCTGCTGTGCTAGGGGAGAGGATGGTTAAAAGGTTGGAGGAGACTTTAAACTAGTGGAAGGGGGGAGGGATACAGTATCTTACAAAATGGAGACAGAGCAGATAGCGCAAGGGTTTCAGCTCAGACTAAGGGGGGTGGAGCCGGGGGGATGGGTAATGTCAGAACAGTGGAGGCATGTAATGTAAAGTCGCATTCAGCATGTGTGGGTAGAGACAACATTAAATGTATGCTTGCTAATGCAAGGAGCCTCAATAACAAGATGGGGGAACTAGAGGTAATAGCATACACTAAGCAATACGACATAATAGGAATAACGTGGTGGGACGAAACGCATGACTGGACTGTAAACTTAAACGGTTATACATTGTTTAGAAATGATAGAAAACATAAGAAAGGGGGTGGAGTGTGTTTATATGTAAATCAGGATTTAAAGCCTAATATTACACAACTGGAAAGCGATGAGGGAAATGTGGAATCCTTATGGGTAAATATTTCGTTAGGGAATAAACAGGGAAGTCAACTATTGGTTGGCATATGCTATAAACCACCTAATATAGATAATGATGAGGAAGAACAACTGTTAGAGCAAATTAGGAAGGCTGCACATCATGGTAGCACTTTAATTATTGGAGATTTTAATTACCCGGACATTAATTGGGATAGTGGGACTAGTAATTCAGCAAAGGGAATCCGGTTTCTGAACATTTTAAATGATACCTTCATGTCACAACTGGTAGAAACACCAACTAGAGAGGATAACTGTCTGGACCTGGTTATAACAAATAATGTGGATCTTTTCTCAAATATTAATGTAAAGGAACAGTTGGGAAACAGTGACCATAATATGGTGACTTTTGAAATAAACTCAAAAAAACACATTCATAAGGGGCATGCTAAAACATATAATTTTAAAAAGGCCAACTTTATTAAAATAAAGGAAGCTCTCAATGTCATTGACTGGCAGAAACTCTTTCACGGGAAAAACACTGAGGATAAGTGGAATATCTTTAAACTAACACTAGAAAAGTACACGTCACAATATATTCCACTGGTTAATAAATATAAAAGAAACAGACTGAAACCAATGTGGCTTAGTAGGAAGGTAACTAAGGAAATGAAAAATAAAAAGAAGGCATTTAAAGCTTTTAAATCTGATAAATCTGAGGCATCCTATAAAGCATATAGGGCAGCCAATAAAGCATGTAAAAATGCGATTAGATGGGCTAAACTAGAAAATGAAAAAGAAATAGCCAAAGAGAGCAAGACCAACCCTAAAAGATTCTTTAGGTACATAAATTCTAAAAAAAACAAGAGTGAAAATGTAGGTTCACTAAAATCTGAGTCAGGGTTATTGTTAACTGAAGATCAGGATAAGGCAGAAATTTTAAATGATTATTTTTCTTCAGTATTTATCAAAGAGAAACCTATAACAGGAGACATGCAATTCATTAATAAAAACTTACTAATACAAAGTGACTGGTTGACTCAGGACAAGGTTTTGCAGAAATTAAACAATGTGAATGTGAATAAAGCCCCAGGGCCAGATGGAATTCACCCGCGAGTACTGAGAGAGCTATGTGTTGAAATATGTAAACCTCTGTTCTTAATCTTTCAAGATTCTTTTTTTTCAGGAATAGTACCAGAGGATTGGAGAAAAGCTGACGTGGTCCCTATATTTAAGAAAGGTTTAAAATTTGTGCCTGGGAATTATAGACCTGTGAGCTTAACATCTGTGGCTGGGAAAGTATTTGAGGGGTTACTAAGGGATAATATTCAGGAATTTATTGGGAGGTATAATGTTATTGGCAAAAATCAGCATGGTTTCATGAAACACAGATCATGTCAGACTAACCTAATTACGTTCTATGAGGAAGTAAGTAGAAGTATAGATCAGGGGGTCGCAGTGGATGTGATTTACTTAGATTTTGCCAAAGCTTTCAACACAGTTCCACACAAAAGGTTACTATTTAAATTAAGAAAAATTGGTCTAGATGAAAATACTTGTTCTTGGATAGAAAACTGGCTAAAAGATAGGGTACAGAGAGTGGTCATAAATGGTACATTTTCAAGATGGGCACCAGTGGTAAGCGGTGTCCCTCAGGGGTCTGTTATAGGACCAATACTATTCAATTTATTTATAAATGACCTTGAGATAGGCATTGAAAGTCATGTATCAGTGTTTGCAGATGAGTCAAAACTAGGAAAAGTAATACAATGTGAGCAGGATGTTACTTCGCTGCAGAGGGATTTAGATAGATTGGGGGACTGGGCACTTAAATGGCAGATGAATTATAATCTAGATAAATGCAAAGTTATGCACTTTGGAGTGAAGAACACACAAGTAATTTATACCCTAAATGGTACGGAGTTAGGGAAATCCAAGCAGGAGAAGGATTTGGGAATAATCATAGACTTCAAACTAAGTAACAATGTGCAATGTCAAACAGCAGCCGCCAAGGCCAGCAAAGTATTGGCATGCATTAAAAGGGGAGTTCACTCACGGGATGAAAACATAATTTTGCCTCTGTATAAATCAATGGTCAGGCCGCACCTTGAATATGCCGTGCAATTTTGGGCACCGGTCTTAAAAAAAGATATTATAGCGCTAGAAAAAGTGCAGAGACGGGCAACTAAATTAATAAGGGGATAACTTCCGGGTTAAGTTATGAGGTAAGACTAACAAGCTTAAACCTGTTTAGTTTAGAGAAACGGCGCCTTAGAGGGGATCTGATAACCTTATATAAATATATACGGGGCCATTATCAACCATTGTCTGATAACCTATTCACTAACAGGACTATACATAGGACAAGGGGTCATCCATTTAGACTGGAAGAAAGAAAATTTAGCTTAAAGCATAGGAAGGGTTATTTTACGGTGAGAACAATAAAGCTGTGGAATTCTCTGCCTGTTGAGGTGGTTGGGTCAGAGTCTGTACAGACTTTTAAAAAACGACTGGATGACTTCCTGCAGACACAGAATATTAAGGGTTATATTTAATATGTGGGTAAAAGCTTCTTGATCCAAGGAGAAATCTGACTGCCATTCTGGGGTCAAGAAGGAATTTTTTCCCAGTATGTTGCATATTGGCAAGCATTTCAGACTGGGTTTTTTGCCTTCTTTTGGATCAACAGCAGTAGGTTATGTGGGAGAGGCTGAACCCGATGGACGCATGTCTTTTTTCAGCCTATATAACTATGTAACTATGTACAGCAGCTCTGGTTAAGTTAGCACCAAGTATGTAATATTGCCCAAAGTGTGCAAGTCCCGTAGCAGATCGCAATTTGCGGTTCACACTAGGGATGCACCGATACCACTTTTTTAAGACCGAGTACGAGTACCGATACTTTTTTCAAGTACTCACCGATACAGAGTACCGATACTTTTCTTTTATGTCATGTGACCACTTTCTAATAAGAACAGACCTCATATAAAAATGCCCCCAGCTCACATGTATATATCCCCCCTGAGATATATATATATATATATATATACAGAATGCCCCCAGCTCTCATGGATTATGCCCCCAGCTCTCATGGATATTGCCCCAGCTCATAGATTAGGCCCCAGCTCATGGATATGGCCCCCAGCTCATGGATATGCCCTAAGCTCTCATGGATATGCCCCCAGCTCATGGATATGGCCCCAGCTCATGGATATGCCCCCAAGCTCTCATGAATATGCCCCAGCTCATGGATATTGCTCCCAGCTCATGGATATTGCCCAAGCTCATGGATATGCCCCCAAGTTCTCATGGATATGCCCCCAAGTTCTCATGGATATGCCCCCAAGTTTTCATGGATATGCCCCCAAGTTCTCATGGATATTGCCAAGCTCATGGACATGCCCCAGCTCATGGATATGCCCCAGCTCATGGATATTGCTCCCAGCTCATGGATATTGCCCCCAGCTCATGGATATTGCCCCCAGCTCATGGATATTGCCCCCAGCTTATGGATAATGCCCCAACTCATGGATATGCCCCAGCTCATGGATATGCCCCCAAGCTGTCATGGATATTGCCCCCAGCTCATGGATATGCCCCCAAGCTCTCATGGATCTTGCCCTCAGCTCAGACCCCAGACATGGGGCGGATTTCGAATGCTCTATCGGCATTCGGAAAGCCGCCCCTGGAGCTCTCCACGGCATACTTACCTTCCCGAGCGACGCCGACAAAGTCTTCGCGCGTGCGCTCATTGAAGGACCCCAGCCGTGATCACGTGGGACTCCCACGTGATCGCGGCTGGGGTCCTTCAACGTGCGGAAGCGCAGAAACTTTACCGGCGTCGCTCAGGAAGGTAAGTATGCCATGGAGAGCTCCAGGGGTGGCTGTCCGAATGCCGATAGAGCATTCGAACAGCCGCCCCAGCCCCTCGGATGCTGGCAAGCCGGCTTCCGGTATAGGGGGAAATATCGGGGGCACTGCACGAGTACCGAGTGAGTACCGAGTACTGCTGCAGTACCCGGTATTGGCACCGATATCGCTACTAGTATTGGTATCGGTGCAACCCTAGTTCATACACTACCCATGCTGCACAGGAGCGCAAATTGTATTAGAAAGCTTCAGGGACTTCTGGGTTTGGGAGTCCCTGAGCCAAAGAGGAGGAGCGTTGCGCTAAATGAAAAAAAGGTCAGTAAAATCACCAAAAATATAAAAAAAATTAAGTATAATTAGGCAGAGGCTCGTAGTAACGTCTGCCCAATTATTAATGAGCAAACAAAAGGAAGTCTCTTTTTAATAAAGCTCCATTATGACTATGTAAGAAATCTACTTCTCAGACTGCTACACTTTATCATTTCTATAGATCAAGGATCTCAAACGCTGCCCTCCAGGTGCTGATTGCCTACAATTCCCAGAATTCTTTGAATGCAATGGATGGACAGAGAATCAAGGGAGTTATAGTTCAGAAACGTCTCGGGGGGCCGAAGTTTGAGATCCCTGTTGAACATCATGGTTCTTCATAGGCAAACTGTAGAACAGTCCTGAAAAAAACGTTCTTGTCTATGTACACCCGGAAACTCATTACCTTGCAGGTAGTATGCCTGGCATCCTTCTTTCCGTAGCTTATGCAAAAGGGTCACGAGAACCGGTTCCTGGTCCTCTCCCTGATTTCCCGTGCACCCCGGAAGGCTGGAGGTACACTCATCATATAGAAGGGCCACTCCTCTTGCTACTGGAGGGGATCCGGGAAGCAAGGAATGGGCTGACAAGTTGCCCTTGCGTAGCCGTCGTAGCATTAATCCAGGGAGCGCCACATGAAGGGCTTTCTCCACGTGAGAAGAGTCGTAGAGTTCCCTGCTCCGACAGTCCAGAATACGAATGGTTTGAGATGGAGAGTCCAGCTCTTCCCGTAGCCATGTCGTAGTCTTACAGAAGTTCTCCATCAGTCTACTTCAAATGTAGCATACCATGGGAGGATGTCGGCATGCGGCGGAAACTTGCAACAAATCCAATAGAGTCAAAGATCCCTGGGGATGGTTTCAATAGGTCTGAATGTTAAAGGAAATCACTGTAGGTTCTTTGTTTTGAAAGCTCACGGCATGTCCCTGGAGAGAAGGAAAGTGAAGAACAGAGAATTCTGTGAAAGGTATAAATCGAAAAAAATAAAGAACTGGAGACTTAACGTGACATAAGACTCTGTAAGTGGGCAATAAATAAATGATGAAAAGAATGGCCCAACATGTCATATCCTTCAGATGAATCTAGGGGCACTCAAAAAGATACTTTTTAAACAAGGCAACCCTCCTATGACTAAAACCTAAAACTTATCATATGCAGGATAGATTGTGTCACTTTTATTAAATATCATCAGTGAGATTGTAGACCCTACCTATTCCATTGTTGCAGATAACAGACTGTAAGGGAAAAAATAGTCACGTGTTGATATCTCTTATCCCTTACCGCGTGTCACTACTGGTATTGGCTCATGGAGTCCAAAGGACTCCATGGAGCCGAGCAAGATTCTTCTGCGAGCTCTGCACAAGCTCAACTGAGCGGGATAGCACAGGACCCGTGGAAGAAGCATGGAAGGACACTGGGAACTATGTGTTCCCAGTCTCCTACTACTACTACTCGCAGTGAGATGATGCGGTGGATCACGCCACCTTCTGCGCCATGGAATTATAGGATAGTATGGGAATTTTTTTTGAGGTCGGAGTCATTTTGCAAAAGCAAAATCACTTAACATTAGGTTCTGGCAGTCGGTATGTCCTTCAGAAACACCATTTGCTAAAGTGAAGAACGTGTACTGGGCGTGCCAGCCAACAGCTACCATGGCTCTGCCTGTTGAGCTTGGTCCTAGTGCTCCCCGGCCTTGTGACTTCTTCCTGGTTCTCCTATCCACCTGCGGGCCTTATGGGTACGGGCCAGGTATGTCACTCATCTGGTGGTCACCAATGTCCCCTCGCTCCGCCCCCTTTTTTTTCTCTCACTGCATTTTCTTTATGCCTGTTTCTTTTAGAGTTTGTGTTGACCTGACATGTTGGGTTTCTTCCCAAAATATGTTCTCCTTGTGGAATGCGTTAACGATTGTGATTTCTTTTTGATCTTTGACATGTATGATCTTTGATAGTCTACACCCAGTGATTGTTATACCACTTTATTGTGCATTGTTGTATCTTTTCAAAAATAAAACATTATAAAAAAAAGAAGAGAAGAATGTGCTACTTTGAAATAGCATGTTGTTCTCATTCTGCCCGCTAAATAAATACCTCTATGCCAGGGGTGGTCAAACTACGGCCCGCTGGCCACATGTGGTCCGCCACCGAGTTTTTTGCAGCCTGCCAACCAGCGGCGTTCTTCTACTCCCGAGGCGAGCGGCCGCTGACATGCAGCTTGGCAGCTCGCCTGGGATGGGAACCACCGGACCAGCGCACGATCTAACGAGAACACGGCTGGTCAGGTGCTTCCAATCCCTGGCGATCGGCAAAGCTGCATGTCAGCGGCCGCTCGCCTCGGGAGTAGAAGAACGCCGGCAGATGCGGATCCTGGGGTCACAGAGGTGAGAGCTGGGGCAATATATACCCATATGAGCTGGGGGCAGTATATATCCATATGAGCTGGGGGCAATACATACCCATGTGAGCTGGGGGCAATACATACCCATGTGAGCTGGGGGCAATATATATCCATATGAGCTGGGGCAATATATACCCATATGAGCTGGGGTAATATATATCCATATGAGCTGGGGGGCAATATATATCCATATGAGCTGGGGCAATATATATCCATATGAGCTGGGGGAAATATATACACATATGAGCTGGGGGGGCACTATATATCCATATGAGCTGGGGCAATATATACCCATATGAGCTGGGGGCAATATATACCCATATGAGCTGGGGGCAATATATACCCATATGAGCTGGGGGCACTATATATCCATATGAGCTGGGGGCAATATATATCCATATGAGCTGGGGGCAATATATATTCATATGAGCTGGGGGCAATATATACCCATATGAGCTAGGGGCAATACATATCCATATGAGCTGGGGGCAATATATCCATATGAGCTGGGGGAAATATATATTCATATGAGCTGGGGGAAATATATACCCATATGAGCTGGGGGACAAATATACCCATAATAAATGACCAGGAAAAAGTCCAAAAAGTACCAGGACAATTTGCTATATTGTCATTAATATTCTTAAAAAAAAATCAAATTTTTGACCAATGTTAAGCAAAGAATTAAATAAAATGGCATTGTTTGGTGAGGTGTTTTCTCTTGAAAATTGAGCCCTAGCAACTGATTCTCTGCACACTCTTTCTCATGGTGGGGGTTATTGATAATGGCTTTAACGGCCAGGAATCATAAGAATGCAATATTGTTTATATGCGGCCCCCCCAATAACAATAACGTTTTTAATGTGGCCCTCCGTAGAAAATGTTTGCCCACCCCTGCTCTATGCAATGTTTAGGAGTCAATAATTTACAGTAAGGAGCATAGTATAGTCAAGGTTGGAATAGGGAACTCCAGTCGTTGAAGTTAGTTTATGGAACATATTGACCGTCTGCTTTGAAATTAAATTAACAAGGACATAACACTTTTTATTTTCCAGTTTTAGCTCCGGAAAGCAGAGTGAAACGTTGGTTTATACAGCTCCTGCTATATTTATACACAAATTGTGGAGCCGGAGTACCACATTGCCATTGATGTGGCGGCGTGACCTTCTGAAACCGTTTAGTAAAAATTAAGAACAGTCTTTAGTATTTTAAACGAAGGGAATAAACTGTCGTAGCTAAAAAAAAGGAAAGTATAAAAAAATGTACTGCGTTCCATATGCAACATGAACAAGAACAATCTGCTACAAGATGGTTAATTATCATGTAGTTTATGCACTAATTAATGTTCTCTTGCTGCCAGATATAAAGGTATATCTTCCATGTGCACACATAGGAATTACAACGTTCCCTGAATTCATGGATCTGTGGCCAATAAAGATGTTGGGCACTCACTAAAACCGGGACGCTAAGGGGAAAAATTAGCGATCGCCAATTTCCCCTTTACTTCCCGGTTTCACCTTCAGATCGGCAGGCGCGCGGATGTTTGGGGCAGCGCTAATGCACCTTCCCAATCATCCGCTTCATGAAGTTCATTGGACTCGATGGAGGCTTCTCCTACTGGATCACATGACCGACCGGCAGGATCTCGCTTCTCGCAAGATCCTGTTGGTCGGCGGAGTGATCGCGGAGGGAGACTATGGACGCTTGGGGCACTTTTTCCTCTCGAACGCTAATGTTAGCGTTAGGATGAGTAAGCGTTACTGCCAGTATAAGTGACTTTACATTATCTTCCTGACTCTAAACCAATGAAAATCTGTTAGCCCATTGGTGATTGCGCCAGCTTACTTTACTTTGCGCACCCTATACTTAACATGAGGAGCGAAATCATTAAATAGCATTTCGATAGGTAAGGTAATACAAAGTCTGCATTTGCAAAATCATTTAGCACCTCCTAAACCCCCCCAATAAATCCCATACTCACCTCCCATCACGCAGGGAGAACAGTGTCCCGATCCGCCACTTCTTGTCCCCAGGAGCAGAGTGAGAATGGGGAAGAAATAGCTCCCAGTCTCCCTCTGCAACGCGATCTCGCAAGAGCATGTTTGCGCAGGGCTCATGGCCCCGAAGTCCAACCCTCCGTGGAGCCCTATGGACTTCAGGAGGTGATACTCGCGGCGAGGCAGAAGTGTTACCGTGAATATCCCAGTGGTTAGCGTTGCATTCCGGGGCAAGGTGCTGAGATAGCGCCTGCCCCAATATATCGCGCTGAAATGGGGACGATATGGAGAAACCTGCAGATGCAGGTTTTGCCATTAGCGTCCCCATTTTAGTGTGACGCACAGAATAGGACCCTTATTTATTTAGGACTGGACACCTGCATATTATACATAAAGGTTCCAAATATCGGAAACAAACCAATATACTGGACATTTCTGATATTGGTACCCCGAGCGGCACATCAGGAGAGGCGGCAGTGGGTACTTGACACACTGTGCATGTGTTGTGACGTCGCCACAAGTGACATGGTGCACATTCGCAGTGACATCTATATTTGAGCAGTGATGTCTCGTCCACTGCCGGTAGCTATTTTTATTATGGTTATAGGCACATTATAGGTCGTGCACTGTACTTTTCTTTTTTTTTTATTGTAATAAATTTTTATTGTTTTATATGGTTTCACAAGATATACATAGCAATGCCAGAAAGTTGCTTTAGAACAGGTAGTTACAGCATATTTGCAGGTTGAAAGTTGAGCGACATTAAACAACATCTGCTTAATTCGCGTAAGTGTATTTTTTAGTCCAGTATAATGCATACATGTAATAGTATTCAGTAGATAGATATTAACAGGAAATGCGAATTCTATAAGTAATAAACAACTTTTAAGTGTGAGAAGGGTGGGGAAGGGTGAGGTATGGCAAGTTGTGGGGTATAAGATAGTCGGTGACACCTTTGAGAAGTGTGTTACTTACACACGGGGGCGAGCCTCCGACCAGTAGAACCAGCGGCGTAAGTGGGCTGCGCTCGTGCCTGAGGCACTATGTATTAGCTCCTCAATATCTTGGGTGTTATGCACTTCTTGAAGCCATTCACGTATAGTAGGGACATTAGAGGTCTTCCAATGACGGGGCAACACCGCCTTAGCCGCGTTAAGTAAACGTATTTCGAGTGTGCGTTTATATTCAGTGTGTTCCATAGGAGTG
Organism: Leptobrachium leishanense; assembly: GCA_009667805.1. Taxonomy (NCBI): domain Eukaryota; kingdom Metazoa; phylum Chordata; class Amphibia; order Anura; family Megophryidae; genus Leptobrachium; species Leptobrachium leishanense. The sequence goes on from CM019071.1 coordinate 120,768,269, forward strand.
TGATGCAGTAACATAGCTGCCGGCGAAAAGTCTGGGGGGGGGAGTCCGAGACTTTGCAAATGGTGCTGTGGACTGCCTGCCAGTATGGTTGGAGCAAGGGGCAAGACCACCACATGTGGAGTAAGTCCGCTTGTGGCGCTTTGCATTTCCAGCAGGAGCCGTTGTGTGTGGGGTCAAACACGCCAACGTTTTAGGCGGGCGATACCACCTAGATAAGAGCTTGTAAGCCGTTTCTTGAGATTTGGTGGCGATAGAGCAGGACGTGGTGAGTAGGGTGATTTGGTCCCACTCCTCCTTTGTGAAGGACAGCTGAAGGTCTTCCTCCCATTTGGCGCGGTAGGAGGGGACGGGGTTCGTGAGGGATTGTAACAGACCATACATAACCGATATACCATGGGACGGAGGATGCGGTCTCTGGGCCAGGGTTTCAAACAGGGTGAGAGGGCGGGTGAATTGAGGTAGAGGGGCCAGCGAGCGCAGGTAAGCCGTGAGTCGATGGAAATGAAATTTGGTCAGGAAAGATTGCGGCCAGGGCAGTGGGATGTCCTCAGGGGGCTTGAAGGTATTGCCGTCAATAAAGTTGGATGCTCGTAAACAATATGGCGCTTGTGTTTGTTCAGGTGTAATTAGTCTCCGGGAGAATGCGGGCAGGTAGTATAGCGGTAGGAGGGGTGATGGCCATGGGGCAATTACGGTAGAGTTTTGTAGCGTCTTCCAGGTGCGGAGTGTGGCTGAGATAGTGGGGTGGTGGGTGACGCGGTAAGGAGCGGTCGTGCCGAGTAACCAGGGAAGAGAAGCCAGTGGGGCCTCTGCCAGTGTGCGTTCCAGGGGAATCCATAGCTTGTGATCTGCGCCCGCTGTCCACTCAAGTATGTGCAACAAGTGTGCGGCTTGATAGTAGCGGCGGGCATGGGGTAGTGCCAGTCCTCCCGCAGCTTTAGATGCGGTCAGCAACTCAAATCTGAGCCGCGGTTTACGATTGTTCCAGACGAAAGCGGTAAATTTAGTCTACAGGGACCTGAAGAATAGGGTGGGTACAGCTATTGGTAAGGTCTGGAACAAGTACAGCAGGCGGGGGAGTATGTTCATTTTAAGAATGTTAATGCGTCCAAACCACGTTACATGGGGAAATGCCCATTTGGTGAGATCAGTCGTGATGCTGTGCAACAATGGGAGGTAATTTGCTGGGTAGAGGTCGGACGTATCTGCAGTGAGGAAAATGCCTAAATATTTAAGTGAGGATTTGCACCATCGGAAGGGGAATGAGGCTTGTAGCTGAGCGCGCATGGAGGGAGGGACAGTAAGTCCTAAGATTTCTGATTTATTCATGTTGAATTTGTAATTGCTGATAGAGCCAAAGTCTCGTAGTAATGAGGTGAGGGCGGGGAGGGAGATTAGTGGTTGGCGGATAAAGAATAACAGGTCGTCGGCATACGCCGCCACTTTATGCCGGTGACCCGCCACCTCAATGCCATGGATCGATGGGTCAGTACGGATTGCGTGCAGAAGGGGTTCGAGCGAAAGTGCAAAAAGCAGAGGTGAGAGAGGACATCACTGCCTGGTGCCATTTCGGATATGAAAAGCTGTGGTAAGGGTGCCATTTAGATTGATACGTGCCGTGGGATTTGCATAGAGGGAACCAATCCATGCAAGCATGTTGGAGCCAAATCCCATCTGTCGAAGGGTGTAAAACAGATAGGGCCAGCTGACCCTGTCAAAGGCCTTTTCGGCATCAGTGGATAATAACAGGGAGGGATCAGATTGAGATTTGGCAGCCACATGAATGAGATTCAGTGCCCTGACTGTTATCTCTGGCCTCTCTCCCAGGTATGAATCCCGTCTGGTCCGGGTGAACCAAACGTGGAACGTGACTAGCCGTCCGGAGGGCAAGGGCTTTGGCAAAGAGCTTCAAATCTTGGTTCAGCAGTGATATGGGCCGAAAGTTAGCGCATAGGTCATGGTCTTTGTCAGGTTTGGGTATTAGTGTAATGGTGGCGGAGAGTGATTGAGGTGGTAAGACATGGTGGCATTGTGTCAGGGTATTAAATGCCTGTAAGCAAGCCGGAGCCAAAGTAGGGAGGAACGATTTATAATAACGGAGGGATAGGCCATCCGGGCCTGGTGTCTTGCCCGTAGGGGTCAGCTTAATGGCACGTTGGAGTTCCTCCACCGTTAGAGGGGAATCCAAAGCTTCCATGAGCGGGGTCAATTTGGTGTGTGTGTGCGTGTCCACAAATTTACGCATGGAGTCAGAGGAGGAGGGATGTTGGTCCGTGGGGAGGTTATAAAGTTCCGTGAAATGATCTCGTAGTAGGGAGAGCATGTCCTGCGGTAGCGTGACGGGTGTGCCCTGTGGGTTGCGTAATTTAGAAATATATAGCTTCTCCCTGTGAGCCTTAAGTGCACGTGCCAATAGCCGTCCACATTTGTTGCCATGTTCATGATAAACACGACGAGTAGTGAGGAAAGCTTTTTGAGCAGTCTTGTTCAGAAGCGTACTGAGTTCGGTGCGAAGTTCCAGAAGCTCCGCATAGATGGTATCGTCCATGTAAAGCTTGTGGGACTTTTCCAGCGCCTGGATGCGGCATAGCAGCGCCTCTCTTTGAGTGTTATATTGCTTTTTCTTTAAAGATCCCTGCTGTATTAGGTAACCTCGAATCACGGCCTTATGTGCTTCCCATACGATTTGAGGGGAGGTGTCTGGGGAGGAGTTATCTGTGAAATAGTGTTGGAGAGTCTGGAGGGTGCCTTGTTTAACTATGGGGTCATTGAGCAATGTTTCGTTCAATCGCCAAGTTCTATCTTTAGGGCGTACTAGGGGGGAGGCGAGTGTGAGTAGAACTGGGTGGTGGTCGGACCATGTCATCGGGCCTATTTCCACTGTGTCTAAGAGGTGGAGGTGGCCAAAAGGTAAAAACAAACAGTCTAGTCTCGAGTAAGATTGGTGAGGTGTGCTATAAAAGGTATAATCCCGCGTAGTGGGGTGGAAGGCGCGCCAGCAGTCTACTAAACGGTGTGAGTTAAGCGCTGAGTGGGCCTGTCGTAATACAGAATGTGGGACACTAGTAGATCCCCTGGAAGTGTCTAGTCTCGCATCGAGTGGGAGGTTGATGTCCCCTCCAATGAGGACGACACCTTCCTGGAAATCCGCCAGGACTCCCAGCAAGGAGCGTAATACTTTGTGCTGGTTCCTATTCGGCAGATATATGGATGCGAAGGTATATGTCTGCCCTCCTATTATCCCTTTGACAAAAGTATAACGGCCGTCTCGATCCAGTTTTGAGTCTGTGACATTGAGGGGAAAATCCCTAGAAAAGAGGATAGCTGTACCACACACCTTGCCTGCGGAGGAGTTACTGAAGAAGCCAGTCGGGAACTTCCGATCACGCAGACGCGGTGCCCTGTCTGCTTCAAAGTGAGTTTCCTGCAAAAGGACCACATCCGCGTGATTAGATCTGAAGTCCCGAAGGGCCATGTGCCTTTTTTCTGGTATGTTCAGGCCCCTAGCATTGATCGTGAGGACTTTAATGTGTCTGGGTGTTGTAGCCATCATACCGACAAGAGGGGTAGGTAAATGCCAATGGGGAGGGGGAAGGGTCAGGGGAACAAGGAGTATGCGCCTAAGTGGGACAAAGCACCGCCGCGAGCGCGGAAACGAGTGCGTGTCACACTAATCTGTACACAGGCACTATCTCAGGGGTAGGAGCAAGCGACTGCCGAGAGCAACCGATTATGAAAAAGACAGTTTGCTTACGAGTTCGAATAAAACAGTAATGAACCAAACGAAAAACAGTAAACCAGATAAAAAGAAAAAGAGAGCCTGGGCCGAGTCGCCCGCTCAGCGTGCGACATGTCACCAACCATGTCATGTGGCGCCAAACCAGTATCCACCGGGGCGAGGGCCCGCATAGCTATAAACATATATACATATCTGAGCAGCCAACCAAGTAACCTGTCCGGTGATGAGCCGAAGCAGAGTCGGGGAAAAGGATACAGAAAGCAGTCCTCAGAAGGATCCGGTGCCTCCAGGAGAGTGGTATACAGGAGGGGGCCACCATTGGTAGACCGCCCTAAGGGAGTGGGCGTCCCGGGAGATCCAGCGTGCGAACTGCTGGTGTGCAATGGGAGGACAAATCTGGCGGCAAGCGTGAGGATCACCGGGGTCCCCAAAATCGGGGTCATCCTGCAATATCAGGAGCCATGATGTCAAGTTCTCTGAGGCCCTCCAGAGCGGCGGTCAAGTCAGCAGCCAGGCGGGAGTCATCCATCTTGAATGTCAGAGGGCGCCACCGTCCGGGTCGACGAGTATCTGCGGCGGCGAGGTCTCTGGGATCGCGGGGGTGCTCCAAAGGACGGGGCGTACATATGTGTCAAGTCCGGCCATGCAGATAATACGTCCTTGGGTAGAGCGAGGGCTTCCAGAAAGACCGGGAGGTCAAGCTCCGAGCGTAGAGTTATAGGGCCAGTGTCCGTGCGGACCTGAATGCCGAATGGAAATAGCCACTTGTAGGCGATGCGCCGTTCCTGGAGGGCTGCTGTGAGGGGGCGCAGGAGACGCCTAGACTGCAGGGTCGCCGGCGACAGGTCCTGATATAGGGAGATGCTTGCATCGTCGAATATTATAGTGCGAGATTGTCTAGCTGCTTCCATAATTTCCTCTTTGACAGTGTGCCTCAGAAGACAACAGACCACATCTCTCGGCGGGGTGCCTGGGGGGCCTTTAGGGCGTAGAGCTCTGTGGAGGCGCTCGAATTCGATCTCCACACCAGGGTTTCGTTGGATGAGACCATTAAATAAGCGATGTAATGTGTTCTTCAAATCTGACGGGGACTGCTCCAATTCAGGGAGGCCTCTCACCCGTATGTTGTTTCGGCGTCCTCTGTTTTCCAGGTCTTCTAAGTGGCGTGCCATAGTCTGTAAGATCTGATTTTGGGATTGCAGTGAGGAAGTGTGTATCGTCAGGATCTCAGACTGGCGGGCCTGTGTGGTCTCCACGTGCTGCACCCGATGTTGCAGGCTGCCGAGCTCCTTACGCAGGCCCCTGATTTCCGTGAGGAGCGAGGCCTGAGGTCGAGGCCGCCAGGTCAGCCTTGGTGGGTAGGGAGCTGAGCAGGTGATGGAGCTCCGGCGGGAGGTCCCAAGGGCCAGTCGAGCGGGTAGGAGAGCTGGGAGCCGAGGATGCGGGGGTCGCCGCCATTTTGTCCCGCATGGGCGCCTGTATGGCGTCCGGGATCGGCGTCAGGAACTGCCTTATTGAGCTCGTTGGCGGGTCCCCGGTGGTCTCGGGGGCGCCAGGAGTGGCTGGTGGCCTGCGGGGCTTACCCATCACACTGTGGACGGGGTGCGGAAGGAAATGAGCGGGTCGACTCGGCGGAGCTCCGGGATCAGGCGGCCATTACTCTCGGCGCGCAAGCCACGCCCCCCGTGCACTGTACTTTTCATCCCAAGCAGCAAAATGGCATGGTACGCTCCTGGCTGTGCTACCATTTTTGTAGCTAGAATGGTTGAATGCTTCCTTTCCTATGTACAACAACCTGCTCTAAAATAAAGATGTGAAAAAAATCTAACATACAGTATATAGCTTTAATCAGTAATGCTATTGCTGTGAAGTTTACAAATTTCTTCAATAAATACGATGAAAGAAAAAGGTCAGCTGGATCGGAGTCAAAGATGAGCATTTCCTCCACTTGGGAGGTGATTAAAATAGGATATCCTGTTGGGCTGGAGACAATGGATCTAATAATGACAGCTATGCTCTTACATCTATTATACTTACAATATACCTGCATTATTGCCAATACAACCAGAATGTGGCATCATCATGGCATACATTGTGAAACACAGGGCTGGCCCAAGACACTGTACTGCCTGGGACCAAGGATGAAATGCTTCCCCCACCAAAAAAACAAAACATGTGCCGTGTATACGTGTATGACAGATCTCTGCAGCAATAAAACTCAGAGTAATGTGCGGCATGTATGAGCGTATTAGAGCTCCACAGCAATGCAACGCACACTAATGTGCAGTGTGTATGAGTGTATCACAGAGCTCCACAGCAATAAAACTCACAGTAATGAGCGGTGTGTATGAGCGTATCAGAGCTCCACAGCAATAAAACTCACAGTAATGTGCGGTGTGACTAGTTGAGGCCCAAAATGCTGCCCCTGGAAAAATGCTGCCTGGAGCCATGGCTCCATCTGGCCCCATGGACGGACCGGCCCTGGTGACACACGTAATTAATGCGATGATGTCCTGCTTTACCCACTGCTTCATTAAAAATACAAAAAGGTTTTTTTTTTCTCGATCATAATCACACCGAAAAAAAATAGCTTTGTGTTTTTTTTTTTTAATATCACAGAGAAGCCAGAACCATTTAACATACTGTTAAAAAGAAAGCGTGAAGAGATAATATATATTATAATATGATGGTAAAATATATAATATATCCAGGGGTCAAGTTGAGCAGGAACGCGAGTGAATGCAGGTCCTCCACTCTTTTAACAACAGGAGCAGAGTTCCCATTAGTCCAACAAACCATAAATCTTTTATTTAGGTGTTTAATCACATGTTTCCATGTTAAATCATAATAAATTGAATTAATAATTTATTTTAATAATTATTGTATTGCACATTTCCTACAAAACTCTTTATGTAAACGCATTAATATCAAATTAAGGTGTGGGTAGTGTGTTGAGTGAACGGTGACTTGGCTAATTGTTGGGGCAGAAATCTTGGAGTTCCCACATCTGTTTCTTAAGATATGACCTCTGAAAATGATTAATTAAATCTACAAATATATATATATATAAATAAATATATATTATAATAAAAAATAGAAAACCATCCTACCTGTGGTCAGTGTCGACAGGCGCTCACTGAGTGTCCCTATCTATGGTAATGATTTCTACATGTCGGCAAGTGAAGAATTACAGCAATGGAAGGATCAGTTGATACCAGTTTCAGAGTATTTTTATCTTTAGACGTAATCAATTACCCAGCGATATTTATGTTGAGATAGATACACTAAAATACCATCCTAAAGCCAATCTTCGATGGACGATCTTTTATAAAACGGAGAATAAAGAGCGGACACCAGGCACGCCAATGCGATTCAAGCAGCTGTACTGCAGATAAAGCCAATGCAACATTTTGGCCTTTCCCAAGCACTGAGAAAACGGAACACGCTTCAGAAAGGTCTTTTCAGACTGAAACGTTGGGTGGGCATTTTCTGTAATAAAGCTCCTTGAATCGTATTGGCGTGCCTTTTGTTCGTCATTTTAGAAGTGGTCGGCCATCGAACATTGGATTTAAGATGGTGTCCAATATCCACTTTTTGTTCTTCGTCAATTGAACTGAGTTGGCCGCTCGGTTACCAAGAGCACCCACATCCCATCTCAATCAGTACACTGGAATGCAATCCTTGCTTTGTTGATCAACCAATCTCTTATAGAAGGCCATAATCGTTACCGTAGTGTTCCGATGTATGACATTACATATACGACCAGGGAATAATGCGGGCTTACCCTTCTTTCAGATTATTTTCATCCCTCTCCATGTCCCACGGCGTTGCAGGTGGTCGTCAGAACTAGGCATAATTTAAAATCCCTGCCGATGGAAACTTTAAAGATTCTTCCTTTAAGAATCCCTGTCACTCAGCTGTCTTGTGCTGGCTATCCAAAACCACCGGACATGCCAAGCTGAAATCCAGTGGAGAGTGCTTCCTTTAACTCGAACATGCGTTTGTTACAAGTAGGCATCCAGGTATTTTCCAGTGTGGAAGATGAGATTCGAAAACGAGAGCCGCCACTGATCCTCCACGTTCGATGAAGAAAAAGACCCAAGATGTTACTGCTCGTTGAGCGTCCTGGAGACCTGCGCAGGAAAAGAAGCAAAGCGTGTCGGCAAAAAATGCTTACATGTGGGGAATAGCTGACAAACTACTGGGAGAGTCCTATTTTTTTTGTGTCAGTTTTCCTGGAAATCCAAGAAATCCACCCCCAACTTCCTCCGCCAAGCCCCTTCACACATGTCTGTGCTGCTAGCCTAGTTTCCTCTGGACATGAGCTCACCAAGGAGAAGGATGTGACACGCTGTTTCCATGTGTTGAGAGAGCTCCTTATTTCAGCCATCATGGATACATCTACCCCTTCACAACTACCCCGTCTGCTAGTTTCTATGGTTGCAGAACAGCACATCCTTAAAAACTCACTAAATTTTACCTTTGTCACCCCCTCTAACAGGAGTCCCTATTTCAGAAGATCAGGCCATTTTTTGACCAACTGTGATTCCAAGATTGTAGTAAACTGGTGATAAATGAGAACTGAAAGGAACGTGACAGCATTTTTGTAAGTACCGTAGATACTCGAGTATAGTGCGACCCGAATATAACGCTATGGATAGAGATTTATTATGAAAATGAGAGAATACTCAAGACTCGAATATAATGCGAGGAACAAACTTTTACTGTACCGTAAACAATTAAAATCCTTCCAGGTTCTCTTAACACAGTCAGGCGCCCCCTCAGGCCAGGGTGCTCTGCTCTAGAATGATTGCAGTTCTTACTAAGCATGAACCCGCCGGCCACCCGTCTTCTTTACTAGCGATTAGATGGCCGGCTTAAACCGAGCATGGCCTCTGGCCGTGATGGATCCCACCTCTCCCGAATCCGGGAGTTCCTGAAGTGTTTGCAAGCATCAAGGAGCCTGCATTCACTTCAGCGAGACTTCCGGGAGACTTGGGATCCAGAGCGCGGCAATTTTTTTTTTTTTTTTTTTACACGCATTGCCGTTGTCTCGAATATAACATGACTCCTCCAATTTTAAGGTAAATTTTTGTCACCAAAATCTAGTGGTATACTTGAGAATCTACAGTACTTTCAACAAAGTAGAGAACAATTAACCCCTGACCCCCCCCCCACTAAATTTTTTGAAAGGTACAAGTTACCTTTCATGGTGCCGTGCCATTATATCTTACAGGGCCTTTCGTCCAGATAAAGGAAGCAGCTGGATGCCGGCCGAGGACCATCGGCGTGTGCAACATTAGCATGTGTGCAGCCGATCAAATGTTTCATTCCTGAAAAGCGTTACTTAACACTCAACCGGTCGACTCCTCCTCAAAACAGCGTCAATATGTGATAGCGGACTGGTGACTTTTATACCAGGGGAACCCAAGGTCGTGATAGCTCCCCTTTGTAGAGCTGTTGCAGTGTTCAGGGACAGAAAGCTGAGTGAGGTGGGAGAAAGTCTTCTTTCACCATGACCAGCTTAAGTGATCATGGTGGCTTAAAATACGAGTTTACCCTTCATCCATCATAAAGTACTGGTAATCTGGTAAACTGGTAATCTCCCAACTCGACTATTGCAATAATCTCTTATCTGGCCTCCCTCTGTCCCGCCTCTCCCCCCTACAATCCATCCTGAACGCCTCCGCCAGGCTAATTCACCTCACCCGCCGCTCTGTCTCTGCCGTTCCCCTCTGCGAGTCCCTTCACTGGCTCCCCATCCACTGCAGAATTAAGTTCAAAATCCTTATCCTTACCTACAAAACCCTCACTAACTCAGCGCTCCACTACCTGTCCTCACTAATCACCAAATACACCCCAGCCCGCTCCCTAAGGTCAAACAGTGACCTGCGCCTAGCTTCTCCCCGCATCACCTCTTCCCATGATAGACTGCAGGACTTCACACGCGCAGCCCCCACTCACTGGAACGCTCTCCCTCGTACTGTCAGACTTTCCCCTAGCTTCTCTTCCTTCAAACGCTCCCTTAAAACATTCCTATTTAGGGAAGCCTACCACCCAACTCACTGACACAACCATCAATCACTCTCACCTTACAGTCCTCTCCTCCTGTTTCCAACCCCAACCCTCCCAGATTGTGAGTTCCTACGGGAATAGGGCCCTCATCTCCTCCTGTACTGTTTGTCAAATGTTGTTCAATGTATTGTAACCCTGTCTATACTGTGCTTATTGTACAGCGCTGCGGAATATGCTGGCGCTTTATAAAGAATAATAATAATAATAAGGGTCTCTGCTTCAGAGGACCTTTCAATGAAAGTAGGATAACAAGCACCAAGAAATATTAGGGGTGATTCAGAAAGCGACAAACTTGCCACCGAATTGCACCGAACGGCGAATTTCACCATACAGTGGAATTTTGTGGCAGTTCAGCTATTCAGAAAGCTGGCAGTTCGCCAAATACAGGCGAATTGACAGCGAAATAAATTGAAGTTCGCTGCAGCGAAATTGTCCCATAGAGAAGTAATGGTTAATCTATTCAGAGAACGCCGAACTACACCGAAATGTCAGTAAAATATCCTGATTATCAGTGGTTCAGTTCGACAGGTTTAAACAGGCGAATCCCATAGGATTCATTGTAAAAAAATATTATAGTTTTTATCTTATTTTTTATTCAACCATTTATTCTTTTCTTTTTCAGCAAACCGTCTTTTTATTTATTTTTTGGAACAACTTAATGTATTTTTTTACATTTTTAAACAAAATTTTTGATTTGATTTCCAATTATTTTTAAAAGGCGTTTTTTTTTTAATTCCGTAACTTTTTATTATTTTTTTATGGGACCTTTTTATTATTTAGACACATTTTAATGCATTTTTATTGGTTTAGACACCTATTAGAAGAATAGTGTACCGGCTGCGTGGAGTAGAGGTAACATCACTGCTCTGCATGGAGAGAGCCTGTGGAGACATGGGCTCGATCCCAGCAAGAGCACCTCTCCAGTAAGTGTCCTTGGGCAAGACACCCAACGGTACATACTCGCCACCCAGGACATACTTGAAAATGAGAGAAATCTCAATGTATTCTTCCTGGTAAAATCCTTTCTCAAAAAAATAGCAAAGGTTTTTTTTTTCTGAGTTTGGCGGCTCGTCGGTGAACCTGCAGTGAATAGCGAATTCACTGCAGAGTCGGTGAAATGGAATCACAGAAGCGCGCCGAACTAGAAAGCGCCAAAATTTGGTTGCATTCTGTATAACCTCTAATGGTGTTAGGTCTCTCAATATTTTCATTCCTCGCTTTAGATCGGGGGCAGTTAACCTTGGCCCTCCAGATGCTTTGGAACTACACTTCCATGAACCTTAGCCAACCTGATTAGTGTCTGAGAATCATGGGAGATGTAGTTCCAAAACATCTGGAGCCGGGCCAAGGTTGAGGGCCCCTGCTTTAGCTCAGACTTTGGCACTTGAGCTTATGTATCATATCCATAACAATCTCCCAAGAGTTACGGGAGGTCCCCAGGTACTGAGGCCTGGTCTTGATAACCATGGTAAGTTGAGAACCACACCTTGCATTTTACCAAGAACACATTCCAAGCACACGCAAGCAATACAGATTATGTACATAAAACTATAATAAAAATGGTCATAAAAGCAATTTCCGGATCGCACCTACTATAGGAAATGGGATAATGGAATTTATTCCTCCATTGTAATTGACACCTGCAGGCCAGTGATTTCAAACCCTGTCTCCTCCCAGATGTTGCAGAACTACAACGCGCAAGAGACTCTGCCCATCCATGGGGATATTCATAGAGCACCGAAATGTGGCCGACATTTCGGTGCTCTCACGTTCCCGCACTTCACTGCACTTCGGGGAATCAAATTTTCCCCACCCTGTGGTGAATTAAGCATTCGCCACAGGGTCACCGGAGTGCAGGAAAAACCTGCTGCAAACCCGCCGAAAACCCACAGGAAACGCCGCAAAAGAACACGTCGGAAAATGCCGCCGAGCCGCCGATCACAGCACAGACCAGCCGCCGGAAAAGTCGACAAGCTGACGAACAGGGTAAAAAAAAAAAAATACGCTTGAAAGTGTCAAAATTGAAACGCTGTTTGCAAACAAACTACTGAATGAAAATGTCTGGAATTTACATACAAGATGCTATGAATGATAATAAAAAGGTCTGTTACAGAAAAAAGCAAAACACTATTGAATAAAATACTGAAAAATGCCTAAAAGATCTTAAAAAAAATCTATAAATAAAAGAGACTTTTTGCTGCAGAGTAAAATAATAAACAGTTAGATATTGAATAAAAACAGGAATATTTTTAACATTGAAGCCTACGGGATTCGCCTGAATAAACCTGCCGAATGAAACCACCGAACAGCAGGGCACTTCAGCAACTTTTCACTGCTGTCTGGTGTCTCTGAATGGATTAACCATTGCTTCTCTATGAGGATTTCACTGCCTTTGAACAGGCACCGTACTTGCTGGCAGTTTGCCAAAATTTGGCGAACTGCCTGCTCTCTGAGTAGCCGAATGGCCCCGATATGTCACTGTAGGGGGAAATTCCCTGTTTGGTGACATTTCTGGGGCCAGATCGGCTCTCTATGAATAACCACTTACGTCATTCAAAGAATTCTGGGAAATGTAGGTCTTCAAGATCTGAGGGGGCTGGAGTTTGAGATCCTTGGTCTAGACTTAAGACGGCAAAGCTGAAGCTGGTAATGTGGAACTTTTTGGCGTGCTCGGCAACAGACGCACGTTATGTGGCGGCGATTGATAAAAAAAAAAGCAGATCATTCTATAAAGCGCACTATGGTGTCACATTATTGAGAGCCATGGGGGAAAAAAATAAAAGAATTGAACATCTACAATAAATTCCATGAGGGTTCCCTGAGACTGGGACATCATCCAGCCAAATCTGGCTTACATCTCACTGTGGGCATTCCACCCACGACACATTGTTGCTTGGAATCAAGGCTAATTGCAGCTCCGCTTGAAAAGGGCTATTTTATCATGGTTACATAGCTACAAGTTGGCACAAGTCCCTGTTCGGTCGAGACGGGCCCGTCGGTGGCACGCACTTATGTTGGCAGGATGTCCAAGTCAGTGTCCCAGTGATATAAAAATACTCACTCCAAGGGTCTGAAATATGCCTTCTCCAAGTCAACGCAAGAAAACAGTGAAAAGGAATATAAAATAAATTAGGGTTTCCCTGCCGCATGCTTGAGCTGATTCATTACTCAATCTGCTGGGAAAGAAACACCCACTGACTGTGATAAAATGGCTTGGGTGGTTAAAGTGCCAACTGCAAAAATAACCTAATTCTGAGAAGAATCATCTCAGGCGATGTACAACCTTAGCCAATTGGTAGCATCTCTTATATACTAGCAATTTGATCAGCGTGTAGGCGTATTATTTAAAGCAGTGTTCCCGACCCTGGTCCTCATGTCCCCCTAACAAGCCCGGGGTCTGATCACAACCTGGCCGCAAAGCACAGCGAGCGAGCCGTACAGTGTAACAGCTTGCGCGCCGTGCTTATTTTTTACCCATCCTATTCCATACGAGACGCAAACTGAGCTTGCGTCTCAGATGTTACGCCAGGTTACTGTACATTAGCGTCTCCTATAGACTGTATGGGAGACGCTAATGGCAGCAGATGCAGAACAAAATATTCCATCCTCATTCACCATCAGCGCCTGATGATATTCTGAAAAACATAACACCAGGGTATGGAGGACGTTAAGTGATTGCGCTGATTAGCTGATTAGCACGATCACATAACGTGCAAATCTAAAACCACTCAAAAATCACATACTCACCTCAGATCCCTCTGTGGCAAGAGAGGAGCGATCTGCCGCTTCCTCCCTCCGCAGGCAGAGGAACAGAGGGAACAAATAGTTCCGCGTATTTCTCTGCCGCCTGTCTTTCATACCCTGGTGTTAAGTGATTGCACGTCAGCACAATCACATAACACACAAATCTAAAACCACTCAAAAATTGTACACTAGGTACACTAGGATGTCAAATCGGGATATATTCTAAAACATGAAAACAGAGGGAACAAATAGTTCCGTGTATTTCTCCTCCGCCTGTCTTTCATACCATGGTGTTAAGTGATTGTGTGTCAGTACAATCACATAACACGCAAATCTAAAACCACTCAAAAATTGCATACTCACCTCAGATCCCTCTGTGGCAAGAGCGGAGTGATCCGCAGCTTCCTCCCTCCACAGGCAGAGGAACATAGGGAACATATAGAAACATAGAAAATGTCGGCAGATAAGAACCTTCCGGCCCATCTAGTCTGCCCAATTACATGGATACTTTACCTGGATTTATCTTTTGTTTAGGATAGCCTTATGCCTATCCCATGCCTGCTTAAATTCAATCACTGTTTTGGCCTCTACCACTTCAACTGGAAGACTGTTCCATGTATCCACCACCCTCTCAGTAAAATAATGCTTCCTGATGTTACTTTTAAACCTTTGCCCCTCTAATCTAAGACTATGTCCTCTTGTTTTGCTACTTTGTTTCCTTTTAAATATACTCCCTTCCTCTACCTTGTGGATTCCCTTTACGTATTTAAATGTTTCTATCATATCTCCTCTGTCTCGTCTTTTTTCCAAGCTGTACATGTTAAGATCATTAAGCCTTTCCTGGTAACTTTTCTCCTTCAAGCCGTACACCATTTTAGTAGCCCTTCTCTGAACTCTCTCTAAGATGTCTATATCCTTCTGGAGATACGGTCTCCAGTACTGCACACAGTACTCCAAGTGAGGTCTCACCAGTTCTCTGTACAGTGGCATGACAAGGGCACTGTGGCGCAATGGATAGCGCATTGGACTTCTAGAACATTTAAAGGCATTCAAAGGTTGTGGGTTCGAGTCCCACCAGAGTTGTGTTTAACAGAGCCTGGATAGCTCAGTCGGTAGAGCATCAGACTTTTAATCTGAGGGTCCAGGGTTCAAGTCCCTGTTCGGGCGATCTTCTCTCTCAAGAAAGGAGTGATATTTTGGACGCTATTAAAAGGAACAAAATTTGAGTTGTGTACAATTTGTTTAGGACAAAAACCTCATTGGTCTAGAATTGATAAAATATATAGTTCTGCGTATTTTTCCGCCGCCTGTCTTTCATACCCTGGTGTTAAGTGATTGTGCGTCTGCACGATCACATAACATGCAAATCTAAAACCACTCAAAAATTGTATACTCACCTCAGATCCTTCGGTGATGAGAGCGGAGAAATCTGCTGCTTCCTCGCATCGCAGGCAAAGTACACTAGGATGTCAAATCGGGATATATTCTAAAACATGAAAACAGAGGAACATAGGGAACATATAGTTCTGCGTATTTTTCCGCCGCCTGTCTTTCATACCCTGGTGTTAAGTGATTGTGCGTTAGCACAATCACATAACATGCAAATCTAAAACCACTCAAAAATTGTATACTCACCTCAGATCCTTTGGTGGTGAAAGAGGAGCAATCTGCCGCTTCCTCGCTTCGCAAGCAAAGTTCACTAGGATGTCAAATTGGGATATATTCTAAAACATGAAAAAAAATATATATGTAGCGCTCACTCCCGGAGGAGCCGCTGAAAATGAACCACGGGTCAGTCTCCCCGCACTAGGGAATAAATATACTCCAACACAGTTGTGGGTTTTTATCATTTAAATAGTTTACTAAAATGTTTGGCAAATATTAAGATACGGTATTCACAGATATTACTACAGTACTGTCGTATTGCGATAAAACGCGTAGCGGAAAAGAAACGAAACACGAGGCTTCGTATTTCGGAAAATAAAATATTCGTAACCGAACATAAAAGAAAATGCAATTGCACGAATATTCAGAAAAAGGGACACGTAGCGGAACCCCAGAATATACGATCACTTCGTATCACGGCAAACGCGCAGCGGAAAAGAGAAAAATATATTCGGAACGTATCTTTAACCCCCGTTCCGATTCGTAACAAAATGAGTCCTGCACAGGTTAAGTCCCAGAATGTAAAAAAGGTGTGTATGTGTGTAAGGTACCCGGGTACTGTTCAACTGGCCAGTGAAATTACTTAAGAAAGGTCTTCGACTAGTCAAGTTGGGGCCCTGTGGGTTGTAAAGGGAAAACAGCAGCGTGCTCTTGGTATTATAAACGGCCTTGGAGGCCTCTCACCCATCCGCCGGTTGCTTTAGGCTCCGCTGACCCAGGACGTCTCTCCGCTGGATTTTGACTGGGGATACTAGCGGCCGGATCCGTTGTCTGGCTTCCCGTAGCTTGTCCACGACTTTTCCTCAGCTCACCGCCTGCTCTCTGTCCCTGATCCGCTTGCGGTGACTCCTTACTCGAGGTCTTCGGTTGGTCCCCTCTACAACAACTCTGGAACTTGGAGGGCTCCTTCTCTTGAGGAATGAATGACCCGGTAACCGAACTGACAGGTCTCACTTCCTTTCCGCCTCAGGCCCTCTCACAAAAGTATGGCACTGCGTCTGCTCTCTCCTCTTCCCTGGCGCGCTCTGGAACTTTCTCCACGAGGCAGAGGATGTAAGTGTCCAGTCCCCACCCACTTCCTGTCTTCTTGCAAAGCATGCCGGGCATTGTAGTCCCAATGTCCAGTATCTCTGATCGCGATAGTCTCCATCTTGTGGCCAAAAATAGGTACTGCCACAGCAAGATTTTTAACACAGCGCTACATATATATATGGTAGTATCCCACAAATACAGATATACGCAGATAAAAGTGGCCACTCACAAAAGTGTGGATTCAAATTTGCCCATCCTTCTCCAGCAATGCTGTATAACTGGTATCAAGCCGATGTTGAATCGATCCGGTGGTGCAGGGTCTCGGAATAAACAATATAAAATAATAGCACCAAACATCAATACAAATGTAACAGAATGTATTAACTTACTCTTCAGAGTAGATAAAACAGCACAGCATAGCTGGAGGCAACTGAATAAACACGCAGCTCAACGCGTTTCTACCATAAATGGTCTTCCTTCCTGTAACAATCACCCCCAAAATAGGTCCTTTAATAGTCCACCTTTAATGTGTAAATTGGCCCCATCCAGCATCCGATCTTCTTCACCTTTAGCGCCCGCCATGTTCGATCCATCGCGCATGCGCCGATCACCTTCGTCCATTGATGATACCGTGTGTGCCCTAGTTCTGGCGTGTAAGAATAACGTCATTTCCGTTCTCTCGGAATCCATCGATGGCAAAACCGGATCACGTAGCATATGGAAAGTCCAATTATTCATGATGAGAAGTCCTCAATGCCATCTTGGAGGAGGGCAGAGGACTGGCAGCCCGAATACCATCCCACACATCGTCCCGATGTGTAATACAAAAAATTTATATGATGAGCAAAACATGTACACCTTAATCTATAAATCTCAAACCGGTCTTATTGTAACACTACGGCACTGATATTATCTCGCTGCGGCTCGGCAGTATTACGACTCGAGCTGCTGGCACAGTGGCTGGGTCATAATACGGACATTAAAAGTGAGCCACAAATGGAAAACTTCAGATGCAAACGGTTTCCATTTGAGTCTTGCCTTTAACATCCAGGTTGTGATCAGGAGGACCCAAGTTTGCCAGATATGTGAATCACAGCACAGGTGATAGGATTTGCTGCTCAGGATTCAGTCTGCATTTTCCCGAGACGATCCTTAAACTCTGCCCTGTTAGGGCTGGGGAACACAGAGTTAAAGGAAATGAGCATTTTGCTGGGCAAAGAGGAAGTATTTAAAAGGGAAGTTATTGTTGCTGTTTTAGTTACATAGGCTGAAAAAAGACATGCCTCTCACACATCACCTACTGCTGTTGATCCAAAAGAAGGCAAAAAACCCAGTCTGAAATGCTCGTCAATATGCAACAAACTGGGAAAAAATTCCTTCTTGACCCCAGAATGGCGTCAGATTCTCCTTGGATCAAGAATCTTTTACCCACATAATAAATATTAGAACCCTTTATATTATGTTTTTGCAGGAAGTCATCCAGTCGTTGTTTAAAAGTCTGTACAGTCTCTGACCCAACCACCTCAACAGGCAGAGAATTCCACAGCTTTATTGTTCTCACTGTAAAATAACCCTTGGTATAGTTTATGCTGAATTATTATTATTATTATTATTATTCTTTATTTATAAAGCGCCAGCATATTCCGCAGCGCTGTACAATAAGCACAGTATAGACAGGGTTACAATACATTGAACAACATTTGACAAACAGTACAGGAGGAGATGAGGGCCCTATTCCCGTAGGAACTCACAATCTAGGAGGGTTGGGGTTGGAAACAGGAGGAGAGGACTGTAAGGTGAGAGTGATTGATGGTTGTGTCAGTGAGTTGGGTGGTAGACTTCCCTAAAAAGGGAATGTTTTAAGGGAGCGTTTGAAGGAAGAGAAGTTAGGGGAAAGTCTGACAGTACGAGGGAGAGCGTTCCAGTGAGTGGGGGCTGCGCGTGAGAAATCCTGCAGTCTATCATGGGAAGAGGTGATGCGGGGAGAAGCTAGGCGCAGGTCACTGTTTGACCTTAGGGAGCGGGCTGGGGTGTATCTGGTGATTAGTGAGGACAGGTAGTGGGGCGCTGAGTTAGTGAGGGTTTTGTAGGTAAGGATAATCTCCTTGTGTCCAGTCTAAATAGGTGACCTTGCGTCCTGTGTATAGTCCTATTAATGAATGGGTTTCCAGACAATGGTTTATAATGGCACCTGTATTTAATTATATAAAGTTATCAAATCCCCTCTAAGGCCCTGTATATATTTATATAAAGTTATCAAATCCCCTCTAAGGCCCGTATATATTTATATAAGGTTATCAGATCCCCTCTAAGGCCCGTATATATTTATATAAGGTTATCAGATCCCCTCTAAGGCCCCGTATATATTTATATAAAGTTATCAGATGCCCTCTAAGGCACCGTTTCCCTAAACTAAACAGGTTTAAGCTTGTTAGCCTTTCCTCATAACGTAAATCTTCCATTCCCCTTATTAATTTAGTTGCCCGTCTCTGCACTTTTTCTAGCGCCATAATATCCTTTCTTAAGACAGGTGCCCAAAATCGCACGGCATACAATTCGGCTTTAAATCATGTGGAGGAGAAAAAAAAAGGATTTTAATCATCAATCACTGAAAAATGTATATTTTCCTGCAATAAGAAGAAACATAGGGAGGGATCCCCACAGCTTTGGTATACTACCTGTCCTATCGCTATTGGGCAAAATCCTTAACAGCTTTGGCTTCATTTACCACCTCTACGCTGATGATACTCAGATCTACCTCTCCACCCCTGATCTCTCTCCTCCTGTCCTTTCCAAATTCAGCGACTGTTTATCTGCTATTTCCTCCTGGATGGCCTCTCACCACCTAAAGATTAACATGTCCAAGACTGAGCTCCTACTAATTCCTCCTTCTGGTGCATCCCCACCTCCTGACTTTTCTATCATGGTTGAGGGTATTATTGTCTCCCCATCTAGCCAGGTTCGTTGTATCGGAGTTACACTTGATTCTGCTCTTTCCTTCATCCCCCACATTCAGTCTCTTTCCTCCTCCTGCTGCTACCAACTGTGTAATATTTCCAGAATAATGACCTTTTCTTACCACTGACACCACAAAGCAACTCATTCGCGCCCTTGTAATCTCCCAATTTGACTATTGTAATAATCTTTTAGCTGGCCTCCCTCTCTCCCGCCTCTCCCCCCTACAATCCATTCTGAATGCCTCTGCCAGGCTCATCCGCCTCACCCGCCGCTCTGTCTCTGCCGCTCCCCTCTGCGAGTCCCTTCACTGGCTCCCCATCCACTGCAGAATTAAATTCATAATCCTAACCTTGACCTACAAAGCTCTCACTAACTCAGCTCCCCACTACCTGTCCTCACACCCAAGGCCGCTCCCTAAGGTCAAACAGTGACCTGCGCCTAGCTTCTCCCCGCATCACCTCTTCCCATGATAGACTGCAGGATTTCTCACACGCAGCCCCCATCGTCTGGAACGCTCTCCCTTGTACAGGATGGCTCAGTGGACCAGTGTGAGTGCTGGTTCACCGCGGGGCTCGCGTCGCCCGTAATGGGTGAAGTGAGAGCTTCCTCACCATCTGCAAAACAGACAGTCTGCCGTAGTCTCATGTTGGCGCCGATGAGACTCGCTGCGCTTCCGCCTCACCTTAAGACATGGTGCGCACTCAACCTCAGTGCCTCTGCCAGCAACTCCGGTTTCTGCAGAGCGATTGGTTGAGCGATCCGGTTGGTTTATATACTATTTTTGTGCGTGTTTGCATAATTGAAGTGGGCCGGTCTGTATGAAGTCCAGGGCTGATTTTTTTTTCCCAGTCAGCCCTGGTTTAGCCTTAGGCTGGGTTCACACCTGGGCGTTTTACAGCGCGTTCCTGCGCGCTGTAAAACGCAGAGACACGGAAATCCTATGATTTCCTAGGGGACCCGTTCACACCTGGGCGTTTTACAGCGTGCAGGAACGCGCTGTAAAACGTCCTACGCCCAAAGAAGTACGGGAGCTTCTTTGGGGCGTATTTGCAGTGCGTTCACTCTGCAGTCTATGGCCGTGAACGCGCTGCAATGCGCGTCCACGCATTTTTTACTTTTACGCAATCCTCGCATAAAAAACCCGTGTATTGCGCGCGTAAAAAAAACCGCGCAGGTGTGAACCCAGCCTTAAGCAAGGGTGAGCAACCTTGGTCCTCCTAATGTTTTGAAACTATATCTCCCATGATGCACAGTGAATCTTTGTATGATAATATCCCCACTTTTTTAATCATAGAGGTCGCTGAAAAACGCTAATCTATATATAGGGAGACATGCCCTGTCAAATGGGCAAAACTTGATGTGCGCATGGCCGGTGCGCTTTAAAGGGGCTGTAAAAAAGGCGTCATGTTATTTAGGACTTGAAGAAAGGAGATTTCACCTGTAGTACAGTATTTTTAAGGTCAATATGAATGAGAGGAATATTTTTTCTGGTTGCATTATCAAAGTCGATAAACAAAAACAAATATGGCGGATAAGGAGGTATAGATTCAAGAGGGAATCATTTACACGTTATCAATTTAAAGCATAACCCTGATTCTTGCTTCGCAGTCAAGGAGAAACTTTTCCTTTCTCCCTCTCAGCAATGCTACTGGGAATTCCTTCAAGACATGTTTTCGCCTTGCTTATGGTAAAAGTGGATTTTTCAGTCTATATTATTTTGTAGCTATGTACCATAACGCGCCGCAATCATTGAAGGAACTTGCTCTTTCTATAGCCACATCGTGACAGAGCAAGGACAATCGAACCATGCCCGCAGCTGGGATTTTCTTTCATCTGACAATGACATGTCTTTCAGCTTTTATTAACAATGTTTCGAAAGCCCTGCAGCACTGCCTTCCCCAACCCAGAAGAGACAACGAGGCATTGATGGCCATCCCGGAGAAATAACAGTGGACCGGTTGATCTTGCAACCCGTCGTAGATGCCTCCTGTCAGTTAAGGAGTTAAAAAGAGGAGCTCTACAGCTTTTTTGCTCCAAGGGAAAGAGACATTGGAACAGGCTCACGAATCTCTCGCCTCTTTCCTGGATGTGTAATTGTCGGTTTCCTGGAACAGCGTGTGCGTGATTTCCAGACCTTAAGAAAAAGAAAAAAAAAAAAAGCCTTGGCAATGAGAACTTGCAGTGACTCGTTCATGGCTTGAGCTTGTTATGTTATGAAGAAATGTAGGAGCTTATACCTCTGCGTGCTTGTACATGTATGACAGCAAACCAGGAAAGGGCCTCGATTAACCTCTGGGTTCCCAAAACGACCCGCAAAAATATGTGACACAACAGAATGCCTCTGGCATCAACCGCACGATAAACGGCAACATGGCTACCATCAACCGTACTCCTTGAGCAATTTAGCTTATTAGCTCTTCAAACCGATGTCTGCTTTAAATCTCAGCACAAACAGCTCGACAACAATCACCACTCAGCACAAACAGCTCGACAACAATCACCACTCAGCACAAACAGCTCGACAACAGTCACCACTCAGCACAAACAGCTCGACAACAATCACCACTCAGCACAAACAGCTCGACAACAATCACCACTCAGCACAAACAGCTCGACAACAATCACCACTCAGCACAAACAGATATATACCTGTATCTGGGGTCTGATGTCTGGGTATTAATATTGTTATTTATTTTTGTAACTTTATTCTGAATAAAACATTTAACAGTATCAATTCATAAGATAATTTAAGAGGGTGTGTTTGGGGGCAGAGTTAAGGACAGCGTATGGGTTAGGTGGGGCAATTGGTGGTGAGTAACTCTTACAGCCTGGATAGTAGCTCGGGACTTGAAATTTTGAGCCCTGGACTAAGTGATCAGATATCAATGAAAACACTCATTATCTTAAGTATGAGTCCATCGAGAGACGTGTCCAAGTCTATGACCAGACATCATGGTGTAACAAAGGCCTTTACAAATCCAGGGTCCAGTTAGCCCAGGGCTCCTAGAATGTTGTCCCCGGTCTCTAAATGTATCCCACGCAAATATATAAACTAATATGTTCTTGTCTCCTAAAAATGTACAGTTGACTCGCATATGTCCTTAGTGGCTACTAGGATTGATATAAATTAGTCAAGTCGCGGTGTAACACAGGACGTGTCATTGGTGCAAACCAGTATTGGTGCTCACTGAATGCATAGAATGACCTATGGGTATGAGGACAAAGAGAATTACAGGACCACTCTAATGTGAAACTGGGTGGGGGACAGAGCTAGAACACAAGAATGAGGTCATTTTGCACCCCACCTGACTCCCACTCCAACCCCATTCCTTATTCTTAGCTAAGTAGATTAAAAACTCATCTTCTTTCCATCGTCGCTGTCTCCTTTGGGGCTTGTTTAAGCTGTTGGCGTCTGACCTAGTTTTCACATTGCCCTGGGCAAGATATTATTGGCTTGGTCCTCCCAACCTAATGGAAGAACTTGCTTTCTCAGGGTCCAACCACCTTAAGCTGAAGCTTGTTAATGGTTGGTCGAGCCACCTAAAGGGGGAACATGATCCCTGGTGATCCACCCATCTAAAAAAGGAACTATTTCTTTAGTGGCTGAGCCACCTAAATGTGGAACACGTTCCTTGGCAGCTCAGCTATATAAAGGGAGGACATTTTCCTTGCTGGCCAAGCCCACTAAAAGGATGAACTTATTCCTTGCTGGCCCAGCCCACTAAAAGAAGGAACTTGTCTCTTGGTGGCCCAGCCACTTCAAAGAGGAACTTGTCCCTTGGTGGCCCAGTCACCTAAAGGAGGAACTTGTCCCTTGGCGGCCCAGCCACTTCAAAGAGGAACTTGTTTCTTGGCGACCAAGCCACCTAAAGGAGGAACTTGTCTCTTGGCAGCCCAACCACCTAAAGAAGGAACTTGTCCCTTGGTGGCCGAGTCAAACAAAAGGAGGAGCTTGTTCCTTGAAGACCCAACCATCTGGAGGAGGAACTTATTTCCGGAAGGTCCAGCCACCCACAGGAAAAACTTGTTGCTTGAAGGTCCAATCAGTCAACAAGATGTACATTAAATTGTGCACCTGACTCTGAAGGGAAACGGAAGTAGACCCATGTGAGCGCATTGATAGTCCTCAAAGAGGCCCATAAAGGTGCATGAACTGACCTCACTTGCACCACACTATGGGCAGGCCTATCTCATACTTACCTGTGCCATGAATTGAGATGTTTCGCTATGTTATGAGGTGACTATTCATCAATATTTTGACCACTGACTGTCCATGACTGGAAACATTGAAAGAGTTGTTCACAAAAAGTATGAACGCCCAAAAAATATATGGAATTCGTTAAAAATGGTCGCTCCGTTCAGGTCCATTTCCCTTACTTAGTGATGAGAACATATACTTGCAACCGCAACTATAACCCGCCAACACTCGCTGTTTTTAGTGCACGCGGATGCCATTTTCAGATATTTTTTTTATTCGGCACAGGGAATGTTAGGTTTAAATATTATTTCACTAAAATGTCATTTAGATGTGAAAAAATAATGGTAAAATAATATATATATATATATTTATTTATAAAGTATTATTTTTTGAGTATTATCCAAGTCAGTTTTTTGTGGGAAAAATTTAAAACAGACACGGATCTGATATGTTGCCTCAATAAAAAAAATAAGGACAAATTTCAGGAAACAAAATGAAAATGTTATCTTAGACCTGAGCATCTAGATGTAACATCATCAGGGTCTCCACACATTGAGGATTAAGGAATTAACTCCAGAAGAATTTGTGCTTTTACTAAAATTCACTTTTTTTTTCCAAAAATGAATTTTTCTCTTTCTTTTTTCACCCAAAATGCTCACATGGCAGGGTTATTTTCCCAACAAGGCCTGGATCTGATTTAAAAAAAAAAAAAAAAAAAAAAAAAAAAAAAATAACATTTATCGACGTATCCCAATTCTTAGCAGTTTCATAACATTTTAAGCTGTCGTTGGGCCCTATTACATTCTTCGCGCAAAAATGCACGGTAAACGCGGGACTTTTTGCGCGAAGCGTCAAACGTTAACGCGCGTAAATCAACGCTGGTATTACAATCCTTGCGCATATTTTCATCCGTCAAAAAATAACGCGCATAAAACAGACGCGCAAAAACACGCAGTAACGTTGCACACAGAAATCAGTGTGCGGATTGTTTTTTTCACGAGATTCAGCCAATCAGAATTAAGAACCACAATTGTCTCACATTAAGCTTTTGTGCCTGTCAAAGTCAATCTGCGCATAGATGCTGTATATAAAAAAAAAAAACACGCACAACATATCCGGTTTATTGGTTTGGGTATGTGTAGAATGTGTAACTATACTTTGCTGCGTGGTTTTTTTTGGGCTGGTGTATTTGGTTTCGGCCAGGTTGATAGAATTTGCCATAAACACCAGCTTTTAGGAGATGCTAAAATTATGCGCGCAAAGGCTGTGCTTTACAAACCGCGCATAGATTGTAATACCATCCGCGTACCAGCGCACAAACGCATTTGCGCTCACAATGTTAAGTATAGGACGCGCGCAGTAAAGTACGCTCGCGCAGGTTCACCCGCGGTAGACGTATACGCACGTTTGTTGTAATACGACGTTCAACGCAAAGGGTTTTTCCCCACGCGTTAATGCGTTTTTGCGCACGCGTTAACGTTTGCGTGAAGAAGGTAATAGGGCCCATTGTATTTTGCAAACAAAAAACTGTTTTTAACTCAAAAGGTTCGCTCTCCCTCCCTTGGACGGTTTTCGAGGTACCCCTGATTCCTCAAACAGCTGAAAATACTTTATAAAAGACACAAAGAAATTGGTCTGGTTTCAATTTCTTTTCTAAACAGATGCGTTTCGCTGCGAGTTAACCCTTAAAACGCCGATTTTCTTTTTCCTCAGCTCCGTTAACCCACGGCTCTCCATCCCCGTCGCATTCCAACAAGATGCTCTTACGACCCATTATATTTGAAATATCCCATGGAAACCACTATCAAAAAAAATCCCACTAAAATAAAAGTTAAACAACGCTCTAACCCCCATACCGCATACTACTCGCAATCTGTAAGCCATTAGCCAGTACGGGGCGAGACAAACCCCAGGGGCCAGGAATCATAGCTCCGAAAACTCTTCCTCCTGGGTCCTAAACTTTTTTTTTTTTTTTTTTTTTTTTTTTTTTTAGGCATTTGTGTTTATCGTATGAAAAAAAAAAAAAATTCAATAAAAAAAGTGTCTGTTTATAGACTTTGGCTCCTATAACTGGAAAAATGTAATCATTTGTGTTTATTTACAAGACAATTAAAAATCGTTTCACTGTTTATTATTTACATATCTGCTCTGTTTTGTTTTTGTAAACGTTATTCTTTCCGTAACAGCGAAGACACGCTAAAAGAGCAGCGACGGCGGCGATAAAACGAAAACATCTGTGTGTTCGTAGGGACGCCCTCGTACGTGAAAAGGAATGTACAGTAAGACAAGGAGGACTGCGGCTTTAAAACTCCAACACGACCAAAAATGATAATGAAGGACGGCGCGCGAGGAATTTTTTACGAATGGGAGACCGAACCAAAAGGATTTGTAAAACGATATCGTGAAACGCAGTTTTACGATTCTAAAACGTACGCGGGAATTATGGAAGACGGAGAGATGGGGGAAAGGAAAAAAAAAAAAAACAGAAGAAGGGAAGAAGAAGACGTCTGGTTTTCTATATCGTCTTTAACAATGAAGGAAAATTACAGAAGTCACAACCCCCCCACCACCAAATCCCCCCTTAAATTCCATTCTGTAGTTGGACCACTGCATCATATTCCTTCACAAAGTCCCCATTATGCCATCGGCCTGAATGCAAAGACCAGGCAAGGAATCTGTGTGGAGTGGCTACATCCCAACTTGGGAATGAAAGGCTTTAAAGAGCATGGAAAATGTGCTCCTCGCCTCCATAAAAAGAGAGCGTGAGGGCGAGAGAGAGAGAGAGAGGAGAAAACGATGGAGGGGAAGGAGAGAATGGGGAATGCGAAAAGGAAATCAGGAAACGTAGAGGGAGAGAGGAGGATCGGGGGAGAAAGAAGAAGCAGCAAGAACACACGGAAAGACAACATTAAAAAAGAACAACAAATAGAGCCATTCGATTCTTACGATACGATAAGGTTACAGCGCGCGGAATTCTATGTACAAGTAGGAATTTTATCCAGGTTTGGGACCAACGTATACCCCTTCATCCCAGAGTGTTACATAGTATCAGGTAGGCAAGGGCAGACATTAGGCATCTTTTTAGGTCAAGACTGATGTAGCAGAATAGTAACCACTGAGCAACAGCACTTCCAAAACACCAGTAGTGTTGCCAATAATGTGCGATTCTATGTTTACCAATAAACAGCGATTCAAACAACACGACTCTATTAAAGGTGACGCAGTCGCCATGGAAACCAATGGATCTTTGCAGCAGACTGATCCACTTTTAGAACTTTACCCCGGGAGAATTATTTATACGCTGTCTCGAGGAGGAAAGCGAGGAGGGGGGGTGGTGGTGGTGGGGGGGGGGGGGTGTCACGCGTGTTTTCTCGTTTTTAATTTGCTGATAATTCCGCAAGCTAAACATACATATATAAATATTTACCCCCAATATTTCCACATATCAGGATGTCCGCCTGCTGACATCCTTCCCTGACCCCGGGAGCTATTCGTTTGTTTCTTCTATCTCGTTTAAACGCGACGCGCTGGCGTAACCCCCAAAAAATATATATCAATTTTTTTATTATTTTTTAAAACCAACCTTTCAATGCCTGCAGGAATCCGAAATAATTCCTTTTTAAATCTCCCAGCGCTTGGTTTAACGGATCTTAAACAAAGAATCGCATTCTGCTCCGGAGTTTATGTTTAGGTTTTTTTTAAGTGAGGGTGGGGATTAGAGAAACCTAATTACTTGCAGCACATCTGCTTGTATACCCCAGGCCGGTGATGGCTAGCCTCGGCGCTGCAGATGTTTGCAAACTCCATTTCCCATGATTCTCGGCCAAACCGGGAAGTAATCGAGTTCTTTCTATAAAAAAAGTTTTCTCTTTTTTTTTTGCCAAAAAAGGGCATGTCTGCTAAATATTGCAACAGGGAGTTTTATCGCGAGTTCCAGAATGAATGGGTACCAAATGACTAATGGGTGTAAATAAACGAATCGGTGGTGCCGGACTGTTTCATTCTGGATTTCGACTCCCAGGTGGCTCTGCCAGCCGTCCTGTACGCTGCTCTGGAAACTGATTCATGAATTAAATTGAGTTCTATGGCAACCGGGATAAATGCGGATACACTGCCAGGAGAACCACATACATCTTAGCTACTATGCCAAGAGGTATCCACCCTCCTTTGGTCCTCTGGTGGCGTGGCCCAGGATGACCCCAATATGTAGGCGTCAGCAGAAGGTGGGATCACCCAAGTCTTCAGCTAGCACTCACATAGTTCTAAAGCATCCATCAAGTCTCCGCTGGGCTGTGAACATCGTCCAGGGCACACAGGGACATTTTCATGTGGTCACTGAATGATGTGAGTTGTAGTCCAATGCACACATACCTTCCACTGGTCGGTCCCGGCTAGCAGCTCCATCACAGGCCACATCTGTGCACCCCTACTCCCCCAATCCTCTGCTGCTGAGCCCCCCTCCCCTAGCCCTGCTGTGTGCATGAATCACCCACCATCCATCCAGCAGCAGAGCATCTCTTTGCACATCCCCATCCAGATGCACACAGTGACCCCCTCCCCTCCTCTCCCCAGCATTGAGATGTCTTACCTGGCCAAAGTGCCCACACAACCCACCAGGTAGCTGTTGCTGCTGGGCATGCAAAGGAGGGTGAGGGCAGGCAGCAGGTCAGGGCAGGCAGCAGGGCAGGCAGCAGGTCAGGGCAGGCAGCAGGTCAGGGCACACAGCAGGGCAGGCAGACAGGTAGGTGCCTCCTCTCTCTCTGTCTTGTGTTTAGCACACCCTGGCAGGCAAGCAAGACTTTTAATGATTTCCAGCTCAGCTTGGCGGCTGTATTTCCTCTCTTACTCACACACACACAGGAAAAAAAAACCCAGCAAGCCCCATGTCCCTCCTCCCTCCTTCCCCTCTCCCTCCATCACTCCCCTCTCCCTCCTGAATCCTCCTCCCGGGCCACGTGCGGGCTGTGTACAACCTGAGGCCCGGCCCGGCTCTCCCCGCACTGGCTGGCACGGGCCCGGGGAGGGCCTACAGCGAGCTCAGCCCGGGTTGATGTCAGGTTACACAGGAAAGTGGGGGCCGGGGATTTCTGAGCCTGTGTGTAAAGATCATCATCTTCGGACGTGACTTAACCCCTGCATGACTGCCATTATCCAGATATCCCTGACTTAACCCCTGCATGACTGCCATTATCCAGATATCCCTGACTTAACCCCTGCATGACTGCCATCATCCAGATATCCCTGATTTAACCCCTGCATGACTGCCATCATCCAGATATCCCTGACTTAACCCCTGCATGACTGCCATCATCCAGATATCCCTGACTTAACCCCTGCATGACTGCCATCGTCCAGATATCCCTGACTTAACCCCTGCATGACTGCCATCATCCAGATATCCCTGACTTAACCCCTGCATGACTGCCATCATCCATATATACCTGACTTAACCCCTGCATGACTGCCATCGTCCAGATATCCCTGACTTAACCCCTGCATGACTGCCATCATCCAGATATCCCTGACTTAACCCCTGCATGACTGCCATCATCCATATATACCTGACTTAACTTCTGCACGACTGCCATCATCCAGATATCCCTGATTTAACTCCTACATGACTGCCATCATCCAGATATCCCTGATTTAACTCCTGCAAGACTGCCATCATCCAGATATCCCTGATTTAACTCCTACATGACTGCCATCATCCAGATATCCCTGATTTAACTCCTACATGACTGCCATCATCCAGATATCCCTGATTTAACTCCTACATGACTGCCATCATCCAGATA
Organism: Leptobrachium leishanense; assembly: GCA_009667805.1. Taxonomy (NCBI): domain Eukaryota; kingdom Metazoa; phylum Chordata; class Amphibia; order Anura; family Megophryidae; genus Leptobrachium; species Leptobrachium leishanense. The sequence goes on from CM019071.1 coordinate 120,797,478, forward strand.
TCCCTGATTTAACTCCTACATGACTGCCATCATCCAGATATCCCTGATTTAACCCCTGCACGACTGCCATCATCCAGATAATCCCTGATTAACCCTACATGACTGCCATCATCCAGATATCCCTGAGTTAACCCCTGCACGACTGCCATCATCCAGATATCCCTGACTTAACCCCTGCATGACTGTTATCATCCAGATATCCCTGACTTAACCCCTGCATGACTGCCATCGTCCAGATATCCCTGACTTAACCCCTGCATGACTGCCATCGTCCAGATATCCCTGACTTAACCCCTGCATGACTGCCATCATCCAGATATCCCTGATTTAACCCCTGCATGACTGCCATCATCCAGATATCCCTGATTTAACTCCTGCAAGACTGCCATCATCCAGATATCCCTGATTTAACTCCTACATGACTGCCATCATCCAGATATCCCTGATTTAACTCCTACATGACTGCCATCATCCAGATATCCCTGATTTAACTCCTGCATGACTGCCATCATCCAGATATCCCTGATTTAACTCCTACATGACTGCCATCATCCAGATATCCCTGATTAAACTCCTGCATGACTGCCATCATCCAGATATCCCTGACTTTAACTCTACATGACTGCCATCATCCAGATATCCCTGATTTAACTCCTACATGACTGCCATCATCCAGATATCCCTGATTTAACCCCTGCACGACTGCCATCATCCAGATAATCCCTGATTTAACTCCTACATGACTGCCATCATCCAGATATCCCTGATTTAACCCCTGCACGACTGCCATCATCCAGATATCCCTGACTTAACCCCTGCATGACTGTTATCATCCAGATATCCCTGACTTAACCCCTGCATGACTGCCATCGTCCAGATATCCCTGACTTAACCCCTGCATGACTGCCATCGTCCAGATATCCCTGACTTAACCCCTGCATGACTGCCATCATCCAGATATCCCTGATTTAACCCCTGCATGACTGCCATCATCCAGATATCCCTGACTTAACCCCTGCATGACTGCCATCATCCAGATATCCCTGACTTAACCCCTGCATGACTGCCATCGTCCAGATATCCCTGACTTAACCCCTGCATGACTGCCATCATCCATATATACCTGACTTAACTTCTGCACGACTGCCAACATCCAGATATCCCTGATTTAACTCCTACATGACTGCCATCATCCAGATATCCCTGACTTAACTCCTGCATGACTGCCATCATCCAGATATCCCTGACTTAACTGCTGCATGACTGCCATCATCCAGATATCCCTGACTTAACCCCTGCATGACTGCCATCGTCCAGATATCCCTGACTTAACCCCTGCATGACTGCCATCATCCAGATATCCCTGATTTAACCCCTGCATGACTGCCATCATCCAGATATCCTGACTTAACCCCTGCATGACTGCCATCATCCAGATATCCCTGACTTAACCCCTGCATGACTGCCATCGTCCAGATATCCCTGACTTAACCCCTGCATGACTGCCATCATCCATATATACCTGACTTAACTTCTGCACGACTGCCAACATCCAGATATCCCTGATTTAACTCCTACATGACTGCCATCATCCAGATATCCCTGATTTAACTCCTACATGACTGCTGTCATCCAGATATCCCTGATTTAACTCCTACATGACTGCCATCATCCAGATATCCCTGATTTAACTCCTACATGACTGCCATCATCCAGATATCCCTGATTTAACCCCTGCACGACTGCCATCATCCAGATAATCCCTGATTTAACTCCTGCACGACTGCCATCATCCAGATATCCCTGACTTAACCCCTGCATGACTGTTATCATCCAGATATCCCTGACTTAACCCCTGCATGACTGCCATCGTCCAGATATCCCTGACTTAACCCCTGCATGACTGCCATTGTCCAGATATCCCTGACTTAACCCCTGCATGACTGCCATCGTCCAGATATCCCTGACTTAACCCCTGCATGACTGCCATCTTCCAGATATCCCTGACTTAACCCCTGCATGACTGCCATCATCCAGATATCCCTGATTTAACTCCTGCATGACTGCCATCATCCAGATATCCCTGATTTAACTCCTGCATGACTGCCATCATCCAGATATCCCTGACTTAACCCCTGCATGACTGCCATCATCCAGATATCCCTGACTTAACCCCTGCACGACTGCCATCATCCAGATATCCCTGACTTAAATTCTGCATCACTGCCATCATCCAGATATCCCTGACTTAAATCAGGGATATCTGGATGATGGCAGTCATGCAGGAGTTAAATCAGGGATATCTGGATGATGGCAGTCGTGCAGGAGTTAACTCCTGCATGACTGCCATCATCCAGATATCCCTGACTTAACCCCTGGATGACTGCCATCATCCAGATATCCATGACTTAACTCCTGCACGACTGCCACCATCCAGATATCCCTGACTTAACTCCTGCATGACTGCCATCATCCAGATATCCCTGACTAAACTCCTGCATGACTGCCATCTTCCAGATATCCATGACTTAACTCCTGCATGACTGCCATCTTCCAGATATCCCTGACTTAACTCCTGCATGACTGCCATCATCCAGATATCCCTGATTTAACTCCTGCACGACTGCCATCATCCAGATATCCTTGACTTAACTCCTGCACGACTGCCATCATCCAGATATCCCTGATTTAACTCCTGCATGACTGCCATCATCCAGATATCCCTGATTTAACTCCTGCATGACTGCTGTCATCCAGATATCCCTGACTTAACCCCTGCATGACTGCCATCATCCAGATATCCCTGACTTAACCCCTGCATGACTGCCATCGTCCAGATATTCCTGACTTAACCCCTGACTTAACCCCTGCATGACTGCCATCTTCCAGATATCCCTGACTTAACCCCTGCATGACTGCCATCATCCAGATATCCCTGACTTAACCCCTGCACGACTGCCATCATCCAGATATCCCTGATTTAACCCCTGCATGACTGCCATCATCCAGATATCCCTGACTTAACCCCTGCATGACTGCCATCGTCCAGATATCCCTGACTTAACCCCTGCATGACTGCCATCTTCCAGATATCCCTGACTTAACTCCTGCATGAGTGCCATCATCCAGATATCCCTGACTTAACTCCTGCATGACTGCCATCATCCAGATATCCCTGATCTAACTACTGCATGACTGCCATCATCCAGATATCCCTGACTTAACTGCTGCATGACTGCCATCATCCAGATATCCCTGATTTAACTCCTGCACGACTGCCATCATCCAGATATCCCTGTCTTAACTCCTGCATGACTGCCAGCATCCATATATACCTGACTTAACTTCTGCACGACTGCCAACATCCAGATATCCCTGATTTAACTCCTACATGACTGCCATCATCCAGATATCCCTGATTTAACTCCTACATGACTGCCAACATCCAGATATCCCTGATTTAACTCCTGCAAGACTGCCATCATCCAGATATCCCTGATTTAACTCCTACATGACTGCCATCATCCAGATATCCCTGATTTAACTCCTACATGACTGCCATCATCCAGATATCCCTGATTTAACTCCTACATGACTGCCATCATCCAGATATCCCTGATTTAACCCCTGCACGACTGCCATCATCCAGATAATCCCTGATTTAACTTCTGCACGACTGCCATCATCCAGATATCCCTGACTTAACCCCTGCAGGACTGTTATCATCCAGATATCCCTGACTTAACCCCTGCATGACTGCCATCGTCCAGATATCCCTGACTTAACCCCTGCATGACTGCCATCGTCCAGATATCCCTGATTTAACCCCTGCATGACTGCCATCGTCCAGATATCCCTGACTTAACCCCTGCATGACTGCCATCTTCCAGATATCCCTGATTTAACTCCTGCATGACTGCCATCATCCAGATATCCCTGATTTAACTCCTGCATGACTGCCATCATCCAGATATCCCTGACTAAACTCCTGCATGACTGCCATCTTCCAGATATCCCTGACTTAACTCCTGCATGACTGCCATCATCCAGATATCCCTGATTTAACTCCTGCACGACTGCCATCATCCAGATATCCTTGACTTAACTCCTGCACGACTGCCATCATCCAGATATCCCTGATTTAACTCCTGTATGACTGCCATCATCCAGATATCCCTGATTTAACTCCTGCATGACTGCTGTCATCCAGATATCCCTGACTTAACCCCTGCATGACTGCCATCATCCAGATATCCCTGACTTAACCCCTGCATGACTGCCATCGTCCAGATATTCCTGACTTAACCCCTGACTTAACCCCTGCATGACTGCCATCTTCCAGATATCCCTGACTTAACCCCTGCATGACTGCCATCATCCAGATATCCTTGACTTAACTCCTGCACGACTGCCATCATCCAGATATCCCTGATTTAACTCCTGCATGACTGCCATCATCCAGATATCCCTGATTTAACTCCTGCATGACTGCCATCATCCAGATATCCCTGACTTAACCCCTGCACGACTGCCATCATCCAGATATCCCTGATTTAACCCCTGCATGACTGCCATCATCCAGATATCCCTGACTTAACCCCTGCATGACTGCCATCGTCCAGATATCCCTGACTTAACCCCTGCATGACTGCCATCGTCCAGATATCCCTGACTTAACCCCTGCATGACTGCCATCATCCAGATATCCCTGACTTAACCCCTGCATCACTGCCATCATCCAGATAACCCTGATTTAACTCCTGCCTCACTGCCACCATCCAGATATCCCTGACTTAACTCCTACATGACTACCATCATCCAGATATCCCTGACTTAACCCCTGCACGACTGCCATCATCCAGATATCCCTGACTTAAATTCTGCATCACTGCCATCATCCAGATATCCCTGACTTAACTCCTGCACGACTGCCATCATCCAGATATCCCTGATTTAACTCCTGCATGACTGCCATCATCCAGATATCCCTGAGTTAACCCCTGGATGACTGCCATCATCCAGATATCCATGACTTAACTCCTGCACGACTGCCACCATCCAGATATCCCTGACTTAACTCCTGCATGACTGCCATCATCCAGATATCCCCGATTTAACTCCTGCATGACTGCCATCATACAGATATCCCTGATTTAACTCCTGCACGACTGCCATTATCCAGATATCCCTGACTTAACTCCTGCATGACTGCCGTCATCCAGATATCCCTGATTTAACTCCTGCATGACTGCCATCATCCAGATATCCCTGACTTAACTACTGCATGACTGCCATCATCCAGATATCCCTGACTTAACTCCTGCATGACTGCCATCATCCAGATATCCCTGATCTAACTACTGCATGACTGCCATCATCCAGATATCCCTGATTTAACTCCTGCACGACTGCCATCATCCATATATCCCTGACTTAACTCCTGCATGACTGCTATCATACAGATATCCCTGACTTAACTCCTGCCTCACTGCTATCATACAGATATCCCTGACTTAACTCCTGCATGACTGCCATCATCCAGATATCCCTGATCTAACTACTGCATGACTGCCATCATCCAGATATCCCTGATTTAACTCCTGCACGACTGCCATCATCCATATATCCCTCACTTAACTCCTGCACGACTGCCATCATCCAGATATCCCTGATTTAATTCCTGCATGACTGCTATCATACAGATATCCCTGATTTAACTCCTGCACGACTGCCATCATCCATATATCCCTGACTTAACTCCTGCACGATTGCCATCATCCAGATATCCCTGATCTAACTACTGCATGACTGCCATCATACAGATATCCCTGATCTAACTCCTGCACGACTGCCATCATACAGATATCCCTGACTTGATGTTCGTTCATCGTATTCGATGAGGACCTTGACATCTAGCAGGTTGTGGGTTGTCCACGGTGTGTCCGCAGATGGCTGATGAGGCCTATTCGAGCACGAAATGTTCTGCCACACGTCGAGCAGACATGTGTGGGTACCCCTGTTGCAACATTTGCAGTTCTGACTTTGCGAAGTGCTTGCTTCTCTTGTGCTATGGTTGCTCTTCTGTCCTCAAATATCTGGCAGCCTTGGAGGATCAGCGTGCGCCATGTCGATCGATCTTGTGCCACGATTTCCCAGGAGGTGATATCAATATCCATGGACTTGAAGGAGGCTTTCAGTGTATCTTTGTATCACTTCCTTTGTCCCCCGTGCGGTCGCTTTCCTTGAGACAGCTCACCATAGAGGAGCTGTTTAGGGATGCGACAGTGGCATAACTAGAAACCTGAGGGCCCCGGTGCAAGAATCCATGAAGGGCCCCCCCAACCCCCCCAAAAAAGATCCATATTTTTACCTTTTTTTTTTTCCTGCAATACAAAAAAGATAGTATTGCCCCCAGCTCACATGGATATATATATTGCCCCCAGCTCACATGGACATATATATTGCCCCCAGCTCACATGGACATATATATTGCCCCCAGCTCACATGGACATATATATTGCCCCCAGCTCACATGGACATATATTGCCCCCAGACCACACATGGATATATTGCCCCCAGCTCACACATGGATATTTTTGCCCCCAGCTCATGGATATACTGCCCCAACACATGGATATACTGCCCCAACACATGGATATACTGCCCCAACACATGGATACTGCCCCAGCTCATGGATATACTGCCCCAGCTCATGGATATGCCCCAGCTCATGGATATACTGCCCCAGCTCTGCCTCAGCACATGGATATACTGCCCCAGCTCTGCCCCAGCTCATGGATATACTGCCCCAGCTCTGCCCCAGCACATGGATATACTGCCCCAGCTCTGCCCCAGCTCATGGATATACTGCCCCAGCTCTGCCCCAGCACATGGATATACTGCCCCAGCTCTGCCCCAGCACATTGATATACTGCCCCAGCTCTGCCCCAGCTCATGGATATACTGCCCCAGCTCTGCCCCAGCTCATGGATATACTGCCCCAGCTCTGCCCCAGCTCATGGATATACTGCCCCAGCTCTGCCCCAGCTCATGGATATACTGCCCCAGCTCTGCCCCAGCTCATGGATATACTGCCCCAGCTCTGCCCCAGCTCATGGATATACTGCCCAGCTCTGCCCCAGCTCATGGATATGCCCCAGCTCATGGATATACTGCCCCAGCTCATGGATATACTGCCCCAGCTCTGCCCCAGCACATGGATATACTGCCCCAGCTCTGCCCCAGCTCATGGATATACTGCCCCAGCTCTGCCCCAGCTCATGGATATACTGCCCCAGCTCTGCCCCAGCTCATGGATATACTGCCCCAGCTCATGGATATACTGCCCCAGCTCTGCCCCAGCACATGGATATACTGCCCCAGCTCTGCCCCAGCTCATGGATATACTGCCCCAGCTCTGCCCCAGCTCATGGATATACTGCCCCAGCTCATGGATATACTGCCCCAGCTCTGCCCCAGCACATGGATATACTGCCCCAGCTCTGCTCCAGCTCATGGATATACTGCCCCAGCTCTTCCCCAGCTCATGGATATGCCCCAGCTCATGGATATACTGCCCCAGCTCTGCCCCAGCTCATGGATATACTGCCCCAGCTCTGCCCCAGCTCATGGATATACTGCCCCAGCTCTGCCCCAGCTCATGAATATACTGCCCCAGCTCTGCCCCAGCTCATGGATATACTGCCCCAGCTCTGCCCCAGCTCATGGATATACTGCCCCAGCTCTGCCCCAGCTCATGGATATGCCCCAGCTCATGGATATACTGCCCCAGCTCATGGATATACTGCCCCAGCTCTGCCCCAGCACATGGATATACTGCCCCAGCTCTGCCCCAGCTCATGGATATACTGCCCCAGCTCTGCCCCAGCTCATGGATATACTGCCCCAGCTCTGCCCCAGCTCATGGATATACTGCCCCAGCTCATGGATATACTGCCCCAGCTCTGCCCCAGCACATGGATATACTGCCCCAGCTCTGCCCCAGCTCATGGATATACTGCCCAGCTCTGCCCCAGCTCATGGATATACTGCCCCAGCTCATGGATATACTGCCCCAGCTCTGCCCCAGCAAATGGATATACTGCCCAGCTCTGCTCCAGCTCATGGATATACTGCCCCAGCTCTTCCCCAGCTCATGGATATGCCCCAGCTCATGGATATACTGCCCCAGCTCTGCCCCAGCTCATGGATATACTGCCCCAGCTCTGCCCCAGCTCATGGATATACTGCCCCAGCTCTGCCCCAGCTCATGGATATACTGCCCCAGCTCTGCCCCAGCTCATGGATATACTGCCCCAGCTCTGCCCCAGCTCATGGATATACTGCCCAGCTCTGCCCCAGCTCATGGATATACTGCCCCAGCTCTGCCCCAGCTCATGGATATGCCCCAGCTCATGGATATACTGCCCCAGCTCATGGATATACTGCCCCAGCTCTGCCCCAGCACATGGATATACTGCCCCAGCTCTGCCCTAGCTCATGGATATACTGCCCCAGCTCTGCCCCAGCTCATGGATATACTGCCCCAGCTCTGCCCCAGCTCATGGATATACTGCCCCAGCTCATGGATATACTGCCCCAGCTCTGCCCCAGCACATGGATATACTGCTCCAGCTCTGCCCCAGCTCATGGATATACTGCCCCAGCTCTGCCCCAGCTCATGGATATACTGCCCCAGCTCATGGATATACTGCCCCAGCTCATGGATATACTGCCCCAGCTCTGCCCCAGCTCATGGATAGGCCCCAGCTCATGGATATACTGCCCCAGCTCATGGATATACTGCCCCAGCTCTGCCCCAGCACATGGATATACTGCCCCAGCTCTGCCCCAGCACATGGATATACTGCTCCAGCTCTGCCCCAGCTCATGGATATACTGCCCCAGCTCATGGATATACTGCCCCAGCTCTGCCCCAGCTCATGGATATACTGCCCCAGCTCATGGATATACTGCCCCAGCTCTGCCCCAGCACATGGATATACTGCCCCAGCTCTGCCCCAGCTCATGGATATACTGCCCCAGCTCTGCCCCAGCACATGGATATACTGCCCCAGCTCTGCCCCAGCTCATGGATATACTGCCCCAGCTCTGCCCCAGCTCATGGATATACTGCCCCAGCTCTGCCCCAGCTCATGGATATGCCCCAGCTCATGGATATACTGCCCCAGCTCTGCCCCAGCACATGGATATACTGCCCCCAGCTCTTACCTCTGCTGGCCCCAGGGCCCAGGGCAGGCTCTGCCGGCGTTCCGTTCCTCTGAGGCGAGCAGCCGCTGGAAACATGCATCTTGGCCGCTCGCCGGAAACCACCTGATCAGCGTGAGGTCTCGCGAGAGGATCTCGTGCGCTGGTCAGGTGGTTTCTCTCCCACGTGAGCGGCCAAGCTGCATGTCAGCGGCCGCTCGCAGGGAGAGGGACGGCTAGCGCGCGGCTCCCAGATTCCGGCGCTGATTGCCGGAATCTGGCGGGCGGCACTGGGCCCCCCTCCAGTGGCGGAATGCCAGGGCCCGGTCGCAACTGCGACCGCTGCGACCATGGTACTTCCGCCACTGGGATGCGATGATCGGGCATCCTTGCAACATGACCTGCTCAGCGTGTCTGGGCTTTCATCAGCAGGGTGTAAGCTGATGGCAGGCCTACTCTGGAAAGGACTTCTGTGTCTGGCACCTTATCCTGCCACCGGATCCTAAGAATTCTGCGTAGGCATGTCATGTGGAAGCGATTCAGTTGCCTAGCATGCCTCTTGTATATAGTCCAAGTCTCACTGGCATACATCAGGGTAGTTAACACTACTGCTCGGTAGACTTTGAGCTTTGTATCAAGGCTTATTCCACGGCGGTCCCATACGTTGGTCAATAGTCTGCCAAATGCAAAGCTTGCCTTGGCTACTCTGCAGTTGACCTCAATGTCCCTGACTTAACTCCTGCATGACTGCCATTATCCAGATATCTCTGACATAACCCCTGCATGACTGCCATTATCCGGATATCCCTGACTTAACTCCTGCATGACTGCCATCATTCAGATAACCCTGACTTAACTTCTGAATGACTGCCATTATCCAGATATCCCTGACATAACCGCTGCATGACTGCCCTTATCCTGTCTGGGAGATCCCTGATCTAACTACTGCATGACTTCCATCATCGCAAAATCCCCTAACTTAACTACTGCATGACTGCCATCATCCTGAGATCTCTAACTCCTGCATGACTGCTGCCAGCATCCTGAGATCTCTGATTTAACTACTGCACGACTGTCATCATCCTGAGACCAATGATTTAACTACCACGACTGTCATCACTCTTAGTTTGCTGATATAACTACTGTATGACTGTCATCACCCTGAGTGAGATCCTTGATTTAAACACTGCATGATTGCCTAAATCCTGAGATCCCTGATTTAACCGGTGCATGACTGCCGTCATCCTGAGATCAATGACTTAACTACTGCATGACTGTCATCACCCTGAGAGATCTAACTACTGCACGACTATCATCATCCTGAGATCACTGATTTAACTACTGCGTAACTGCCGTCATCCTGAGATGTCTGATTTAACTACTGCATATCTGCCATTATCATGACTGGGAGAACGCTGATTTAAACACTGACTGCCATCGTTCTGAGAGATCCCTTTTTAGCTACTGCATTGCTGCCACCACCCTGCTAAAACTACTGCCCTCTGTCCCTGCCTCACAGGTTGAACTGTAACCTTCCTCAGGACCTACTGCATCTGACTTCAACCCTTTCTCTACTACTGCATTATAACTAGGGATGAGCCGAACACCCCCGTGTTCGGTTCACATTCGAACTCGAACAATTTCAAAAGTTCGAGTTTGAACGCGAACACGAACCGAACTCAAGTCAATGGGACTCAAAAGTTCGATTTTTAGAGTGTCCTCCAAGAGGGCATACATGCTACATATTTGCCATAAAAGGTGTATGGGGGTCTGGGTAGTGCCCTGGGGAACAGGAAACAAGGAAAAAAAGTTTTAAAAAAAACGTTTTTAAAGGAACAGTGAGTTTTCCATGATATAAGGGTTAAAAAAACCCCGAACAATTCTTTCAAATATCGTGCCTAGGAGGTCCCCGTAACCTGCCTGTGAAGTGGCGGATTTGTAGGATGTATAGAAACATTTAAAAACAAAAAAATGACGTTTCAAATGATGGTAAACGATTTTCCTTTAATCTATTCATAAACAACTGCTTGGGGCGGCAGCCTGTATGAAAAGAGGAGACATTTAAGGGCACCAGAACAAGTTTAGTGATTTTTTTGGCTAAATTATGGTGAAACTTATGCAGGCTTTGGATGAAAGTAACAATAGGTGCTTTTAAATTGGGCCTTTAGTGTCGGTAACAGTGCCGCCGTCACACCGTAACCCCTCTGTGGTATTGTGGAAGAGTGCAGGGTTGGACCCTGCGGTCCAAAAAATTAAAATGAGATGAATCTGGTAATATAGGCGTCAGTGTCAGTGCAGCTAAATATTGTGCCTTTGGTGGCTGCAAGTGCCTTCACACCGTAACCCTTTTGTGGTATTGTGGAAGAGTGCAGGGTTGGACCCTGCTGTCCAAAAAATTAAAATAATATAAATCTGGTACTATAGGCGTCAGTGTCAGTGCAGCCAAATATTGTGCCTTTGGTGGCTGCAAGTGCCTTCACACCATAACCCTTTTGTGGTATTGTGGAAGAGTGCAGGGTTGGACCCTGCGGTCCAAAAAAAGTTAATTAAAATTAAAGTGAGAACACAAAGATTAGAACAATTCCCAGATATTTTGTAGAAATGAGACCCCCAAAATAGTTGGTGGCAGTGAGAACACACAGATTACCACAATTCCCAGATATTGTGTATAAATGACTGACCCCCAAAATAGTTGGTGGCAGTGAGAACACACAGATTAGAACAATTCCCAGATATTTTGTAGAAATGAGACCCCCACAATTGCTGGTGGCAGTGAGAACACAAAGATTACAACAATTCCCAGATATTTTGTAGAAATGAGACCCCCCCCAATAGCTGCTGGCAGACTGACAGTGAGAACACACACTAACAATCTCCTCTCAAAAAACACGTGCTGGGGCTGCAAGGGACGCCTTATATAGTGTGCTGCGGGATTTAGCTCTGTGAGCCCATGATTGGGCAAAATTTGCCCAATCAGGACTCTGAGCCGTGATTGGCATAGTGTTGCACCTAAACTGTGGTCAGGTGCAGGCTGTAGCCAATTACAAGCTTCAGGCCAGTGGAAAAGTGCATTGTGGTGCATTGTGGGCGAACATGCGGCGAACACGCGGAAATGTTCGAAGTTCGCGAACATACGAACTGGCGATGTTCGAATCGAACTCCGAACACATCGAACCGAACAGCTCATCCCTAATTATAACCACCTTGCCCCAACCACAGCACTCTAACCACCTGCCTCTACAAGCACTGCTGCCTGCCTCAGCAACATCCGCACCTAGCCTAAGCGTCTATACTGTAACCACCCGGTCTCCTCTACTACTGCACTGTAAACACCATGCCTAAACTACTGCACTGTATCCCCCCTGCCTAAACTACTTCACTGTATCCACTCTGGCTAATCTACTGCACTGTATCCACCCTACCTAAACTGCTGTACTGTATCAACGCTGCCTAAACTACTGCACTGTATCCACGCTGCCTAAACTACTGTACTGTATCCACCATGTCCACACATCAGCTACTACATTGAAGCTACTCAATCTCAACTACTGCACTGTAACTACCCTCCCTGAACCCTTGCATTGCTGTCTCCACCCTTCCTCAATTACTGCATGGTTACCAGCTTGCCCAAATTCTGAACTGCTGCTACTATCCTCCCTCAATTGCTCCATAGCTCTCACCATCCTGCGACAACTGCTGCGTAATTATCACCACAGTGCCTCCGTTATCGAATTGCTATCACCTCCCTTCCTCACCACCTCTTTGTTTATTGATACATTGACATCACTGTTACATGGTTGCTACCCCAGGGAAATTCCCTGTTCAGTATTTTCGGGGTCACATCGGCTGTCTCTGAATAACCCCTAAAGCCAGACTTGTGTGATACATTGATATGAGGCATAATCGCACATGGTGACAGTAACAGATATGGTAAACCACCTCTATTCTACTGTCGCACATATCAAAAACACTTCGCAGGATGTGGCAACAGGAAAGATCAAACTATACCAGCGCGACCGCTGATGGTTTACCATACGATGCATCCACCTTCACTCTACATGTATCTTACACAGTCAATACATTTGTAGGGTTTTGGAGCAAAATCTAATGTATAGAAGAGGAGGATTCAACATCAGTGTTGGTGGTTGAAAGAAGTCTGTGTAACCATAAATATACCAGCACCGCCTCGTCTATGAAGCATGGTGGATTATTAGGGCTGACTCACTTGCCGTCGTCGATGACCAAAGTTCCAAACTACATGGTTGTTTTTTCAAATCCACGAATCTGTTGACATGCCTCAAGTCACACCCCTTTCAAGGCTAACAAGTGGAAGTTTCTTAAATAACAAAAGTCGATGAACAAGAGAGCTCGGGCTCTATTCCAACTAAGCCATTAAAGGGACACTCTACTCATCCTGACCACTTTATTGTTTTAAAGTGGTCAGGATGTGAGGTGTGCCCCCCATCTCCCTCCCCCCTGCTCCCTAGAGCTGTTGAAATCGCAGAGTGTTCTTGATATGTGCGACAGTAGAATAGAGGTGGTTTACCATATCTGTTACTGTCACCATGTGCAATTATGCCTCATATCAATGTATCACACTAGTCCGGCTTTAGGGGTTATTCAGAGACAGCCGATGTGACCCCAAAATTACTGAACAGGGAATTTCCCTGGGGTAGCAGACATGTAACAGTGATGTCAATGTATCGATAAACAAAGAGGTGGTGAGGAAGGGAGGTGATAGCAATTCAATAACGGAGGCACTGTGGTGATAATTACGCAGCAGTTGTCGCAGGATGGTGAGAGCTATGGAGCAGTTGAGGGAGGATAGTAGCAGCAGTTCAGAATTTGGGCAAGCTGGTAACCGTGCAGTAATTGAGGAAGGGTGGAGACAGCAATAGGCTTGTGCACCGATTTTTTTTTCGGTTCGATTCGGTTCGGCTCGTTCGGATGTTTAAATTTTTCGATTCGGCTCATTTCGACCGATTTCTGTTTCGATTCGGTTCGGTTCGACTCGTTTTTCGTGTACATTTTTTTTTCGGAATATCGACCATTTTTCGTATTTTCGGGTCACTTAGCTCGTTTTTTGTATCGACTTTTCGAGATTTCGGAAATTTTCGTATTTTTCGGAACCCGAAATCATGAATAGAGTGAAAATAAATTTCGATTTGACACATTTCAAGTCCATTCGAAAATTCCGAAAATATTTCGTTTCGGCTCGGAAAACTTTTCGGATCTGCCATTTTCGGATCTAAAAATTTTCGGAAAATCGGCTGCATCCGAAAACACGAATCGGGAAATTTCGTGAAAATTCCGAAATTCCGAAACCCAAAACGCACATCCCTAGACAGCAATGCAAGGGTTCAGGGAGGGTAGTTACAGTGCAGTAGTTGAGATTGAGTAGCTTCAATGTAGTAGCTGATGTGTGGACAGGGTGGATACAGTACAGTAGTTTAGGCAGGGTGGATACAGTGCAGTAGTTTAGGCAGCGTGGATACAATGCAGTAGATTAGCCAGGATGGTTAAAGTGCAGTAGTCGAGGTTGGTTACAAGGCAGTCATTGAGGCAAGGTGGTTACAGTGCAGTGGAGAAGCTTTGTCCCCACCCAGCATCACCAGCAGCCAGGATTTTTCCCGGCTGCTGGTCACTAGTGAGGTCAGGACACAGAGAACGTGTTGACGTCACTCTCTTGAAGACCACCCGCAATAGCGAGCAGTCTCAGAGAGGCAGTGACGGATTGGACCTGCACGTACATAACGTGCGCAAGTCCGCAGCGGCATGAAATTTCCGGGTTCCTGCACTACACAGTTTGCGTAGGAGCACAAATTATCTTAGATAGCTGCAAGTTTTGGGAGTCCCTGGGCTGAAGATGAGAAGCTACTCGTGGTGTGGGAGAAAAGGTGAGGAAAATCACCTGAAATAAAATAATATTTAAAAAAAAAATAACCGCAGCATCCGACCAATTATTTATGGGCGAAAAAAGGGCTTTAAAAGCGGCTCACAAATGAATAATTTGTGTGTGCAAAACGTTTTCTGTTAGTGGTTCACTATTAACAGCTCTTTTCTGACTTAGCCTCTGTATTAGCCACATAAGTCAGAATATTTGTGATCCACTGATTGATAGACGCGCCATAGGAGTCCATAGGACTCTATGAAGCCAGGTGAGACTCTGCGTGAGATCGCGCGGCGCCGTGGAGTGACTATTTGTCCCCAGTCTCACTCTGCTCCGGCAAGAAGAAGCAGCGGATCGGGCCACCATTCTCAATGCGGGATGAGAGGTGAGTATCGGATTTAAAGGGGGGAGTTTTAAGGGGTGCTAAATGATTTAGCAAAAGCGGAATCAGCACTAGCTTTTAGGTGTCGCTAACTTTTTGGTTTGCGCATCGGTGCGGTAATTAGCGCTAGGACATTGTTATACCTTACTTCTCGAAACGCTGATTAATGATTGCGCTCCCCATGTTAAGTATAGGATGCGCAAAGTACAGTAAGCTTGCGCAAGCTAGCACAATCACTGATGCAATAACGGATTTTTCACGGGTTTAGCGTTAGGAAGGTAATATGGGGGCATTCGTTAAAGTCACTTTTCCTGGCGTTAACACTTGTTCATCCGAACGATACAGTTAACGTTTATTAGGGAATAGGGATCTTATGTGTTTTATTTGATCAGCACAGAGCTGAAGATAAAATTCTTACAATCAAGGGCTGATGATACAGTGCAGAGCAGGCAGTGCCTTGTGATGTCTATTAGTCAGAGTATTCAGGTCCAGGCTGTGATTACATACAAATGCATCACTACCAAGTAATAAATGTGATGACATTCTATTGGAGGGTTTTTCGGGTCATGCTGACCTGTTTTTTCACTACCGGTCACCTAAAACAGGGCACATTGTAAAAGAAGAATGAAAATAAATTACTCTATCCATTCCTATACTATTGATAGATGGTTATTGCAAAGATCATACTAGTAAAGATGATACTCTGCAGTCCATCCATTTACAGCCAGTTTTCTACAAAATGTCACTGTTCCATATAAGAAGGGGATACAGGAGGAGATGACTGCTTTCCCATGAAGTTTTAACATAGAATGATTGAGTGATTGATTGATTAGTAGAGGTGTGCACGGCTGGAAAATTCGTTTAGTTTAGTTACAAATTAATTTCATTACCGTTATTTCGTTTCGGATTTGGTTTGGTAATTTTTGTTTCGTTTCAAATTAATTTCATCTTCGTTATTAAGTTTCGGATTTCGTTTCGTAATTTTGTTTTGTTTTGTTTCAAATTCGTTTTGTTTCCTTTACTTCGTTTTATATTTTGTTTCGTAGTTTTGTTTCCTTTGGTATATCGAATCACTAAAAACCCCATTGCATGTTAAGATCGATTCGATAGTTGATATTGATTTGAATTTCGGACCACTAAATAAATTTCCATTTAATCAAATTCTGCTAAAAGCCAAGCTAGGGTTAAAGGTTGAGCTGTCTATTGGCCTGTGGTGCTGACAATAGATTCAGCACCACAGGCCAATTTACAGGGACAGGGTGGTTTGTGTAACAGTCTAACGATTCTGATTCGTTTCATAATGCCGTTTGCTTTAGTTAGTACGTCTATGTTGTGTATTGTAAGTTAACATCGATTCAATAGTTCATATCGATTCGAATTTTGGATCACAAAATAAAATCCCAATTAATCAAATCCTGCTCAGGAATCATTTAATTAATGAATCTCTAGTGAAACAGTATAACGAATCAAATTCGTTTTATACTGTTTCGTTTCAATTCGGATCAAATCAATATGTTATTTTGCTACTTCCGAAATACTAATTAACAAAATTCGTAATGAATTGCGATTCCTTACGAAACGAATGCACACCCCTCTTGTTTAGTAAAGAATCAGCAGTTAGTCTTTGTTCAACTAAAACTGGATAACAGCAGAGGATCTACTGCGGGTATTCTCTCTGGATGTCAATAGCAAACATTCATATGTCATAGATGAAGTGGTCACAGTGTAAAACTACTCTGTGTATTTAACAAAAAAATGTATGAAGTGTGGCACCAAAAGATAATATAATGACTAAATCCACCTGCCATTCACCAATCAGGTGTTTCCCCAACCACCCGAATGCAAATATTTTTCAATCCAAAATGTGGTTCGGCGCAACACCTCCAGAAGGTATTATGTGGATATAGTCATATACATAGTTCTAGTAAAAAACAAAATACATACATAAGATGGTCAAAATAGCTTTCTTCAACCGAATATAAAGACAGTATCTCTTTCAAATAATTTGTTTCGGAGATATACAGGGTTATTCAAAGAGCACCGAAATTCCACCGCTTTTTCGGTGCTCTTACGTTCCCTGCACTTTGGGGAGTCAAATTCGCCGACCTTGCAGTGAATTCAGCATTCACCGCAGGGTCCCCGAAGTGCAGGGAACTGGCCGCTGAATAAAATGGAAAAACCCGCCACAAAACTGCTGAACGCATCCGAAGAACCTCCGAAAACCCGCACAATCATTTTCGAAAAACAACCGAAAAAAACACAGAATCAATCCGAAAAAAGCCGACGACTTGCCGAACAGAGCACTGACCAGCCGCGGAAAAAGCCGACAAGCCAACAAACGGGTAAAAAAAAAACTCTGCAACTTTTAAGAACTGTTTGCAAAAAACTACTGCACGAAAATGCCTGAAAATAACATATAAGGTCCTATGATTAATAATAAAAAGGTCTGTTACAGAAAAAAAAAATGCCTAAAAAAATCAGGGGAAAAATTCTCCCCCGAAAAATGCCTAAAAAAATCTTAAAAAAATAAATAGAGACTTTTTGCTGCAAGTGAAAAAAATAAATGGTTTTGGAAGTATTAAAAATAGCCACTCACATGTTAGCCTACCCGGCCATGTGGCCTCTAGTTCCCGCAAGGTTCCTGGAGCGAGCCAGGAATGCTGCTTCTCCCGGGAGGTCACCCACCTTTTTTCTCCCCGTCCCTCTCCCTTTTTTTCTGCCTGCCCAGGTATCCTGCCCGCTGATTGCCTGCTGACACGAACGCCTCCCTGGTTTTGTTACCCCATGTCTATTGGAGTGTCCTTCCCTCTCCCCCTTTATATTTGTTTCCTTCGTGGACTCCAGCTTTCTCTCTATATTATTTTTATCTGCTGTACTGCTGTCTTACTTTCATAATTACTTTCCAAATCTCCCGCAGCTGGAGGCCGTGCTTACAAGAACAATTCAGAGAGGTAGAAAAGTGGATCAAAGATAACAAACTTTTTGTAAAATACTGACAAAACTGTAACGATGCTCTTTGGAACAGCACCTAAACTGCACAAATTGCAAAATCCCCATCTATGTGTCAAGACAAAAATCAAATGGCACGCTGACCACAGTCACTTCTCTCAAATATCTAGGTATGTGGTTAGTAGGGATGAGCTGTTCGGTTCGATCTGTTCGGAGTTCGCGTCGAACATCGACCGTTCGGGACGTTCGCCAAAAGTTCGAAAAAATATATTTGAAAAAAGTATAAAAAATGCTTAAAAAATACTAAAAAATCTAGAAATAAAGAGACTCTTTACTGCAGAATATTATAAGCAACAGTTTATTAGATATTGAATTAAAACGGGAATATTTTTAACATTGAAGCCTATGGGATAAAACATTCTTGTTACTAAAACATCAGGCAGACACGGCCCTCTAATCAGGCACTGTAGAGGGCAGCCTGCAGGGGCCTCCCAAGGATCCCCTTGAGGAGCATGCGATGACAGAGCTGCGACTGTGCGGGCTAGCCGCCCGGGTGCATGTGTCAGAGACAGGCAGCGCAGGGAGGGAGCCACTGCACCTGCGGGCACGGCAGACCCCCCCACAACCAGGATCCAGGGAGCCCCCACTGACCACCAGGCTAAGGTAAGGTGACACATTTCTAAAAAAAATAAAATCCGAGGACATTTTTAAATGTCCCCGGGAACATAAAATAAAACTTTTTTTTTCTTTCTCTACCTGGCTGAATGTATTTAATTATATATATTAGATACAATCAGCCAGGTAGAGGGGGGTGGCATGTGGGCTGCGCGGGGTCTCAGGCAGTGGTTTGTTTTTTATGTGTGTATAATTTTAGCAAATTTATAGGGGAAGGTAAGGGCAGGTATGATATATATATATAGATAAGATATATATCTATATTCTTATAAATATATATATCCAGACTTGTATTACACACACATTTTGGCAACTAATTGCCCCCCCCCAATTTGGTTGATCCCTCCAGAAGAAATGTTGAACCTGATAGAGCAGAGAATAATATATATATTCTCTGCTCTGTCGGGTTCAACATTTCTTCTGGAGGGATCAGCCAAATTGGGGGGGGAGCATTTAGTTGAGATTGTCCACATGCCACCCCCCCATGTACGTATGTGTATATATGGTCTGAGGTCTGTGGGTGGGTGTATATATCTGCGTGTTGATATATATACGTATATATAGGTCTGCAGTGTTGATATATACGTATATGTCTGTGTGTGGTATCAATGCATCCCTACTCTATACACGGCGCTCCGTGTCCCTATAATATATATGATCAGGGGTTACTTTTTTTATATTTTTATACTATTCCTATTAAATTAGCAGTAATTTTTGATGTATTTTATTCAGTAGAAACTTTTTTTGGCTATATAACATGTGCTTTGTGAAAATAAAACGGTTTTGTGTGTACATTTTAATTTAGTTAGTGGATTCCTGTCCAGTGTGGTGAGAAGCAAACGTAATGTAGTGTAGACACGCTACGAGGCGGAGCGGAGTGAAGTCAAGCCTGCAAAATGTTTGCTTCTCTTCGCTTCACTACGCTGTGCGTTGCTACACGGTCAGTGTGTCTCAGCCTTTATTCCCGGATCGCTAGCTTATGAATCAGTTTGTATACTTGTTACTGACCCTGCTTGTTCTGAGGACCCGATCTGTTGCTGACTTTGCCTGCCATTTGACTATTCTCTCTGTGTATTCCCTTCCTGTTCTGTTTGCTTCCTTTTGCTACTGGTGTGCACCGATTCTCACCATATACAGTAGCGCAGTACAAGTGCCTAAACATTGCTGACCTGTTTTTTTATAGCTGCTGATGTAACTGAATAGATCGGGGATCTCTTCTGCATTACCAAAACCTCCACCACTGCACTCTTCCACAATACCTCAGAGGGGCTACGGTGAGAAGGCACTTGCTGCCACCAAAGGCACAATATTTGGGTGCACTGCCACTGACGCCTATACCAGATTCATATCATTTTAATATTAGACCGCAGGGTCCAACCCTGCACTCTTCCACAATACCACAGAGGGGTTAAGGTGTGACGGCACTGTTGCCGACACTAAAGGCCCAATTTTAAAGCACCTATTGTTACTTTCATCCAAAGCCTGCATACGTTTCACCATAATTTTGCCAAAAAATCACTAAACTTGTTCTGCGTGTCCTAAAATGTCTCCAGTTTTCATACAGACTGCCGCCCCAAGCAGTTGTTTATGAATAGATTAAAGGAAAACCATTTACCGTCATTTGAAATGTAATTTTTTTGTTTTAAAATGTTTCTATACATCCTACAAATCCGCCACTTCACGGGCAGGTTATGGGGACCTCCTAAGTACGATATTTGAAGGAATTTTTCGTTTTTATTCTTAACCTTTATTTCATGGAAAACTCACTGTTCCTTTAAAAACGTTTTTTTAAAAACTTTTTGTCCTTGTTTCCTGTCCCCCAGGGCACTACCCAGACCCCCATACACCTTTTATGGCAAATATCTTGCATATATGCCCTATTGGAGGGCACTCTAAAATTCGAACTTTCGAGTCCCATTGACTTGCATTGAGTTCGGTTCGTGTTCGCGTTCGAACTTGAACTTTTGAAATTGTTCGAGTTCGAATGCGAACCGAACACGGGGGAGTTCGGCTCATCCCTAGTGGTTAGACCCAAATTTAACCTTTGACCCACATCAAAAAACTCTCATCTACACTTTACCCTAAACTAGGTGCCCTGTACAGAAACAAATCCTGCCTGAGCCCCGCGGTAAGAAAGCAGGTTGTACAACAAATGCTTATGTCGGCTTTTGATTACAGAGATGTAGTGTATGCAGCTGCCCCGCAAACACACCTTCATAAACTTACTACATTATATAACTCATTTTGTCACTTTGTGCTACAATGTAACTACATGACCCACCATTGTGACATGTTAAAAAAGTTAAACTGGCCGTCGCTGGAATCTAGACGCACTCTTCACCTTTCCAACCTGGGGCTACATTACAATCTATGTGCTAACATTAACGCTCACCTGCGTGAGCATTAACGTTAGCCGCGGTGTCTACCGCATATTACAATCCAAACGCAAACGGGTTAAGTAACCCGTTTGCGTTTAGTACCTTGCGCTTTTCAACGCGAGATTACTGTACTTTGCGCTCCCTATACTTAACATGGGGAGCGCAAAGTGTTAATCAGCGTTAGGATTACAAAGTCCTAACGCTGATTAACATCCGGTTCTGGTTAGCGGAAAGTTAACCAGAGCCAGGACTTGGTGTTAACGGATTCCGCTTTGCTCGTGGCAAAATCCGGCATGTTATGTGACTGCCGGCGTCTGGCTCAATGGAGTCCTATGGACTCCATCGAGTGGATGCTCGCGGCTGTGCTCAGCGCTGCCGTGAGCATCCCAGGGCGTAGAAAGATCAAATGTGTATTGCAGTATTTTGTGTCTCCCCTCTGTGCTCCCGTTTGGCACCTGGCGGTGGTTAAGGGAACCGCTTTGCTTTAACGCTGTTTTTATGAGAAAGGATGATTTGTAGTGGTAATCATCCAGTTCCGCGTTCCAAGGTGAGATGCAAGGCCAGTGCGCATGCGCAAAATGGCGGGCGCAACATTCATATCATTAAATGAATGAAAAGGTTTTTTTTTTTGTTTTTTTTCCTTTTGTTCTGCGTTCCAGGGTGAATAACCATGCGCAAAATGGCGGGTGCTGCACACTATGCAGCTGATAGCAATTGTGTTTTAATTGTATTTTAACCCCTTAGTGACCGGGCGGTTTTACACAAATCCGTCTTTTAGTGACCGCTGCTGTTTTTACGTTTCTGCGCTGTTAGTGTTTAGGTCAAATTTTCCTCTTACTCGTTTATTCAACCCACACATATTATACACCCTTTTTCCCGCCATTAAATGGACTTTCTAGAAATACCATTATTTCCATTATATCGAATAATTTACTATAAAAAAAATATGAAATATGAGGAAAAAAATGGTAAAAACACACTTTTTTGTAATTTAATCCCCAAAATCTACAGCCACCCAAAACGACCCCAGCTAAATAGGTTTAAAATTTTGTCCCGAGACTAGAAATACCCAATTTTTACATGCGTTTGCTTTTTAACCCCTTCACTGCTGAGACACTTCACCTATGTGCGCTGCGCTCATTCTGACCATGTTGTGCTATTTATTTTTAGATGACAGCCTAGGTCCTATTTAATTAAACTCCCCCCAGACAAAAAAACTTTTTTTAAAAAAAAATTTTTTTATTTTATTTAATTTTTTTATTATTTTTTTTTATTTAATTTTTTTTTTTTAATTTTTTTTAAAACCAAACCTGGTCATGTTTGGTATCATTTGAAAGGCCATAATCAGGCCTTTCAAATGATGGCAAATATGACCATCTAGCTGCCATGGATCGGGAGATAAAGGGATCATTAGGATCCCCTTATCTCTACATGGCAGCTAGAGGGTTAACTGGCCCACTGACATCCTCACACATATGGTGAGGTTGTCAGTGGGTGGGGGGGGACCTGGAGGCTTGGCTGACATCCAAGATGTCAGCCCCCTCCAGGTTTGAATCGCGTTTTGGCGCCAATTGGCGCCGCAACGTGATCCGGCGGCGAAATGGTTAATGCCATACACCGCTGGAAAGGGGAGGCTCTCCCCTCTCCAGCAGTGCAAACGGCATCTCCCTAGCTTCAATGGTTGGGGAGATAGAGGGCTCCGAAGGAGCCCCCCCCTCCCCTCCATTGAAAAGCATGGGGACGCCTGCTGATGACGTCACCACGCAGCGTGGCGACGTCATCAGCCTCAAGTCGCCTGCCCATGTAAATCACATGGGCAGGCTTCCTCCCTGCCAGATCGCCGTGGGATCCGGCGAGGGAGGTGAGTATCGGGCGGGAGGGGGATTAGGCGCCGCTGACGTACCCTGTACGTCCGCGGGTCTAAGGGAGACCCGAGTACAGGACGTACAGGGTACGTCAGAGGTCCTTAAGGGGTTAATTGATTTCTGAGGGTTCAATCACTCCATTAATTCTCTGACACTCATTGTATAAAAAGGCAGCAGCAAGTATAGTTTTGTAATCTCCAGCTGAGGAAGCCATTAATGGCGAAACGCGTCCTGGTAGATATGATTTTTTTACAATAAATGTTTTTATTTTATTTTTGATTGCTGCATGCCTTTTTTTGACCCTGAAAAAGAAAAGAAGGTTTGGGGAACTTCTGTATGATTCCCTGTGCGAGTTATGACGGAGCCAATAGAGGCTCATTGTTTGTGAGTGCAAATTTGGCTTCTTTTAACTATTAAGGAGATTTGTGATTTACCGCACCAAGAGGTGCTCTCTTCTGGCCTTGTCTATTTTCTGCAGTACCACTTTTGGTGACACCGAAGGAGCAGATAAAGGGGTTCACGGGCACCTGGTACAAGTCCCTACCTGCTATATTCCCGAGAGCCGGTTGTGGGCTCCCTAGAATGTGAGTCAAATACGAATGAAATTTCACTCCATTGGGTGCTGATGTAGTGCGCAATTGTGGCCCTTTCTTTCTGCTTTTTCCTGCAGTGCATGTCTTTTTACCTACATAACAGAGAAGATTCTCGCTTGACGATAAGAACTGTCTGTGGACATACAGTGTGTCTCTCTCACTTTCTCATGGACCTTGGTCTTTTGAGTGCTATGTTGTAATCCTCTTGTTCAGTTATCCAGGTGTTTAGAGAAACCTCCGTACACAATATATAGCGAGTGGGTGAGATACTCGTTTTCAGTGGGCGCTTCACCCTTTCCCTGCTTTCTATCCCAGAGCGTAGCGCCCGCTACAAATGCAGGCAGCATTTTTTGTGCCTGCATTGCAATCCCCCGTTAAAACGGGGGTGGTAGGGGAAAAACTGCAGGTGCAGTTTTTTCTCCCTACCGCCCCCGTTTTAACGCAGGGATTGTAATGTAGTCCCTGGTGTTTAAGAGCTTTTCTGGAACGCTACCACCCTATCTGAATAGACTGCTTCCCCTAGCAGTTCCCTCATCCTATAACCTCCGATCCAGGACCTGCACCTTACTTACAATACCACAATACAAAAAGACAGTGGCTCGATCCTCATTTTCCTACAGAGCACCACAATTATGGAATAACCTCCCAGATGCCATCAAATCTTCCCCCAGTCTAAAGTCACTCAAGAGCTCCCTATTAACATACCTCAATACAGAATGCACCTGTTATCATGTAACATAGTTACTATATACAGAATGCACCTGTAAACATGTAACATAGTGACTATATACAGAATGCACCTGTAAACATGTAACATAGTGATTATATACAGAATGCACCTGTAAACATGTGACATAATGACTATATACAGAATGCACCTGTAAACATGTAACACAGTGACTATATACAGAATGCACCTGTAAACATGTGACATAATGACTATATACAGAATGCACCTGTAAACATGTAACATAGTGACTATATAGAGAATGCACCTGTAAACATGTGACATAATGACTATATACAGAATGCACCTGTAAACATGTAACACAGTGACTATATACAGAATGCACCTGTAAACATGTAACATAGTGACTATATACAGAATGCACCTGTAAACATGTAACATAGTAACTATATACAGAATGCACCTGTAAACATGTAACACAGTGACTATATACAGAATGCACCTGTAAACATGTAACATAGTGACTATATACAGAATGCACCTGTAAACATGTAACACAGTGACTATATTTCCTACATATTTATTTTCTGTGTTAATCTGTATATTTGTGTTCTGTTTTTAATATCTTGCATTCATTACTTTGTATTTCTGTAACGACTGTAACAATTCAATGTTCTTGAACCCAGGACATACTTGAAAACGAGAGAAATCTCATTGTATCCTTCCTGGTAAAATACGTTATAAATAAATAAATAAATAATAAAAATTATGAATACAAAAAAAAAGAGGAGGAATATGATTAATTTTTTCATTAGCGAAAAATAATACTTCAAGAGACTGCACATACAGGTATTGCATGCCTAAAAATATCAGTCCTCTTGTTTAGTGAATAATCCCCTTAGTGACCGAATGATTATTTTCCTTTCGTTTAGTTCCTTTCCCTCTAAATAAGTCCAGATTTGCTTACTATGTAAGCAGGCAACGGGTCTGGCTGTAAACTAACTTAATTTCACCGCTGAGTTAACTACGTGATTCCAGATGGAACCTAAAAAAGTCCAGCTCCTCCTGCTGTTTTATGCAGCCAGTTCACAGATTACTCACAGATGTGATTGAGGGACAGGTTTTCCATACACTTTTTTCCTGCAATGAGCAATTCAGCATAATTATGCAGTGTGCTTCTTGAAAAGTCTTTTGTCTGCCTTCTTTAACATTTTTTTTCTAATGTAATGGTGCGTTCTTCCTTCTTTTTCAAAGTCTTTTGGAACATTTAAAGTGAAAAAAACAAAGATTGCGCAGATTGGCTTGCTATGTTTATGGTAAAGTGGTCTGAGCATACATAATGGGCAATATTACAACCTTAAAGCTAACGTTAGCGCTCAGATATGTGAGCATTAACACTAGGTTAAGTTGTCCTAGCACCAGAGGAATAACTAGAAGCTTTAGGGCCCAGGATCAGGAACCATGACACCCCCCCACCCTAGGCAAAAAACATATTTTGTCCCCTCCTCCCGTCAACATGCATTGGTCCCCTCCAGGTCCACAATGTTGACTCCAGACAATCAGTGTCCCATTTTTCAAGGTCCACTATGACCTCTTCAGTCCATCCCATTTTTAATGTAATGTGCACTATGTGTATCTCACAGTGCTTCGCAGCAATAAATCTCACAGTAATGTGCGCTGTGTATGAACGTATCACAAAGCTCCACAGCAATAAATCTCACAGTAATGTGCGCTGTGTATGAACGAACCACAGAGCTTCACAGCAATAAATCTCATAGTAATGTGCAGTGTATATGAATGTATCACAGAGCTGCACAGCAATAAAACTCTCAGTAATGTGCGGTGTGTATACGCATATCACAGAGCTTCATAGCAATAAAACTCACAGTAATATGCGGTGTGTATGAATGTATCACAGAGCTCAGTAATGTGCGGTGTGTATGAATGTATCACAGAGCTCCACAGCAATACAATTCACAGTAATGTGCAGTGTGTATGAATGTATCACAGAGCTGCACAGCAATAAAACTCACAGTAATGTGCAGTATGTATGAATGTATCAGAGCTTCACAGCAATAAAACTCACAGTAATGTGCGGTGTGTATAAGCGTAACACAGAGCTCCACAGCAATAGAACTCACAGCAATATGTTATGTGTATGAGCGTATCACAGAGCTGCAAAGTAAAGCTCAAAATAAGTGTAAAATAAATTTAAAAAATAATTATATATATAAAATATAGGCAAGCCCCTAGGCCCAGGCAAGCAAGTGTGCCCCCCCCCCAGACTCAAGGGCCTGAGTGCAGTGGCACCCTCTGCACCCCTGGTAGATACGCCTCTGCCTAGGGCATCACCCCCCCTATTATATTCCAAACGTTAATGGGTTAAAAAAAAACGTTAGCGCATCGGAGATTGCGCTCGCTTCCACAAGCTTACTGTACTTTTTGCTCCCTATCAGGGTTATCCAAAGAGATTCGAAAAGTCACCGCACGTTCAGTGACTTTACGTTCTCTTCAATCTGGTTCATGTTGCCGATCCCATTTCGGTGATCCTGCGGTGTATTCAGCAAACACCACAAGGTCCCCGAATTGCAGGGAAAAGCTGCCGCAAACCTGACGAAAACTAACCGCAAAACCTGCCGAATGCATGCCGAAAACCCTCAAAAACATCTGGATTAACCCGTCGAAGACGCCGGAAAAACCTGAGCAGGAGCCGATCACACGCAGTGAAGCCGCCGGAAAAAGCCGAGAAAAAGCCGACACCGCAGACAGAGGGAGGTGAATAAATTAGCAAAACAGTTTGTATGAATGTGAAAGTAAAAAGCTGTTTGCAAAGAAACTACTGAGCGAAAATGTCTGAAATTTACATATGAGGTCCAGGGAATGATAATAAAAAGGGCTGTTACAGAACAAATAAGTAAACTTAAAAAAAAAAAAAAAAACGGACTTTTAAAAAAAATAAAAAATTAAGAAAAATGCTTACAGTATCCGAAAAAATCTATAAATAAAGAGACTCTTTACTGCAGAATTTTATAATGAACGGTTTATTAGATATTGAATTAAACGGGAATATTTGTAACATTGAAGCCTATGGGATTCTCCTGAATAAATAAACCTGTCGCATGAAACCACCGAATGGCAGGGCATTTCGGGAACCTTTCACTGCTGGTTTGTGTTCTCTGAATAGCCGAAGCAGTGCTTTTTCATGGGGTTTTCACTGCCCTCGAACAGGCACCGAACAGGCACCGTATGTGCAGGCAATTCGCCAGGATTTGGCGAATTGCCTGCTCTCTGGATAGCCGAATGGCCAGGAAAGGTAACCGAACGCTGATTTTCAGCATTCGGTTACCTTTCTCAAGCAATTCGGATCTCTTTGGATAACCCTGTATATTTAACTTGGGGAGTGCAAAGAATAATTAGCATTAGGATAACGCTAATTACCGCACCGCTGTGGTTAACTGAAAAGTTAACCCCAGCTAGAAGCTGGTGCTAAATGATATTGCTTCTTGAGAATCAGCAAGCACCAGCCGTAAACCCTCCAAAAATCAGATACTCACCTCTTATCCCGTGACGCAAACTGATAACGCTTCTGGCCGCTGGGAGTAGAGTGAGTCTGGAGACCAAAGTCCCCAGTCTCCCTCCGTGATCACTCCGCGGACCTGACAGCAAAAGCCTCCATGGAGTCCTATTGAATCTAGGAGGTGATACTTGCGGCGATGCGTTAGCAGCTGTATAAGCTCCTGTCCCGTAATAAGGTGCTAAAACAGGGATGCTAAAGGGAATCCTGTAGGTGCAGGTTTTCCACCTTAGTGCCCCGTTTTAGATCCAACCTTGTAATACTGCCCAATATCATTGGAGGCTCTCCCACAGAGGGCAGATAGGACAGAACCCAGGGCCGGCCCAAGACATTGTGCTGCCTAGAGCGAAGGCTGAAATGCTGCCCCCCCACATCACCACGTAACCCCAAAATACGCCCACGTGAAATGTCCATTGTGTTATATCATGATATTTATAACTAAGATCCAAGTATAACACTAAGTATTATATTTTAAATAACTTTATTGCGATAAATACATTAAATAGCTTAAATTGTTTTATTGAACAGCAAAACAAATAGTGATATTGGGTATATATTGCCCCCAGCTCAGATGGGCATATATTGCCAGCAGCTGACTTGGGTATATATTGCCAGCAGCTCACTTGGGTATATAATACATTATTGCCAGCTCACTTGGGTATATATTGCCAGCAGCTCACTTGGGTATATATATTGCCAGCAGCTCACTTGGGTATATAATACATTATTGCCAGCTCACTTGGGTATATTTGCCAAATTGCCCCCAGGCCAGCTCTCACCTCAGGCGGAGTCCTGTCTCCCTGACACCCCCCCAACTTACTTTTGCAGTCTGTCTCAGTCTGTGTCACACTGGTCTCACTGGTACAGCGCTGGCCTGGCAGTGGCTGGTCCTCCTCCATCCAGGGTCTGTCAACATCCGGCCAGTCACGTGTCTCACCACCGTCCTCACAGCACAACAACAACAGCGAGTGTGCCCTGGCTTGGAGCCGGAAGTGTCACGACGGGAAGAGGATCTATCTGTGCCGCGGCCGCCGCCCGCACTCCAATGGACGCATGCCTTGCATGGGTGGGCGCGGCCAGCGGTGGCGCGGCACACAATGTAGCAATCCGCCGCACCTCAGTAGATGCTGCCGCCGCACTGGCTAAAAAATAGTGCAGCAGCCCAGCGTCGCCGGGAATCAAGATGGCGGACGCAAAATTTGCTGCTATTCAAATTTGCCGCCTGGAGCAAGCGCTCCACGCTGCTCCATCGTCGGGCTGGCCCTGACAGAACCCCATCAATAAAGTCGAAAAACAGCCATTGTACTGGTAAAAATACTTGGACTTGGTATAAGCCAGTGACACCTGTTTTCTTAAGAGGAATTTTCATTAAAGTGAACTTACAAACTTATATTACAACTATCTAAAAGAGCTCTGGTGCAGCTGTTGCTTTGATAATTACAATCCTGAAATGACAGGATAACATGAGATCGATGACTGTGACAAGAGTCACTTTGGACTTGAGTACATGAACCTAGAGATGCATTTGGGAGGTTCAGGCCTGATGTTCTTTACTGTTTCCCTGCCCTCTCCTATGTTGAAGTCACCCTGTACCTGTAGGTGCAGAGTGTTTGTGTCATCTGTGCTACTCATGAATACTGTTATTGTTATCATAGTTATTATTTATATTTATCTGTTACTATCTACTAATAAGATTACAGTGTGAGACACTGTAGGCTTTTCCAGCTCCCCCTATCTAGAATATGCTTGCGTCTGTTAAAGGTTGGAGTTGACTTTGTTTGTCTGTCTTGTGTGGCAGACATTGCCCCATTGTCTGATACTGTGTGGTCTGAGTCCCCTGTTTGGCCTCACAGTCTGCTGTTGTCCTATTGATTTGTTTTGTCAGGAATGTTGCGCAATGCATCTTGGTGACCAAGGATGATTCCATTGTCTGTCCATGGTCTAAATATGTCACAGACACCAAGACGCAAGGCAGTGATTCCTGAGCTGTCAAGGCAATGCACCAGGGAGGGATTCCCAATGGCCCATTAGGCCCCTCCTGGCACTGTATATATTTAGCTCATTAAAGGCTCAGTTCCAGTCTGACTGTTCTAACCTCAAGATCTGCGTGCAGCCTCATTTCTGGGGATTGCTATCATCTTGAATTCAGTGTACCCATCCTTAAGTTTCGGCAAGTAACCCTGCCGTGTCCTATGCTGCAAGTGAACTTGCCATGTCCTCTGCTATAAGTAACCCTGCTGTGTCCTCTGTTGCAAGTAACCCTGCTGTGTACCGCTGCTGAGTTCCTGTTTTTGCTGTACACTGGACTCCTGTTCAGCAGTGCAGTGTTCTTGCTGCTCCTGCTGTCTCCATCAACTATTACACTGGTTGCTTTAATGATTCTGGCGCCTTGTTCCAGTAGAGTAATAAACACCTGTTTGCACCTGAGTAATAAACACCTGTGTCCTCACCTGAGGATTTTTTCATACGACCCTTTTCAAGCATGAATCTAGAATCCTGTGCCGCAATACCTAGGAAGCATTTGTTGTTTGTACAGCAGAAAATCACATTGCTGATACATTCTAAATGTCCCTTTGACCAATATTTTCTAAAGCAGACGCTCTGAAGTCACAAGAAGCTTGTAAGTAAATGACCCTATTGAAAATTGTTTTGTTATAACATAAGCCATTAATGTCACGTCGCTTTCAACACTTAAAGCAGCGGTCCCATGCTGTCGTCTTGACCGTTAACCCCTGCAGGCACTCTGATTAAAAAAAAATTAAATCAATACCAGGAGAATTATTATTTTTTATTTATAAAGCGTCAGCTTATATCTCAGCACTGTACAGTGGCCACAACATAGACAGGGACACAATACATTGAACAACATTTTACAAACCAGTACAGGAGGAAACGAGGGCCCTATTCCCATGGGAACTCACAATCTAAAAGGATTGGGGGTGGAAAAAGGAGGAGAGGACTGCAAGGTGAGAGTGATGGACTGCAAGGTGAGAGTGATGGGCTGCAAGGTGAGAGTGATGGCTGCAAGGCTGAAAGTGATGGACTGCAAGGTGAGAGTGATGGACTGCAAGGTGAAAGTGATGGACTGGCTTGGGCAGAGAGTCGGGTTGCAGGCTTTCCTGAATAGGAAAGTCTTGAGGGAGCGTTTGAAGGACGGGAAACTAGGAGAGAATTGAAATGTTGAGGTTCTGAAGTATGTTTTTTGTTTCATATTCTTTTGGTATAAAACGTGTAAAGTTATAGAGTACAGCTGCACAATTCGGCTGTTTTACTTTGGAATTTGTTGGTCTACCGCAGGGGTCAGCAACCTTGGCCTTCCAGATGGTTTGAAACCATATGTCTCATGATGCTAAGCTACTCATTTAAATTGGTTGAGCCTCATGGGCATTGTAGTTCTGAAACATCTGGAAGGCCAAGAATGTTGACCCCTGGTCTATTTGTAGACCATCTCATTCACTTTCACACCTTCTCTCCCCCCCCCCTTTTCCTGAAAGAACTGGAAAAAAAATGAAAGTCTCCATCGGGAAAAAAAAACTAAACATAAATGTTGGAAATACACTGTCCGGACAAAAAAAAGTCGCACACTCTGATGTTTTGCCTTTTGCTGTGATTCCAGCATGCATTCAACATGGCATCATTTCGATAAGCTCATGCAATGCCATAACATTTATTTCCCTCCAGAGTCGTATTAATTTATCGTCTAGATCAGTGGTTTCCAACCGTGGTCCTCAAGTACCCCCAACAGGTCAGGTTTTCTAGATATCTGAAGCACAGCAAAGGCAGGCATGTACTGGCCATATGGACTACAGGGAGATTCCCAGTGGGCCGACGGCTCAGTGGGCCAGTGAGAATGCTGGTTTACCGTTCGGCTCGACTGCCCTTAATGGGTGAAAACCTCCTCACCGTCTGTAAAACAGATGCAGGCTGCCACAGTCTCATATTGGGGCCACCGTGTCGGTGAGGCCTACTCCGCATCCACCTCAAATTAAGACATGGCACTCAACCTCAGTGCCGCTGCGTTGCTTTACCCAATCACTGTGCAGCAACTCTGTATCTGTAGAGTGATTGGATGAGCGACCTTGTTGGTTCATATACTTTTTTTGGGTGTTTGCATAATTAATGTGGACCAGTCTGGATTAAATCCAGGGTTCAATTTTTGTCCCAGTCCAGCCCTGAGCACAGGTGATATGATTTGCTGCTCAGTGATTGCAGGATTCAGTCTGCATTTCCCCAAGGTGATCCTTAAAACCTGGCCTGTTAGGGGTACTTGAGGACCGCGGTTGGGAACCACTGGCCAAGATCTTGTATTGATGATGGGAGAGTCGCAGCGCTGCATAAAGTCTTCTAAAGCACATTATCCCAATCATTCTCAATGGGGTTAAGGTCTGGACTGTGCGGTGGCCAATCCATGTGTGAAAATGATGTCTCATGCTCCCTCAACCACTCTTGCACAATTTGAGCCCGATGAATCCTGGCTTTGCCATCTAGAAACATACAGGGTTATTCAGAGAGAGCTGGTCTGGCCGCGAAAATGGCACCGAACAGTGAATTTTCCCGTACAGTGCTATTTTATGGCCATTTGGCTATTCACAAAGCTGGCAGGTCGCCAAATTTTGGCAAATTGCCAGCTAAATACGGTGCCTGTTCAACGGCAGTGGCATCCCCATAGAGAAGCAATGGTTAAGCTATTCAGAGAAACTGAACTGCAGTGAAAAATCAGAAATGCCCTGATGTTCGGTGGTTTCATTTGGCAGGTTTATTTATTCAGGCGAACCTTATAGTCTTCAATGTTAAAAATATTCCCGTTTTTATGCAATATCTAATAAACCGTTTATTATTTCAATCTGCAGCAAAAAGTCTCTTTATATATTTTTTTAAGCATTTTTCGGGATTATTTCGGGCAAAAAAAATCTGATTTTTTTAAATAGCGTTTTTTCTTTTTTCTGTAACAGACCTTTTTAGTATCATTCATAGGATCTTACATGTAAATTCCAGACATTTTCGGTCAGTAGTTTGTTTTGCAAACAGCGTTTCAATTTTGACACTTTTAACCCCTTAATGCCGCAGGACGTACAATTACATCTGTCATTAGGCGGGCTTTAACGCCGCAGGACGTAATTGTACGTCCTCGGCGTTTGCAGCCCCCCTCCGGTGATACTCACCTCCTCTGGTCGCTCCCACGCTGCTCTGACTCCTGCGGAGTCAGATCGGCGTGTATCCCTCCTCCCGGCGCACTGACGTCATCGCGCTGGTGGCGCGATGACGTCAGTTTCAGGCGTACCCCCCCCCCGCCGACGCAGGGGAAGTGCCTGAAGGGGAGGGGGATCCAAACCTCTATCTCCCCATCGCCGGGGACCAGGAGGCTGTGGCCAGCATCTCTGGAAGGGTCACAGCCTGACCTTTCCAGCGATGTAGGGGGTTAACCCCTTAGTTGCCAGATCGCGGCCTGGCACCAATCGGTGCAAGACCGTGGCCTTTTTCCGGTGGGGGCCGCCATCTTGGATGGCAGCTCCCACCTCTGGGTCCCCCCCCCCACGTCAGTTAACTTTTTCCTATGGAAATCCCGTAGAGGAGATAGGGGGGCTCTTTGAACCCCTTTATCTCCTGATCGGTGGCAGCTAGTGGGTCATATCTGATATTGCTGGAAAGGCCAGAACATGGCCTTTCCAATGATATCAAACATGACCATATTAAAAGTAAAATAAAAGTGTAATAAGTGTAAAAATAAAAAATTTATTAACAAAAAAGTTTTTTTTTTTAATGCAGCACTATTGTTCACATTTCAATTATAATGTGAACAATGATGCTTCAGTAATGATTTTTTTTGGGGAGGTTTAGCTAAAATCACGCAATTTCTCCCCAAAAAAAAAATGGGTCCCCCGTTCAAATTTTTTTAACAAATCTACCCCATAGCATATGACCGCAAAGGCTCAGATAATAATTTTTTTTAAAAAAAAACACTTATCACACTGTGGATGATTGAAATTTTATTGAAAATTCACATTTTTAATTTTTTTTTTACATTTTTTGTTATAGCATTTTGGCAGGGCATGACCTATACATATAATAATGATATATTAATAATCTTCCGAGTCTGCCGGAAAGAACGATATATAATTTGTCTGGGTGGTATAATAATACGTGACTTAAAAACGGTCAAAATGAGCTCAGCAAACTTCTACTACGAAATAGCGCTGAAGTTGTAAAATTACTCCCGTCCTTAAGGGGTTAAGCGTACTGTTTGGTTTTTTTTAATACCCACTTAAAAAAAAACAGAAAAAAATTTGCCCAAAAAATTCCGAAAAATGCCTAAAAGATCCTATAAAAAAAATCAAAAAATACAGTGACTTTTTACTACAGATTAAAATAATAAATGGTTTATTAGATATTGCATAAAAAACTGAATATTTTTTTTATAGAATTTGCCTGAATGAACCTGGTGAATGAAAACACCGAACAGCAGGGCACTTCGGCATCTTTTCACTGCTTTCATGTTCTCTGAATAGATTATCCATTGCTTCTCTATGGGGATTTCACTGCCTTCGAACAGGCACTGTACTTTCTGGCAGCTCGCCAAAATTTGGCGACCTGCCTGCTCTCTGAATAGTCGAATAGCCCCGAAATGGCACCGTACAATGAAATTCCCTGTTCGGTGACATTTCGGGGCACGATCGGCTATATCTGAATAACCCTTTACATAGTTACATAGGCTGAAAAAAGACATGTGTCCATCGGGTACAGCCTTTCACACATCACCTACTGCTGTTGATCCGACAGAAGGCAAAAAAACCCTGTCTGAAGCGCTCGCCAATATGGAACATACTGGGGAAAAATTCCATCTTGACCCCGGAATGGCGTCAGATTTCTCCTTGGATCAAGAAGCTTTTACCCACATATTAAATATTATGACCCTTAATATTCTGTGTCTGCAGGAAGTCATCCAGTCGTTTTTTAAAAGTCTATACAGACTCTGACCCAACCACCTCAACAGGCAGAGAATTTCACAGCTTCATTGTTCCCACTGTAAAATAACCCTTCCTATGCGTTAGGCTGAATTTCCTTTCGTCCAGTCTAAATGGGTGACCTCGTGTCCTGTGTATAGTCCTGTTAATGAATTAAGTATTTCCATCCCACTGTGTCAAACCCTGTCTTATATCACAATCTCCATAAGTAAAATACTTATCCGCATGCTAGTAATATCCGTATGAGGTGCATGTATCTAATGTTTTGTTCCTCCGACAGAAATCCAAAGATTTTTATAGGTTTGCATTACGTCAGCATCCCATGACCCGAACTTTCAAAGCAAGACAGTGTGTAATTTAATTTGGAAAGAGCGCATACCGATTGATCTGTTTCAGATGTCCTCAAGTGGGAAACGACCCGGAGTACATGTGATTATTCTTTGTGGATGTCGCATTGATACTCCCTTACATCTTTTTTCTCTTTTATTAGATCACTAACAGGGTTATTCAAAGAGAATCGAAAAGTCACCGCATGTTCAGTGACTTTTCATTCTCTTCAATTGGGTGCGATTTGGCCATCCCATTTCGGCCAAGTGCAAGGAAACCCGCAGCAAACCCGATGAACACTCACCGCCAACCCGCCGAACACTCACCGTAAACCCGCTGAACACTCACTAGAACCCGCAAGAGAGCTGGATTAACCCCGCCGAACACACTGGAGATACCCGAGCAGCCACCGATCACAGCGCAGAGCAGCCGCCCGAAAACGCCGACACCGCAGACGAATGGAGTGAAAAAAAAACAAAACAGTTTGCTTGAATGTTTGGAAAGTGAAACGCTGTTTGCAAAGAAACTACAGAACGAAAATGTCTGAAATTTACTTAGAAGATCCACTGAATGATAATAAAAAGGGTTGTTACAAAAACATTTAAAAAAGAAAACGAAAAAAAATCATTTTCGCAAAAAAATGCAGATTAAAATAATAACCAGTTTATTAGATATTGAATAAAAAGAGTATATTTTTAACATTGAAGCCTAAATACGGTGCCTGTTCGACGGCAGTGAGATCCCCATAGAGAAGCAATGGTTAAGCTATTCAGAGAAACCGAACTGCAGATTCGCCTGAATAAACCTGCCGAATGAAAACACCGAACAGCAGGGCACTTCAGCAACTTTTCACTGCTATTCGGTGTCTCTGAATAGATGAACCATTGCTTCTCTATGGGTGATTTCACTGCCCTTCGAACAAGCACCGTACTTTCTGGCAGTTCGCCAAAATTTGGTGGACTGTCTGCTCTCTGAATAGCCAAATGGCCCCGAAATGGCACCATATGGGGAAAAACCCTGTTCAGTGATATTTTGGCGCCAGATCGACTCTCTCTGAATAATCCCTTATGGGTTTTTTCCTGCAAACCCCCCCAAAAAAAACAAAAAAGGTACATGTTAAATGTACTATTTTCTTATTTGTACATCTATCATGGTCTTGTTTGATATTGTTGGAAAAGTCAGACGGTGGCCTTTCCAGTGACACCTCACCTGGCCTTGTGGGACATATTGTTCTGAAGATAATCCAGTCCAAATGATCCCCGTATCTAATGTATTGATTGTAACAGATCTCAGTACCCCAACTGGGTCACATGTGCTAATGTCACTCCCTTGCAGGACACCCGTTCTACCACCCGCAGTCTTTCAAGCCTTCTCCAGCCATTAGCTGAATCTTAAGGACAGGTACAATGAAACAGTGGTGATAGCATTCCTCAGACGTGGGGCCAGTGCTGTATCTTGGCCTAGGCCGACAAGGCCTAAGCCTAGGGCGGCACTTTTGTGACACTATCGGGGGCGACAAAAAACGCCTCACTGCTCACTGGGACCCGCGGCCACTGTTTTTTTAATCCCCAGCATCAGCTCCAGACCACCCGGTATCGTACTGTGGCTGCACGTAGTCCGAACGTGCCTCCCACATTCCAATCGCAGCATGCAGCCATGCATGTCTCCCACAATGAAAGCACGAGCGCGACACGCTGCCTTGGTGCCGCACCCTTCATCCACATCATGTCACGTGATATGTAGCAGTGGCAGAATGGAGGCACAACAAAAAACGCGGTCAGAGCCTGCAGCGTCCAGCGGAGCCAGCCAGCCTGAAGGAGCCAAGCCCAGGGGAGAGAGTTTGACGGTTGATGGTGGTGAGTGAGTGACTAATAATAATATATTGTGATGTTTAAACTGAAGGGGCCTGATTAAATTGTTGTGGAGCTCTGGTACATTCATACATACTGCACATTTCTCTGAGTTTTATTGTTGTGGAGCTCTGTCACATTCATAATACACACTACACATTTCCCTGGGTTTTATTGTTGTGGAGCTCTGGTACATTCATACACACTGCACATCTCCCTGTGTTTTATTGTTGTGGAGCTCTGGAACATTTATACACACTGCACATTTCCCTGGGTTTTATCGTCGTGGAGCTCTGGTACGTTTATACACACCACGCATTACAGTAAGTTTTATTGCTGTGGAGCTCTGTGATTCGCTCATACACACCGCGCATTACTATGAGTTTTATTGCTATGGAGCTCTGTGATACGCTCATACACACCACACATTACTGTGAGTTTTATTGCTGTTAAGCTCTGTGATACGCTCATACACACTGCACATTACTGCGGGTTTTATTGCTGTGGTGCCCTCTCATATGTTGATACACACCGCACATTACTGTGAGTTTATACATTATACAGAGAGGAAGAGCTCTAAATTGAAAAGGCGGAGCCTAAAGATTAAGGGTGTGGTTTACACAGGAAAAGGTGTGATCGACATGAAGGGGTGTGTCAAATATAAATTGGGGGTGCATGAGTTCAGTGAGGCCTAGGGCAGCACAAAACCTAAATACATCACTGCGTGTGAGGACCACCCACCTGTCGCGCCGCCGCGCAGACCCAAGATGGCCGCCGGCGAGCCTCCAAATGGCGCCCAGGCTCCTTCCCCATCCGCATCCCGGAACGAAAGTGATCCGCGCATGCGCGCGCACGGCGCGCCACGACGCTCCATACGTCTGACGTCATCCCGCCCACCAATCAGCTAGAACCTGAGATCCCTCTATAAGAAGCCGGCTGATTGGTGAGTTCATTGCTAGTTCGTCTAGTATCTCATGTGTTACATTGTGTCTGATCTACAGAAACTTGCTTTACTTTGCCGTGTACCGAACCCTGCTTATGTTTAACGATTCTGCTGACTGCCTTTATCCTACGACCTTCTGCCCGAATTAACGTTTATGCTGCCTGAATTAACCCTTTTGACCCCAGCTACCATTATCGACTTCGCTGCTTGCCTATATCCTGGAACCGGCTCTGGACATTACTACGTATTTGATTCTACCTATCACCCATGCACTATTGTGGATAAGGTTGTATATTTCTACCGAACCCTCCACATAGTAGATGAGCCGGGTTGGTATACCTTGCACATCGGTTCCCATCACCGCCTAATCCTGACAGAACGAACTAGCCATCATGGAACCAGCAAGTATACCAGAAGCCTTGACTGCCATATCGCAACAACTCAATGTACTGACACAGTCTGCTCAAGTACTGGAAGCCAACCAGGTGGCTATGCAGAGACATCTAAACCGCTTAGAACAAGGAACAGCCGGCAGTGCTGCCGCCGGTGGAGCTGCAGTAGTTACCGCATCTCCGCCCGACACAAACGCGACGGGACCCGAACCATACGTGGCTCCCCCGGAGAAGTTTGGCAGCGACCGTGCTCAATTCCGCTCCTTCATAACATCATGCCACCTCATGTTTTGTCTGCAATGACGGACCTACAGAAACGACTTTGCCAAGGTCAGGACTACGATATCGCTGCTAACAGGTAGGCCCCAGAAGTGGGCACATCACTTGATAAGTACCAATAGCTCTCTGTTAAATAGTTGGGATGTTTTTTCTAAGAAGATGGAAGAAATGTACGATGACCCCCACCGGCTGACTAACGCAGCCCAAGCCCTCGAAAACCTAAGACAAGGAAAAAACGAAGTAGAAGAATATATAACAGATTTCAAGCATCTCGCTTTAGATTCCGAATGGAACGAACTGGCCCTCATAGCCAGGTTTAGAAAAGGATTATCAGAAACTATTAAAGACGAGCTCGCAAGAGTCGAGAAACCCAGAACTCTGGAAAATTTTATGTCTTTAAGCGTCAAAATCGACCGTAGACTGCGCGAAAGGAGGGCTGAACGGGCCGGTTACCACCCCCCAATGCCGACCAGGAGACCCCTTCCTCCTCTGCCGTCAAACGCTCCTACAACCGGGTTGGACGAAGAAGAACCGATGTAAATAGGGGCCGCAAGAGGACCTCTTACAGAAGCCGAAAGGACGAGGATGCGTTCCTTAGGCCTATGCCTCTACTGTGGTCGTGCTGGTCATCACGTACGGGAGTGCCGAGAGAAGCCTAGCAGTCACATGGGTAAGCCGCTAGCTGTCCCAGCCTTTATTTCAGTCAGAAGCGTATGCAATGACATGTCTACCCATATGATTGTAGCTTTGTCTTTACAGTGGAACAACCGTGCCATGAGCATCAACGCCATGCTTGACTCAGGAGCAAGCGGCTGCTTCATGGATTGTAACATGGCCCAATCCTTGGGGGTCCCCACCGTATACAAGAAACATCCTTATCCCATACAACTCCTGGATGGTAGCTCACCGTTGTCTGGGCCGATTACCAAAGAGACCATACCGTTGCCTGCTAGTATTGGCGGAAGCCACAACGACACCATTGTTTTTGACATTGTCTCATCACCAGTGTTCTCAGCCGTCCTTGGCCTGAATTGTCTGAGAAGAAATATTCCGACTATAAACTGGATCAACAGCACCATAACCTTCGACCAAGAAGAACCAATAACCACCCTGAGCACTACTGTTCCGCAAATACACACGATAGCAGTGTGTACCAAAATTCCCAAAATCTACCAAGACCTTCATAAAGTATTCGAGAAAAAAGAAGCAGATACGTTACCACCCTCCAGAACCTACGACTGTCCTATAGATTTGTTATCTGGGGCCCCTATTCCTCATGGACAGATATACCCGCTATCAGAACCCGAACTAAAGACCCTTAAAGAATACGTAGAAGAAAATTTGCAAAAAGGATTCATTCGACCATCTACCTCACCTGCAGGTGCACCTATATTCTTTGTAGGGAAGAAAGATGGGGGACTCAGGCCCTGTGTGGATTACCGCGCCCTCAATTCTATCACCATCAAAAACAAATACCCCCTCCCTTTGATAACTGAACTGATGGACAGACTAAGAACTTCTACGATATTCACTAAACTCGATCTAAGGGGTGCATATAACCTAGTCAGGATACGAGATGGGGATGAGTGGAAAACTGCCTTTCGGTCCAGGTACGGCCATTATGAATACCTGGTAATGCCGTATGGCCTATGCAACGCCCCCGCCACCTTCCAAAGGTTCCTCAATGATATTTTTAGAGATATATTAGACCAATTTGTAATAGTATACCTGGATGATATATTGATCTATTCAAACACAGCCGAGTCCCACGAGACACACGTCCGGACCGTACTATTAAGGTTGTTGAAACATCATTTATACGCCAAACTAGAAAAATGCCTCTTCCATACAAGAAGTATAGAATTCCTCGGATTCATTGTCACTCCGTGATATATACAGATGGATCCAGCTAAAGTGAAGGCAGTCACCACATGCCCCGCACCAGCTAACAAAAAAGGGGTTCAATGTTTCATCGGATTCTGCAATTTTTATAGAAAATTCGTAAAAAACTTCTCTGCCATAGCTCGACCTTTAACCAACTTGACCAAGATACAAACTCCGTTCCGGTGGTCCAAGGAAGCCCAGAAAGCATTCCACCAACTAAAAGAAACCATAACTACAGCACCTGTTTTGTCAATACCCGACTCTACATTACCATACACTCTAGAAGT
Source organism: Leptobrachium leishanense (assembly GCA_009667805.1). Classification (NCBI taxonomy): domain Eukaryota; kingdom Metazoa; phylum Chordata; class Amphibia; order Anura; family Megophryidae; genus Leptobrachium; species Leptobrachium leishanense. The sequence continues at coordinate 120,838,603 of CM019071.1, forward strand.
GGATGCCTCAGCTTTTGCCGTAGGGTCGATTTTATCCCAAAGAAGTAAGAAAGATGATATCCTATGTCCAGTGTCCTTCTTTTCAAAAACTCTCACCCCGACGGAAAAGAATTACGACGTAGGCGAGAGAGAACTACTCGCTATCAAGCTTTCACTAGAAGAGTGGCGTCATCTGCTCGAAGGGGCGCACCATCCCGTGGTCATCCTTACAGACCACAGAAACCTCGAATATCTACAACAAGCACACAGGTTGAAACCGAGACAAGCCAGATGGGCACTGTTCTTTAGTCGATTTCATATGATCATCACTTACCGACCTGGTAGCAAGAATGGGAAGGCCGATGCCTGGTCTCGAGCGCAAGAAGACCCTCGTGAGGTCAATAATGATCCTATACTACCCAGAACATGTTTCGCGATCACCAGGCTATCTCTATGGGATACAATCAAACAACACACAAACACTCTGGAACAAAAGGACCTGTCACTGTCCTTGCGTCAACAAGACGGATTTCTGCTACACAAGCAAAAGATATATGTACCCGCTGCCGCACTCCTGTCCATACTCCAGTACTGTCATGACTCTCTCCTGGGTGGCCACGGAGAAATTCGTAAGACCACCGATCTGATTAGTCGTTCCTTCTGGTGGCCACTGATGGCCAAGGACATAAAGTCCTATGTAACTAATTGTCCGGTGTGTATTCATGCAAAAGTCCCTCGTAGACGCCCCCAAGGGCTATTACAACCGTTGCCTGTACCACAAGCTCCTTGGGTGGATATATCCATGGACTTTATAGTAGAACTACCTATATCTGCCGGTTACGATACCATAATGGTGGTAGTAGATCGTTTTTCAAAGATGGCTCATTTCACGCCTCACAAAGGCATACCTACCGCTGCTCAGACGGCATCATTATTCATCAAAGAAGTCTTCCGCCTGCACGGGCTACCGTCCACTATCATCTCTGACAGAGGAACCCAATTTACCTCGAAATTTTGGAAAGCCTTCTGTAAAAATCTACATATCCAACAGAACCTATCTACCGCATATCATCCACAAACCAATGGCCAAACAGAGAAAACAAACGGTACACTAGAGCAATACTTAAGATGCTTTGTCTCTCATCTGCAAGATGACTGGTACGATTTATTACCCACTGCTGAGTTTGCATATAATAACCAAATTCATCGTTCTACTGGTCAGTCACCATTTCACGTGAATTACGGTCAACACCCTACTGTCACGGTTCCCGGATCCCACCACGCAGTACTTAACCCCCAACACTCCACAAAACCCAGAAGCTACCAACAGTGTAGCTGTGAATGATCCCTATCTGTCTGGTCCTTAGAATTGGCCAGGTAAACTAGCTAGACAGAAAAGGGTTAACAATACGGAGAGGAGTCAGCCGAGCCAGAATCAGGAATACAGAGTTCAGAATGGTCAAATGGAATAGCCGGGTCGGTATCAGAGCAGTAGCGTAGTACAAGAAAATAGTCTAGGGCAACAGAAGGCAGAATGGTCAGAACACAAGCAGAGGTCAATAACAGGTTAAATCAATATAGCAGTCAGGTACAAGGAGCTCAGGTATGGATAACCACGATCTGGCAACTTCTGAAACTATACTGAGGGTTTTTAAAGACCTCCACCAGACCACGCCCCCCACTCAAGCCACACCTCATGCAATCACCTCCCTACCTGTCTCCATTTAAACCGGGCAGTGGTCAGCGAGCAGCATCAGACTTGCTGTCCTCAAGCACACAGGTAGGGCTGGAAGCCCCCAACGTTACAGTACCCCCTTCTCCACGGGAGGCCACCGGACGACCAACAGGACGAGCGGCAATACGACCACCAGGGCGATCGGGGTACGAGGCATGGAACGCCCTGACCAACCTAGAGGCAGACATGTCGGAAGCTGGAATCCAGGACCGGTCTTCCGGGCCATAGCCCACCCAATCGACCAAGTACTGCAGAACACCCCTGCACAGCCTAGAATCCAAAACCCTCCTAACCTCATACTCTGATTCACCATCAACCTGAACAGGTGGAGGAGGAGGAACGACCCGCGTGTACCTGTTACACAACAAAGGTTTCAGTAGGGAGGTGTGAAAGACGTTGTGTAAGCGAAGATGTTTAGGAAGGGCAAGAGCATAAGCCACAGGGTTAACGCGACGAATGATCTTATATGGACCAATAAACCGAGGTGCCATTTTCATAGAAGGCACCCGTAACTTCACGTTCCTAGTAGACAACCAAACTCTATCCCCCACGTTATAGGAGGGAGCTTGTAACCTATGCCTGTCAGCCTTGCGTTTCTGGACAGCAACATTGCGCTCCATATTTACGCGAATCTGTCTCCAAATCTCTTGTAGTTGAGTGAGATGGTCATCGAGAGCCGGGATGGCCTGTTCATTAAACTGAAGCGGTAGAGCCGGAGGGAAAAAACCATAGATAGCAGAAAAAGGAGAGTGGCCAGTGGTCTCATTAACGGCGTTATTACGTGCATACTCAGCCCAGGGCAACAACTCCGACCAATTGTCTTGTTGTTGTGTGGTAAAGCAACGTATGTACTGCTCGAGACCCTGATTTGCCCTCTCTGCTGCCCCATTGGTTTGTGGATGGTATGCTGAAGAGAAAGCCAATCGCACCCCCATCTCCGCGCAGAAAACCCTCCAGAAACGAGAGACGAACTGAGCTCCTCTGTCAGAGACTATTTCAGACGGAACCCCATGTATTCGTACAATCTCTCTAGCAAATACAACCGCCAGTTCTTTGGCTGTAGGAAGCTTAGGTAAAGGGACAAAATGAGCCATTTTGGAGAAGCGGTCTACAACTGTCAGAACCACAGTATGACCTTTGGACTTCGGCAAGTCCACAATAAAATCCATAGATAGATGAGACCAAGGCCTCTTAGGCGTGGGTAAAGGCTGCAATAGACCGACAGGCAAGGTTTTACTGGTTTTGCTTCTGGCACAGACTTGACAAGCCAAAACAAACAGGCGTACGTCCTGTCGCATGGTGGGCCACCAGAACTGTCTGGAAATACTGGTAAGAGTCTTAGTAATACCAGGATGACCTGCTGGTTTAGAATCATGAAACATTATGAGTAATTCTTGTCTTTCCTTTTCAGGTACAAACAACATATCTGGAGGCTTGTCAGGTGGAGCCCCCACTTGAGCTGCCTGGAGGCGTTCCAGGAAAGGCGAGGAGACAGACAAGACTGTGGAAGCCACAATACGTTCAGGAGGAACTATAGGATTGTGGTCTTGTGTATTAGATTCATATGGGTCATATTGACGAGATAAGGCATCAGCCTTTACATTGCGGTCACCTGGTCTGTAAGTCAATACAAAATTAAACCGAGACAGTAGCAATGACCACCTGGCCTGTCTCGAGTTCAAACGTTTAGCATCCCCGATGTACGTAAGGTTCTTATGATCAGTGATTATCAACAAAGGATCAAGAGTACCTTCCAACAAATGTCTCCACTCTGACAGGGCAGACACAATAGCAAGCAATTCTCTGTTGCCAATATCATAATTGCGTTCTGCTGGTGATAATTTTCTTGAAAAGAACCCACAAGGATGTAGTGGTTTCCCTGGAGATTCTCTTTGAGACAGGACAGCCCCAATGCCTATCTCAGAAGCATCAACCTCAAGAATAAACGGAATCCTGGGATCAGGATGCCGTAACATGGGAGCGGAAGTGAAAGCCTGTTTGAGGGCTTCGAATGCTTGTTTAGATTGAGAAGACCAGATCTGGTACTTCAGACCTTCTATCCCTTATCTGATTATCCAGATCTATACAGTAATCAATGAGTTCACACAATACCTCAGGTAGTTTACGTGGAGCTAATTCATGCATCAACGACTCTGATAACCCCTCCATAAAAGCCAGAACCAGTGTCTCATTTGTCCAGTTCACATCAGAAATTAAGGTTTTAAAATCTATGGCATAATCAGACACAGTCCTGTTCCCTTGACGTATGCGGAACAAGGATTTGCCGGCTATCGTGGCCTTTCTGGTAGGATTAAATGTACGTTGTAACTCGGCTATGAATTCTTTATAATCCCGTACAATAGGTCTTTCAGCCTCCCATAAAGGAGTCGCCCATGTCAACGCTCTGCCAGACAGATGGTTAATAATAAACCCCACTTTGGCAATGTCAGAAAAAAACATTTGTGGATTTAATTTAAAATGAATATCCACATGGACCAAAAATCCCCGGCACTCAGAGGGAGTACCGTCAAACCTCATAGGAGTGGTCATGTGTACCTGGGATGTCTGAACGACAGGGGGCACAGGTATAGCAGGCGGGGGTGCAACCCCAACTGGTTCCAGGTGTGCAGTACGATTCAGGATAGTTTGTAAGGCAATGGCAAACTGATCCATCCGATGATCCTGCTCATCCTGTCTGGATACAAAGGTAGCCAAGTGCTGTGTTAAATCTGCGGGATCCATATTGGCCAGATCGTAATGTCACGGTTCCCGGATCCCACCACGCAGTACTTAACCCCCAACACTCCACAAAACCCAGAAGCTACCAACAGTGTAGCTGTGAATGATCCCTATCTGTCTGGTCCTTAGAATTGGCCAGGTAAACTAGCTAGACAGAAAAGGGTTAACAATACGGAGAGGAGTCAGCCGAGCCAGAATCAGGAATACAGAGTTCAGAATGGTCAAATGGAATAGCCGGGTCGGTATCAGAGCAGTAGCGTAGTACAAGAAAATAGTCTAGGGCAACAGAAGACAGAATGGTCAGAACACAAGCAGAGGTCAATAACAGGTTAAATCAATATAGCAGTCAGGTACAAGGAGCTCAGGTATGGATAACCACGATCTGGCAACTTCTGAAACTATACTGAGGGTTTTTAAAGACCTCCACCAGACCACGCCCCCCACTCAAGCCACACCTCATGCAATCACCTCCCTACCTGTCTCCATTTAAACCGGGCAGTGGTCAGCGAGCAGCATCAGACTTGCTGTCCTCAAGCACACAGGTAGGGCTGGAAGCCCCCAACGTTACACCTACGATGTTACCAGGATCACCGATCCCCAGCAATGTTCCTTCATTGAACCAACGTATGGCACAGATCATTAGAGGTTACAGAAAGGTCAAAGCTTCCTTGCTATCAGCTCAACGATCGTACAAACAATTCGCAGACCGACACAGAGATCTAGCACCACAATACGTAGTGGGCGATTCAGTATGGTTATCTTCTAAGCACGTCAGACTATTGGGACCATTCGTCATATCCAAAGTAGTATCCCCTACAGCGGTTCGACTTTGACTTCCTCAGGAGCTCGACGTACATCCAGTGTTCCACGTCTCTCTGCTGCGTCCATCCCCTCCGGATCCTTTCACCGGCCGCACACTGTCTCGTCCTGGTCCTCTGGTGGCCATCGGGGATGATGAGTACGAGGTTCAGAGGATCCTGGATTCCCCTTTCTATCGCCGTCGTCTCGAGTACCTAGTTCGATGGACTGGCTATGGGCCCGAAGAGGAATCTTGGATCCCGGCTGCTGAGGTTCGCGCGCCTGCTCTTGTCCGGCGGTTCCACGTTGTTCATCCCACGCGCCCCCGGAGTGGTCGCCTTGATGGGGGGCACTGTGAGGACCACCCACCTGTCGCACCGCCGCGCGGACCCAAGATGGCCGCCGGTGAGCTTCCAAACGGCGCCCAGGCTCCTTCCCCATCCGCATCCCGGAACGAAAGTGATCCGCGCATGCATGCAGGCGGCGCGCCACGACGCTCCATACGTCTGACGTCATCCCACCCACCAATCAGCTAGAACCTGAGATCCCTCTATAAGAAGCCGGCTGATTGGTGAGTTCATTGCTAGTTCGTCTAGTCTCTCATGTGTTACATTGTGTCTGATCTACAGAAACTTGCTTTACTTTGCCGTGTACCGAACCCTGCTTATGCCTGAATTAACGTTTAATTCTGCCTGAATTAACCCTTTTGATCCCGGCTACCATTATCGACTTCGCTGCTTGCTTATATCCTGGAACCGGCTCTGGACATTACTACGTATTTGATTCTACCTATCACCCATGCACTATTGTGGATAAGGTTGTATATTTCTACCGAACCCTCCACATAGTAGATGAGCCGAGTTGGTATACCTTGCACATCGGTTCCCATCTCCGCCTAATCCTGACACTGCGTGGGGCAGGACGTATTGCTGGAGTGAAACAGACAGACTTTAATGAAACAAGCGAAGAAAATATATACAGCGCAAGGAGGGAACTGGAGACCAATGGAAGATGATACTTTGGTGCCTCCCCCTCCTTCTCTTTCTTAAGTGAACCAGTCAAAAGCCATAACCCATTTTAATCTCCAGACATGAAACAATAGGGTAGATTGCAAACACAAGGTGGACATGAATAAAGTAGATAACATATAGCATAAGCACACAACAATCTGATTGCTAGAGAGGCAATGTTTGACAAACAATGAGCACTCAAACCTGTCATAGCTGTAAAACATATTCTATAGGGTTGGCGGTTAGAAAGGGCTGTTGTGACACACACAGTAATGGTATTAGCAATTATAACAGTAATATAAACATAGACAATAATGATATTACCAGTAACAATATTGCCACATAACACAGACACTCTACAGCCTTGTAGGCACAGGGTGACTTGGACATAGGAGAGGGCTGGGAAATAAAATTGTGTGTCAGACCCCCAGAACCCACAGTCCCACACCTCCCAACAGTAATGCCAAGCCCAGGTACCCTGAGTTTCAAGTGCCTACCGTCATGATGACATTTCCCTAGGAAACCCCTTTTCTGACATCATCGTGTCCTTGCATGATGATGTCAGTGGGCTTTGGGAGGTCCCACAGTGAAGACTGATATACAAGATACCAGCCTGCTGTGGGAAAAGCCTCAGATTGACGTGGAGCTGCAGAATTGGAAGGACGCGCTTAGCACGTCATCCGTACAGAAAGGGGAAACGCGACGATGCATTCAGTGCGTGCTCCACAGCAAAAGGGTTAAAAATAAACCTACTTTCCTGGAGACACATGTAGTGAAGCATTATTCACATGTAGATTAGTTGCTCACGTTGCTGACTGTGCCATGACTCGTTGATGAGGCATTTAATCGTGCAAGACTGTTCACTGCAGCAATTATGTAACATTACATAGAGAAATCTGCTCATCCATCCTCCGTCTTGAGGTCTTAAGTAATTAAAGCCATAGTTTGCATGAACAGATAAAATAAAATGCTAACTTTGCTGAAATCCGATCCAGTACCCAGTTGAAGACCATATCCCTTTGGGTTTCTACAAAGGGGAGCTTCTGAGATGAAGTCTCGTGGTTTATTAACCCACTGCCGACAGCCTTATTCAGGCGCACTGCCAGGTCTGACGGTATCAGCCTGAACGGTACAGTGAGAGTGAAGGAGAAGAAATGCCGAGTCAAGCGAATAAAGTGAGAACAAAAAGAACGAAGGGCTTGATTATGTTCTTAAAGCTACAATGGGGTTGTTAACTGGGAAAACCTGTGCCGCAGGTTTCCCAGTAGCATCTCCATTTTCGCGTTAGATTCTGAGGCAGGTGGTACTGCAGCACCTTGTCCCGAAATGGTGATGCTGGGGGGTAGCTCTTCTGTGTGTGTATGGGATTTGTTGGGGGTTTTTTTAGGGGGTGCTAAATGATTCTGCAAAAGCGGAATCATTTAGCACCAGCTTTTAGGACTCGCTAAAAAAAATTTAACCCATCGTTGCGGTAATTAGCGCTAGGACTTTGTAATACCTTACTTATCCTAATGCTAAGTATAGGGGGCACAAAGAACGGTAAACTTGTGCAAGCTAGGGCAATCACCGATGTTCTCACGGATTTTTATTGGGTTTGGCGTTAGGAAGGCAATATGGGGAAGCATGCGTTAAAGTCCTAGCATCCTAGCATTAACTCTTACATATCCGAACGCTACAGTTAGTGTTCAGTATGTAACATAACCCTAAAACAACTAATGTATAAGAAATCCAAACGTCTTCTCGTAAGGGGAAATAGAGAAATTAATGTGATTAACAAATTTCCCAGACAGTGAAGTCCCTATTCCAACCTTGACCCTATTCTAACCGAGCCATTAATGGACAGCCGCAAATAGAAAAATGCTGCTTGAACCTTTTTCCATTTGCGGCTCGCCGTTGACGACCGAGTTGCTGTATAAGTATCTTGAGTCAGAATACCTGTAAGCTGCAGTTGAATAACAGCTGTAGCATTGTGCTTTGCCTCTGTTATCATCTTCTGGAGTCCATAGGGCTCTATAGAGCCAAACACGACCCTGCTCAAGCTCTGTAGGAGCTCGCGCGAGTGGTGTCACACAGGGACATCAGAAGGATCTGCAGGACAACACTGGGAACTATTTCTTCCTGTTGGGGTGGCACCTGGCATGTGCCATGGTGGGACCCAAGTTAAGGGGGTCTGAGCCCAGTGTGCAGGGACACACTGATGGTACCTTTGGGTAGACAGACACTGGGAGATCCAAGGCGCAGTACAAGAAGGTTATCCCGGGAGAATAGTCAGAAGGCGATCCGTGGTCAAGGGGCTGGTACAGGGTGGCAATCGATAGGCAAGCGGGGTATGGTACACGGTAGATCAGGAGTAATACAGCAGTAGTTCAGAACACTAGCATAGTTTGACTTGCAACACAGAGTCACATCGGATAGGGGTGAGTGGACCTTTATTCCAGCAGGTAGGGGTGTGGTGTGTATTTGCTGTGATTACCTGTTTCAGTGCTGATAATGGGCAGCACTGTACAAGTACCTGCCCACATGCAGGTAATGTTCTTTAACACATTCAAGCCAGTGACGTGCACTAAGGTCAGTGGCAGGGGAGGCACTGGCTAGTATCAGAGTCCGATATACACAGGTTACGTAGGTTCAGGTTCAGGGCTCCCCACGATCTGACAGCTTTCTGTGCTCCCCAGGATCTCTGCATCTTCCTCCAGGCAGCCTAGTGTGACACCCCCGCCTAGGCCACACCCCCACACCCAGTGATTGTGCAAAACAGGACAGTCACATGTCTGACCTGCGCCAATCAATGCATGGGAGGTATGCCTCCCATGCAGGCGTTTTTTGAATGGCTTGGACCAATAGCGCTTTCCTATTGGTCCAAGCTATTCCATTGCTCTCCCAGGGCCTCTTAGGCACTGGGAGAGCAATGTTCAGGAAGTGGGCAGTGCTCGGACATCTGTACATTGAACAGACGTGCCGCGCTGCACACTTTTTGGCAGCCTATGTGATTTGCATACCGTCCTGCTACGCAAATTGCGCAGGCTCAGCCAGGCTGCTGGAAATAAAATAATGCGCAGCGGACGGAGCCGACGGGGGAACGTGAGCATGTGAGTTTGACTGCAGCCCTTAATGGCAAGTGAGGCTCACCTGCCGCCCCTGACCACACATCCCTGATTCAGGCATGGATCCTGACACTTCCCAGTGTTCTGCGGCAAACATAGAGAGTGAGTGTCAGATCACACCGCTTTCTCCACTGCTGGATCTGAGGTAAGTTTTGGATTTTTTATGGGTTAAGATTAAATGAAATATTAGCGTGTATCACTTATTTTTTTGGCCACGCAGTGTATGTAAGTTTACTTTAAAAATCATTGCAATGACCTTTTACTGGCAATGTCCTCCAATGTTCCTCTATAAAAATGTGTCAATAAAGCTCAAGGACCCATTTGACACCGACTGTCTGAAAAACCTTTGTTACGGTCAACTGTGTGTCAAGTAGATAATTTCATTCCTTAACATTTCTACAGTGAATCTTTTTTTCAGAATGTGTTGCTACGAGTACTGAATGGTAAAAAAAACACCTTTTTGTTAAGCTGTTTAATATATGAACTAATAACGGGACAGTATAGTTATTTCCTGTTTAAATCCGTTGTCATAGAATTTTTGAGGACTTCTGCTTCTATTTATTTTCATGTGGCCTTGAACTCTGTTTAAAAAACATCCTATTCTTGCTTTTTCACCATGCCCCCCTTCCCCTCCATACAGCCCCTTATCCGTCCTCACTAGAGGAAGGGGATTATAAATGAAGAGCTCTTGGCCGGACGTAAGGCTGATAATACCAGGAAGCGCTTAATGGCTCCAGAACAAAAGCCTGTCTTTTCTGCCCCGAATCGGCGCAGCAGATGGTTGATGATATGAAATAGTCTTTCGGAGTTACGGTTGGACTCTGCGGGTGGGCCGCACACTCTGGGCAAAACTTTTTTTTTACTCTTTTATTTAATAATGCGACTCGTGATCTAAAATAACAGATAAGCCTTTCATATCCTGTGCGGAGCGAGCTGTCCTCTTCCTGACATTACTCATGTTGCTAATTATTACCAACATGACAGACATAAAAGATGGACTGAAATGGTCGGTCAACGGGCCTCAAAGATGTACTGGGGGACTCTTGGCATCGCGATACAAAGGATTTTGATTCATCGTCCTTTTAGAATATTGCTTTTCCTGATGATACGCCATTGATAAAATAATATCTGCTTGGAAACAGGTTGACTCAGGATGAGTGTATCAAAGCGATCCTGTTAAGTCCACCCAACTTTGTCTCATTTGTCAAGGATTGCAGTTCTATGCTGTAAAATCTCACCATAATATACAATATTTGTGCATTATTCGGACTTATCGTCTTTAGATCTTTGGGTATAGGCTCTCCATAAGAAACGCTGTGTGCTACATAAAGAGTCTTCACCTACAGAAGACCTAAGACGAACCAGTCATGAGAGACGAGACTGCAGGGAATCCGTTCAGACTCGGCACTGTGTCTTGCATGTAACAGGTGTTGGCTGCCGGCCTCCTCCGTTGTGCGGCCACCAGTGAGACACGCAGTGCAGGGACGTTCTGAGTCTGCATGACGCGTCTACACGGTGCATCACATAGGTGAAGAGGGCTGCGCCAATACAGTGTGAGTGCCATTCCCAGCCTTGTGTTCACTGGAAGGCACGCACGCTGCAGCGACTGTCAGCCCGGCCCCTCATTCACTCACACAGACAGAGGCGGGCACCCTGCCGTTCAGACAAATCAGCTCCGGATTCACACCGGAGCTGAGAATTAACAACAAATCAGTTGCGGCAGCCAGGTAGTGCGTACCCGGGCCAGCCCGGCTGCTAGTACTAACCCGCAGTTTCTCACAGTATGATGTATGTAAAAGAAAAATAAAAGCGGCCCAAAATTCGCAGTCTACCGGGATTCCTCCCGGTATCCCGGTAGGCCAGTCCGGCCCTGCATAAGAGGTAAAAAGGTGTTTATTCTCTGATCTTCAGAAGTACAAGTTGTAGTCTTTTGATGTACAGACAGTGGGTCAGCTACAACAATAAATCTTAAATGCAGCGAAAATAGACACGACAGGCTTGGCTTCTGTGGAAGTTGCAATGTGTGTGTGAGTGTGAGAGTGCGGGACAATGTGTGTATATATGAATGTGTGTGGGACATGTGAGTGCGTGTGTGTGTGTGTTTGAGTGTAAGTGTGTATTTAAGTTCAAATAGTTCCTCGGTGTTCTTCAGTAGGGATGAGCCGAACACCCCTGTGTTCGGTTCGCATTCAAACTCGAACAATTTGAAAAGTTCGAGTTCGAAGGCGAACACGAACCGAACTCAATGCAAGTCAATGGGACTCAAAAGTTCGATTTTTAGAGTGCCCTGCAAGAGGGCATACATGCAAGATATTTTCCATAAAAGGTGTATGGGGGTCCGGGTAGTGCCCTGGGGAACAGGAAACAAGGACAAAAAGTTTTAAAAAAAAGTTTTTAAAGGAACACTGAGTTTTCCATGAAATAAGGTTTAAAAATAAAAACGAAAAATTCCTTCAAATATCGTGCCTAGGAGGTCCCCATAACCTGCCCGTGAAGTGGCGGATTTGTAGGATGTATAGAAACATTTAAAAACAAAAAAAATGACGTTTCAAATGACGGTAAACGGTTTTCCTTTACTCAATTCATAAACAACTGCTTGGGGTGGCAGTCTGTATGAAAAGAGGAGACATTTTAGGATACGCGGAACAAGTTTAGTGATTTTTTGGCTAAATTATTGTGAAACTTATGCAGGCTTTGGATGAAAGTAACAATAGGTGCTTTAACCCCTTAGTGACTGGGCGGTTTTACACAAATCCGTCCTTTAGTGACCGCTGCTGTTTTTACGTTTCTGCGCTGTTAGTGTTTACGTCAAATTTTCCTCTTACTCGTTCATGTAACCCACACATATTTTACACTGTTTTTCTCGTCATTAAATGGACTTTATAAAGATACCATTTTTTTCATCATTTCATATAATTTACTATAAAAAATATTGTGAAATATGACAAAAAAATTGAAAACACACCACTTTTTCGAACTTTGACCCCCAAAATTTCTTATGTATCAACAACCGTCAAAAAAAATTAATTCCTTAGTAGTTTCTAAATTTAGTACTGAGTTTAGCAATACCCAATGTTTACATATTCCTCGCTTTTTTCCTTATTTTATGCAACAATAAGTGCAAGTAGCACTTTGCCATTTCCAAAGAGTTTATTTTCAAAACTAGTGATAGTGACATTGTAACACTGATATCTGTCACTAATTCCTGAATAACCCTCCACATATACATATTTTTTTAAAGTACACAAATCAAGGTATTAAACTTGGGGTATCTTGACTCTTTCCATGCAAACCATTTTACCACAAATCTATGCCAAAGTTTGAGAAAAAATAATTTTTTGGTGATTTTTTTTTTTGAACGCAATTTAAGAATACATGTACTGTGAACTTTAAGGTTTACTGCCAAAGAGCACCCCAAAATATGTTCAGCAACATCTTCTGAGTAAATTGATACCACCCATGTATAGGTATGTCGGGTCATTTGGGGGCTAATAGGCCTTATTTGGGGGGTGCGCATTTCAGTTTTCCAACTTGGAATTTTCACATTTCGTCATCATGCACCCATGTCCTATTTGGGACATTTTTGAAGCCGGCCAAAGTAATTTACCCCCATCAAATCATATATTTTTAGAAAGGACACACCCTAGGGTGCTTCAAAGAGTTGTATTTTAACACTTTCCATGCACTAGCTCTATGTCAAACTTTCAGGTAGTCACTTTTTGTGTTATTTTTTCACACACATTGTACTTTAGGCATGAATTGTCAAATCCAGTTATGGGTTACTGCCAAAAACACCCCAAAATATGTTCAGCAACATCTTCTGAGTAAATTGATACCGCCCATGTATAGGTATGTCGGGTCATTTGGGGGCTAATAGGCCTTATTTGGGGGGTGTGCATTTCAGTTTTCCAACTTGGAATTTTCACATTTCGTCATCATGCACCCATGTCCTATTTGGGACATTTTTGAAGCCGGCCAAAGTAATTTACCCCCATCAAATCATATATTTTTAGAAAGGGCACACCCTAGGGTGCTTCAAAGAGTTGTATTTTAACACTTTCCATGCACTAGCTCTATGTCAAACTTTCAGGTAGTCACTTTTTGTGTTATTTTTTCACACACATTGTACTTTAGGCATGAATTGTCAAATCCAGTTATGGGTTACTGCCAAAAAACACACCCAAAATATGTTCAGCAACATCTTCTGAGTAAATTGATACCACCCATGTATAGGTATGTCGTGTCATTTGGGGGCTAATAGGCCTTATTTGGGGGTGCGCATTTCAGTTTTCCAACTTGGAATTTTCACATTTCGTCATCATGCACCCATGTCCTATTTGGGACATTTTTGAAGCCGGCCAAAGTAATTTACCCCCATCAAACCATATATTTTTAGAAAGGGCACACCCTAGGGTGCTTCAAAGAGTTGTATTTTAACACTTCCATGCCACTAGCTCTATGTCAAACTTTCAGGTAGTCACTTTTTGGGTTATTTTTTCACACACATTGTACTTTAGGCATGAATTGTCAAATCCAGTTATGGGTTACTGCCAAAAAACACCCCAAAATATGTTCAGCAACATCTTCTGAGTAAATTGATACCACCCATGTATAGGTATGTTGTGTCATTTGGGGGCTAATAGGCCTTATTTGGGGGTGCGCATTTCAGTTTTCCAACTTGGAATTTTCACATTTCGTCATCATGCACCCATGTCCTATTTGGGACATTTTTGAAGCCGGCCAAAGTAATTTACCCCCATCAAACCATATATTTTTAGAAAGGGCACACCCTAGGGTGCTTCAAAGAGTTGTATTTTAACACTTTCCATGCACTAGCTCTATGTCAAACTTTCAGGTAGTCACTTTTTGGGTTATTTTTTCACACACATTGTACTTTAGGCATGAATTGTCAAATCCAGTTATGGGTTACTGCCAAAAAACACCCCAAAATATGTTCAGCAACATCTTCTGAGTAAATTGATACCACCCATGTATAGGTATGTCGGGTCATTTGGGGGCTAATAGGCCTTATTTGGGGGGTGCGCATTTCAGTTTTCCAACTTGGAATTTTCACATTTCGTCATCATGCACCCATGTCCTATTTGGGACATTTTTGAAGCCGGCCAAAGTAATTTACCCCCATCAAACCATATATTTTTAGAAAGGGCACACCCTAGGGTGCTTCAAAGAGTTGTATTTTAACACTTTCCATGCACTAGCTCTATGTCAAACTTTCAGGTAGTCACTTTTTGGGTTATTTTTTCACACACATTGTACTTTAGGCATGAATTGTCAAATCCAGTTATGGGTTACTGCCAAAAACACCCCAAAATATGTTCAGCAACATCTTCTGAGTAAATTGATACCACCCATGTATAGGTATGTCGGGTCATTTGGGGGCTAATAGGCCTTATTTGGGGGTGCGCATTTCAGTTTTCCAACTTGGAATTTTCACATTTCGTCATCATGCACCCATGTCCTATTTGGGACATTTTTGAAGCGGCCAAAGTAATTTACCCCCATCAAACCATATATTTTTAGAAAGGGCACACCCTAGGGTGCTTCAAAGAGTTGTATTTTAACACTTTCCATGCACTAGCTCTATGTCAAACTTTCAGGTAGTCACTTTTTGGGTTATTTTTTTAACACACATTGTACTTTAGGCATGAATTGTCAAATCCAGTTATGGGTTACTGCCAAAAAACACCCCAAAATATGTTCAGCAACATCTTCTGAGTAAATTGATACCACCCATGTATAGGTATGTGGGTCATTTGGGGCTAATAGGCCTTATTTGGGGGGTGCGCATTTCAGTTTTCCAACTTGGAATTTTCACATTTCGTCATCATGCACCCATGTCCTATTTGGGACATTTTTGAAGCCGGCCAAAGTAATTTACCCCCATCAAACCATATATTTTTAGAAAGGGCACACCCTAGGGTGCTTCAAAGAGTTGTATTTTAACACTTTCCATGCACTAGCTCTATGTCAAACTTTCAGGTAGTCACTTTTTGGGTTATTTTTTCACACACATTGTACTTTAGGCATGAATTGTCAAATCCAGTTATGGGTTACTGCCAAAAAACACCCCTAAATATGTTCAGCAACATCCTCTGAGTAAATTGATACCACCCATGTATAGGTATGTCGGGTCATTTGGGGGCTAATAGGCCTTATTTGGGGGGTGCGCATTTCAGTTTTCCAACTTGGAATTTTCACATTTCGTCATCATGCACCCATGTCCTATTTGGGACATTTTAGAAAAGCCGGCCAAAGTAATTTACCCCCATCAAACCATATATTTTTAGAAAGGGCACACCCTAGGGTGCTTCAAAGAGTTGTATTTTAACACTTTCCATGCACTAGCTCTATGTCAAACTTTCAGGTAGTCACTTTTTGGGTTATTTTTTCACACACATTGTACTTTAGGCATGAATTGTCAAATCCAGTTATGGGTTACTGCCAAAAAACACCCCAAAATATGTTCAGCAACATCTTCTGAGTAAATTGATACCACCCATGTATAGGTATGTCGGTCATTTGGGGGCTAATAGGCCTTATTTGGGGGTGCGCGCATTTCAGTTTTCCAACTTGGAATTTTCACATTTCGTCATCATGCACCCATGTCCTATTTGGGACATTTTTGAAGCCGGCCAAAGTAATTTACCCCCATCAAACCATATATTTTTAGAATGGGCACACCCTAGGGTGCTTCAAAGAGTTGTATTTTAACACTTTCCATGCACTAGCTCTATGTCAAACTTTCAGGTAGTCACTTTTTGGGTTATTTTTTCACACACATTGTACTTTAGGCATGAATTGTCAAATCCAGTTATGGGTTACTGCCAAAAAACACCCCAAAATATGTTCAGCAACATCTTCTGAGTAAATTGATACCACCCATGTATAGGTATGTCGGGTCATTTGGGGGCTAATAGGCCTTATTTGGGGGCTGCGCATTTCAGTTTTCCAACTTGGAATTTTCAAATTTCGTCATCATGCACCCATGTCCTATTTGGGACATTTTTGAAGCCGGCCAAAGTAATTTACCCCCATCAAACCATATATTTTTAGAAAGGGCACACCCTAGGGTGCTTCAAAGATTGTATTTTAACACTTTCCATGCACTAGCTCTATGTCAAACTTTCAGGTAGTCACTTTTTGGGTTATTTTTTCACACACATTGTACTTTAGGCATGAATTGTCAAATCCAGTTATGGGTTACTGCCAAAAAACACCCCAAAATTATGTTCAGCAACATCTACTGAGTAAATTGATACCACTCATGTATAGGTATGTCGGGTCATTTGGGGGCTAATAGCCTTATTTGGGGGGTGCGCATTTCAGTTTTCCAACTTGGAATTTTCACATGTCGTCATCATGCACCCATGTCTTATTTGGGACATTTTTGAAGCCGGCCAAAGTAAATTCCCCCATCAAACCATATATTTTTAGAAAGGGCACACCCTAGGGTGCTTCAAAGAGTTGTATTTTAACACTTTCCATGCACTAGCTCTTTGTCAAACTTTCAGGTAGTCACTTTTTGGGTTATTTTTTCACCACACATTGTACTTTAGGCATGAATTGTCAAATCCAGTCATGGGTTACTGCCAAAAAACACCCCAAAATATGTTCAGCAACATCTTCTGAGTAATTGATACCACCCATGTATAGGTATGTCGGGTCATTTGGGGCCTAATGGCCCTTATTTGGGCTTGTGCGCATTTCAGTTTTCCAACTTGGAATTTTCACATGTCGTCATCATGCACCCATGTCCTATTTGGGACATTTTAGAAAAGCCGGCCAAAGTAATTTACCCCCATCAAACCATATATTTTTAGAAAGGGCACACCCTAGGGTGCTTCAAAGAGTTGTATTTTAACACTTTCCATGCACTAGCTCTATGTCAAACTTTCAGGTAGTCACTTTTTGGGTTATTTTTCACCCACACATTGTACTTTAGGCATGAATTGTCAAATCCAGTTATGGGTTACTGCCAAAAAACACCCCAAAATATGTTCAGCAACATCTTCTGAGTAAATTGATACCACCCATGTATAGGTATGTCGGGTCATTTGGGGGCTAATAGGCCTTATTTGGGGGGTGCGCATTTCAGTTTTCAACTTGGAATTTTCACATTTCGGTCATCATGCACCCATGTCCTATTTGGGACATTTTTGAAGCCGGCCAAAGTAATTTACCCCCATCAAACCATATATTTTTAGAATGGGCCACACCCTAGGGTGCTTCAAAGAGTTGTATTTTAACACTTTCCATGCACTAGCTCTATGTCAAACTTTCAGGTAGTCACTTTTTGGGTTATTTTTTCACACCACATTGTACTTTAGGCATGAATTGTCAAATCCAGTTATGGGGTTACTCCAAAAAACACCCCAAAATATGTTCTCAGCAAACTCTTCTGAGTAAATTGATACCACCCATGTATAGGTATGATCGGGTCATTTGGGGGCTAATAGGCCTTATTTGGCGGGCTGCGCATTTCGTTTTTCCAACTTGGAATTTTCAAACTTTCGTCATCATGCACCCATGTCCTATTTGGGACATTTTTGAAGCCGGCCAAAGTAATTTAACCCATCAAACCATTAATATTTTTAGAAAGGGCACACCCTAGGGTGCTTCAAAGAGTTGTATTTTAACACTTTCCATGCACTAGCTCTATGTCAAACTTTCAGGTAGTCACTTTTTGGGTTATTTTTTCACACACATTGTACTTTAGGCATGAATTGTCAAATCCAGTTATGGGTTACTGCCAAAAAACACCCCAAAATATGTTCAGCAACATCTACTGAGTAAATTGATACCACTCCATGTATAGGTTATGTCGGGTCATTTGGGGGCTAATAGGCCTTATTTGGGGGTGCGCATTTCAGTTTTCCAACTTGGAATTTTCACATGTCGTCAATCATGCACCCATGTCTTATTTGGGACATTTTTGAAGCCGGCCAAAGTAATTTACCCCCATCAAACCATATATTTTTAGAAAGGGCACACCCTAGGGTGCTTCAAAGAGTTATTTTAACACTTTCCATGCACTAGCTCTTTGTCAAACTTTCAGGTAGTCACTTTTTGGGTTATTTTTTCACACACATATGTACTTTAGGCATGAATTGTCAAATCCAGTCATGGGTTACTGCCAAAAAACACCCCAAAATATGTTCAGCAACATCTCTGAGTAAATTGATACCACCCATGTATAGGTATGTCGGGTCATTTGGGGGCTAATAGGCCTTATTTGGGGTGTGCGCATTTCAGTTTTCCAACTTGGAATTTTCACATGTCGTCATCATGCACCCATGTCCTATTTGGGACATTTTTGAAGCCGGCCAAAGTAATTTACCCCCATCAAACCATATATTTTTAGAAAGGGCACACCCTAGGGTGCTTCAAAGAGTTGTATTTTAACACTTTCCATGCACTAGCTCTATGTCAAACTTTCAGGTAGTCACTTTTTGGGTTATTTTTTCACACACATTGTACGTTAGGCATGAATTGTCAAATCCAGTTATGGTTACTGCCAAAAACACACCCCAAAATATGTTCAGCAACATCTTCTGAGTAAATTGATACCACCCATGTATAGGTATGTCGGGTCATTTGGGGCTAATAGGCCTTATTTGGGGTGCGCATTTCAGTTTTCCAACTTGGAATTTTCACATTTCGTCATCATGCACCCATGTCCTATTTGGGACATTTTTGAAGCCGGCCAAAGTAATTTACCCCCATCAAACAATATATTTTTAGAAAGGGCACACCCTAGGGTGCTTCAAAGAGTTGTATTTTAACACTTTCCATACACTAGCTCTATGTCAAACTTTCAGGTAGTCACTTTTTGGGTTATTTTTTCACACACATTGTACTTTAGGCATGAATTGTCAAATCCAGTTATGGGTTACTGCAAAAAAACCCCAAAATATGTTCAGCAACATCTTCTGAGTAAAGTGATACCACCCATATATAGATTTGTTCTGTTGTTTTTGGGGTGCTACGCCTATCTTTGACATGTGGCTTGTCAATTTTCTAATTTGACATACAGTATCTTCTTTGCTTATCTTCTTTTTAGGGCCTTTTTACATACCCCAGTTTTATGAACGTGCATATATTTGGTAAGGCTAACACCCCAAAGTATTGTAAATGGAGTGTTTTTATGCTATGGATGCAACCGTTTGCTCCAAACAAATTGGATACTGTTTGGTGGTCATTTTTCATTTTCACACCCACATCAGTTTTGGACTGTGATTTAGGAGACACGGTTGTTTGTTACTGCATGAAAACTATCCAGGTTGTTTTCTGCAAGGTCTCCTGAGTACACCCATGCCCCCCATGCATAGGTTTGCCAGGATTTTGGGAAGGTTCAAATACAATTTTTATGACTTTGTCATTGGAGTTGAAATTGAGATTATTTCTTCAGCTAGGCCTAGCTTTGGTTTTGGGTCTACCGCATACCCCAGTTTGAATTATTGCCAGAAAATTGTTTATATTTGTTATGTTGACACCCCAAGGTATTGCATATGGAGTGCTTTGATGCCATGGATGCAACGGTTTTAGCCCAAAACATTTGAGAAGGTGTGTGGTGTAATTTTTCAATTTTCTGATTTTTACGCCCACATTAGATTTGGATTGTGATTTAGGAGACACTGTTGTTTGTTACTGCATGAAAACTCTCCAGGTTGTTTTCTGCAAGGTCTCCTGAGTACACCCATACCCCCCATGCATAGGTTTGCCAGGATTTTGGGAAGGTTCAAATACAATTTTTATGACTTTGTCATTGGAGTTGAAATTGAGATTATTTCTTCAGCTAGGCCTAGCTTTGGTTTTGGGTCTACCGCATACCCCAGTTTGAATTATTGCCAGAAAATTGTTTATATTTGTTATGTTGACACCCCAAGGTATTGCATATGGAGTGCTTTGATGCCATGGATGCAACGGTTTTAGCCCAAAACATTTGAGAAGGTGTGTGGTGTAATTTTTCAATTTTCTGATTTTTACGCCCACATTAGATTTGGACTGTGATTTAGGAGACACTGTTGTTTGTTACTGCATGAAAACTCTCCAGGTTGTTTTCTGCAAGGTCTCCTGAGTACACCCATGCCCCCCATGCATAGGTTTGCCAGGATTTTGGGAAGGTTCAAATACAATTTTTATGACTTTGTCATTGGAGTTGAAATTGAGATTATTTCTTCAGCTAGGCCTAGCTTTGGTTTTGGGTCTACCGCATACCCCAGTTTGAATTATTGCCAGAAAATTGTTTATATTTGTTATGTTGACACCCCAAGGTATTGCATATGGAGTGCTTTGATGCCATGGATGCAACGGTTTTAGCCCAAAACATTTGAGAAGGTGTGTGGCGGTAATTTTTCAATTTTTTATTTTTACGCCCACATTAGATTTGGACTGTGATTTAGGAGACACTGTTGTTTGTTACTGCATGAAAACTCTCCAGGTTGTTTTCTGCAAGGTCTCCTGAGTACACCCATGCCCCCCATGCATAGGTGTGCAAAGATTTTGGCAAAATACAGCACCAATTGTAGAACATAAAAATGTACGAATAAAATGTAAAAGTCTGGTGCAGTAAAAGAAAAAAAAAACTAAACTGAACTAACTAACTGGAGTGTGAGAAAAAATAGAAAGGAAAAAAAAATCACAGATCACGCACAGTGTGATATATCTTGAAACAGTCCCCAAGACACAGACCGGGTGTCCAGGGCATTCTGGGCAGTAAAAGATTGTGTCTCTCCTCTGCCCCCTCTTGAAACACACCCTGCACCTTTTTTGGGGTTTCTGTTTGCCCTCAGTAGGGGGGATTTTATAAATAAAATGCGTAGCCCCAACTCTGTCCCCCATCACCGCCCGGGGAGCAGGTGCATCCTGGTACAAAAGCCCCGAAATGACCTGGAGCTGAAACTGTAAAAAGGACAGCGTCACTCCGGGGTTTGCCTTTTTGCAGAGCAAAAAGGCATTGTGGGTTGCAATTTGCATCAGGTAAATTGCAACCTTTTTGTACCAGGCCCTTGACTTCCGCATAATCTGGTAGGGCTGGAGCAGCTGATCTGCCAGATCAACCCCACCCGTATGCCGGTTATAGGCTTTGATGCACACTGGCTTCCTGATGCGCTCAGCTCTGCCACGTACAGAGACCTCCACAGACCTCTCAGTGTGGATGGTGGATAGAAGGTATACATCCTTCTTGTCTCTGTACTTGACCGCCAACAGCTCCTCTTGGCGCAGAGCTGAGGTCTCCCCCCTTTTTAACCGGGTGCGGACAAGCTGTGCTTGGAAACCTACGCGGTTCTTGCGAACAGTACCGCATGCTGCTGTATCAAAACAATACAGCAGCTTGAACAAAGGGACACTTGTATAAAAATTATCAACATACAAGTGGTACCTTTGTTCATGAGGGGAAAAAGTAGGTCCCACACAATCTTGCCACTGGTTCCCATGTGTTCTGGGCAACCTGGAGGGTCAAGGCTACTATCCTTTCCCTCGTACACCCGGAAGGCCTGAGTATACCCACTCTCGCTGTCACAGAGCTTATACACCTTCACTCCATACCTGGAGCGTTTGGAAGGAATATACTGCTTGAATCCCAGCCTTCCTTATATTTCATTAGGGATTCATCCACGCAGATATTCCTTCCAGGTGTATAAGCCTCTGCAAACCTGGCGGCGAAGTGGGTAATCAGGGGCGGATTTTATACAGCCTGTCAAACTGGGGATGCTCTCTAGGAGGGCACAGGCTGTTGTCACTGAAGTGCATGAAACGCAAAATGTTTTCATACCTTCTACGTGACATTGATTGGGGGTAAATGGGGGTAGAGCAGATGGGGCTACTGCTCCAGTAGGAGCGAATTGAGGGCTTCTTTATGATGCCCATCAGCATAGTAAGTGCCCAGAATTTCAGAAATTCTGGCACATCTAGCGGGGTCCATTGCTGCCTTGCCAAGTAGGAGTCTGGCTTCGCAGCACAATGCTGATGGGCATACAGATTTGATTGGGCCACGATGTGGCCCAACAAATCATCCCCCATAAACACCTGCAAAAACTGTGTGGCGGTAAATCCTGCAACATCAATATTGATGCTAGGATTTGCCGTGAAAGGAGGGATATCTGGCCTCTGGCGATGAGGCACTACCCACTCCTCAGCTGGAGCTGTGCGTCTCCTGCTGGCAGGTGGTGACCCAGGATCTGCATCAGAAACATCAATAGATACATCAGCCAGCGTAGATGATGTATCTAGCGACGTCTCTGAGCAGTTGGCGGGGTCGAAATCAGGGTCGGAGTCTGACGCAGATGCCTCAGATTCTGACGCCAGGATGGCATATGCCTCCTCGGCGCTGTACACCCTCTCAGACATTATATATAATAGATTATAAAATTTTATAATTATTATATATAATAAGCGGATAGTTGGTTCTTAGAAGAACCGTTGCGTTTCACAAGAAAATACAAATAAACACCTAAATCTCTCTAAATCACTCTAAACCTGCCTCAATTCTTCTAAATCTCCCTAAAATCTCTCTAAATCTGCCTAAATTTTTCTAATCTCACTAAAATCTCTTTAAATCTGCCTCAATTTTTCTAATCTCACTAAAATCTCTAACCTGTCAAATCTGATCTCTCTCTCTCGCTCACCAAAACACAAGTGAGGAGAGGGAGGGAGAATCACAGAGGTCAGAGCCAATATTTACAAAATATTGACCTGACCTGACAAATTAGAAATTTTATTTTGATTTTTTTTTACATCTGATTGGATGTTGCTAGCCTGCCTCTCTGATGAGGCAGGCTAGGAACATCCCACTCAGCCCCAAGATGACCCTGCCCTTAGAAGGGCAGCGCCATCTTGGCTGTCAGTTTATTTTATTTTATACCTTTTTATTGATTTTTATCAATTTTTACTTTTTTTACACTTTTTTTTACTCTGCTGGGTGCCTTGATCCCTCGAGGCACCCAGCAGAGCACCTGATCACTCATGTGATCGTTTTGTACTGAGTGCCACGATACCTCGTGGCACTCAGTACTTCCTGCCGCTACCGGAAGTGATCGCTCGGGGGGAGCGATCACTTAGCGGACCGGCGGCAGGTAAGCATATTGCAAGGATGCCTCGATGTCGAGGCATCCCTGCAATATACACAGAGCAGCTGGAAGCGATACCGATCGCTTCCAGCGCTCTCTAGAAGTGCCGGGCACCTCTCCGGTGAAACCGGATGTTGATCGCTCCCGGGGAGCGATCACAAGGTGCCCCGCACTTCTCACCGCCATTGCACGGATGCCTGGACTCCCAGGCATCCTGCAATGGCGTTTGAGCTGCTGGAAGCGATCCGATCGCTTCCAGCGCTCTCTAGAAGTGCCGGGCACCTCTCCGGTAAAACCGGATGTTGATCGCTCCCGGGGAGCGATCACAAGGTGCCCCGGCACTTCTCACCGCCATTGCACGGATGCCTGGACTCCCAGGCATCCTGCAATGGCGTTTGAGCTGCTGGAAGTGATCCGATCGCTTCCAGCGCTCAAAAAACCGCAGGACGTACCATGTACGTCAGCGGGTCTAAAAGAGACCCGCTGCAATGACGTACATGGTACGCCCTGGGTCCTTAAGGGGTTAAAATTGGGCCTTTAGTGTCGGCAACAGTGCCATCACACAGTAACCCCTCTGTGGTATTGTGGAAGAGTGCAGGGTTGGACCCTGCGGTCCAAAAAATTAAAATTATATAAATCTGGTAATATAGGCGTCAGTGTCAGTGCACCCAAATATTGTGCCTTTGGTGGCAGCAAGTGCCTTCACACCGTAACCCTTTTGTGGTATTGTGGAAGATTAGAACAATTCCCAGATATTTTGTAGAAATGAGACCCCCACGATTGCTGGTGGCAGTGAGAACACAAAGATTACAACAATTCCCAGATATTTTGTAGAAACGAGACCCCCCCCCCCAATAGCTGCTGGCAGACTGGCAGTGAGAACACACACTAACACAACAATCTCCTCTCAAAAAACACGTGCTGGGGCTGCAAGGGACACCTTATATAGTGTGCTGCGGGACTTAGTTCTGTGAGCCCATGATTGGGCAAAATTTGCCCAATCAGGACTCTGAGCCGTGATTGGCATAGTCTTGAACCTGTCTTGCACCTAAACTGTGGTCAGGTGCAGGCTGTAGCCAATTACAAGCTTCAGGCCAGTGGAAAAGTGCATTGTGGTCCATTGTGGTGCATAGTGGGCGAACATGCTGCGAACACGCGGAAATGTTCGAAGTTCGCGAACACACGAACTGGCGATGTTCAAATCGAACTCCGAACACATCGAACCGAACAGCTCATCCCTATTCTTCAGCTGTAATTTTGCGTTCAATAAGATCGTGTAAACTGTAAGCTCTCGAGCAGGGTTCTTTCTCTTACTGTTCTGTAATGTGTATGTATATTTGTTATTTTGTCTCTCCCATGTACAGCGCTACTTGTTGGCGCTTTATAAATACTTGTAACTGCTGCGGTAAAAATCAACAGAGTCCTATGGATTGCCAGTGCCACCTCTTCTCTTGCTGTAGTAGCACTGTCAGGATCCTGGAAACCCTAACACGTGGCACTTAACCACTGAAGATAAGACTAGAAAAATGATAACCCTGGTTCTTAAAGTCCCCGGGCTAAAGCAAGGTAGTAAGGGCAGAAGCAACGTTCAGAGGAGTTGTCTGCAGAAGCAAGGTTTAGTAGACCCTGCAAATGAAGAAGATGTAAACCACATAAGAATTAGATTTGCACAGATAGGTACCTGCCAAATGGGATACATTGACTTTTGTGGCAGGCTGTTGTTATGTGCTTTGTATTTCATATGTTGTATCTTTTGATCAATATCTTTTGATCAAAGTAGCACCGTTATAGGATATATGTTCCAGATTATGTTCTGAGTGAGTGATGCTTTTTTTCAACCACTATATCGTGCTACACTGGTGTTCCGGGGATGGTCCTCAGATGCGCGGTGGAACTGCTGCGTAATGGTGGAATGAGGGTTCCAGGACAATGACAAATTGTGGTTGTAGCGATGGCACGAAGAGGAGATGTGTGATTGAATAGAACTTTTAACACACTCTTTTACTGTTTCTATGTTTCTATGTTTAACATGATAGTATAAACCCTTAAAAACGCTAGGGTGCCTTGGCAATTTTTTGCTCCTTATCATTGTATAGAAGATGAAAAGGCTGAAAATCAACGCACTGCACAACGTTCATCATAGACTTGGGCCGTCTAATTATATAGCCATACAAACTGATATTGGCCAGAGCAGAATAAACCAGTGAACCAATGGGACACATAAATCATGTCTGAACATGTATATAGACCAACTTTACTTTACATGTTTTATGTCACATCTTGAAACCACTTCATGGAGGATGGATCAGTGACTGAAGATAATCCTACATCTATCCATTGAAGGTTGCTCATGTGGTGGACACATGTAAATAAGGCAATGTGTTAAGTGTCTATACATAAACTTCCAAAGCTTAGATTTTTTTACATCTGGTACCCGTAAGGGTGCACAGAGGGAGAGATTGCTGAGGAACTGGTCCTGACCTGAATATTTACCATTTAGGTTCCCATCTCCACATTTTGAATGTTCCTTATCTGCTTCGTGGTGAAGTAAAATCATGCAGGAATGTTTATGATTACAGGTTGCGCACCTGTTATGCGAAATACACAGGACCGGCTTGATGGAGTAGAGGTAAATCACTGCTCTATAACAGCGGAGACCCAGATTCAAATCTCGGCCAGAGCAGCTCTCCAGTAGGTGTCCTTGGGCATGACGTCTAAGGGTACATACTTGCCTACCACACAATATTGGCAGTGGAGTCCAGTGGTAACATCTCCGCCTTTCGATCGTGGGAAGCAAGTCAAAATACCATTCAGCACATCCCAGTGCAACTGCGGAGAAGTCTCGACTTCATTAGAAGCGGGTTTAACCTAACCACCAGGTCGCTGATCTACAATCATGGAAAGATGACCTGATCCCACTCAGAAGACGCCACTAGTGAGTGTGCTTGGGCAAGACACCTAACGATATGGATGCGCCTACCTCACAAAATACTTGTACATCTCATAGATTGTAAGTTTCCTTGGGTATAGGGTCCCCCTGAATCAGGTCATCATCCATGTGTGGCATTCTAATGTATCAGCACCTTGTACACTGATCTTGTAAAGCGCTGCGGAATTTGTAGCGTACTATATAAATAAAGGATAATAATAATAATAATTCCATATTTCAATTTCTTCCAGGTTTTGGAATCCAGTAGAATCCGAAGCTGGAGGCATTGGTCCACTGGTCCACTGGAGGGGCGCAGTGAGACACACATTGCTGCAGTACTAGCGAAATACACATTAGGAAATGTTGCGCAGTGCTTGGCAAGGGACATGCTGTACAGAACTAGCATGACTCCCACTGACTGTGTGCAGCATGTCACACACTGGAGTTTCACAATCACCAAGCGTGTCCTCCAACCCTGCTGCAGCCCTCATAGGAGTGTCGGAGTAAAGGGGGACCTGTTTAGAGTGGCAGAGAGGTGAGTAAGTATCATGTCCGTTAGACTCCGAAAACTCTGGTTTATAGAGTCCTACATATTTCGGAATACTTGGTCCTGGGTGGCCAACCTGTACTTGCAATTTGTAAGTAATAAGTGTTTAAAGTATGCAAACACGAATTTGTGGCCTGTGCAAGGATGGCCATGCTGGTACCCCAGTGATATTGACCCATGGGCCTGGGGTTGGGATCATATTAACGAACAGCAATGCAGACCAGTGAAATCGGTGCCAGTACAATATGGATTTCATCCGAACGTACCAGTGAGCCCTGAAGTAGCAGTAAGAAATAAATTAATCGGGAAGTATCTAGCTATTTATACTTGTGAGAGAATCTTTCTGAAAATGACTATAACATTTATTTTATTCAGATTTTATTTCAGGCCTTTGCAGTTATAGTTTAGGTGAAATGTATCAGTGTATTCATGGCTAAGTCATGAATTTTCAATTATCTCTTGTCCCAGAGGTGCCTAATTCATATCCCCAAAGATTGCTCACCTGCCAAGTGATATATTGAAGACACTTAATTACCTTATAATTATGCTCCTGTGTCGGAAGTCCTGTTACATGCCCGTGGGAAATTTGCATGGTTTGTTTCCCGTCTTACATCTTGTCTTTTGATGGTGTTGACTTATTATTTTATTTATAACGTGCAACTGCATTAAACAATGAGAAAGCCGAATACAGGAGAATCTGATGACATTGGATCTTCTCAAGTGTTATGATGAGAGACCCTGTGTCGGGAAACATGGGGCTAAGGCCTTCTTCAAGGATTTGAGGGGCTCTGGGCAAGACATTTTTTGGGGGCCCTCGATATGCTTTTAACAGCACACCTCTTTATACCCCACCTTTTTCCTCACCCAGATACTCACAATGACCCCACCTGATCTTTCCAACTCCCCCCAGATAGACAACCCTGATCCCTCTCATGCCCAGATAGACACCTCGTTAACACCACTTCATAGATAGACATCCTCTCTCCCCCAGATGGAGAGATGGTGGTCGCTGACACTTTTTATTACACAGAGGGTGTCAGCAGTGATGCGAGCACCCCGAAAGTTCAGAGCCCAGGGCATATGCCCTGCTCGCCCCACCTAAAGGGCAGGCCTGATAGGGCCCCATCCAAGCAAGACCTTAGTGTTAGCGAATGTGGCTGTCATACATAACAAATCACTCATTATTAACACTTACAGCTCCCCTACGCAGTGTGAATTATTGTGTATTATTTCAGTGTGCATGGCTTTGAAACTGTGAAAAAATAATCCTGATGTGAATCTTCAATCAGAGTAATGGGTGTGACTATAACAACCACAAGTGTTTAAGCTTGTCCTTGGACAAGACACCTAACGGTACATACTCACCACCTAGGACATACTTGAAAATGAGAGAAATCTCAATGTATCCTTCCTGGTAAAACACTTTCTCCAAAAAAAAAAAAAAAGCTGAGAACTCAGTTCAGGCTTTGCGTTGTGTGAGTAGCCATAGGAAAATGTATTTATATCAATGTAATAACTGTTATACCTACACTATGCTTTATTGTTTCTTTTCTTTTTACCACTCTAATTGTGAAACCAAAGCCAGCTTGATCAAAACCAGTGGACACAAATACCAAGGCCCAGAACAATATCATAAAATGTGGTACTAATTTCTTGTTGGCCTGTATGGCTTGGAGATTTTGTATACTGGACTATACCGAGTTGCCCCATGTGACCAAGAACCGGCCTATTATTGTTATTGCCTTTTTAATATTTTTTAATACTTTTATGGAATAAATGTGACAAATATTGTTTTCCTGAAATATCTATCTAGTGAAATATTACTCTTTTAAGGATCAGACCCCCACAGGGAGCTGATCCGATCTGAAAGTAATTCAGCCATCCAAATGCAGGGGCTTAGTCCTCCCCAGAACCTCACCTCAAGAAGCACTCAGCTCAGGTTTCATTTCTTGGAGACCTTTGGGAACTAGCCTTATCCAATGGTATCAACGTCGCCCTGCATTGAGAGCCACTAGATTGGAAGTAGAGTCCAACCCCCTGTGGTCATGTGACATGCTGAGTGGGTGGCATGTCACCCTGCAGGACTCAGTGGCAGACCAGACCTGGATTTAGGTGAGTTTTTTCTTTTAAATAAAAAAATGAAGGGTTAAAATGTGAAGGGGTGTTGATGTGGATATGTCAGCTAAAGTTAATGTTAACTGCCTATGTTTCTTACCCCTTCCTGGTTTAATCCCTATAATATCCATTTAAACTCACCTTATGCTTCACATTGAGGCCTATATTCTCTATTTCTGGCTGTCCCAAGATGATTGGTATGTTTGCAGCCACCAGATCTTTCTCAGTGCTAAAGAAATGAGAGGCATCATTGGGTTTTTTCAACCAGGTCACTTTTCCATTGCATTAGCTCGCCAATGTAAATTTTGATCCTGGAGTGCCCAGTCCTAGAAAGGCACTGAATCACGGTGGTGGTGGTGTGACTCCTCTTTGAAGCATTGACAAAGAGTCCTGGGATAGCCAAAGGGGGGCAAGGTGGTCATATTATAGCCAGCCACCATGACCTTTTCATGTGCTCATGTGGCTGGAGAGTCAATATAAGTTCTTGCTACTTGGTGAAAGTGTTGCTGGAGGTGGCAAATGTAAGTTCTTTTTAAGCAACCAAGCTGACTAGTGCTCCTTGACTGGAAATTAATTTGTGCTGCAGCTATAGGGGTGTTTGCGTAAGAGCTCAAAGAACCCGAAAGCAGTTTTATAATGTATTACATGATCTTGGCGTGGAAATGAAGAGTTAACAGTGATTAGGTGGATGTGAACTTGTGACCAAAAGTCGGAATATCAAAATAGGATCGGTGCCAGATGAACAAATGAGTAATTAACTGCCCCGCACTGGCTGATCCAGGAAGGGGACACAAGAGTCATGATCCCCACCACTTTCAGGGACTGCAATTCTATTATAGGGGTTACAGGGGTTCTTTGGACCTCTGTATCTCTTACTCCATACGCCTCACAAGTGAGGTGCCATTGGAAAGGCCAGTGTCTGGCTTTTCCAGTGATATCAACCATGACCATGTAAAATGTACAAATTAGAATAAATAAGATAAATATTTCCTTTTTTATATTCTATAACAGCAGCTTGTCCACTTTTCAATTATTGTCAGGGTGGCACCTGGCATATGCCATAGTGGGACCCAGGTTCAGTGGGTATGAGCCCAGTGTGTGGAGATACACAGGGCGTACCTTTGGGTAGGCAGACTGATACAGGGGAGAATCCCTAGCGCGGTACATGAGGATATCCAGGTAGAGTAGTCAGGACGGTCTGTGACTCAATGGCTGGCAGAAAGGAGGCAAAGTCAGTGGGCAAAGCAGGAGGTCTGGTACACAGTGAAGCAGAGGTATAACAATAGGTCTGGACACTAGCAAGTTTTGACTATTAATGCGAAGTCAGGTTGCATGGGGGGTGTGCACCTTTTATTTCCAGCAGGGGTGTAGTGTGTGTTTTGTGTTTCACTGTGATTAACCATGTTTGTGCTGGTTTGGAATGATGGCAGCACTTTACAAGTACCTGCCCACATGTAGGTAGACTTTTCAGCCATATGCAGGCATGGTTCCTGACAATTATAAAGTGAACAAAGCTGCTGCAGTAGCTTACTTTCTAAAATACCAAGTGAGATCATGTAAAACAAAAAGAAAAAAAAGAAAAACATTTTGAAAATATCCTTTTTTTTGTTCTAAGGCAGTGGCATTATCTTCTTTCCTTAAAGCAAACAATGCTGCTGCCATGATGAACCAAAATTGGAAGAGTGTTTCTCCCGAAACATGTGTCTGCATCTGCCCCTGCTGTCAAGATAGTGTCACGTGCATTGTCGGGGGGCCCACTTGCCATGAAGAATAGTTAAGGTAATTCAAATATTTAGATTAAGTCTAGGTTTTTACTGCAGTGATCTCATGTCATTTTTGGATGACAGGTGTACTTTTAATGAGGGCATTTGTGCCACCGTCTCCTGGGAAGTCATTAGTTTGATACATAAGGTCTTCTTACTGAATAATATAAGTGTGTGCTGAATAATACAACTATTGCAAGTGATTAATACAATATTTTGGCATTTTTTATATTGTCTCTAAATCAACGCCACATGAAAAGGCATGTTTTGCAACGAAAAGCTAAGATAGCTTTTTTTTTAAACGCAATTTGGTAAATTCCTGAATAAATATTTCACCAGTTTGTGTTTTCGATATTATTTATAGGTCTTTTTCTGAATATCTCTCTGTGGAAATTGAGTACCGACTATAAATAATCAGTGTGAGCTGTCAGAGATGTGTTCATTTTTACCCAGATTGAGATAGAATAGAAGGTCATAAATTGGGGAGTTTTTCTCTAGTTTTATTCTGTGGAGGCAAAATTTCAAGTATCCACCCTCGCACGATGACATGGATTTTTAGTAACTTTAACAGTGCATCTGCTCTGTACTGAACATATGTGTCTATTGGCAGATTCTTCTAAAAGAAATGTTCCAAAAAAAAATTATCGGTTTTCGGGATACATTATTAATAGGGATGGAATGCCGTGAGCATTAACTACTCCAAAAAAATGCTTTTTCAGCAGCAATTAACTCCTTAAGGATCAAGGCTCTTTAAAATCAAGGCATTTATGACATAACAGTTACGTCATTGGTCCTTAAGGGGTTAAAGGTACACTCAATAAAAAAACGTACCCCCCCCTAAATAATTAGGCAGATGCTGCTGATAGCTACAGAAATTTTTTAGTTATCTATGCTTTAGGTTTAAATACTCACCTTTTGTCCCTTGGCCCCCAGGCTGCTCCTCATCTTCCAAAATGCAGAAGACCCTGGAACTACTAAGTCAACTTGCTTGGCTCTTGTAACTTACATAGTAGAATCTGCAAATTGCATTCCTCGTGGATCTTGCATACTTACCTTTGTGCTCATGTTACGTAGCGCCTGTGCAGAATGATGGATTGAGGACTGGTGCATCCAGTGCAGCGTCAGTCCTCGGCTGCCGTCCCCAGAAGGCTTGCAGCTTAGAGCATCTGGAGACAGGATGATGTCAACAAGCAAAGCATGCTGACATTATCAGTCCCTGAGTCAGCTGTGTGGGCGGAGGAAAGACCTCTGGTTCACACACCCAGGGCAGCCAACAGGGGGTGACAACCCATGAAATGGTCAGGGCCCAAGTGGCTTAAGGGGGCCCTGGCCCTGTCAAATCACTGTGTAATTTGTTGAAATGCCTCAGATGTATGGACCCATCCATGCCACCCTGAAATGTCCTATCGGGATACCATGAAATTTCCCGGTGGGCCGCAGCATCTGAGGCCGGTAAAAGCACTCTGGCTAATCAGGGAGGGAGCGATTAATGTGATCTGCACCAAGTAGAGGTGCAGAGAACACTTTCCCAGCAGGAAACACATTTTATCCAGCAAGGATTTAGCCCACTCCCTGTATAATAAGGCAATCAGAAGAGGAGGGAGAATTTTTATTTTTAACTAGTGTCCTTGGGCAAGACACCTAACGATATGGATGCGCCTACCTCACAAAATACTTGTACATCTCATAGATTGTAAGTTCCCTTGGAAACATGGTCCCCCTAAATCAGATCATCACCCATGTGTGGTATTCTAATGTATCAGATGTACACTGATCTTGTAAAGTGCTGCGGAATTTGTGGCGCTATATAAATAAAGGATAATAAAAATAATGGGTCCTATTACAATCTTCACGCAAACGTTTGCACGCGTGCAAAAACGCATTAACGCGAGGGGCAAAATCCTTTGCGCTGAACGTCGTATTACAATGTCAGCGCAACAAAAGCATGAAATCGTCTACCGTGGGTGAACCTGCGCGAACGCTGCACGAGTGTACTGTAATGCGCGCGTCCTATACTTAACATTGTGAGCGCAAATGCATTTGTGCGCTGGTACGCAGATGGTATTACAATCTATGCGCAAAATTTAATGCACAGCGTTGTAATTTTAACGTCTTTTAAAAGCTGGTGTTAATGGCAAATCTGAACGTCCTGGCTGAAACCAAATACACCAGCCCGAAAAAAAAATGCAAAAAGTATAGTTACACATTCTACACATACCCAAAAAATAAAATGGAGAAGTAGTGTGTGTTTTCTTTATTGCTGCAGCATATATACTCAGATTGACTTTGACAGGCGCAAAAACCTAACGTGAGATAATTGTGGTTCTTAATTCTGATTGGCTGAATTGCGTGAAAAAAACAGTCCGCACACCGATTTCTGCATGCAACTTTAATGCGCGCGCGTTTTTGCGCATCTTTTTTATGCGCGTTATTTTTTGACGGATGAAATGATGCGCGAGGATCGTAATACCAGCGTTAATTTACGCGCGTTAACGTTTAACGCTTCACGCAAAAATTCACGCATTTACCGTGCATTTTTGCGTGAAGAATGTAATAGAGCCCGATAACTTTAAAATTCCTCAGACTTCACGCCACAGTTTAGAAGAAACTTTTGGAACTCATTAGAACGCATGACTTCTTGATAAATGAAATGATGTCACTTTTATTTTTTTGGGGTGGAATACTGCCTGAAGAGCCAAAATAATTCTGTTGTCAAGGGATACTTGCTTTCAACCCTCGTAAATGTTATGGGGCCTTATTCAAGCCCAGCCACTACAGCTTGCGGCTGCAATGCAGCTGCAATATTAACGGCTGGAGTTGCTTGGCGACTGAGCCACAAGCTTCCCTTGCAGCTCGGACGTGGCGGCTGCTTACTGTAAATTAAAGTCTCCTATACTTTCTATAGGAGACATACTTTGCATTTAGCTAAAGAAGTATGACCTATCCTAACATAGCTCATTTATCTCTGCTCGAGACTGTATTCTGCAAAGAATATGCCTCTCAGACCCTGGTATTAACTGATTTTATTTTGCATATTCCATAACACTGTACAATAACTAGCCCACCAAATCCAAATCTTACCTCTGGTCGCGTTCTGCAGAGGGTGGCACGATCAAGACAACCATCTTGGAACATGCAACCATGGTTCCTTAATGTTATTGTGGAACGTACCAATGTACGTTATTGTGGCACGATCCACTGCCGGTTCTTGCTGTACGCAGCAGACAACTGGGAACAAATAGTTTCCAGTGTTCATACGCGGCTCCAACGCGACTCTTCTAATGTAAACTCGTGTAGGGTTGCACTTCTCTCCATGAAGTCCTAAGGAGTCCATGACACAAGCAACAACAGCAAGTGGCGGCGATGGCGGCGTTATTAGCGGCACCCAATTAATCCACTAATTGTCAGGAATCACCCGCTGGCTCCTGCCTATCTGTGGAGCGGCACTCGTCGCATTCTTCCGGGTCGGGGCACTCTGGCTGCTCACTCGTGAGGCATGCGGCTGTGGTCTTCTCTGTTCGATCGCACAGCAATAGCACTTGCTCCCACCAGGAGTCCTGCATGCAGCAGCATCTGGTGTCCTGCTGAGTGAAGGCAGGCACAGGGCAGCGGTGGCAGGAGCCTTCAGAAAGGGGACATGGCCAGGCATTGACAGGAGGAGGGGAGACCCCCTCCATGAACATTGCTCCCCTCCTGTCATAAAGAGGCATGGGAAGGCAAAGGGGGAGAGGTGGGACCAGGATGTGTTCCAAGACAAGTGTCCTATTTAAAGGCCCTTCACACAGGTGAAAGTGCTTGATAGTTGTTGTTCTCAGATTTCCTATCTGGGGTTATGGTGCTCGACCCTTGGATTTCTTTTCGACTTCACTTGTTTGCCACCTGGACCTAACCCTGTTTCGTTAGACCACACTTTTTGGATTATGATTTTGGTTTGTCGACATTGGACCTCCTACCTATCACACTCAGCGAGGTACTGCATAGAATCTATCTTAGCATAGTAGTATAAGGCTGCCCGTCCACTGGAACTGTAGTCGGACGACTGACTTAGTCGTCCGCCTACGGACAGCGCCATTGGCTGATCAGGGTCGTCCACTGGAAGCATCTGTAGACGACCCAGGTCGGCCGACAGACAGGCCACCGAACAAAACAGGGTTTTTTTCTCCCTGGGCGGGAAAAAAAAGCAACTGCAGGGAGAAAAAAAACTGTTCTTGGTGCAGAAACAGGGTTTCAGCACCAAGGGCAGCCCCGTCAAGTGCAGCCAAAGCAGAAAAAAAACCCTCGCCAAAGGCTGCAGGGGGAGATAAACCCCCTGTACCTGGTACTAAAATAGGTTTCAGCACCAAGGACAGCAACGCTGAACACAGCTGGCCTGAAGGAAAAAAAAGCCGCATTCGGGGGAACCCAAAATTTCACCCAAAAAATACAGAAAAATACCTTAAAAATTCAATAACTAAAAAGGCCTTTTGCTGTGGTTGAAAAGAATAAACGGTTGAATAAAAAAATATATATATTATTTTATATATATATTAAATATATATTTATTTTTGAATCCTGTGGGCTATCGAACTGAATCACTTCTCTATGGGACAATTTCCCGGCACAGCAGTTTCACTATACAATTCATCTTTTTTTCATGTAAATTATACCAGATCATCCGATTTCATCTGAAAAATCCCCCTCAAATTGGAGGGTTCGCTAATCTAGTCACAAAAGATCGTCTGAAGTCGTCCAATGGCGGTCGATGCAGTGGAAGAGGACTGATTCACCTCCATGTTGTGGGATCGGATGATTGCACCATCACACAAATACGGACCCAGTGGACGGCCAGTTTAAGGATTGTTTTCTTGTTTGATTTAGCAGGATTAACCCCAGATGCTTTATCTAGACTGAGGTAAAATAATATTTATTAGCAACATTTGCTTGGCGAATATATAAAGGTCTGATTTAACCCGCATGGGTGTATACTGCGGAATGCGGAGTGTGACCAATTCATTGTGGAATCTGAAACCTGATGATACATTCCAAGTCGCACGTAGATACTATGGAATCTATGCTATTTGCATTGATAATATATTTATTTGTATCCATTTAATGGCGATATTAAATCTATGAGTGGATTTTTTGTCCAGCTGACGGTTCATCAATTAGCCAAGCTCAGTCTATTTTGCCTTAAGTAGGTAATTGGTTTATTCCGATTTATAAGCAATAATTGTATCTGATGTGCATACACATAATACAATGTATCTACCATCTCCCTTGTGCTTCTATGCAATTATGAATATTCATCCCGCTATTTAAAGGGTTATTCCAGCAATATATCCAGTGTGACTCCAATAGGAATAATTTATGATGGTGCTGAAGTAATTATAATCGCCAGCGTGTTTATCTATACATAGGATTTATCTTTCATTGCGGCGCAATTACCCGATACAGGATTAGATATTTTCTTTAATCCTAGCACAAGTATTTTATCCTATTTTGTAGAATTCATGTTTTTTGCAGTAAGTATTTATGAATACCAGTATGTCTATTTATATTAATATGGAGTCATGATTATCTATCCACTTGTTCACATTGCAATCACGTTTTTTTTAGGTATTCCTGTTATATTTGGTCCCTGGTATTGCTTGTAATTAGACATATGCACAACGAAAAATTTTGTTTTGTTTCCTTTTCGGATCGATCCGTTACATTTATATTTCGTTTCGGTGCATTCATTATGTTACCGTGATTAGTATTTCGGCTCGATTCGTTATTTCAGGAGATTGGAAATTCGTATTTCGGATCAATTCATTATTTTGTTTTTATT
Organism: Leptobrachium leishanense; assembly: GCA_009667805.1. Taxonomy (NCBI): domain Eukaryota; kingdom Metazoa; phylum Chordata; class Amphibia; order Anura; family Megophryidae; genus Leptobrachium; species Leptobrachium leishanense. The sequence continues at coordinate 120,875,221 of CM019071.1, forward strand.
TGTAATTCGTATTTCGTATTGATTCGTTATTCTGTTTTTATTAGTTATTAAGTTTTTATTAGTTTTTTGGAATGTGAAACTGATGAATTAATTACTTAGATTAGGGTAAAAAACCTATTCAGGATAGGAAGGGGGGGCGGAGCTGACTTCTGGCGGGAGCGGTTGTATTTTGCAGATCTCTCCAGCGGACTTCTTAATATTTGAGGATATTTGTACTTTTACCTTTGCCATTTTTCACCTCTGGCTGGCGGACCCCTGTTAGTTGTGTACCGCTGACCTGGACTTTTGCTTGCGGTGTTCCCGGCGCTGTTGCTGGGAGAAAGGTGAGGCACGGCCTAGGCCTGGCGGCCATTTTTGAGGCATTTGCCGCATGCTGCCTTCAACGGACCCTGCAACCTGAGTGCCAGCTGCTCGTGGGGATTCCTGGGCTGCTTATCAGAGGTGTCTGTGCTGGTATCGAGTGGAGCCCTCCCGGGCCGGATCTACCGGGGTCCTCACGATTTTTTGGGGGATTCTGTACCTGGCGGCTAATTTGGTGGACTCACGCCCCGCTGGGACCATACCTGGAGCGCACTGACAGTCCCCCGGCATCTTAATGGGGAGGAAGACTGGGAAGAAGACCCTACCACAGGACGGCCCCCAACAGCGGGACATCTGTGAGGCACTGGGTGAGGTCCGGCAAAAACGACAGGGTGAGCCCCATACATACTGTACCTGTCCCCCACGACGAGCTCTGCGGAAGACGAGGACTCATATTGGTCGGAGGCCTCGGTGGCTGCTAGGCAGTCGCCCTGACCGCAGGGGGCGGTGGGTAAGTCGGGGATGGTCCCGGCGGCCCGAAGACTTCAGTGGCACGTCAACTTGGGGCGCCATCTGACAACTTCGGCTCTGCTGACTCTCTTCCAGCTGCTTCTGGGAGACGTAAGGGCGTGGACCGCCTATCCTTCACGAGGGAAGATGTCCGGTGCTTGCTGGAGGAGGCCCTGGATGAGATGAAGGCGGTATGGAGGGCAGACTTTGCAGCCCTGTCTACGGACTTGACAAAAGTTAAAGACCGATTCACAGCTTTGGAGGTCTGTGTGGAAGAGATTGGGGTGACACAGACACACCTGACACCGCATGTGGAGTCTCAGGTCGCGATGCTCACGGGAGCGGTGGAAGACGCTGAAAAACGGCATCGCTGGAAGAATGTTCATATCCGGGGGATCCCGGAGATGACTGCTCACACCAACCTCCTGCCATTTATTAATAAATTTACGTCTACTGTGATTGAAATGCCGAACGGACCTGTTTTCCAGAATGCTATCCAGCTTCGGAAGGTGGCTACGGCCCCGGTGGACTCCCCTCGAGATGTGTTGGCAGTGGCGGGGTTGGAAGCTGATAATCGCCTGCAGCCCGAGCCCCGATCGTTTTTGAAAATTTATCTCTGTCATTATTTAATGATCTCCCTTTTGTGACACTAATTGCCTGGCGGCAATTTCGAGAGATCTCTGCGTTTTTGAGGGGCTGTGGGGTTTGATACAGATGGGGGGTGGCAGGATCTATGTACATACACCACGGCAATCTGTCACATCTGGTGTCTACCCCTGAGGTGGCATGGTCCCTGCTGCGTTCCTTGGGTCTTTTCCCTGCTCCGGTGGGCCCTGGTTCTGGTCCGGGGGGCCCTTCATCCCCTATGACCGATCCGGGTTGAGAGGGAATCGGGGCCGGGTAGTGTTGCGCCTAGCTTAACCGGATTCTATAACCTTTACGTGTCCTCCCCAGTTTGGAGTTCTTCCCTTTTTTTTTCTGCCTTTTCTGTTTATTTTCTCATATTAGATATATTACATGACTTGCTATTTTTTCTGTGTGGACTCTCAACCCTTTTTCATCAGGCTAATTTTTTGCGACCTGTTTGTCCTCGGCTGGGGACATACTAGCAGTACCCTTCTTGTTATTTGGAACTTTTCCTTCTGACCCCCCCCCCCTTTACTGATCTTTTGGGCTCATATGTGGAAATCCCCCCCCCTCTATATTTTGTGGGTTTCTTTTAAAGGTCTGCGGCCGGTTTATACTGTCTATTTTACTTCTAGATGTGACTGTGTTCTTTGGCCCTGTGAGGTCAATTTCTCGGGTCGGTTTGTGACCCTTATTTCTCTGAAAAATAAAAATTTCAAATAATAAAAAATAAAAAAACTATTCATCACCAAGGACAACAGCTCCGCGGGGCTCTGGAGAAAAATCCCCCTGTCCTAGGTGCTGAAACCTATTCAGCACCAAGGACAGCAGCTGCATTCGGCAAAGAACAAATGCCTTGTTGCTTTAATATAATTAGGAATCCAAACATTTAATCAAAAAACCCTGACAAATTCCTAAAAAAATCAATAAATAAATACCTTTTGCTGCAAGTGAAAAGAATAAACGGTTGAATAAATATTTATTAAAAACGGGGGAATATTTTTTTACATTGAAACCTATGGGATTCGCCTGTTTAAACCTGTTGAATGAACCATCAAAAATCAGGGCATTCCACTGACATTTCAGTGCTGTTCGGCGTTCTCTGAATAGATTAACCTTTACTTGTCTATGTGGAATTTCACTGCTGTCGAACTGCAACGAACGCATCTGCAATGAACGGCACCATGGTGCTGTCCATGGTCTGTGGTGCTGATTCAGCACCACAGCCAATGGACAGAGACGCGCTGCTGCTGAATCTTTGAAATAAAAATAACGAATTATCGTTTCGTAGAAACAAAATCATTTCGTTATATTCCATTATGTTTTCGTTCCGTTTCAATGGAAACGATTTGTTAATGTGGACATGCTTTCGAAATACGAATGGGTAAATTTCGTCCAAATTCTGATTTGGAACAAAACAAAACACATATCTCTACTTTTAATAAGTAAATTTTGATAATTTTTAACAGCGATTTTTTTATTGGTATTATTTAGTTATGTTATCCAGCTGATGTCAGATATTTTTCTGGCTATTTTTGGGTTTGTAATTAATATGGTGGGTTATGCTCTGATATATGGATTCCTAATAGGCCTGTTTTTATTAACTGATTTTTTTTTTTTTTGGTTCTGCTCCAAATATACCTAACATCAACCAATGTTTGAACAGGGGTAAACCCCCCCCCCCCCAAAATTTTCAAAACGCGTTTTATACAAAAATAATGTTGAAAATGCATGGAAATAATAGATAAGGTCCTATAGAAAGGTCTGTTACAGAATTAAAAAAAAAGCCATTTAAAAAAATCTCAATCAAAAATTTCACTGAAAAAATCCAGAAAAATGCCTAAAAATTTTTAAAAAAAAATTTATAAAAAGACTTTTTGCTGCACGTGAAAAGAATAAACGGTTGAATAGCTATTTGATAAACACAATATTTTTGTTTTACATTGAAACCTATGTGATTCGCCTGCTTAAACCTGTCGAATGAAACCACCGTAAATCAGGGCAATTCAACATCTTTTCACAGATGTTCGGCGTTCTCTGAATAAATTAACCATTACTTCTCGATGGGGAATTTCAATGCTGCCGAATTGAACTGTATTTCACTGACAATTCGCCAATAAATTGCAAATTGCTGGTATTTTGTTTCCACTGTTTGGTGGTACCGTTTTATCATTCATACTCCCTCAGGGTTATTCAAAGAGAGCTGAACTTTCTGCGAAAGGTAATTGAACACTGAAATTCAGCGTATAGTTACCTTTCCTGGCCATTCGGCTATTCTGAGAGCAGGCAGTTCACCAAATGTTGGCGAATTGCCTACACATACGGTGCCTGTTTGAGGGCAGTAAATCCCCATAGAGAAGCAATGCTTCGTCTATTCAGAGAACACAAAACAGCAGTGAAAAATTGCCAAAATGCCCTACCGTTCAGAGGTTTCATTCGAAAGATTTATTCAGGAGAATCCCATAGGATTCAATGTTAAAAATATTCCCGTTTTAATTCAATATCTAATAATCCGTTTACTATTATATCCTGCAGTAAAAAGTCTCTTAATTTATAGATTTTTTAGGATCTTTTAGGTATTTTTAGGAGATTTATTTTTGGCAAAAAAATTCAGTTTTTTTTTAATCGTTTTTTTCTTTTTTCTGTAACAGCCCTTTTTATTATCATTCAGTGGATCTTATATGTACATTTCAGACATTTTGTTCAGTAGTTTTTTTGCAAACAGCGCTTTTTCAATTTTCAAAAATTTGAAATGGGGTCTCGTTACATTTTTTTCGGGGGGAAATTACGCGATTTTTAACAAACGCACCCCATACAAAAATCGTTAGTGCAGCATCATTGTTCACATTCTATTTGAAATGGGAACAATATTGCTGAATTAACAAAACAAAACAAAAACATTTTAGGTTTTTTTATAATTATTTTTTAAATATTTTTTTAATTTGATTCTTTTTTTTGATTTTTTGAAATGAACTTTTACATGGTCAAGTTTGGTATCATTGGAAAGGCAATGAATTAACCCCTAGCTGCCACGGATCGGGAGATAGGGGGTTCCAATGAACCCCTTATCTCCACCATTGGTGGCAACTAGGGGTTAACTCCAAGACTGACATCATCGCGCTATGCACGATGACGCCAGTCATCAGGGGGAGTTCCCGGAAGCTTGGCCGACATCCAAGATGTCGGCCCGCTCCGGGAGAGGATCACGATTCGGTGCTTTTCGGTGCCGAATCGTGAACCGGCACCCAAGGGGTTAAAGCTAGGCACCGTTTGGAAGGGCAGGCCTTCCAAATGGTGCCTGACTTTCACCGCTGGACCTCGGCGATCGGGAGGGAGAGAGGTCCGAAGGACCTCCCCCCTCCCTTTCAGGCACCTCCTCCGCACTCGCGGGGGGGGGCCTGAAATAGATGTCATCTATCGTCGGAATCCCGGCCGATTGTTGCCTCCTGTGCTAGGACGCACTCAGCGCGTCCATAGAACAGGAGGTGCACTTGGCAGGACGCGCTGAGCACGTCCTTAGCAGTCAAGCGGTTAAAAAAAACTGATTTTGTTTTTTCCGGAAAATATCCCAAAACATGCCTAAAAGATCCTAAAAAAATCAATAAATAAAGAGACTTTTTACTGCAGATTAAAAGAATAAACAGTTTACTAGATATCAAATAAAAACGGGAGTATTTTTAACAATGAAGCCTAAGGGATTCGCCTGAATAAACCTGCCGAATGAAATCACTGAACCGCAGGGTACTTCACTGACATTTCGTTGCTGTTCAGTGTTCTCTGAATAGATTAACCATTGCTTCTCTATGGGGGATTTCACTGCCTTCGACCAGACACTGTACTTGTGGGCAATTCGCCAAAATTTGGCGATCTGCCTGCTTTCTGAATATCCAAATGGCCACGAAAATGTACCGTACGGGGAAGTTCACTGTTCAGTGCCATTTCGGGCCAGATCAGCTCTTTCTGAATAACCCTGTTAGCCCTTATCTTTAGGTGATCACCAACACCTCTGTATGCCCCCTTTATTTTGGCCAGGGTGTTTTCATCTCCGGGGTGTAGTTCTGCTCCATAAATACCTAAACATCAATGGAACTTCTAGCTAGTTTACCAAGTTCCTCAACTCATTTTTCAGACCGTACAAATTTTCCAGGCTTCTTTCTGGACATTTCATATCCAACCTACGAAAACATTTCAAAGCCTCGTGAGTTTATAGACGATCAATTACATTCAGGAGAACATAGAGTCACTGCAAGGGATCATCAGCTGATTTCAGGGATTTGGCGTTTTATTCTACTCATTCCCTTAGAATGCCTCCGCTATGTCATTATGCTGCTTACTTTCATGTTAAGTGGCAATTTTGCTCTGTGTCGTGACTCGTGAAGCCAACTTCCATGTCTTTTTTAAATAATGAAAAAGTCGAAAGCATTTCTGGTCACGAGGATATGATTACTCTCAGTTCTTAGCAATTCAGAAAAAAGAGGAATAAAAAAAACTGTAATTTCAAAGATAATTTCCAATTTCATCTCCCGACTACACTTCCCTAAGCAGCTTTTACCTTCTTTATGGTTTTCTTGCTAAAATCTCCATATCATGAACTAGAAATTAGCAAAAGAACACACCATCATTCCTTACAAACGTAAAAGGACACTTCAAGGTAAATTAGATGTAGGAGTATCGGAGGGGGTTAATTATTAACCCCCTCCTGATCCCTCGATCCTGTCTCCTGTTATTAGAATTTAATTGTCTAAAACTCTCGGCTGACAACCAACCAATCAAATGCATTGAGAAGCATAGGCCGATCCAATCTGCATATCCTGGGTGGTGCTGACTGTAATCCCAGGAGGCTGTCCCAGGGTGAACAACTCTGGGTGCCAAACCATTTCACTTTTTCACTGGGACTATTGCTTCAGGTTCAGTAGCCCCGTGTTAATTCTCTCCTGTCTGGATAAAAATATTTAAATTTTAAAAACTTAACTATGTGACAAGGTTGACTAAATAGACATCCTCCTTCCTGCTCACAGGGTAACTTGAGAGCTGTCCACTTCGCCAGGGATCAAGAGAGGGCTTCTTTTTTTTTTGGAGAAAGTATTTTACCAGGAAAGATACATTGAGATTTCTCTCTTTTTCAAGTATATTCTCGGTTTGCGAGTATGTACCGTTAGGTGTCTTGCCCAAGGACACTTACTGGAGAGGTGCTCTTGCCGGGACATGGGTCCACTAAATAAATTCAGCGTTCACTATTTATTTTGGAACCCTATATACTGTAATCATCAGCACAAAACAACCACAGGGCTCAATTAATACAATATTAATCCTGACATATCTAGCACCTTACTAATAGCCCTATCACAAAAGCTTGTTGATGATTTAATGATCAAAGAAGAACGTATACCTCCTCTTTAAACCTAAAATATTCTAATATATACCCTCTGTATAACAATACCAAATATCGACCAAAAATATTGGGACAATTATAGATGAAATTTAGAAATGTTATGCGTCTTACTGACACTGAGATACTGAACACACACTGTCATGACCAATGGTGGAGAAGGTTTGGGTCAGCCATAGGGTTCCCACCTCTCCTTCAAGCCAAACCCGAACACTCAAATCTCGCACAGCATATTTTGTTTACATAGAGTATACACACTTTGCATATGAAGGACAACTGATGTCACCTCCGATGGTGCTCACAGGTATAAACTCACACAGTCGCTCACAGATATACAGTCACACAGAGTCTCAATGGTATACACCAGGGCTCGACAAACCCCCGGTGCCAGGTCGCCATGGCGACTAGAAATTGCGTCCTGGGGTCTGGGCTTTTGTCAGCACATTCACTGTTGGCACAGGTGTGAGAAATCTTATTGCAGTTCTATGCAGCGTCTGACCAGCAGCTCTGGGGGTACTCTGCCTCATGCTGTCACCGATTGCCCTGCCAAACCTTTCTCCCTGCACTGGCCAACTTCCCCCTCTGCTCCTCCCCCCCAGGCATCACACAGATGGAGACTATCGCTCATTTATTGCCATAAAAATAAATGGCTCCTAACTTTTTTATCTGGCTCCTAGAGAAAATGTGTCATGCCCTTGTATACACTTACACGGGCACTTACTGGTATTCATTCCGGGATTGGTCTGGTCTGAATCATGTGTCCAGGTGGGAAGGGGTCTGAAATCCGAACACATAATTACAAACCTGAACTGTCTGGGTGAAAACTGGACAGGTGGCAACCCTAGTCAGCCATGTTTTACCTGCTATCACTACTCAGGCCAGTTGGTATTGGTTCTCCAGGTGCCCCCAAGTCTCCACTAGCATATGAATTAGAGATCCCCACTTACAACTCTGCACCTACAGCAATTTTAATTCTGGCTTAAAAATGAATGGAGACCTAAACATTGCACCTCGAGCCCCACCTAGTCTGAATTTTATCCTGAATATACAATATTAACCTCGCTTGGAGCCCAGTTACTGACTCCTTGCATTGTTTCTCTTTCCTTTTTATGAGGTTGGCACACATTTTAATATGTAATATAAAATATTTACTGACAAATTTGTAAAAAATCACTTGGAGTCACTCACTGCTTTTTTTTCTGCCAGGTATTCTCCGTTGTATTATTTATACAATAGAGAAAATGTATATAGAGCTAGTGGAATAGCCACATCAAATATAGAGTATACTCTATACTCTATGTACCCTGGACAGGGCAGCCATCAGAAATGATGGGGTCCCTTACTGAACCTCACGATGGGGCCCCCCTGGGACCCCCTGGCACTCACTCAACCTCTAACAGCTTACTCACAGTAATGTGCAGTGTGTATGAGAGTATCACAGAGCCCCACAGCAATAAAACTCACGTAATGTGCAGTGTGTATGAGCATATCACAGAGCCCCACAGCAATAAAGTTCACGTAATGTGCAATGTGTATGAGAGTATCACAGAACTCCACAGCAATAAAACTCACAGTAACGGGCTGTATATGATGGCCTTTGGGTCTGGGCTGGGCCCTGGGTCTGGCTTGGTCCCTGGATCTGGGCCCTGGATCTGGGGTCTGGGCTGGGCCCTGGGTCTGGGCCCTGGGTCTGGTTTGGGCATTGGGGTCTGGTTTGGGCCTTGAGGCCTGGGTCTGGTCCCTGGGTCTGGTCTTGGCCCTGGGTCTGGGCCCTGAGTCATGCCTGGGGTCTGGGCCTTGGAGTCTGGGTCTGGTCTGGGCCCTGGGCTCTGGGTCTAGGGCATTGGGGTCTGGGTCTAGGCTGGGGTCTGGGCCTAGGGGTCTGGGTCTGGTCTGGGCTCTGAGTCTGGCCTGGGCCCTGGACCTGGTCTGGGCTCTGAGTCTGGTCTGGGCTCTGGGCCTGGGGTCTGGGCTCTGGGCCCTGAGTCTGGGCCCTGGGGTCTGGGCCCTGGGGTCTGGGCTGAACCCTGAGTCTGGCCTGGGCCCTGGGGTCTGGGTCTGGGCTCTGGGCCCTGAGTCTGGGCCCTGGGTCTGGGCTAGGGTCTGGGCTGGTCACTGGGTCTAGGCTGGGCCCTGGGTCTGGGCCTTGGGGTCCGGGCCATGAGGTCTGGGCTCTGAGGACTAGGCTGGGCCCTTGGGGTCTGGGCCCTGAGTCTGTGCCCTGGGTCTGGTCTCTGGGGACTGAGTCTGGGCCCTGGGGTCTGGGCCTGGTCCCTGGGTCTGGCCTGGTCCCTGCGTCTGGGCCTTGGGGTCTGGGCTCTGGGCCTTGGAGTCTGGGCCCTGGGGTCTGGGCTGGGCCCTGGGGTCTGGGCTGGGCCCTGAGTCTGTGCCTTGGGGTCTGGGCCCTGGTCTGGGCCATGCTGGGGTTTGGCTGGGTGGCTGGCCCCTAAGGCTGGTGGTGTACTCACCTCTCAACGTCTTATCTCTGCACCCATCGTCGCTGTGTGACGCGTGCGTCACACCTGTCACACACGTGACTGGAGGACGGCGCCAAAGCAGCGTGCTTCGCATGCTGCTGTAGGGCCGCCCAGACAGCCAGTACAGCTTTGGATTCAGACTCCTAGAGTGATAAGAAGGGCGCGCTACTGCTGACAGTGGGGTCCCGGTGGCCCGGGCCCCCCCGGTCCCCGAGCCCCTTACCGCAGCATGGGGTGTAATGCCGTGATGGCGGCCCTGACCATGGATTTTAACTGCAACTAAAACTAACATCATAAAGGCTAGCCGTCCTCTGTTTCCGTATTCATCCGTCTAACAAGTCGGAAGTAGCCATCCTACTAATCGCACAACACAGAGGAGATTCAATCTTCATCCACTGCCTCCGACTTCCATTGGACGACTTGGGACGACTATGAACGACGTCGACCACATCAGACTAGTCACCTATCGCATTTGAATGGGATTTATCGGACGAAGTCGAAAGACCTAGTACAGATACATGAAAAAAAGATGGAATTGGTATACGGTGCACTTCGCTGCCCTTCAGCGGTCTTCGACAGCAGGGATATTGTCCCATAGAGAAGTAATGGTTAACCGAATCAGAGAACGCCAAACTGCACTGAAATGTCAGTGAAATGCCCAGATTTTCAGTGTTTCGGTTCGACAGGTTTAATGTAAAATAATATTATCGTTTTTACCTTTTTTTATTAAACTGTTTATTCTTTTCATTTTCAGCAAAAGCCTTTTTATTTCTTTTTCTGAACATCTTTTTCTATTTTTGGTATTGTTTTTTTCACGAAATGTTTTATTCCCAATTTTTAAAAAAGCTGTTTTTTTAAATTCTGTAACAGACTTTTTAAAAAAAATTTAAAGGACCTTTTTTATTATTTAGACACATTTTAAATGCATTTTATTGGTTTAAACATCTATTTTAAGAATAGTAGAGTTCCATTTTTTTTTCCTCTGCAGTCCGGCAGTCTTCCTGGGTCGTCCATAGTCGCTTGCAGTGGATGACCCCGGTTTTATGACTAGGTTGTCCATAGTCTGACAACCAGGTTGGTCCTCTGACTACAGTCCCAGTGGAGAGCCAGCCTTATTTGTCATACCCTTGAAGCCTGGCAAGTGTACTCACATTCTGATGCAGGAGCTGGCAATCCGCACTGTGCAGGTGGGCTTTTACAGGCCCCCGCCAACCTATAGGCTGCTGGGTAGTGGCCAATAGGGATGAGCCGAACACTCCCCGAGTTCGGTTCGAAGCCGAACCCGAACTTTCCAAATGTTCTGGTCCGAACCCGAACTCGGACCCCATACAAGTCAATGGGGCTGAAAATTCGGTTTTTAGAGTGCCCTCCAAGAGGGCATATATGCTAGATATTTGCCATAAAAAGTGTATGGGGGTCCGGGTATTGCCCTGGGGAACAGGAAACAAGGAGAAAAAGTAAAACAAAAAGTTTTTAAAGGGACAGTGAGTTTTCCATGAAATAAGGGTTAAAAATAAAAACGAAAAATTCCTTCAAATATTGTGCATAGGAGGTCCCCATAACCTGCCCGTGAAGTGGCAGATTTCTAGGATGTATAGAAATATGTAAAAAAAAAAAAAATGACATTTCAAATGACGGTAAATGCTTTTCCTTTAATCTATCCATAAACAAATGCTTGGGGCGGCAGTCTGTATGAAAAGAGGAGACATTTTTGGACACGCAGAAAAAGTTTACTGATTTTTTGGCGGTGAAAAGCAGGAGAATGACTGGAGAATGGAAAATTCTAGGTCAAAATAGCCAAACCAGAAAAATTCTCCCATTTAGGCTAGGGTCAGACTAGCGAATTTTTAACATGCGTTTAGGCGCACTTAATCACGGCCGCACTAGAAGCAAATGACGGGCAATGACAGCCAATATATGAAGTACGGTCGCACGAAAGTCCGGCTGCGCAACGCAAGTGGAAAATGAACGCATTTTTTCAAGAACGCAGAACCGCTAGTACGGACGTACAGAGTGCGCTGCGTCCACTAGCGGCGTGTGTGCGTGATTTGGAGACGTCAGACCCTGCTCATGTCCGGCCAACATAACGTCCAGACACCCAGAGTTTCCTGGTTTGGATCCGTAAAAAATCACGCACAAAAATGCGCATCGTATGACCGTTTTCGCGCATTCGGTGAAAAAATAAGGCAATGCGTTCGAACGCACTTTTTGACGGTCGCTGTGAAAAATGCGTTAGTCTGACCCTAGCCTTATCTCACTTTCCAAATCGGCTATTTGGTCCAGATTGTTCTCTTTTCCTGCCATTCTCCTGGTTTTCACCTTTCTCTGAACAACCCTGAGAGAGAGGTGAAAGCCAGGAGAACTGGCAGGAGAAGAGAACAATCTAGACCAAATAGCCAATTTGGAAAGTGAGTTAAATGGGAGAATTTTTCGGGTTTGGCTATTTTGACCAAGAATTTTCACTTCTCCAGTTATTCTCCTGCTTTTCACCACTCTCTGAATAACCCTGTGAATGTTTAATCCCGAGGTGAAAAATAACATTGCTTAAGGCTGGGGTCAGACGAGCGCAGTTATCACGTCCGTGTTGCCGCACATTTGTACCTCCGTGGCAGCATAACATTCTGACCAATGGAGCCCCACACACGAAGAACGTCCGCACGGAAGTGTGGATGCATGGTAGATGCAGCAAACGGACGCAGGTTAGGCAAGAACGTAATACTGCTAGAACGGACGTGCGGAGTGCGCCACGTCCGCAACGTCCGTGTAGCTTTGTGTGTGAGTGATGAAACGAGGTCAGATGGACTGCATTTATACGTCCAGCATTTTTGACGGACAGAATGTTTTTTCATTGTAATTTATTTTCCCTGCTACATCAGTCAAAAAATACGTCAGTGAAAAAAACGGACTGTTTGGCCACTACCTTGTTGTCAGTCAGTAAGTACGTCCGTACTGCACGGACGCACAGTCCGTACAAAATGCGCTCATCTGACCCTAGCCTTAGATGTTATTTTGAATTTTTTTCAAACACAAGTCAACCACTTGGCTGCTGTGGACGCGCTCAGCGCGTCCAGCCAAGTGGTTCTCCTGTGCTATGGACGCGCTGATTCCGGCGGATTGCTGCGCCCCCCAGTGCGGGCTGACATCTTGGATGTCAGCCCAGCACTCCGGGACCCTGGCGGAGCAATTAGATGTCATTGCGGCGGCGCAATGACATCTAATTCAGGCCCCCCCCGCATGTGCGGAGGAAGCGCCTGAAAGGGAGGGGGAGGTCCTTTGGACCTCTCTCCCTCCTGATCGCCGGGGGGCAGGGGGTTAATCCAGGCACCGTTTGGAAGGGCACAGCCTGCCTTTCCAAACGGTGGCTGTGATTAACTCCTGGGGAGCCGGATCACGAATCTGCGCTGAAAGGCGCCGGATCGTGATCCTCTCCTGGAGCAGGCCGACATCTTGAATGTCGCCCAAGCCTCCAGGAACTCCCCCTGAGGACTGGCGTCATCGTGCATAGCACGATGACGCCAGTCCTGGAGTTAACCCCTAGCTGCCACCAATGTTGGAGGTAGGGGGTTCCAATGAACCCCCTATCTCCCGATCCGTGGCAACTAGGGGTTAATGTTTGATATCGTTGGATCGGCCAGAGCATGGCCTTTCCAAGGATACCAAACATGAGCATGACAAAATATATATTTTAACCACTTCGATGCTGAGGACGCGCTCAGCGCGTCCTCAGCATTCCCGCTGGTGTGCGGAGGACGCGCTCAGCGCATCCTCCCATTGGGGTCAGCGTTCGGCCAGGTTCCGACCGATCGCTGGCCCCTCCGGTGCGGGCTGACATCCTGGATGTCAGCCCGGCATCCGGAACAGCAGCTGCCGGAATTTGGTGTCATCGCGGCAGCGCGATGACACCAAATTCAGGCCCCCCCCGCATGTGCGGAGGAGGCGCCTGAAAGGGAGGGGGGGGAGGTCCTTCGGACCTCTCTCCCTCCCGATCGGCGGCTCTGCGGGGGTTAACCCAGGCATCATTTGGAAGGGCACAGCCTGCCCTTCCAAATGATGCCTGGCATTAACCCCTGGGGAGCTGGATCGCGAATCGGCGCTGAAACTCCAATGAACTCCCTATCTCCCGATCCGTGGCAGCTAGGGGTTAAATTTTGGTATGGTTGGATCGGCCAGAGCATGGCCGTTCCAACGATACCAAACATGAAAGTAAAAAATTTTGTAAAAAAAAAAAAATGAAAAATAAAAATAAATTAAAAAATAAATTATAAAAAAAAAAATAAACACTTTTTTTTCTTTTTTTTGGTTTGTTAATGCAGCAATATTGTTCCCATTTCAATTATAATGTGAACAATGATGCTGCACTAACGATTTTTGTATGCGGTGCGTTTGTTAAAAATAGTGTAATTTTCCCCCAAAAAAATGTAACGAGACCCCATCTCTAATTTTTTTAACAAGCGCACCCCATACAAAATATAACCGCAATTGCTCGCATGTTAAAATGTGAAAAAAAACACTTTACACATTGTAAATTATTGAAAATACATATTTTATTGCATTTTTTGTTATAATATACAGACATGACATAACGTATACATATAATAATGACATATTATGAATCTACCGAGTCTGACGGAAAGAACGATATATAATATGTCTGGGTCATATACTAAAATAAGCCTTCAAAACACGTTTAAACATGATGAGCAAAACCGGTAAAAATGACCTCAGCACAGGGGCGGGAAAAGCCTCAGCAGCGAAAGGGTTAAAAAAATTCTAAAAAAAAAAAAAAAAAAAAATTATTTTTGTTTTGTTAATGCAGCAATATTGTTCTCATTTCAATTATAATGTGAACAATAATGCTGCACTAACGATTTTTGTATGCGGTGCGCTTGTTAAGAAAAGCGAAATTTTCCCCAAAAAAAAAAAATGTAACGAGACCCCATTTCTAATTTTTTTAACAAGCGCACCCCATACAAAATATAACCGCAAACGATCGCATGTTAAAATGTGAAAAAAAACACTTTACACATAATAAATTATTGAAAATTAAAATGTTATTGCATTTTTGTTATAATATACAGACATTACATAACGTATACATATAATAATGACATATTATGAATCTGCCAAGTCTGCCGGAAAGAACGATATATAATATGTCTGGGTCATATATCAAAATATGGCTACAAAACGCGGTTAATCATGATGAGCGAAAGCGGTAAAAATGACCTCAGCACAGAGGTGTGAAAAGCCTCAGCAGGGAAAGGGTTAAATGCAGCATATTAGGATGTTTTTGGGAAATTAATTCTCAAATCTCAATCAGAAGCAGACACCACCCCACCCTCAGTATGTTGTACAATGTATCAAATTGATTACCAGACTAAAAACACCTGGTGTTATGCCCGTTTGTTAACAGAGGTCATTTAGAGTTGATAATCTTTCCACGTACACATTAGTTTTTAATTCAATATCTAATAAACCGTTGCTTATAATATTCTGCAGTGAAGAGTCTCTTTATTTCTAGATTTTTTAGTATTTTTTCAAGCATTTTCTATACTTTTTTCAAAATTTCTTTTTTTTTTCGAACTCGAACCGAACAGACCCAAAAAGTTTGAAATTCGCGAACCTTCGAACTGCCAAAGTTCGGGTCGAACTCCGAACCGTCCGAACCCGAACAGCTCATCCCTAGCCAACTGACCTAATGATCAGTCCCTTCTTGCTGGCAATCTAACTGCTGTATAACCTGTGCACTGGTGTCTTTATTTGACAAGTGTGTATCCTTCAGCTTAAGCAGATGGTGGTCACAGTCCACATGTGTTGGTGGGCAAACCACTGTACTCATGGGTGGCTCTGGAGTTAGTGAGGCCTTAGGCCAAGCTTACATATGAGTTCAGACCAGCTAAATCACCCCTCTTGACCTTGTAAGGCACGGTTTTTCATTATTCACCTGTTTTTTGGGAAACTAAGGGAAAATATACAGAAAGCACCTTTTTAACTGCCACAGCAGTGCTGGAGTAGTTAAATACAGGACTAGCTCTTATGCTAGTCAGTGGCGTAACTAGATGCTAGTCAGTGGTGTAACTAGAAACCTGAGGGCCCCAGTGCAAGAATCCATGAAGGCCCCCCCACCCCCTCCCCCAAAAAAAGATCTATATTTTCACTTTTTTTTCCCTGCAATATAAAAAAAGATAGTATTGCCCCAGCTCACATGGATATATATTGCCCCCCAGCTCACATGGATTTATATTGCCCTAGCTCACATGGGTATATATTGCCCCCAGCTCACATGGATATATTTTCCCCAGCTCTCATGGGTATATTTTGCCCCCAGCTCTCATGTGTATATATTGCCCCCTGCTCATATAGATATATTTGCCCCTAGCTCTCCCTCTGCTGCGCCGCCGGCGTTCTTCTCCCTAGAGGCGAGCGGATGCTGGCAGCATACAGCGAGGCTGCTCGCTGGGAACCACCTGACCAGCGCAGCCGAGTTCTCGCGAGAGGATCTCATGCACTGGTCAGGTGGCTCCCATCCCACACGAGCAGCCAAGCTGCAAGCCAGTGGCCGCTCGTAGGGATAGGGATAGGCCGGCGGCGCTGCTCCCAGATTCCATGATTGCCAGAATCTGCCGGCGGCACTGGGCCCCCCTCCAGTGGCGGAATGCCAGGGCCCGGTCGCAAGCGCGACCGTTGCGACCATGGTACTTCCGCCACTGGCTTATGTGTATCAGCAGCACTGATTGGCTGCTCAGTCAGGAAGTCTGTCATCCTTCCTAGTGGTTTGCATGCAATTCAGGATGGCCTGGATCCTTTTGGGGATGTGGACACTGCCAGTAATGGAAATTGCATCATGACCTTGCCTCCTGATGGTCGCACCCCCCCCCCTCTCCTGATCTCAATGCCTGTCAAAGTTGGCAGGTCTGTGAGCCATCTGTTGCTTTGCAAAAAAAGGCTGAAATTAACCCAAATAAATTTGAATTAAGAAGACTAATGCAGCTCTCTTGGTAGACAAGAGTATATGACTGTGGATGTACAATGGCATCCTACATAGATTCCACCACTCGAGGCCCAAGTGGAGCAAGGCCTTAGGCAGCCGCCTATTTTTCCTGATTATAGGGCTGCCTCTGACTGTACTCTCACACTACAAGTCTGCAGGCATAGCACTGTACCCTGTGCAGTGACGCTGCTGCTGTTCGGTAAAGATGGCGAACTTGCTGTTGATAGGTAATAGATGTAAATTAGTGAGTAAAAGAATGAATGTTTTAACAAGAAAACATATTTAGGTAGAAATCAAAAATTGCCACAATGCCATTTTAACAATGTTATTTAGTAATGATTCATATAAATTCTATATGTCCCCAGTTAAAGAACATTTTTCTGCATTTTAACGCTCATACTTCTTTGCGCATGTCAGAGCCGCTGGGCCGCCGGCGTTGGGTGCAGGCATGCCCCTGTCCATCCAGTGCTACGGCTCGGGATGCTGGGATGTGGCTGGGCTGACGACTGATTGATCTGCCAGCATATGGGCAGTCTAGCTCACCTCCTCGGTGTGGCTTTGGTCCCCGGGGTGGTCAGACGCTGGCCTCTCAGTCGCCGACTGGGTATCCACCAGAGCCCCAGATTGTTGCGCCTAGCTAGGCCACAGACACGGCACGCACATGCTGAGCTCCACCAATATGGCGGCCGGGCCCACGGCGCACGTTGATGACATCAGCAGCCACCCAATAGCAGGGAGGGGGTACTGAGATAAAAGCCAGCCAGATCAGTTGCTCTTTGCTCCGCTATTGAAGCATTTTCCCCTCTCCTTGCTATTCTTGTCCATTCAACTAGATTTACTTGTGTACCGACCCGGACTGTGACCCATACTATGTGTGCTTCTCCAACCCTGACCTGGCCTGTTGCTGGACCTCTCATACCTACCCAAGCTTGTGCCTTACCATATACTCCAGCCTCGTCCCTTGGGTTCTAGCCCTTAACCTTCCCGGGATTCCTGACAGCGCGTTTGTGATGCACATAATGTATCGCTATTTATGGTGAGCGTTTTCTTCCTCGTTGACTGCAGTATATTATTTTTATTCTCCGTGTTATTTTCACCGTACTGCAGGATCACGCTAGAACATTGCAAGTGAAGCATAATACAGGCGGTCACCTTGTTACAGCCACACTTTGTATTTTCTTATCATTAATTTACCAGTGCTTCCTGCAAGCCGTGGGCAGATGGGCTGTTATCATCAGCCCACCTTTCTGGCAATGACATTATGAGCTAAGTTTAGAATCACCCAGCAGGCCTAACACCAAAAAAAAAAAAATCTTTCAACGCACAGCCAAGCAAGACTGGATGAGCAATGCTGTAACCATGCATCTGCAGAGCCATGGCAACGGGTGGAAAAGAT
This sequence comes from Leptobrachium leishanense, assembly GCA_009667805.1. Taxonomy (NCBI): domain Eukaryota; kingdom Metazoa; phylum Chordata; class Amphibia; order Anura; family Megophryidae; genus Leptobrachium; species Leptobrachium leishanense. The sequence continues at coordinate 120,892,911 of CM019071.1, forward strand.
GAAGATATTTAGGGAAATATTCCCTACCTAACGCAGATTCTCATCATTGCTCTGCTGAGTGGATGATTCATGAAATCGCACATATAGATTGATGCAGACACGATAAGAGAACTGGATCGCATTACGCATCAGGGTGGAATGGTATAGTTTGGGGGAAGAAGAAAAAAAACACATTTTTTTTTTCTTTCCAAAGTAATCCTGCATGATAATTTTATTACTTGTCACTGCTGCGGGCGGTAAATGTTCACAAGGTTTATTTTGGATACACGCTGCATGGAATAAAGAAGACAACAGTTCCACCATGTGGCGTATTCTGATACTGCCATCGTAAATAACACATAAAGGATTAAAAAAAAGTAAGATCCCAAAACACATCTGGATAATCAGAAAATAGCGTTTTTAGGATAATGTATACCTCTAACATGTTTGTATTAATTGTTGTATTTTTTTGGGGGGGGGCCGCGTATCATCAATTGTAAGTAGAACCACTGGCCTCTCAGGCTTCCTACTTTTTTACTCTGATTTCACATTCACTCCTCACATAAGTCACTTCCAAATAGAAAACATTGCATGCATCTGCCTTTCTAACCCAAGGATTGTACTAAAATGCTCATCCAAGCTCTTAGTATCTCCCGCCTCGACAACTGTAACATTCTTCTCACTTTCTACAAATGTTTGCAGATTACATTCTGTAATGAACGCCTCTGCCAGGCTCATCTACCTCACGTCCTGTACCTCTCACATCCCATACCTCTCACAACTCACCCCTTTGTCAATGTCTACACTGGCTCCTTGTTTATTTTAGAATACAATTCAAAATTCTGGTCCCACTCCCCACATAAAAAGCTCTCCAAATCCGTGTCCCTCCCTACGTCTGTCTCCTTTCTTTTTAGCAGGTATGTTCCGTTATGGTCACTTTGCTCAGCCAATGATCTGTTATTATCCTCTCCTTGTACCCGCACCCCAGTTTCGCGCCTTCAGGATTTTCCAGAGCTGCCCCTAGTTATGGAACTCACTTCTTAGTAACATTCAACTTCTTTTATGTCTCCAGCCTTCCAAGGCGCCTCGAAAAAAAAAACTTTAGTGAAGTGTATCGGCTAACTCCCATCCCCCCGATTGTACCTTGCCTGAACTATCTCCCACAGCCTCCATGCCTCCCATTACTTTTAACACACTTTACTCTCACCTCTGTGGGTCTCCCCACTACTCCTCATAGATTAATAAGGGGAATGGAAGGGTTAAGTTCTGAGAAAAGACAAGCTTAAACCTGTTTAGTTTAGAGAAACGGCGCCTTAGAGGGGATCTGATAACCTTATATAAATATATACGGGGCCTTAGAGGGGATCTGATAACCTTATATAAATATATACGGGGCCATTATCAACCATTGTCTGATAACCTATTCATTAACAGGACTATACACAGGACACGGGTTCATCCATTTAGACTGGAAGAAAGAAAATTTAGCTTAAAGTATAGGAAGGGTTATTTTACGGTGAGAACAATAAAGCTGTGGAATTCTCTGCCTGTTGAGGTGGTTGGGTCAGAGTCTGTACAGACTTTTAAAAAACGACTGGATGACTTCCTGTAGACACAGAATATTAAGGGTTATAATATTTAATATGTGGGTAAAACTTCTTGATCCAAGGAGAAATCTGACTGCCATTCTGGGGTCAAGAAGGAATTTTTTCCCAGTATGTTGCACATTGGCAAGCATTTCAGACTGGGTTTTTTGCCTTCTTTTGGATCAACAGCAATAGGTTATGTGGGAGAGGCTGAACCCGATGGACGCATGTCTTTTTTCAGCCTATATAACTATGTAACTATGTAACTATATTGTAAGCTCACGTGAGCAGGGTCCTCTTTTCCTGCTATAGAATATATACAAAAAGGTGGTTATAGCGCTAATGTTTAGCAGAACAAAACTGCTGCAAGGACAGAGTATACAGCACTCACTCCGTATATGGATGTAACCAGGGGCGTCGCAAGGGGGGGGGGCAGGGGGTGCGGCCCGCACCAGATGACACCACCCCCTAGGGTGACACCCTAAAAAAATATATATATATTTTTTTTTACACAAACATATTTTACCAGGAAGGATACATTGAGTATTCTCTCATTTTCAAGTATGTCCTGGGTAGGCAAGGCTGGCCTTGCACTTTCCAGTGGGTGGCAAAAAAAACACCACAAAGAGGATATTCACAGAGCACCGAAATGACGCAGACATTTCAGTGTTCTGTTGTTCCCCGCACTTTGACTTCCCAGAGTATAGTCCCAAGAATCTAATCCAGACTCACCAATTTTGGCCACTCTGAGATTAGGACGACTAGAGACATGGCCAACAAGCAATGTGGTCCTGATGTAATTTGTGTCACTGAAGATGTCCATGCACCCAATGCACCAGGATGACAGGCTGTCTCTCTGGGCAACCAATTAGGGCATTAGTGCTTGTGAATGGGCTTACAAAGACACAATTTTAACTTAATTTGGCACTTTGAGCACCTTATTAACCTTCTTGCTTACTAGCTTTCCCCCCCCTCCACGCGCTGAGCTCATTTTTACAATTTTTTTCAAATGCTGTTTGAAGTCAGGCTTTATTGTAGACTCCAGACAAATTATATATTGTTTTGTTTTCAGCAGACTTACCAGATTCGAAATATATCATTTCTATGTATATATGTCATGTCCTGTCAGAAGGGCACATCAAAAATATCAAACTGTACATTTTTATTCAGATTTCAGTCAATTACAGCAGGTTAATTTATTTTTTACACATTTGATCATCCAATGTATTGTGGTTATATATTCTAATGGGTGCTGCTTTAAAAAAAATCAGATAAGGAAAACATTTTACTGCATTTTTCTAAATGAAATAAGTAAGTTTAACTGAAATTGGAAAAGCTAAAGCCACGTCGTCGGGGAAGCAAGCACAAGATGAAGCAATACTACTGTTTATTATTCTTGATTAATGTTTGTTTTTGTTTGGTTTATGCTTCTCCAAACACACACGTGAAATAGTATCTTGATTGTTTTCATATTGCTCTCTGTGTATATATATATATATATATATATATATATATAATTATATATTAATTTGCATTGTTGTTTTGACTGGAGAAAGGTCATATCATGGCTGAAATGTTGCTAACATGTTGCTAACAATGTTGCTAAAGTAGGTCTCTATTTAGACCCGTAGAGGAGGGGAGCGCTCTCCATTTCTTTTCTTGTATATTTCTTGTACTAGTGCTCACAGAACATACAACCTATTCCCTATACAAAAGTATACAACGATATAGAGGAAGTAAAAAATACTTCCAAAGGAAGGGGATAGCCCAAAAATTAGAATTATGAAAACAACAAAACAATTTTATTAAGGACAATAATGTAAACAATCCACACAAAAATAAATAAACAGAATATATAAAAAACACACAAAGAGGATAATGGTTATACGTTCTGGTATATCACAAAAAGAGGTAGAAATATCGGCGTAGCAAATGTCCTGTTAGGACCTCAATTAACTGTACCACCTTAGCAACATATAGGCAATTAAGGTTAGATCCCCAAAAAAAGTGGTACAAAACAAAATATGAAGCTATACCGAGTATATATGTGTGGGTACCTCAGTGTAAAGAAAGGTCAAAAAACAATATGCATGCTGTCAAAGCGCACTATGAGTGTAAAAAAATAGACACCGATGTCGGAGAGACAATTGGGCAATTGCTGAGGGATATTGCAGAGTATCCAAGGGGTAAGCAGGAGAGGTATATTAAATATTACCGTCTAAAGAAACACAATCTCCACCCTCTTGGGACAAAACAGTAATCGCTTTAGCAAAAATACAGCCCTCGTAATTCGAAAGGGAGGTTTAAATACCGTCCCTTGTTTTGTTATTTTCACTATTCCCTATACAACCTGGAGAAAGGTTTTACCTGCGTATCATGTTTGAAGAAAGATTGCAGGCTCCATACCACGTGAGTTGTGCCATGATGTTTGATATACTTCATGTGACAAAATAGAATTATGCTATGGTCCTCCCTTTGCTTTCCTCTTATATGTCCACATATTGAAGAATTTGCGGGAGAAAGGGAAGGGGTCAGCCCTCAATGGACCCAACACCATATGTACTGAGCCTCTAACATATAGGCTCTTTACCACGTGAGTCAGCAATCGATCGATTTATTATATTCCCCAACAGTGTCTCTACTGTGTTGCACTATATATTGTTTTTTTGTATTTTCCTTATAACGCGAACTGGTGATAAAGGTGTTGGGTTTCATCTACGCAAGTAGGTCTCTATTTAGACCCGTAGAGGAGGGGAGCGCTTTCCATTTCTTTTCTTGTATTTGTCAATTTATTGGGGATTTAAACAGGAATATACTCTCTGGGAAATAGTAGCTCCACCTCTAATATATATATTTATCTATTGTGACAGAAGACAGGGTATGGTACTGGGGGGTGTTTATGTTCTCCAACAGTGCTGCAGTGGGGGCTAGAATCTGATTGCCCCATGGAAAATGTGCGCTACTGAAGGTGTTGCATAGATATGGTGGTGATTTGAGTCTCTGGGGTGGAGCTCTTGGAGTGTAGGGTGGGCCAGTGCTCCACACCGCAGTTTGCAGGTAGCCTACCAGGTGAGAGGTCCAAACCCAAGATTCTGGGTCACCGAGGGAGTTGCTCACCTGCTGGGTGATAAGTTTGCAAACGGAAGGAATTCAGAGACGGGGTAATTTTGAGGGTGAAAGGAAGGAATTGCAGCTCTCCATTATAAAAGTGAAAAAGAAAGGTCTGTGCACACTATTTTAATAGTAGGTTGTGGTTAAGCTGAACGTTTGTGTAGAGATGTGTTTGTTAGTTAGTGCTCAGAAGGGCCAGGCTTTTGTTTTGTTTGTTGTTTATTTGCCAGACCTTCTAATAAAAGAAAATATTCTTCCAGAAAACTGTGTGTTCTTTGGGTCCCAGCTCACAATAAATATATATAATTTACAATTCCAAATGAACTCCTGCATTCCAGTACCCCAAACATAACTAGCCCGGTGCTCACATCACATCCAACAACAGCAGAACAGCCTGCACTCCCAGGACTTCTTATAAAACTCCAAGGGCACTATTACAATCTTAATGATAATGTTAGCACTCAGGTATGTGGGCGTTAATGTTAGGTTAAGTGGCGCTAGCGCAGGACCCCATATTACATTACGAACACTAAGGGGATAAAAAAAACTGGAAGCTCATCAGGGATTGTGCTTTGTAGCGCGAGCTTACTGTACTTTGCGATCCCTATGCTTTTACATGGGGAGCGCAAAGAGTAACTAGCATTAGGATTACAAAGTCCGAACGGTAATTACCCCCCTCTGTGTACCCCCCCTCTGCTTCTGCAGAGTCAGTCAGCAACAGCTTAAACCCCCCAAAAATCAGATACTTGCCTCTCATCCCACAGCGAGAACTGTGGCCCGATGTGCTGCTTTTGGCAACTGGTAGTGTTACCGGAATCCACTTGGTTCACTCGGGACGAGGTCGGACCGGACACGAGCAAGGATTGTCTGAACACGAGTCTCTTCAGGAAAGGCAAACTTTATTGTGACGTCACAAAATGCTCAGACAGGATTGAATCGCAAAGACTGAGCCCCGAGTTCCTCGTGACATCAGATTTTATACCCCAAATACATAATTAGGTACATCCCAATTAGCCCACCTCCCGATGACACTCTCCCACCCCACGTGAGTTAATACCTCCCTTAACCTAATACAAAGACATTCCATTAATTGGCCGTAAATTGGCAAACTTTATGTTAGTTTCAGTAAATCATGATTAGTTGCTTCTCCTATTCCGGGCTGTGCCCTCCTCCCTAGCGCCTGCGATCTTTTGTTGCAGCTAACACCTGGTCTGATCTCTATACTCCTTTGTCTCTCAGCGGGCCTCAGCGACCTTGGTGTATCTACTCCTCATTCTGCCCCTCCGTGCCAGGAACAGCCTAGACCTTTCTCAGACTTTAATTACTTTTTCTGCTAATCTAACACATTCCTAAATTTCTACGTATGCTTTATTCTAGTTTCAGCTAAAAACCTGCCTAGTTATTTTCAAGTGAACCAATATTCTGAACAAGATGGCCGCCTGGCTTATAATGGCGGCCATCTTCCAGCCTATTTCCACTTCATTCCCCCCTTGGCTCAAGCCTCAGTCTCTTCTCCTGAGTCTTGTAGCCATTACACCTCACTATTTTTATTCTCGAGTTCCTCATACTTTGGGGGGCCTATTTTCATCGGGAACATACCTTGTGGGATAATCAGTGGTATCTTTTGTGCCTGTGTGGGTGTCAGTGCCCTTTTGCATAGTGGCCAGAGACAAAGCCCTATATGATACAGTAGTGCTCCTACGATCAAGATCACCACCACCATCAGAATCATAGATCCAATCTTCGAAATAAATCTCAGAATGGATCCGAACCAATCTCCGATTGCTCCGAACCCACGGAGTGGATTCCAGCCTTCAGCAGCGATCCTCCTTGCTGTGTTCTGCAACTGTGCTACCTTCTCTTGGTGATCTTGGATTACCTGGTAATAGTCAGGGACGTCATGTGTAGCGTTCTTGATGAAAGTGCAACATTCATAATGCATCGTCATCTCACACAATCCATTCAGGGCTGCACTAATCTGTTCCAGTGCCATATTGTGTATCGTTTGCACCTTTCGTATCTCTCGTACTTCCAGATTCAACAGCTGAATATCCCAACTAGTCTTATTCAAAATCTCATCCATCAAACTGGCATAACTGTTAATTCTTGCCATCAACTCTCTGCCCCATCCAGTCCGTGCTGGAAGCCATGCCCATATTCGATCCGCTTTCTTGAATAGCTCTCTCTTCTGTCTTTCAAACACCAGTGGATACCTAGGGTGACGTGTTGTGTCTGAATTAGTGTCCTCTCCCCTTACCCTCTGGATTGGAATCAATTTAGCCAAATAACATATTCCTGTCACTGTAGGTGGTACCCATGTGTAACACACTCCATCACAGCACACCTGGTACCCTCCTTTCACTATAAATGGTGATGAGTATAGTGTTCCCTTTGTTATCACTATCGCAAGCTGTCTCAGCCGTCTCATCATATCCACTATATCCTGCCTTCCATTGGTCGCATTCGCAATCACCTCCTCTTGCTCTCTAGTGAATTGCCTACATCGTATGTATATATAATGCACCTTCAGTCCTGTTCTGAATATGTAAATGTATGATGTCCAGTTGAACTGACTTGAGTTACATACCCCCCCCCTCGTTATTTATCTCCTTATCTGGGCCTAATTGAAAACACCACTCTGGTTGGTACACTGGTCCTATTATGGGGTGCCCGGGACTGAATGGTTCTGGTTTCTCCCTTGATGTATCGACTGCCTGTACTGTAACATTTTCTGATGCAAACATACTCAAATTCATTGGGACAGAGGCAAATGGTATATGAATTGTCTCTGGGTGCAGTCTACTACACACCCAACATGTGGTTTGCCCAGACTTTTTAGCATAGTCATATTTAAATTGCACAAGTGTCCTTTTAGCTGGGTTCCAGATAGTGCCTCTCATTTTTGTCTTCACATGGTACGGTTCTCCATCACCGGGTGTGTACCATTCCAGGTTTTGGTGGTGCTTGTGCACTTGGGGCATGCTCCACGTGACAGTCCATAAATCAAATGTGCAAGAAATGTCGGGTATATTACAGAAAGGAAAAATTAAAATGGATGCCTGTAGCCATTTTGTTTTTAAAGACAGTTTTTTTTCTTTCAATTTTCTCTAGGTTTAGAAATTAACGAGATTTTTTTTTACAGAGTTCATTCCTGGGTGAAGTCTTTTATATTTTTTTAAGAAGTGCCAGACATGAAGGAATCTAGAATGTTTTTGTGTGATAATGCTAGAGTGAAGTGCTAAGACGTGTCATAATTAAATTTATTGGTCTGTCTTAAGTTTTTAAAACAAAAGATATTTTGTCTTTTGGGTATAGGAATAAGAGTTAATATCTCTGTAATATAGATTTATATTCACAAAATATATGTTTATAATCAAGGTATATTTTATTATATTTACAGTAGGAAATATATACTCCAATAAATATTGTAGAAAGTATATAATTGGTAAATAATAAAAATTACTAAAGAATAGATTCTGTTGAGTTAACCAGAAAAGAATCCAGCTGATAGTAAGTAATTTCAAAAGGGAGTGAGGATATAAATCAGATATGATAGGTAGAGACACAGTGTCTATACACTGGGAGAAGAGAAGGTCTTTGTGTAGATTGACCTTTTGACCCGAGATAAGAATATTAAAAAGAAATGGTGGAATTAATTAAGAAGTGCAATACTGCCCTCTAGAGGATAGTAAATATTAGAATAATATTGCCAGTGACGTCAAATTTACTATAATTGAAGTGGCAGTGTTGTTTGCAGATCAGTCGGAGATTCCAGCATTCAGACTCACACCGCAATGCATTCAGACGTCCAGTGCACATGACACTCTGAGGGTCCAAGATTCCAACACTCAGACTCACACCACGATGCAGGCAGATCCCAGGACATGAGGCAATCAAGATTCTCACCAAATCTCTAACTCATATGCATTGATTATCTGATATCGATAATCTTCACACATTCCAAATTATTATATCAGGAATTCCAAGGCAGACTTATCAAAATCCAAATTGGACAGGTAATGTATGAAATTAAGGAATTAATGTAATTATATATATTTGTAGATATTCTTGCAACGTAGACTGAGATTTCTCAGATACTTGGTTAACTCCAAAAATTCTAAGTACCGTATATACTCGGGTATAAGTGTATTAGGCTGGGGTCAGACCAGCGCATTTTTAACGTGCGTTCTGGCGCACTTAATCACGGCCGCACTAGCAGCAAATGACGGGCAATGACAGCCAATATACGAAGTACGGTCGCACGAAAGTCCGGCCGCGCAACGCAAGTGGAAAATGAATGCATTTTTTCGAGAACGCAGAACCGCTAGTACGGACGTACAGAGTGCGCTGCGCCCGCTAGCGGTGTGTGTGTGTGATTTGGAGACGTCAGACCCTGCTCATGTCCGGCCAACATAACGTCCAGACGCAAAAAGTTTCCTGGTTTGGATTCGTAAAACATCACGCACGAAAATGCGCATCGTATGACCGTTTTCGCATATTCCGTGAAAAAATACATCAATGCGTTCGGACGCACTTTTTTACGTTCGCGTGTAAAAATGCTTTCGTTTGACCCTAGCCTAAGCCGACCCCCCTACTTTTTCCCAAAAAACCTGTGAAAACTTATTGACTCGCGTATAAGCCTAAGTGGGATATTGCCCCAGCTCACACATGGATATTGCCCCAGCTCACACATGGATATTGCCCCAGCTCACACATGGATATTGCCCCAGCTCACACAATGGATTTGCCCCAGCTCACACAATGGATTTGCCCCAGCTCAAACAATGGATTTGCCCCAGCTCAAACAATGGATTTGCCCCAGCTCATGGATATGCCCCAGCTCATGGATTTTCCCCAGCTCATGGATATGCCCCAGCTCATGGATTTGCCCCAGCTCATGGATTTGCCCCAGCTCATGGATATGCCCCAGCTCATGGATTTGCCCCAGCTCATGGATTTGCCCCAGCTCATGGATATGCCCCAGCTCATGGATTTGCCCCAGCTCATGGATATGCCCCAGCTCATGGATTTGCCCCAGCTCATAGATTTGCCCCAGCTCATGGATTTGCCCCAGCTCATGGATATGCCCCAGCTCATGGATATGCCCCAGCTCACACATGGATTTGCCCCCAGCTCATGGATTTGCCCCAGCTCTCACCTGGATATTGCCCCAGCGGCAGCCAGCTCTCACATGGATACTTGCCCCAGCTCCGGATCCAGCAGGGGTTGAGGGGGCCCAGATGCCGGGCAGCGTGAGTCCGTCCGTGTTGAAGGGGATGCGGCTGCGTGCGTGCGCAGGTTACGCGGTCCGGCCAGTCAGGTGGTACAGAGACTCAGTACCACCTGATTAGCCGGACCACGTGACCGGCTGTGCCTGCACGCAGCCGCATCCCCTTCAACACGGACGGACTCGCGTATAAGCCGAATCGTGTTTTTTTGACTCAAAATTTGAGTCAAAAAACTCGGCTTATACGCGAGTATATACGGTATTTCTATTCTGCAGATAGAAATATGAAGAAGTGGATATAAGGATTTATTCCTAAAAGAAATGTTGTAAGATTGATACCAATATATATATTGAATTTGGAAATTACTGTGATTAAAATTAATAAGCAAAGAATTATATAACTACAAAATAAAAAGCAAAAGATTAGAAGTTTAATTCTCGAGATTAGGGGAGGATTCACTAAATAAGTTTTTATTACTTATCATTAAATTAGCTCATCTTTTGTTGATCCATGTAGTATAGATATATATATATATATATATATATATCTATAAGAGCTGGCTGGTTAAACATTGTTTGCTGGGAAATGCATGTTGTATTAAGCAGAAATGTTTATTAACCATTTGTGTATTAGTTACTAACTGATAAGGTAAATGATATTAATCATATATGCAGTTACTAACCAGAGATACATATATTGTGAAGCTAGTTTTTATATGCTGATGGATTGTGGTTTATAAATTTTTGTTTATGATATGAGATTTGAAACTTTTTTGTATATGTAATAAATATATATATTTTTATCCGATTATTGATTATTGTATTTTTCAAAGCAAAACACAGACAATTAAAAGAATTCAGGAGAATTTCTAAGAAATATAAACGATTGATAATTGTGTCTCATATGGATTTCCTATGAAATAATAATCCCTGATATATTGGAGGCAACTGCCGAGATAGGTCCAGTAAGTCCAATATAGACATATTGGAGGCTTGGCTGATAAGTCCAATATATAACGTGTTGTATTCACATGCAGAGATTATATCCGACAGAAACAAAATCAGTACCAGAATTGCCCCAACTGTCAAAAACCCCTGGGCAATTCTCTTCACAGTCACATAAACCCAATCCCTCCCCGCCGGAATTGCAAGAACAAAAGACATTTCCGGTTGATCACAGGTCGGGGCCGGGCCCCTAAAAATAACCCTCTCAGCATTCTCCATCAGTGGATAATTAGATCTCGTTGTATCCATCAGAACACCCAAGGGTTGAGTATCTTGGATGCTTTCAGTCGAATCTCTCAGGGGCTCATGACTGTGGTCTTTGTTAGCTTTAGCCTCAGTGGATTGGTCTCGTTGGTGACGACCTTCCATACTGGTTCAGGATTGGCTGCAGCTACCTTCAGTCTGGAGTGATGTATCCACGGGACCACCTCGGCAACCTTTACTGCTGTAGGGGTTGATAACAGGACAAAGTAAGGACCTCTCCATTTTGGGCCTGGTGGGTCATTTTTCCACTCCTTCACCTATACTGAATCACCTGGACAATATTTATGCAGTGGGGGGTACAAAAAGTGAGGTATATTATCTCCCACCCAAGTATTTAATTTCTGCATTGCTTTACCCAACAGTACAACCTGATCATTCAATTTAGTTTCCCCTAATGCCCGAAGGTCCCCCCTTAGTCCATTAATCAGAGGGGTAGGCCGTCCAAACATGAGTTCGTACGGACTTAGCTTCAATTGGGGGGTTGGCCTGCACCTAATGTGTAATAGGACTATTGGCAGCACATCCAACCAGCCTAATGACGTTTCTTGGCACAGTTTGGACATCAAAGTCTTTAGGGTGCGGTTCATTCTCTCGACTTTTCCCGAGCTTTGGGGCCTGTAAGCAGTATGTAACTTCCAGGTGATACCCAACAGTCGGGCAAGTTGCTGTAAACAGTTCTGTATAAATGCAGGGCCATTGTCCGACCCTATTTCGAGAGGAAGTCCGTAGCGTGGTATTATTTCTTTCATCAGACTTTTCACCACTTCCACTGTCTTTTCTGTTCTCGTTGGGAAAGCTTCCACCCATCCTGTTAGGGTGCACACCATTACCAGTAGATATTTGTATCCTTTGCAGGGTGGCAACACTGTGAAATCTATCTGTAACGATGCCATTGGAGACAGTCCGATTGGCTGCTTCCCTGGAAGTTGAGACGGGCCTGTTCTCTGATTATTCTGGGCGCATGTCACGCACTGCTGGGCTATTGCTTTGCAGATTACTGACAGTCCTGGTACGTAGAAATGTGGCTCCAGTTGCTGTTCCATCATTTCTCTTCCTCCATGGGTACTTGCGTGGAGCGTTCTTACAATCTCAGGCGTCAGTGTTGCTGGTAGAACTATTTGTCCATTCTCTAACTGGAACCATCCGTCCTCTCCATATCCGCCTTGTTCTTCCTATAGCCATTTCTTCTCTTTTTCTGAATACACAGGTGTCCATTCACTCAGTGGCGCCGGTAGAAGTGCAGCCACCACTGGTTTTACTTTGTATCGTGCCAATTCTCCATGGTTTCCCCAGATGAATTCTTCTTTTGGGAAATAATGTCGCCAGGCAAAGAACAGCAGATCTTGTCTCTCCTGTGAATCTCTCACTGCTGGTATGAAGAAGTTCATTGCACTTTTCTTCATTCTTGGCAGTTTGTTTTTGATAAGGATCTCCTTGAGGAAGAACCTCACCAATGGGGCTTGGTATTCTTCTGCACTCAATTCTCCCAAATTAGCAGTATTCGTGTAATCCTCAGATTATTGTGAGGGTTGGTTGTTAGATTTTCAAAACGTGAGGCGAAATTTTCTGCTCGTTCAACTTCGGTTACTGCTGTATCTTTATCTTCTCCATACTCCCCCATTAATTTTACGCCGAAGAATTTCAGCATCATTTTGTATGCTCGGCGGAGTCTGTGCTGAACTTCTGAGGTGTTAATCATAAGACGTGTCTCTTGAGGATGCAGAGGAGTGGAGTAGAAATTTCAACCTTGGGACTGAGTTGGGAAAAGCCATTGAATATAATCATGATTGAGTTCTAATAGTTCGTAGTTATTGCGCCATTTGTGCAAAACAATTTCAATAAATTCACCTCCAGGTTCAAATTTTCTCCAATTCATGTAGAATTCGTAGTTTGGCATGGAAGGCTGAGCCTCTTGCTTGCAAATCAGGACTTTGGCTTGATCAGTTATTAGCAATGGTTTTGGAGCTGCTTTTGCGGCCTGGTCTGTGCGCCTGTTGCCTCTTGGGATTTCATCTTGACCCTTTTGGTGGCCACGACAGTGCATGATGCTGACAGCACTTGGTTTCCATACGGCATCCAGGAGAGCAATTATTTCAGCTGCATACTTGATTTGCTGTCCTGAGGAAGTTAGTAGGCCTCTTTCTTTGTAGAGTGCACCATGTGCATGGACAGTCATGAAGGCATATTTGGAGTCTGTGTAGATATTCACTCTTTTGCCTTCCGAAAGTTGTAGGGCCCTGGTTAGGGCTGTTATTTCAGCCAGTTGTGCAGATGTATGGCCTGGTAGAGGATTTGCTTCAATAATTTCTTCTGCGGAGACGACTGCATAGCCGGAGACTTTCTTCCCATCATCCATATAACTGCTACCATCAGTGAATAGTTGCAGATCGTATTTGTCTAGGGGTACGTCTTTCAAATCTGGCCTGCTACTGAACACTTCCTCCATCACTTGGAGACACTCATGAGCTGGATCTTCGTCACAGTCAGGCAGTAAAGTAGCAGGGTTCAAGGTAGCGATAAGGTCCAAATGAACCCGTGGATTCTCACACATCATAGCTTGGTACTTCGTCATCCGGCTGTTGCTGAACCAGTAGCCTCCTTTCACATCTAGCAGGGCCTTGACAGCCTGGGGCACCTTGACATGAAGAACTTGTCCAAGTGTCAGCTTGTCTGCTTCTGCTATCAGCATTGCTGTGGCTGCCACAGCTTTCAGGCATGGGGGTAGGCCGCAGGCCACAGGATCAAGTTGCTTGGAGAGATAGGCCACAGGCCTCGGCCAGGAGCCCAAATTCTGAATCAATACCCCAGTAGCTGTTTGATTGTGTTCATGTACGTACAGCTGGAAGGGCTTGCTGTGATCTGGCAATCTCAGAGCTGGAGCTTCCATTAGCAGAGTCTTCAATTTCAGAAAAGCTGCCATTTGCTCTTCTTCCCATAGAAAAGGGTCATGCTCTCCTCCCTTGGTGGCTTGATGGAGGGGTTTAGCAATGTCTGCGAAGTTGGGGATCCACAGACGGCAGAAGCCAGCAGCTCCCAGGAATTCACGGACTTGTCTTCTTGTCTTTGGTTGGGGTATTCGACATACTGTCTCCTTTCTCTCTGCCCCCAGTGCACGCTTGGTACCTGTTAATTGAAAACCTAAATATTTCACAGTCTGTTTGCATATTTGTGCTTTCTTTTTAGACACTCTGTAACCTGCTTGGCACAATAGATGTAGCAGGGCTTTAGTGGCGGAGAAACAGTCTTTTTCTGTGGGAGAAGCCAGTAATAAATCATCAACATACTGTAATAGAACAACTTTGTGTGGCTGAGCGTTGAAGGACAGGAGGTCCTGGCTAAGCGCGCACCCAAAAATCGTGGGAGAGTTCTTGAAACCTTGAGGGAGGAGTGTCCAGGTCATTTGATGACGTGCTCCCGTGGTTGATTCCTCCCACTGAAACGCAAAAAGGGGCTGGCTTGCTGGAGCCAGGCGGATGCAAAAAAAGCGTCTTTTAAATCAAGCACCGTGTAATATTTTGTATCTCCGGGGATTAATGCCAATAGATTGTATGGATTGGGAACCACGGGGTGTAGAGTTACTGTGGCTTCGTTAACCGCTCGTAAATCTTGGACTGGGCGGTACTCTTGTGTGCCCTCTTTCAGTACTGGCAACAGAGGTGTGTTCCACGGTGACACGCAGAATTTCAATATGCCGTGATCTTTAAGTCTCTGCAAATGTGTCTGGATATTCTGCTTGGCTTTTTGTGGGATATGGTATTGTCTTAGAGCCACAGGCGTTGCACCCGGTTTTAAATCAACGTACACTGGAGGGATATTTACAGCTAGTCCGGGTGGGTTTTCCTCAGCCCATACACCAGGGATTCCCAGGAGTAGTGTGTACGGGTCCGGGTCGGCCGGCGGCGTTGGTGCCGTGCGCCATTCCTCTTCCCTTGGCATAATTACTGCAATTTTTACAGGTTGGATGCACTGGCTGGCTGGGCTGTCCTGCCATGTAGAGCTGCCACTCTCAGGCAGGTCCAATCTAGCGTGACCCTCGGGGAGAAATGTAATTTGGGCTTGCAATTTGCAAAGGATATCCCGCCCCAGGAGCTGGATGGGACATTCGGGCATATACAAAAATTCATGTTCAACATTATGCCCACCCACACTACATTTTCGTGAAGCAAGAAAGGGGTACTTAGCAGACACCTCCATTGCTCCCACAATATCGACTTCATTTCCCATTGGGGGAGCAATTTGCTGTGTTACAACAGAATATTCGGCACCGGTGTCAATCATAAAAATTTCATCTTTATTCCCCACTCTCATAGTGACTGTGGGCTCGTGATTACCGAGCGGGATGGGCCCAGGTCCGTGTCAATATGTACCTTGCCCTTCAAATGACGTTCCCGCCAACCCAACAAATCCTGCACCGGCACCATCATTTCTCTCATACCTGCCGTTTGTTACCTGACCATTGGAAGCCTGACCTCCCGACTCCCCAGCTTCCCCTTGTACCCCATGTTTAGCCAAAAGTCCCGGACAATTAATTTTCCAGTGACCCTCGCCCCGGCACCAAGCGCACTGATTGGGTCCTGGGGGTACCCAGGGGGCTCCCCTACCTCTGCCTCCCCGACCCCTGGCTCTCCCTCTGTCTGGGGTACCTCTTCCTCCTCCATTTCCCATATATCCGACCACCCCTGTATACCTTTTTGTTTCTTTATCTCCTCCCGCTTTTCTTCTAAATCCCGGTTATGAAACACTTTATTAGCAATTTCAACTAATTCACTAATACCTTTTCCTAGAAACCCATCTTGTCTCTGTATTTTATTCCGTATATCTCTTTGTGACTGACCCACAAAGGAGGAATTAATTAACCTCTGATTTTCCACTGCCTCAGGATCAATAGGACTGTACATCCTATACGCATCTAGTAACCTTTCTAGAAATGCACTCGGGGTTTCTTTGGATTCTTGCACAATATCCGCTATTTTCCCCATGTTTGTGGGTTTCTTCCCTCCCGCTTTAACACCCATTATTACCGCTGTACGGTACGTCTGCAGGTGAGCAATACCTGCAGCAGTATTGTACGGCCACTTGGGATCTGTTTTGGGGTAGTGTTCCTCTGCCCACGCTTCTGGCTGGGCTCTGGCATCTTCCTCGGCTTGGGCAAGTAGAATCTTCCGCGAGCTACTATTTATTCGGGCTCTTTCCTCAGTAGTGAACATTGTCAGCATTAGTTGCTGACAATCTGCCCATGTGGGGTTATGTGTAAGCATAACTGACTCTATCATACTGGCCACCGCTGCGGGGTTAATAGAATACAGTGGTGTGTGTGTTTTCCAGTTGAATAGATCTGTTGTCGTGAATGGGACATATGTGTATTGCACTGGGCCAGGTGCTCCGTTTTCCAATAAGGGACTTGGCACCTCCCGTAGGGGCATCTGCATTTTGCTTTTACCGGGGTTGTGCTGATATGGGTCTCGGGGTTTATATATATTGTTCGCTGCGCGAGTGGTAGCACCTTGCTTTACCTCTTCACTCTCATCATCATCCTCACTGTCCTCTTGGTCTACCAATTTATATATGCTCCCATCGGGCATTTCGATCTTTCCTGGTGGGACCTCTCTGCCTCTTCCACCCACTGCCCCCTCATCTTCCTCCGCAATTTCGCTCGCTGGAGGGGAGGAAGCCGGCGGAGCAGGAGCAGCCGCCCGCCTCCCTCCCTCCGCCCGCGCAACCGCGGCACGCAAAGCTTCTCTAGCTGCCCCATAATATGATGGATTGGGCAGGGACAGGGAATCAATCTCCTCCGGTTGTTCTCCCAACACCGGTCTTTTCTTTTTATTATTTTCTCTATTGGGGGGTACTTGCTTCTTGTTACGTCCCGCCATCATTATAAAATTACTTTTATCTTTTACACAATACTTCCATATATCTATATATGGGTACTGCTCAGGATGTCCGCATTTCCCGGTTACTTGGGATTGCACTTTCTGTATTAGCGCCGGGTCCATTGACCCCTGCTCTGGCCAGTCTGGAACTAACAGTGGCCACACAATTGTACATATTCCTGTTAATTTCTCTTTAGTTAACTCTACACCATAATCATGTGTTGTATATAGTACTTTTTTTTTGTGAAAGGATTTTACCAGGAAGGATACATTGAGATTTCTCTCGTTTTCAAGTATGTCCTGGGTGGCGAGTATGTACCGTTAGGTGTCTTGCCAAGGACACTTACTGGAGAGGTTGCTCGCTGGGATCGAACCCATGACTCCACAGGCTCTCTCCATGCAGAGCGGGGACATTACCTCTACTCCACCCAGCCGGTACCAAAATTTCGCACCATATACCCTAAGGATGTCTCACCCTTCTTTACCTTTTTGGGCTTGGATGACCTGTTACCCATTGTTACTCTTAAGGGCAGTAACCTTTTTACGATACAGATATTACTTTTTAGCAAAAAAAACACTTGAAATTTACTGTCTGGTACTTCAGTCAACAATTCATGTATATCGGATTCGCTTCCTCCGTCAGTAGCCGGACTGCAGTCGCCTGAGCCGGAAACGTACCTTGGGAGTCCACTCTCAAGTTTGCTTTCTCGCTAGGCGAGTAGGCGCTCGATCACTCACAACACTCTCAGCAATCATTCACAGCCCATACTGTACCAGATACTTTCAGCACAAAACAATACATAAACAATTCTACTCTTTCTACTAGCCGAGGGCACACCGTCCCTCCTTTTGGCTCCTTATACCCAATTGATTGAACTCTATCTCTTGTCTGCATGTGACTATGTGCACCCCGTTCTATAACTACACTTCCGTCTGCAATTCCAATTTGCCTATGAGTAATTCTACCCACCCGGCACCACTTCCTCTGCAGCTACCGCTGGCCCCAATGAGCCCTCTTCACTACACGACGTACACACTAGCACTGACTCAGGGCTCTAAGCCCGGTCACAGAAATCTCTCCTCCTTTCCTTTGTCCACGTGGTGAAGCCCTATTTACAAACACTGACTACGACTACACAACTCCACGCGGCTCCCCTCTCCCTCAAATTCAGAACCCAAACAAACAATCAAACAATCTAACTCATAGTTAGCATCCGACCCCCGGGTCCAGACCCGCGCTAGCCACTCTGGCTTTGCTTGTCCGTGCTTTCGGCGGCGGGTTCGGTATGCCAACAAAACCGTGGCCGCGGGTTTCCTTATCCAACTACGGTTGGATGTTTCCCTTTATACCGGTATTTCCATTAGACATACAAACATAGACACTTTACCTATCGCCGCGCTGTTCGCTGTTTCCTCGGACTCAGGGGTGTCCCAACTTCCCGGGCCGGGGGTCCGTTTGGGACGAGACGAGGTCCACTGTACAGGAAATCCTGCTTGGCGCCTGCAGATGTCAGCTCACCTTCAACGGACGCCCAACCAGCGGGATCACTCGCACCTGCAGTCAACCGCTACAGTGTCCAGCAGTCGTTGCCGTGCCGGCAAGGGCCCGTATCCCGGCTATCGAGCCCCCAGAAATGTTACCGGAATCCACTTGGTTCACTCGGGACGAGGCAGGACTGGACACGAGCAAGGATTGTCTGAACACGAATCTCTTCAGGAAAGGCAAACTTTATTGTGACGTCACAAAATGCTCAGACAGGATTGAATCGCAAAGACTGAGCCCCGAGTTCCTCGTGACATCAGATTTTATACCCCAAATACATAATTAGGTACATCCCAATTAGCCCACCTCCCGATGACACTCTCCCACCCCACGTGGGTTAATACCTCCCTTAACCTAATACAAAGACATTCCATTAATTGGCCGTAAATTGGCAAACTTTATGTTAGTTTCAGTAAATCATGATTAGTTGCTTCTCCTATTCCGGGCTGCGCCCTCCTCCCTAGCGCCTGCGATCATTTGTTGCAGCTAACACCTGGTCTGATCTCTATACTCCTTTGTCTCTCAGCGGGCCTCAGCGACCTTGGTGTATCTACTCCTCATTCTGCCCCTCCGTGCTAGGAACAGCCTAGACCTTTCTCAGACTTTAATTACTTTTTCTGCTAATCTAACACATTCCTAAATTTCTACGTATGCTTTATTCTAGTTTCAGCTAAAAACCTGCCTAGTTATTTTCAAGTGAACCAATATTCTGAACAAGATGGCCGCCTGGCTTATAATGGCGGCCATCTTCCAGCCTATTTCCACTTCAGTAGCAGAGTGAGACTGGGGGAAAAAAGTCCCCAGTCTCCCTTCATGGACCTGCAGGATCTCACAAGAAGTGAGATCCTGCAGGTCAGCTGACCCGGCAGCACAAGCATCCATGTAGTTCTATGGACTGGACTCCAGGAGAGGATACTTGGGGCGGCACGAGTATCGCGCTGCATTATGGGCCAGGCTGCTGAATCAGCACCTGCCACGTAATATGAAGCTAAAAAGGGGACACTAAGGGGAAACCTGCAGGCGCAGGTTTTCCACCTTAGCGTCACAATTTTAGCAGCAGTATGTAATACCGGCCCAAATTTTTATTAACCACTTGGCTGCGGCAGACGCGCTCAGCGCATCCAGCCAAGTAGTTCTCCTATGCTATGGACGCGCTGAGCGCGTTCTAGCATAGGAGGCAGTGATCGGCCAGTATTTCAACTGATCGCTGCAGCCTCCCGGTACAGGCTGACATCAAAGAGGTCGGCCCAGCTTCCGGGACCCCGGCCGGCAGGAATAGCGTCATCACGCGGGGCGCGATGATGTCTATTCTAGGAACCCCCCGCTACTGCAGGGAAGGTGCCTGAAGGGGAGGTTCTTTGGACCTCTCTCCCTCCCGATTTGCTTGGGGCACCAAGAAAAGGCAGGCACCACTTTGAAGGGCACAGCCTGCCCTTCCAAGAGGTGGGTGCCTTTAACCCCTTGGGGGCTGGATCATGATTCGGGGCCAATAGGTGACGTTTCGGTGAGGTCTTGGATGTCGGCCAAGCTTCCGGGATCTCCTCCTGCCGACTAGCGTCATCGCGCATGAATGTGATGACGTCAGTTCGTGAGTTAACCCCTAGCTGCCACCTATGGTGGGGATAGGGGGTTCCAATTAACCATTTATCTCCAGATCTGTGGCAGCTATGAGTTAATGTTTGGTATCATTGGAATGGCCAGAACATGGCCTTTACAAAGATACCAAACATAACCATGTTACATGTAAAGGACAAATAATTATAAATAAAAAAATAAAAAGAATATTTTTTATTAATGCATCAATATTGTTCCCATTTCAATTATAATGTGAACAATGATGATGCACTAACAATTTTTTCTATGGGGTTGCGTTTGTTAAAAATCACATAATTTCTCCCCAAAGAAATGGAACGAGTCCCCATTTCTAATTTTTTAACAAGCGCACCCCATAGAAAATCTAACCGCAAAGGCTCGCATGATAAAATGTGAAAAAAACACTTTACATGCAGTAGATTATTGAAAATTCGAATTTTATTGCATTATTTGTGATAATATTCAGGCAGGACATGACGTATACATAAAATGTGACTTCAAATCGTGTTTAAACATGATGAGCGAAACCGGTACAAATGAGCTCAGCACGGAGGCATGAAATGGCTCAGCAGCGAAGGGGTTAATTCATTTTATTAAAATGTGATGTGTGTAGGTAAATATTATTACATATTTTAACAAAATGATTTAATAAATATTTGGAGTTTTATAAGAATTCCCAGGAGTAGTGCTGGCTGTTCTAGTGTTGATATATGTGTGTTTACATGTAAACTTTATTTAACGGTTGGATCTTGATGACATGTTTAGTAACTCAATAAAAATACAACAAAGTAAAAACAAAATCATCTCTTTGATACACTGTGTTTGGGAATCTCTAAAATGCTGAGTGAAAACAAGTCTTGACTGTGCAGGCATTCAGCGGGCACCTGACTGACTGTGCAGGCAGCTCTGCGGACACCATAATGTGCCGGAGGACCCCGGAAGTGTCCCCATGGAAGCGTGTTTCAGTTTCTACGGTGGAGATACAGCTGGATCTGCACGGAGCAGGCTGCAGAGAGCATGTTTTATGGGGCTATTACTGTCTTTGAGTGAATTGTTTGGGTCTGCGGATTGAACACGCTGTGCTGCATTCAGATATTCTTTAATCCCTGCGATCAGGTACTTGACACACGGGTCACACACAGATACCCCCCCCCCCGTACACAGAGATACTGGACAGTGACCTGCAAAGTGATTTAACAGTATAGACCAGGGCAGCATGGCCAAGGCAGGAAAATACAGCTCTAGTGAAATATGCCCATGTACACATGTTCTAAAATTGTGAAATTCCCGGATCTCTCCAGATCCTCCATGTTTTCCTGGACACATATAATCTATTCATGCTGATGGGTGTTCCATTAAAAATGCAACCCTGCAGCAGAAAAATCTCTGTAAAACTGTAGGCTGGAGTCAGACGGGCGACTCTGAGAGCGAAAGGAACGTCCGTGAGAGTGGACGTTCCTTCCACTCTGACGCCTGTCTGGCCACCTCGCTGAGCGCAGTTGCAACGCTTGATTTCCACTCTATGGGGGATTGCGCTTTGCAGGCCCGTTGAACTAGCGTTTCGACGGGGAGGCTTCTTGTAGCGTGTGCTACAGTGTGTATCTGGCCCCGTCGAAGAGTCACAACACTACAACGGACAGAGGGAGGCTCGTCTGACCCCGGCCTTAACTTCTAAATTAGTTGGAAACTTAACTGAAACATACAGGGTTATTCAGAGAGAGGTGAAAAGTAGGAGAATGAAAAATTCTAGGTCAAAATAGCCGATTTGGAAAGTGAGATGAAAGGGAGAATTTTTCTGGTTTGGCTATTTTGACCTAGAATTTTTCATTCTCCAGTCATTCTCCTGCTTTTCACGCTCTCTGAATAACCCTGATAATAACGTTGTAAATGTCAGCATATGTTTAGGTGTTGGTGTTTACAATGTTTAAAACCGTTGAAATGGCTCACACATAATTAAGGCTGGGGTCAGACGAGCGTGATTTCTACGGACTGTACGTCCGTGCAGTACGGACATCGTCAGTACGGATGATGCAGTAGTGGCCACACAGTCCGTTTTTTCACTGAAGTTATTTTTGACGGATGTAGGAGGGAAAAATAAATTACAATGAAAAAACATTCTGTCCGTCAAAAATGCTGGACGTATAAATGCAGTCCGTCTGACCACGTTCCATCACTCACACACAAAGCTATGCAGACGTTGTGGACGCAGCGCACTCTGCACGTCCGTTCTAGCAGTATTACGTTCTTGCCTAACCTGCGTCCGTTTGCCGCGGCCGTTGTGCGTCCGCAGTTCAGTGCGGACGTACTTCATGTGTCAGGCTCCAATGGACTTTCTTTCATGGTATCACGGACGTACTTTTAGGCGCAATCACGGACGTGAACACTACGCTCGTCTGACACCAGCCTTACAATGCTAAAATACAGTTGGAATGTTTATCTCATCATTTACACCGCTAAAATACAGTTTTACTGAAATCTTAATGTATCCTTCCTGGTAAAACACTTAATAAATAAATGTAGAATCCATAACCTGCAGGTTTGAAAGCCTAAAGGGAACACAGAGGCCTGTTCAGTTCCTCAGCAGCTGCTGAATTTCTACATTGCAGCAGTCTCACTGAACGCTTTGCTGAGAATATTGAAGCGAAAAGGCAGAGGATTGCTTAATGAAAGGTGCTGTTTCTGCAAAATCCACTGTTGTCCATTTTATTACCACTTCATTGTTAATGTTTACCATGTTCCAATAAATATTTGGGGTTTTGATCCACCAAAACTTCAAACTGAACATTTCCTTATTGGATTATTTGCTCCATGGAGGCGGCTATCTTTCCCACATCACACTCAGCTACTCTGCAGCACCTCTCTACTCAGCTGCAAGTGCTAAGTTTGCAGTGCTGAGCTGAACTGCAGCACAGCGTTCAGTGACAAGTTGCTAACTTAGCACTTATTTATTTATTTATTTTTGAGAAAGGATTTTACCAGGAAGGATACATTGAGATTTCTCTCGTTTTCAAGTATGTCCTGGGTGGCGAGTATGTACCGTTAGGTGTCTTGCCCAAGGACACTTACTGGAGAGGTGCTCGTCGGGATCAAACCCATGACTCCACAGGCTCTCTCCATGCACTGTTACCTCTACTCCACCCAGCCGGTACTTGAAGCTGCTGAGGTACTGAACGCGCCTCAGGTCACCTGCCTTGATTTCCTTCCTGCAGTATATAAATTATACATGTCGCAGGGCAGCACTTTTCCCCTTTGCTCCCCTCTGCATGAATATGTGTCCAAAAAACATGGCTGACCTGACAGCAACCCTAGCTTAAACCCCAATGTGAAGTGAATCTTCACAAGGTTGGGGGATATTGTGGATTGTCATAAAAGTGCATTCTTGTTTTCCCATGATCCACACCTTGCAATGCAAATCCATCAGCTCCACATTCACATGCTGTACGTTTTCAGTGAATCATGATTGTAAACTGACATTTCACTCATCAGACATCTTGTTGGCACTTTACTTGCAGAGAAGGACGTCAAGGTCTTTTTTTCCCTTTTTAGATCTGTCCCCACAGATCCGTTTACAACACT
The DNA here is from genome assembly GCA_009667805.1 of Leptobrachium leishanense. NCBI lineage: Eukaryota > Metazoa > Chordata > Amphibia > Anura > Megophryidae > Leptobrachium > Leptobrachium leishanense. The sequence goes on from CM019071.1 coordinate 120,916,668, forward strand.
GGACAGCAGCCTTGGCCCTCCAGATGTTTGGGACTACATTTCCTTAGAGTCTCTGCAAACCTGAGAGGTTGAGCATCACCAGAGATGTAGTTTCAGAAACCTCTGGAGGGTCAAGGTTGCAGACCCCCTGCAATGACAGTTAATGCGGGATTAAATGGCAAAATGATGCATTCCTTTGCAGATTCTTAACAAGGCACTTGCGGTTTTATGTTGGTGGTTTTCCGGGATCACTTCTAACTTTTTTATTTATCTAAAGGCTTTGGGGAAAATGAATGCAACTTCCAGTGTGTCATCACCAGATGAAGAGAAACTCAAAAAACACTTTAAAGTCACCAGATTTATTATGGAAGCAGGTGAGCTTTTTAAATGTTTCGTGCACGTGTCATGTTCAAACAATTTGTTACAGGTATTACACAGATATGCTTATTAATTCATTGTTGAACAACTACAATGCTCTCGGTCAATCCAAAATGTTGTTAAACCGCAAACCTCAATATTTATGAAAGTAAAAGGTGAGGTTTTGTTTTAGGAGAATATCTTATGTGTACAGAATTATTAAGCAACTAAATGAAAAACAAAAAATTTCCCATCACTCTTTAACAGATGCAAAAAAACAATTTACAAATATTTCTGACATTTTCGAAACAAAAGTGACCGATCTAGCCACCCTTCTTTTCAATAACAGTCATAAGCCATCCATCCATGGAGTCTGGCAGTTTCTTGATCTGTTGAGGATCAATTTTCTTGTGCAGCAGCAAAACACAGCCTCCCAGACACTGTTCAGAGAGGTGTATTGTTTTGCTTCACCATAAATCTCCCGTTTAAGAATGGTCAAGTTCTCAGTAGGGCTTAGGTCTGGTGAGGAAGAGGCCATGTCGTTCTTTCATCTTTAAGGCCTTTACGGGCTCGCCACCCAGTGGAATAATTTGATGCATGCGATCATGGAGCATTATTCTGCATAAATATCATGGTCTTGAAAGATGCAGACTTTTTCCTGTAACACGGCTTGAAGAAAGTGGCAGTCTGGGAGTCGATTTTTGACTCCATCTTCAACCCGAAAAATGTCCAACCGGCTCATCTTTAATAATACCAGCCCGTACCAATACCCCACCTCCACCTTGCTGATGTCTTGAGTCAAAGTGGAGCTTTGTGCCTGTTACTGATCCAGCCATGGGCCCATCCATCTGGTTCGTCAAGAGTTGCCTTCATCTCCTCAGTCCATAAAACCTTTTGTAAGATCTGTCTTCAAGTATTTCTTGGCCCAGTCTTGACGTTTCGACACATGTGTCCTGTTCAGTGGTGGTTGGGTTTCAGTCAACCTTACATTGGCCATGTATCATGTCCTCAGCCCCTGCTGTGCTGCCTGGGGGTCTGGGCAAGGTCCTGTGCCAGGAGCTGGCCGGCTGCCAGCACTGGGGAATGGCCGAGCGGCGTCCGAGGGGGCGGGGCCTAGCATGCTCACGAGGAGCCACCGGGTTTAAAACAGGGCGCGAGGAGTTGCCCTGTCGTGGAGTCTGATTCCCGCATCGCTACCTATTCCGTTATATTGTCTCTCTGTTGCCAACCCGTTTTCTGGATACGATCCCTGCGCCTGTTATTTGACCCGGCTTGATTTTGACTATTCTCCTGCTGCTTGATTACGATCGCATGTGTGGTGCTTTGGTGGTTTAACCCCATGCTTGCCGCTGGGGTGTTTACACGCTACTGGGGAAGTGTCCCTTCTCAGCGGTGGGTCTTGTCTGTGGCCTCATTAGGTTCCTATACCCAACCCAGGGCTCATGTTCCCCAGTCACACATATTGATAACATCTGCGATCGCAAGGTACTGCTTATTTGCTACTCATGGTCAGTGTGCGCTCACCAGCAACAATACTCGTTACTGTGCTTACTACAGACCTCGAGGTGTATGTGTTGTCTCTGACCATCTTATGGTACCGCTGATCTGCTCCTGATTATCAGCAAACGTTAAAACGGCTTGTTTCCTGACTGCCCTGCAGTCCGCGCAATTCACCAACTGTCTGATTTATCTGTGTATTTCTGCATGTGCTCCATCTGTCTCGAAACCTTTAGTGCTTAGTAGCAACTCGGTCTATTGTTCAACCTTGTTGCTGCAAGTGTATAATTCTGTGAATAACAATCGGTGTTTAAACATCAAAAAGGTTAATTAGTCCTTGAGGATCCCAACTCCGCTACACTCTAGTGGGCGCTACTCCCCCGTTACACCATGTCTCTGAGCCCTGAACACCTTGTACTTCTGGTCACTCCAGGTAGGTTGCAGTTCTGGATATGGCAGCACTAGAGGATAATGGGATCCTGGTAGCTTCATGTTTGATCCGGCTCGAATCTTTGCCAGTTAATTTGCGTCCTTTTTCTTTTTTTCTCTCAACACGTTTCTTGCGACACTGTTGACTTTTTGCAACAAAACGTTTGCTGGTTCTGTGATCGCGCCCCAATATCTTAGCAATTCCAAGTGTGCTGCATCTCTCTGAAAGACGTTTTACAATTTGTGACTTTTCAGAGTCAGTTAAATCAGTTTTTTGGCCCGTTTTTGCTTGAGGAAAAGAAGCTGCCTAATAATTATGCACACCTTGATATAGCGCGTTGATCTCCTAAGGCCACGCTCACCATCATTATACAAATACACATCACCTGATCTGCTTAAATCCAATAAGAAATCAAGTTTATACAGCTTGGAGTTGGACAATATGCATAAAAAACGATGAATCGGTCAAAATACTCACTTGCCTAATAATTTAATAATTGTGCACACAGTGTGTATATATATATATATATATATATATCAGGTTGCTTTGTAATAGATCATCCTTGTTTACAAATGATTTTGAGTATTAAGTACAGTTGTTTTACGGACGCCGTGTGTTGGACCAGTAATTCACCAAATTAATTCCATTCTGCACCCTTTCCCTCCCTCCCCTCCCTCCTCCCTCCCTCCCTCCCTCCCCTCCCTCCCCTCCCCTCCCTCCTCCCTCCCTCCCCTCCCTCCCCTCCCTCCCCTCCTTCCCTCCCTCCCCTCCTTCCTTCCCTCCCTCCCTCCCCTCCTTCCCCTTTCTTTACAATGTCTAATTCGGTTTCCCTTTACCAAGTTTTTAATTCACGTTGAATCCTTTAAGTGTCACAGACTTACGCCGGGTTTCCTTCCACGAGCAGGTGTTAAATTGGGAATGCGGTCAATCCCGATCGCCACAGCCTGTACCATCTATCACAAGTTTTTCAATGAAATCTGTTTTGACGACTACGACCCGTACCTGGTAGCCATGTCTGCCATCTACCTGGCTGGAAAGGTGGAGGAGCAGCACTTGAGAACCAGAGACATCATTAATGTCTGCCACAGGTAAATTCATCATATTGCTTTCTCTTGTTTTTAACCCTTTAACTATATTCCTTTGCATTCGTCCTGTGGAACACACGCCCTGATATCGAGTATAGTCGATTATGGTGTTCCACAGGAGGAATGCAAAGCAATATAGATTGAAAACCACATTCATTTGCATTTGGCATCCAGAACATGCCCTTATTATTCTTTATTTATATAGCGCCAGCATATTCTGCAGCGTTGTACAATAGGCACAATATAGACAGGGTTACAATACATTGAACAACATTTTACAAACCAGTGCAGGAGGAAACGAAGGCCCTATTCCCGTGGGAACTTAGTCTATAAGGGTTGGGGGTGGAAACAGGAGGAGAGGGCTGCAAGGTGAGAGAGCGATGGGCTGCAAGGTGAGAGAGCGATGGGCTGCAAGGTGAGAGAGCGATGGGCTGCAAGGTGAGAGAGCGACGGGCTGCAAGGTGAGAGAGCGACGGGCTGCAAGGTGAGAGAGCGACGGGCTGCAAGGTGAGAGAGCGACGGGCTGCAAGGTGAGCGAGCGACGGGCTGCAAGGTGAGCGAGCGACGGGCTGCAAGGTGAGCGAGCGACGGGCTGCAAGGTGAGCGAGCGACGGGCTGCAAGGTGAGCGAGCGACGGGCTGCAAGGTGAGCGAGCGACGGGCTGCTTGCGTCACTGAGTCGGGTAGTAGGCTTCCCTAAATAGGAACGTTTTAAGGGAGAGATTGAAGGAAGGGAAACTAGGGGAAAAGTCTAACAGTACGAGGTAGAGCGTTCCAGAGGATAGGGGCTGTGCGTGAGAAGTCCTGCAGTCTATCATGGGAAGAGGAGATGCGGGGAGAAGCTAGGCGCAGGTCACTGTTTGATCTTAGGGAGCGGGCTGGGGTGTATTTGGTGATTAGTGGGGAGCTGACTTAGTGAGAGCTTTGTAGGTCATGGTAAGGATTTTGAATTTAATTCTGCGGTGGATGGGTAGCCAGTGAAGGGATTAAACCTAAAGGTTTAGCACAGTGGACATGACGTTCCTACCTGCATCATAGAAGTAGGAGAGTGGAAGAACTGTTATCACGCAGTGTGTCGGGCATGCGGTCTGTCACTTTTCATGTTTGAATGAAACTGCTAAATTGGTCTGAGAAACCATACATGTAATTAAAGGGCCATTCTAGTGATCTGTAATAAATGTAGCCTTCCAAGCTATGTGAGACCATTTACTTATTTTCCACCTACAAGGATTTGATCTAATTTCTTAAGGATGGTGCAGACCTCTTCCTTGTCCACAGCAGGGGAACACGATTAAAGTATTATACTAAAGGGGTAAAATAAATTTCCTAGCAGTTCTAAAGAGAATCATGATGCAGGTTTGCGTTTTATACTGAATATATTTAGGGAACAATTAAGCGCTACAAGAATATATAATATTTTTAATATGGTGTAATTATTTAGCCAGAAGGAACATCTTTAAATTCATCTTCAATAATAATTATTTGTTATACAGGTATCTAAATCCAGGAAGCGAGCCTCTGGAGGTAGATAGTAAGTTCTGGGAACTGAGAGATAGCATTGTCCAGTGTGAATTACTGATGCTTCGACTTCTAAATTTCCGAGTTTCATTCCAGCATCCTCATAAGGTAGGTCTTCCTTTAGTCCCATCAGACCGTGTGGCAATATGCCCACCTCTCTGCAGCTGTCAGCTTTCCCTGCTGCTCGCTGGCCGGCCGCCAAGTGAAGTAGTGTGTGGTGACCCGTGATGACGCGGCACCAGCCGAGTTTAAAGTCAGGCGCCTGAGAGGTGTTCCTTACCCTGATGTGGTTTTCACTCCTCTCTGTGTGTTCATAGTATTTACCTATCTGATATCCTGTGTCTCACTTCTAGCTTGGCTTATAATTTCTCCTGGTTGTTAACCCTTTGGCACCTGTCTGACTACCCTTGTGGCATAACGACCCATGCCACTTGGTTGACGATCCCTTCTGGCATAACGACCTCTGCCACTTGGCTGACGACCCCTTCTGGCATGACGACCCCTTCTGGCATGACGACCCCTTCTGGCATGACGACCCCTTCTGGCATGACGACCCCTTCTGGCATGACGACCCCTTCTGGCATGACGACCCCTTCTGGCATGACAACCCCTTCTGGCATGACGACCCCTGCCACTTGGCTCCCGAACCCTTCTGGCATGACGACCTCTTCTGGCATGACGACCTCTGCCACTTGGCTGACGAACCCTTCTGGCATGACGACCTCTGCCACTTGGCTGACGAACCCTTCTGGCATGACGACCTCTGCCACTTGGCTGACGACCCCTTCTGGCATGACGACCCCTTCTGGCATGACGACCCCTGCCACATGGCTGACGAACCCTTTTGGCATAACGACCCCTGGCATTACTCTGCCAACCGACTGGTATTAACCCCTGGTATACAGCTCACGAGCACCTCTGGTATTAACCCTTGGTGTCGTCTGTCATGTTTTTGTCCACTTTATACCTCTTTTTTGTGTATTTGAAGAAATGAGTAGAATTACCAGCCACCTCAAGGACCGGCTGTGTTGATTAGTTGTTCTCAGTACCGGGATCAGACTTTATATCTAGGAGGTACATGACAATAGCATTGCCCTTTACACACCTCTAGTGTTTCTTTTCTAATTGGCATCCCTACATTTCACACCTTGAAGTAATTTTCACTATTAACATTTTCATTGCCTAGTGATTCTCCATAAATCCAAAGTCCAAGAACCATTAGCGTCATGAAAATTCAATTTGCACCAGACACACAGTGAAACTGTGCTCGAAAATCTCAAAAGCACATTTTCAAACTGTATAGACTATTTGGGAAGTGGCGCCCTCTGTTGGACAAAAAACGCAATTGCATTTCCATAATACAGCTTGCGCTCTCTTCTTTTTTTTTTTCCTGCATCTCCAAGCTGATCAAAATATTTTAACTCCTCGACTGTCACGCCTGAGGTGGTAAAATGTTTGGAGCACATTTGCACACAAATTTTGTCTCCAATAAAGGAAATTCCTTTACGTTGCTCCAGAATTACACCAAATAGAGTATGCTCAATATTGGGGCACCACTAGGTGCTTTGAAGACCGACTATACTCCGTCATGACAATGATGGGGTTAAGTCAAGGATCTCAAATTCTGCCCCCCCTTCCCCCATCTGTGTTTCTGAACAACTACTCCAATGAGTCTTTGGCCATTGAATGGACTACAGGAATTCTGGGAATTGTAGGCTTCCTATATCTTGGAGCTAGGGGGACAGAGTTTAAAGCCCTTGAGTTAAGGAAACTGCTAAGTTATATTTTTATCGGTGTTTAATGCATTTTGTAAAATCATTTGCTCCTGCCTTTTTTTCATGGTCTTATTTGCTGTGATCTTTTCTAGTTTCTGCTCCATTATCTGTTATCGCTAAAAAACTGGATGAATCGACACAGTTGGGACCGTAGTCCTATAGCCACAGCCTCCTGGGCTCTCCTCAGGGACAGCTACCACAGTGACCTCTGCCTTCGGTATGAAGCGCAGCATATTGCTGTGGCCGTGTTGTATTTTGCTCTACAGTGTTATGGAGTGGAGGTGCCAAGCACTGACAGCGCGGAAAATCAGTGGTGGCAGGTAAGGGTAGAACTAGAGTATTGTCGAGTAGCTTGTCAACATATGTGTCATGTTGCTTGTTAAGATTCCATCCTGCAGTGTGACAAGACATAAGGGGTTAATCAGAGAGAGCCAAATTAGATTCGAAATTGCACCGAACTGGGAATTTTCCCGTACGATGCAATTTCGTGGCCACTCGGCTATTCAAAAAGCTGTCAATTTGCCAAATATTGGTGAAAATACAGTGATCTTCGACCGTGAAATCCCCCATAGAGAAGCAATGGTTAATCTATTCAGAGAACAGCAGTGAAATGCCCAGCTGTTCGGTGGTTTCATTCGACAGGTTAGTCAGGCGAATCCCATAGGTTTCATTGCAAACTATATTCCCTGTTTTTATATAATATCTATTAAACCGTTTATTCTTTTCACTTGCAGCAAAATGTCAATTTTTTTTAGGCATTTTTCAGGATTTTCTTTATATATATGTTTTTGTTTTTTTGGTTTTTTATTGCGGGTTTTTTTTTCTGTAATAACAGACCTTTTTATTCTTATTTATAGGACCTTATATATATTATTTCCAGGCATTTTCGTGCCGCAGATTTTTTGCAAACACCTTTTTAAAAGTTCAGTTTTCTATTTATTTTTATTTTGAACCCGTTCGGCGGCATGTCGGCTTTTTCCGGCAGCTGATTGGCACTCTGTTCATTAGCTTTTTTTGGATCGATTTGGCAGTTTTGCGGATGCTTTCGCCGGCTTGTACCCTGCAGGGAATGCTGAATCCACTGCAGGGTCAGCGAATCGGACTAGCCGAAGTGCGGGATCAGGAAAGCACCGCAATGTCGGCTTTGTTCAGCAGGTCATCGGCTTTTTTTTTTTTGATCGACTCGGTGGTTTTTCGATTCGTACGGCAGGTCGATCGCCCTACGTCAGGAGCCTGTGGTGAATGCTGAATTCACTGCAGGGTCGGCGAATCGAACTCATCGAAGTGCAGGGAACGGAGCACTGCAATGTCAGTGACAGTTCGGTGCTCTCTGAATAACCCTGATCGTTTTATAGGTGCCATCGCTAGGTTACAGAGAGGGGGACTATTTAAACCTTTGCTCTACGGTATCTAGCAATACATAACCATGGATGCCCACCGTCACAGATATGGTTCTCGTTTCAGGAACCAGTATATGCTTAGGGATTCTGACCAAAGACAGCAGTGAACGTCCCATATCTTTTTGGAACTAAGAACAGTTTTTGAGGCTCTTGGGGGGGGGGGGGTTGACCTTTTTATAGTATTTTAATTCCTGTGCTATCAGCTGAGTAGGAGCAGTAGCTACACTCCTTGTAATGACACCGTGGAACATAATCACGAATAGAAATTGATGGGAAGTTAACTGCTAAATTTCAGTTTGTACATTTCCATTGTACAGCGCTAAGGAACTTGTTAGCGCTTTATAAAAACTTGTAATTGTTTATGTGAATATATATTTTATGGAAAGCATCGAGCAAGAGGTTCTAGGGTGCAGCTTTGTTCTGTGTGTGTGTTAATGTTTGGGGGGTTTTCGTACGCCTTAGTCTCACAGCCTGTTTTGCTGTAGAATATATGTGGTGTTAAATTCTGGCAGGCCGCAGTCACTCTCTTATTTCCCATCCTCTTACAATTTTCTTTCTTCCAGGTTTTCAGTGTAGATGTTACGAAGATAATCATCAACAACGTCATCTCTGATTTGATCCACGTCTACACTTTGGACACTGAAATATTGTAACCTGCTCTGGTTAAGAACATTTGGACTATATACACGGTCACCTTCTTGCACGGACACAGACTGTAACGTCCTCCTCGTATGGCTTCTAGATGTATTTTCGGTTAACCATATTAAAGATCATTGAAGGGAGAGAACTCTGATGGGGATTTTGTGTTTTGTCCTATCGGACAGGCCCAACAATGACCTAACCCAGTGTTTCCCAAACCTGACCTCAGGTCCCAGTGACAGGCCAGGTTTGCAGGATATCTGAAGCACAGCACAGGTGATATAATTTGCTGCTCAGTGATTGCAGGATTCGGTTTGCATTTCCCCAAGGTGATCCTTAAAATCTGTCCTGTTATTGGGCCTTGAGGTTTGGGGAAACACTGACCTTTACCTGTCCACAGGAAGTTGACTGGACTCCCTTTTGGAAGAATGGAACTCGTGAAGAAAATATTGATATTCTATAAAAGGTTTTTTTTTGTGGAGAAGTAAACTATCTTCAAGTAAACTGTTATTTAACCCTTTATTGTGATATTAAAATGTCTAAATTTTTCTATTTACTAAAAAGAAAAATCCCTTATTTTTTTTATAGTATCATAGTTATAGGTATGCAAACCTGTCCCGTTCTTAACATGAAGCTGAGACATCGTTAGGTCTAAGAACATCTACTAGCAATGCACTCTGACTGGGATAAGGATTACTGTTGGGGTGGTGCTTGCATACAGAACTTTCACAAAATATCACAGTTCTTCAATGGGATTGATGCTGCTTGGACCACTGTAAGATATTTTTTTTTATTTTTTTTTGCTGCTTGACGAGCCTCTTGTTCCTGCATGGGATGATCTGTCGATTCCTGTTGTATATCTTGATTGCTGTGGCCTTTTTCACCTGATTCACGTGTTTGTAATTTGGACCTGGGGCCTGGGGGTTCAGAGAAACCAATGGCTGGGCCTGGAACCAGTGGTCGTTAGATGGCCAGGTGGATCTGCCTCCACCTCCTTTGATTTTTGTCCCAGAAGGCTGCAGGATACAGCCCGAAGAATCCCTCCTGACACACATTATTTATTAAGCGTCAACACATTTTGCAGCGCTGTACTATGGGTAAAGACAAGACAATTCTACAATAGATAAAGGAGACAGGCAAGTATTGCTGCCAACAGATACAGGAGGACGCGAGGGCCCTATTGCCGTGGGAAATTACAGTCTAGATGGGTGAGGGAGTGAGAAACAGGAGCAGAGGACTGCAGTGATAGGTTAATGCAGGGAGAGGTGAGGACTGTTTTTTGGGTCGGTCAGATGTGTTTTAAACGGAGTCAGGTGTTAGACAGAAGGGTCTTTAGGCCTGCGTCAGACGAGCGCATTATGTGCACCCGTGCTGACGTTCTTACCGGCGCCCGTGGCAGCGTTGTGACGCTGCAGCGGAGCCAGTCACACGCTTGTGCACACACATGAAATGTGCGCGCCACAAGCGTCCGCTGACTGAGCTGCAAAGCATGATCCTCCCTAAGAGCAGCAGCACACTTAGTGCGCTCAGCGAGGTGGCCAGAGAGGCATTGAGTGGAAGGAACGTCCACTCTCACGGACGTTCCTTCCGCTCCAATAATGCTCGTCTGACCACGGCCTTAGAGAGTGTTTAAATGAAGACAGATTTGGGGACATTCAGTTGCACTCTTTTTTTGTTGTCGTTTTCATCTCACGGTCTCTATTAAAATTTAATTAGGATCGCTTAAAAGCAATACTTTCTCTTACGTTTTCATTTGTCCCTTATTTGGCGGACATCAAACTGCAGACCTTTTGGATACTGCAGGTGACTCGTTATCTGATCACCTCGATGACTTGTTTCTGACATACTGTAGAGAATGCTGCGATTATGTTTGTATTTCCTTGATGATGTATTATAGTTGAAGAAAAAAATTCTGAATTAAAGATTGTTTTTAAATTTTATTATTGACTTGTCACTTGTTCACGTTTTGGTGGTGTTTATCACTGGATTTCACATTTATTGAGTGGTTACTATTACACATACAGGGTCTATTCAGAGAAAGGTGAAAATCAGGAGAATGACTGGAGAAGTGAAGTTCTAGGTCAAAATAGCCAAACCAGAAAAATTCTGCCAATTCTCCTGATAGTCATGTATCCCAGGTTATAGATTTAAATACTTACATAAAATAAAACCAATATAAAAAAGTGTTTTGTGTATTTATGGAAAAAATACATGGAGTTTTCAGCCTGAACAACAACATATTTGGAGCAGACCCAACAGTAGCCCGGTTCACTGATATACTTTTCAAGCAGGGGGTAACGAAATATTCATCATGGGATTATTAACCGCTTCATTTCCGAGATCGAGATAACACGGTTCTTCAAAAGGCACCATCGGGTGCCTGATATTGAGTTCTCTTGATCTGCAGCCGAGCAGGGCAAAAGCAAATTAAATTAGTTTGCCTACAAATTCTGTTTGTTTTGGTCTCCACAACATTCCCCTAAAGTTTTAGCACAGTGGGTGTCAGGAACATGGGGATGGCACCTGGATGGCAGGGGTATGAGCCCAGGATGCAGTGGTCTGTACTGATAAACAGAGGATATGGATAGTGGAGGGTGGATGGAAATAAAGACTAACCAGGTTGATTGCAGAGGATGATGGGGATGATGGTTGTAATTGCAGGAACCAGAAATGGGGGATCAGGTAGCAACAAAGCACCGATGTTCACTCTTCGTGAGCATGAGCTGTAATGAACCAGCAATGTGTCATTGAGGGACAGAGCCCTTTATTTTGTGAGTCACGTGTGTTTTGGTGTTAACTCTTACACTGCTGGTTGCTGGCTGCAGGGCAGGAACAGGATGGAAGTGAACCACGGGGGGGGGGGGGGGTTTCAGGATGGCTACAGCCAGGGATCCTGACAGTGGGTCTGATGACCAAGGTGTTAAAACTGTTTAAAATCCACTAGGAAAGTATCTAATTGGGGGGTGCGGCTGGCTGCAGATGAGAGAGGATGTGTGTCTTAGGAGCTCTGACATGTCCTTCTCTCTGGGTTCCCAAGATGTCTTTAGCTACTGAAATTTCTCCCCTGGGAGCCCAGGACAGCTAGCCATTGGGGAGGTGAGGTCCAGGGCCCATTTTGTCCCCCCCCCAGACCAGAGGATGACGATATGTGAAAAGATGATGCCAGGGGCCATCTTGGGGCCTGCTACTCGGCGCGAGCCTGGGGTTTCCGGGTTGGTGAGCCCTGCCTGCGACTGTAGGGGAGCCTTTCCCTGTGCTGCGGCTCCTATGCAGCCCCTGACACCCCTTTCTTGGTGGAGAGCCGTGGAGATGGAGGGCCCCCGTCTCCCGGCCCAGATGGCTGATTTATCGGGGGGAGCAGACGGAGTGTGCACGAGACGGCAAATAGACCTTTTGCCGGATCCCCCGAGGTTCTGCCTGGAGGCAGCATTCCTGGGCCTCAAAAGTTTACTAGTGGAGGCAGAGGACGACGATCGACCGCTGACGCGGGGCGACATGAGGCGCTTCAGAGATCCTGAGGGGCTGCGGAGGATCGTGTTCCCCGAACAGAGCTACGCCGGATGGATACAGAGAGACAGCTGTCGTGATGGGCAGTGAGAGCATGGAGGGGACCTCTGGTGTGAGAGATGACCCAGAATCCCGGCGGCTGCTACTTACCTTGCGGGAGGTGGAGCTGTCAAGGCTGAGAGGCTCTGTTGCGTCAGCCGCCAGTGGACCGCCAAGCCGTGAGCTGCTGGAGGAGGCGCTGGCGGAGTGTGAAGGTCCCAGTCTGTGTCTGGAGATGACGGAGGGCCCCCACGTGCTGACAGAGAGGCAGTCGCGGTCTGAGCCTGTCGCCCCATTCCCGGGCTCCGCTGTTGGAGGAGGATACTGGGACTGGGGTCTTGACCCACGTTGCAACGAGGGAAACGCTGGAACCAGAGGCCCGGTTCTCAATCGGATTCGCACGGGATGTACGTCCTGGACTTTCGGCCAGAAAGTTTTTGTGGATTCCTTGGTGCTGCGGACGGTGGAGAAGATCACCGAACGGCCTGGAGATGGGTCGCCCGATATGCCATCAGCGATGTGTTTGTAACTGGTCGGGCTCCTGCTTCCACCCGTTGGAGGGACATGGGCTGAAGCGGACTTTCCCCCCCTGCTGTCTCTATGCTTTTGTTCCCCGGCTGGGGACGTTTTTGTTTATTAGAGACACACTTTTCTATCTTTCTCCCCATGAGCTGAGACTTACTGCTTTTGAAGACCCCCCCCCCCCCGTTAAGGTCCTTAGAGCACATTGCTACAGGCACTGTGCCTTAGCCAGTGCCTGTAGCAATACGCTCTAAGGCGATAGCCCTATACAGAGGAGCCTGGCTTGAAAGGTATTTTAATATGATAGGTAGTTTTTTAATTTTTGCATTAGTGTGAAACCCCCCCCTCCTTTTTCCAGCACGGTGTCTGTTCAATTTCGTTTCCTCTCGAGGCTAGTCAGGGGGTGATGGAAATAGATATCCTGTGTTGACTTAGAATGCCCGCGAAATCTTTGTTACATGATGTAGAAATGTATCTGCTCTGATTGGTTGTTGTATCACATTCCTATGTTGGGAGTGAAAACTGCAGGAAGTGTTTATGTATAACGAGCATTTCTATTTGATGTTGAAACAATAAACCAATCTGACAGACCACGGACTGATCAGATGCTAATCTGCCATATCTCGGTGTGGTTGGGTCTGTTGTCTCCTCTGATCAGAGTCGCGCAGCGCCTTACTTCATTTTTGATATATGAGAAGAAACTTGAAAAAGGTTTATGGTAATTATAATGGAAATTAGAACTTAACATGGCTGATCCATCTACCACAGAGGAGCATCGCATTCCCTGCTGCAGAGCAAGACTACAGGCCCAGCACTTCCTGCCACATTCTGGGGAAATCTGGCGTTCCCACACAAGTCGCCAGCTGCCTTCAAATCCGGTGTCTGACCTGAGACCCCATCCCATGTGAGTGCGATCATTCTTGTTTATGACATATGGTGTCAGGGTTTACTACTCTATGCCCTGTTTTATGTTTTCTTTGAGGCATTGAAGAGCATTTCATCATTTGCCTACTGGTGAAGACCTAGGCCATTATCCTCCATAAAGGAAAGAAGCGCTGAGCTCTGCTCAACCTACCTTTTATCCGTTTTATTTACTCTGAGCTATTGTAGATGACACTGTGCGGCTCTGCGAGGCCCTCACTTTATGCTTGTTGGTATGACGACATCTTTACAAAATAAAATTGTAAATACAAAAAAAAGGGAAGATAGTATCTAATGGACCTTCCTCCGCTAATAATACACGGAGCTACGAGCTGCAGTTGCAAGTGTAGTAACTCTACTTGGTCAGTAGATGGCAATATCTGCCTCATTACCTCCGATCCAGGACCAGCACCTTACTCGCAATACCACAATACAAAAAGAAAGTGGCTCGATGCTCATTTTCCTACAGAGCACCGCAGTTATGGAATAACCTCCCAGACGCCATCAAATCTTCCCCCAGTCTAAAGTCATTCAAGAGCTCCCTATTAACATACCTCGATACGGAATGCACCTGTAGACATGTAACATAGTGACTATATACAGAATGCACCTGTAAACATAGTGACTATATACAGAATGCACCTGTAAACATGTAACATAGTGACTACAGGCCTCAAAATTTCCACTCGCCTGCTCGCATTTGACGAGTGGAAATTACATGAGGGCGAGTGGGAATACAGAGGCAGGGCAGGATAAGGGGTTGGGTGGGGCAACTAGTGGCGAGTAACTCTTAAGGCCTGGCTAGTAGCTTGGGACTTGAAATTTTGAGCCCTGGTGACTATATACAGAATGCACCTGTAAACCTGTAACACAGTGACTATATACAGAATGCACCTGTAAACGTGTAACATAATGACTATATTACTTACATATTTATTTTCTGTGTTAATCTATATCTCTTTTTTTTTTTAATATCTTGCATTTATTACTTTGTATTTCTCTAACGACTGTAAAATTTCAATGTTCTTGAATCCAGGATATACTTGAAAACGAGAGAAATCTCAATGTATCCTTCCTGGTAAAATACTTTATAAATAAATAAATAAAAATGATTTTCCAAAAACACTGGTTCCTAACTGTAGCTTTTTGTAAATCACTCGCTAGTGAAGGGGTTAACCAACGTATATGCCAAACTTGCTGGATGTTTTAGCTGTTTATTTTTTATTACAATAAATTACATCCTATTTTACCAGATCTGATGTTTTCAGGCAGAAAGAACTGGAATATTTATCATAATTTCTGTGTGAGGATTAACCAATATGTCTACATGACATCACTTTCAATCAAAGCAGCCGTCTTCCATTTACGAGCAAGAATGAGTGACATTCATGTTTGGAGCCTTAAGTTCATTCACTGGTATCAATTTTTAATTCACACAGTCGGGTCACTTTTCCGTAATAAACATCAACCAACCATCTCTACTATCATGGTTGCTTGATCCCTTAACCCCTTAGTGACCAGGCGGTTTTACGCAAATCCGTCCTTTAGTGACCGCTGTTTTTACGTTTCTGCGCTGATCGTGTTTAGGTCAAATTTTCCTCTTACTCGTTTATGCAACCCACACCTATTATACACCGTTTTTCCCGCCATTAAATGGACTTTCTAAAAATACCATTATTTCCATCATATCCTATAACTTACTATAAAAACAATATGAAATATGATGAAAAAATGGTAAAAACACACTTTTTTCGTAATTTATTCCCCAAAATCTACAACCACCAAAAAAGACCCCGGCTAAATAGTTTCAGAATTTTGTCCCAAGAATAGAAATACCCAATTTTTACATGTTTTTGCTTTTTAACCCCTTCACTGCTGAGCCAGTTCACCTGTGCGCTGAGCTCATTCTGACGGTTTTATGCTCATTATTTTTAGATAACAGCCTAGGTCCTATTTAACTAAACCCCCCCACAAGACAAAAAAAAAAATGTAACCCCCCCCAATTTTTTATTTACACCGAACCTAGTCATGTTTGGTATCATTGAAAAGGCCATGATCAGGCCTTTCCAATGATTAGGGATGTGCGTTTCGGGTTTCGGAATTTTCACGAAATTTCCCGATTCGTGTTTTCGGATGCGGACGATTTTCCGAAAATTTTTAGATCCGAAAATGGCAGATCCGAAAAGTTTTCCGAGCCGAAACAAAATATTTTCGGAATTTTCGAATGGACTTGAAATGTGTCAAATCGAAATTTATTGCTTTGAAACGAGAACAGACGTTCCAAAAAAACGAAAATTTCCGAAATCACGAAAAGTCGATACAAAAAACGAGCTAAGTGACACGAAAATACGAAAAATGGTCGATATTCTGAAAAAAAAATGTACACAAAAAACGAGTCGAGCCGAACCGAATCGAAACAGAAATCGGTCGAAACGAGTCGAATCGAAAAGTTTGAAAATCCGAAAAATCGAATCGAACCGAAAAAAAATCGGTGCACAAGCCTACCAATGATGACCCACTAGGATCCCCCTATCTCCCCTTGGCAGCTAGGAGGTTAACTGGCCCACTGACATCCTCACACATATGGTGGGAATGTCAGTGGGTGGGGGGTGACCTGGAGGCTTGGCTGACCTCCACGATGCGCAAATTTGTGCTGAATCGCGATCTGACAGCAAAATAGTTAATGCTCTCCCCTTTCCAGCGGTGCAACTTGCAGCGCTCTATCTTCAATGGTTGGGGAGATAGAGGGCTCAGAAGGAGCCACCCCTCCATTGATTTCAATGGGGGCACCTGCTGATGACGTCACCACGCAGCGTGGTGACATCATCGAGCTCGCCAGCCCCTCTAAAACACAGGGGCAGGCTTCCTCCCTGCCAGAACTGTGAGTGAGGTAAGTATTGGGCGGGAGGGAGGTTAGGAGCCTCTGATGTACGTCCGCGGGTCTAAGGGAGACCCGTGGGAAGGACGTACGTGGTACGTCAGCGGTCCCTAAGGGGTTAAAGCCAGAGCTGCTCATCCTTGGCCCTCCAAGACCCCATAGTTGTCGCAATGTATACCATCTCCTGTAGTTATCGAACAGAATTGCTATTCCATTCTTGCGCAAACTCTGCTTGCGGTTTGAATGTAGTGTTTCCTTGCGTGCGGTTACTGTACATTAATTTCTCCTATACTTATTTTGGGAGACTTTAATTTTCATCTCCGCGTGGAAGCACAGGCGATTCCAATGTAGCCTGCGCTTCCACCCAGGAGACGTCATTTTACTGTGAAACACTGTCCCATAAAAGTTGGTGTTGTGATTTTGCAAGTCCCATACTCTCCTCATCCCGCGGTGGAGAGTGCGGTGCGATCCGCTACTTCATGTTGCCGGCAGCAGAGTGAGACCGGGAACAAATAGTTCATAGTCTCCCTAATGCGTTTCCTCCGCTGCGTCGCACAATCTCGCGAGTCACGCAGAACTCACAGCCGTAACGTGCAAGGCTCCATGGAGTCCATAGGACTCCACAAGCCAGTACTCGCTTCGCTGCCAGTAACGGGCAGCCTTGCATT
The DNA here is from genome assembly GCA_009667805.1 of Leptobrachium leishanense. Taxonomy (NCBI): domain Eukaryota; kingdom Metazoa; phylum Chordata; class Amphibia; order Anura; family Megophryidae; genus Leptobrachium; species Leptobrachium leishanense. The sequence continues at coordinate 120,933,882 of CM019071.1, forward strand.
GTTCCGGGACTAGGCGCTAACAAACCGCCTCCTCTGGAATATGGACAGTGAAATGGAGCAGGTGCAGATTTTCCAGTTTACTGTCTCCATTTTACCGTCGGCAATGGAATAGGACCTCTGGGGTTTTGGAAATACACTTCCCACAAGGCTCTGTTGACCTAGTCAATGGCTGAGTATCATGGGAGATGTAGTTCCAAAACACCTGGAAGGCTAAGGTTGGTCTAAAGCAGGGGTGCTCAGACTAGAAGCCCTCTTCTTCCTTCCAAGGATATCTATAACCTAATTGCATAATAGAGTGACTTCAGAAAAAAGTTCTAATAGTACCCTAGATCCATATTTTTGTGTTCTTTGATATAAGATGACACAAAAAAAATGGCAGATCACTCCTTCACCAGCTCCTATGGATGAACCTATGCTAGTGCCATTCTAAAGGGGTTATTCACAAAGCACTGAAATTTCTGCACTTAGGCGCGCTTCGGCACTTCCAATTCGCCGACACTTCCATGAATTCAATATTCAACACCGGGTCACCATAGTGCATCGAAGATGAAGTCATTGAAGACCACCAAACTGCAGAATAAAATAAACGGAACTCCCTTATTCGAATAGGTGTTTGAACCGATAAAAATGTGTCTGAATAATAATAAAAAGGTCCTTTAACCCCCCCTGACGATTATCCCACACCCGGGCTGCATACATCACCACTCCCTCGCTGATCTCCGCAGTCTCCTCTGGCAATCGCAACGTTTGCTTCCTGGATTCCCTTCTCGCGAGGAGGGAACCAGGAAGTATGAGGTCGCGATCGTTGGAGGAGACAGCTGGGGACAACGAGGGAACGCAGGGACAGGTGATGTATCCAGCGGCTTTCCGAGTGTTGCTCGGGGTTACCGCTTCCAGCATAGGAACTTAACCCCGAGACACACTCGGGATAACCGCTAGGGGGGCAAAAAACAAAATAAAATAGACCGCTTTTTGACAAGAAATTTTGAAAAAAAAACAGACCGCCAGGGAGGTTAATAAATGATAAAAAGGTCCATTAAAGAATTTGAAAGATATTGGGAATCAAAAATTTTTTTTTAAAAAAAAAATACAAACAAATGTTCTAAAAAATAAACTATTAAATAATACATATTTTTACATTGAAACCTATGGGATTCTCCGGTTTAAACCTGTTGAACTGAAACACCCAAAATCCAGGGCATTTTGACAACATTTCGGTGCAGTTGGCCATTCTGTGAATAGATTAACCATTACTTCTCTGAGACCATTTCTCTGCCGCCAAATTGCGGCAAACTGCACTGTATTTCACTATCGATTCGCCAGTATTTGGCGAATTGACAGTTTAGTGAATAGACGAACTGCCCCGAAAGTGCGCTGTACGGTGCAATTCGGTGGCAAGTTCACTTTGTGAATAACCCCTTTAACTTCCCTGACGGTATTCCCGAGTGTGGCTCGGGGTTAACTTTTTGTACCGAAAGCAGTATCCCCGAGCCAAACTCGGGCTGGATACTTACATGTCCTGCGCTCCCTCACTGATCCCCGCAGTCTCCTCCAGCCACTCGCAAAGTCACACTGCCTGATTCTCTTCTCGGGAGGAGTGAAACCAGGAAGTGTGACGTCACGATCGGCTGCAGTGTGACTGCGGGGACAGCGAGGGAGCGCAGGACATGTACGTATCGGCCCACGTGTGGCTCGGAGATACCGCTTTCAGTATTGAAAGTTAACCCCTGAGTCACACTTATTCCGCTAGGGGGCCAAAATCAATAGGACCGATTCTAACATATAAAATATGTCAGAATCGGACCGCCAGGGAGGTTAAATCTGAAAATACAGCTTGGTATTGTTCCAGAAGTATCAGACATGTCCTGATGTTGGGACATGGTCTAAAAACAAAGTGGAGATGTGCTTCAATAACTCGTTATAAAAATTAAAAAAATTGCTTTTGGCAAAACACAATAAAATTATGTTTTTTTTGTTGTTTGTTTTTTTTTACCCACCAGACTAAAGCTAGGGTCAAACGAACGCATTATTCGCAGCGACCGTCAAAAAGTGCGTCCGAACGCATTGACATATTTTTTCACGGAATGCACGAAAACGGCCATACGATGCGCATTTTCGTGCGTGATTTTTTACGGATCATAATAAAACACTTTTTGTGTCTGGACGTTATGTTGGCCGGACAATAGCAGCGTCTGACGTCTCCTAATCACGCAAACACGCCGCTAGCGGACGCAGCGCACTCTGTACGTCAGTACTAGCGGTTCTGCGTTCTCGAAAAAATGCGTTCATTTTCCACTTGCGTTGCGCGGCCGGACTTTCGTGCGGCCGTACTTCGTATATTGGCCGTCATTGCCCGTCATTTGCTGATACTGCGGGCGTAGGGTCAAAGGCTAGGGTCAAACGAAAGCATTTTTACACGCGAACGTAAAAAAGTGTGTCCGAACGCATTGACGGATTTTTTCACGGAATTCGCAAAAACGGTCATATGATGCGCATTTTCGTGCGTGATTTTTTTACGGATCCAAACCAGGAAACTTTGGGTGTCTGGACGTTATGTTGGCCGGACACGAGCAGGGTCTGACATCTCCAAATCACGCACACACGCCGCTAGCGGACGCAGCGCACTCTGTACGTCAGTACTAGCGGTTCTGCGTTCTCGAAAAAATGCTTTCATTTTGCACTTGCGTTGCGCGGCCGGACTTTCGTGTGACCGTACTTCGTATATTGCCCGTCATTTGCTGCTACTGCGGCCGTAATTAAGTGCGCCAGAACGCACGTTAAAAGTGCGATGGTCTGACCCCAGCCTAAACGCACGTTAAAAATGCGTTAGTCTGACCTCAGCCTTACCTCTTCAACTTTCCATTAAATTACACCAACATCAATAAAAGATCATTTGACTTTAAATAAGAGAAAGAAAAACAGACACATTCTCAAATTAAGCTTGTAGAATAGTTTCATATTTTTTCTTTTTATACAGACAAAAACTTTTTGCCTCTTTTTGAAATTTTGAAATTAAGATACAGACTTGTTTATATTATACAGGGTGTTGGTCTTTCATATATAATGTTTAGTTTTATTACAGGCAGGTAAAGTTTTAACATATGTAGCAATCTGAACAAAATCAGCCATTCAGTACAGTATATGCTTCAGACAGGCATCCCAATGTGAGTTTTTATGCCCTGCCTTGATAAAATGTACAAGCGTTTTCTCTTTATTAAAAAAAGAAATAGACAACATGGACATATTGCACTGCTCCCAAAACCCATCTACCTCCCACCCGCTGCCCCCAGTAAAATAAATACGCAAAGCACGCTTACGTTTTGGCAAATTTATACAGCAGTAGTGGCTTTTTTTTTCTTACTTTTTTTTTATTCTTTTTTTTGGTTTTTAAATATATAATTCTTTGTATCATTTGCTCTATCAATATATCTACAATATTGAATGAAAAGAAGCCTGCAAATGAACAGTAGTAATATTACACATTTTATAGTTAAATTAAACACCAAGATTTTTTCTTTTCTTTTTTTTTTTTTTTTTCTTTAAATATATCATCTTACACTCATATGCTGAAAGGAACAAGGTTGCGTTTTTTTTTAATAGCTTTTATTTACCCCCACGGCCTCCCCCCCCCACCCCGCCCCATATAAGCATTGAGCAACAACTGCTTAATTGCGGTTGTAAAACATAGATGGCTTAAACCAAGTCGAGCTGGTAGTTGTAATGATACCATGGGCGCTGACATTAATTTGTAGAAACTATAACCCCTGCAAATTCAACTGGATCTCGTAATGATATATTTTATTTTTTATATATATATATTTTTTTTTAATTCACGTGTTTAAAATTGCTGTGTCAAACAGCGTCCTACCGACTGCAGGGCCTTTTGCAAAAGAATTTATGTTCACCTTGCCTTCGTCTACTGCAACTGCGAATCAAATTTCAGTTTTTGCTCTGCGACCCCCGTAACGGAAAAAAAAAGAAGATAGCTAGCATTTAAAACACATATTATAGGATTCCCCATGGCTTATAGTTTATGGAAACTAGTACGTTTTTATGTAATGTTCTAGACCGCATCCTAAAAGCACTAGAATGGAAGATGTCACCATTTTCGGCTAGCTCCCTAGTACGAGGTTCCATCGTTGATTCCAAAGCACTTGTCATCCACCATTTTTTTTTTGTCGGTCATATATATATATATAGGTTTATGAGCTGAGTAACAAGAGAGCGTCTTTGAAATTCCATTGAGTGTTGGAGAGGATGCTTCTCGTTCTGCCTCTCCATTGTTCTCGGCATGTAACTGCCTCGTCTACGGGCGTATTTCATTCATTCAGCTATATGGCAGGCTCCAAAACAAAATTAAAACGAAAAATATAATAAATCCACTAAAACCCAGAGGTCGAACCACCGTCTGCTACTTCTGGACAATTATCGTCTTCGATAGCGTTGGTAGGTGTTGGTAAACCAGCTTTTGCCTTGAGGGACCTCTTGATACCATCAATATTTCGTTACAACCAATGACGTTATGAACCAATGTCGGAGTAGTGCATAGGGTTGACTGTCCAGATCTCATCGTTATTAAGTTAATCTACATAAAGATATCATACCACTCTCAAAGCGAACCTAGGGAAACGACTTGTGGAACTCCTCACCTCTCAGAGTATTCATGCAGACATGTAGGGTCATACAGGCACAAGATGGATAAAGAATGTGATCAAATGTGTTTTTTGACACAGGATGGCACAAAGTTAATCTGGAAGGTTTTTTTTTTTTTTTCCTTTTTTTGTAGAAACATATATAAGCAGAGATGTAGAAAGGGGGAAATTAAAGCCATGCAATGTTTGCAACAGTTACCAATAAGGCTTTCCGTTATTCTTTTGCTGCTGTCACTCAACATTAATATTTTCTACACATGCCTTTTTAAAAAAGTTAGAAAAAAGCAAATGTTTTCGTATTTAATTTTTTTTAATTTTTGAACTCTCGGAATTCTGCTCCACCGATCCACAATTTTTGGGGGTTTCTTAATGTACTGTATTTCTAAAATGCTACATTCCTCGTTCAGAGTTACCTATACATCCCACATAAGTAGCAACAGCCCTTAAAGGACTTTGAATTTTTCTGGATTTGCCGATTATGTTATTTTAATGTGTAGATAATGGTATAGCTGCGTCCTCTGGGACTGCTTTGTGTCCACTGTCCCAAGTGGTAAAAGAGAAAATGAGTGGCGTGAGTGTTTGTAAAGGATGAAGACGCTTTGACCTTCTAACTCATTGATAACGTATTACCATATAACCATTATCAACTGTGCGACATTAATATGTTAAAGAATTGTGATGTGATGATGGAAACTAAAAACTGCAGCAGGTTAAGTGACATAATTGACAGTTATTGAATAGTTTGGATTCTTTTCCCTTGTGTTCATGGGGAACTTGGGTTGAACTCCCCAATTCCTCCCCAGCCTGAACCACTGAAAGTTTGGCCTCTCCTTCATTTTCATCTGTAACAGTATGTGTGATGGACCAAATCGGCACATTGGATAAGTAGATTGTTTAACTAAAGCTGTGTAATACACTGTCGGAAAACAATGTTAACGTGACACGTGAAAACATACACTGGGGAGTGCTTGAAACGTATTGTCTGCGACACAATTAGAGCTCCTGGTTACAGTGTGGATACCATCTGATGATTGCCGAGTTTTATGATGGCCTCCAATAAGTAGAAAGTACTCTCTTGGGTATAATTATAGCCTTTTTTCTTTGAACTAAATCTTAACACGTTTTGGTCTTGTTACCATGAATGTTTTTGTTGCTTGGCAGAGTAGACTATGTTGTCGTTGTTTCATTTTGGCTTTGCTGACGGGCCAGCAAAAAATAAAAAATAAAGAGTCTGAAGAAGAGTCCAATTTCTTGCTGTTCTTGAAGACTAATTTGGTATTCTGTTAGAGAGAAGTCTCCACACTGTGCAACGGGCTTTCAGGGTTGGAAGAGGCAGCAGATTTGCTGGTGTCTGTGGTCAAGTAAATGCCGCTGTCTATGGCATTGTTGTTCTTGTTAGGAGAGGGAGGTGGGATGGACCACAGCACCTTCCCAGGTGGCTCATCACTATCTTCCACATCCGTATCATCGATAAGGGGGATGTTATGGATATAATCGTTGATCAGAAACTCAGGGGTTGTCATGAAATTGTGGATGGACGTCTTGGATTCTGGTTTCTCTAGGCCTTCGTAGAGGGAACTACGGAATGCTTTCACCACCCGGATCTATAAAGGTTTGGGTTAGATAGATGAGCAAGGTAAAAAAAAAACAAGTTGGTAAGGGGAAGTAATGGAATAAAGAGAATGACAGAGAGATTTGAAGGGAAGTAAAACACAAAGAAACACACATTAGAGACATTTATGTTCTCTAAATTACATTTCTTAAGGTTCAGTCAACAATAATTGTATGTGTTTGTTCATCCAGAACACAAATATGATTAGAATGCCTGGTTAATTTACAATTGAATGTAGTCCCTTCAATAAATCTATCGGACATGCTTTTTGGGAAAAGTCATGCTATATAATATGAGGAATTCTTCAAAGGGCTTTTACTAAACCAGTTACACCAATTCTAGCCATAGGCTAATGGAAAAATGTTATGACATTGTCTTCACTTTGCTGTCTGGTCACTATTGTCATCAAAATTATTATTTGACTTCACGACCAAGCACATTTGAACACGACACATGATCCCAATAAGACAGATCAGGGTATGAATAAACATACTATGTTCTTGTACCCAACAGATTACCCTGTAAATCATGATTACCCCAATATAAGTATTTTAATTCACGGATTTCATAAGGTTAGTCATAAAAGCATACAGTTAAATTTATTTACTAATCTATAAGGATGTTTTAAGTCAAGACCCAACTTAGCTCAAGTGGCACCACAAAGGTTCTGTATTTAGTTCTAGTCTAATTCTGATAATTTCTAGTGACAATCTAATAAATGTATGGTGACACTAATAATAATTCGAAAGATATCCGTTTAGTTCAAACTGTTATTCAAATTATTCATTGCAACGATCCAGTCATGGACAAGATTTCTGTTTGAGTTCTGCAACAGGTCCTCTTCATTTTTCAGTTCACCATGATACATGGAAAAAACAAGGAACATACTGTGAACAGCCAAATTCTTGATGTCAGCCATAGATTTCCTAAACAGAGATGTGCTGAGTCTATACGAAAATTCCAAAGAGCCATTTCTCATTTCAAAACCAGATTTTTGATGTTCTAATAAATGGCATCCTACTGCAACATTTTGACCTGAAAACTTAGAGCCGATAAAGTTTTTCTGTGAGGATCTGAAAGAACTCATTCATAAATGCCAACGGTTTAGCTGAGCTGGAACGCTTTAACTTATATTCAACCTACTCTTTGTAAAACAAGTTCAAATATGCTGGGAGCTGATGAATAATAAAAAGGAGTACCTGGGCATTGCCCGAGTCAAAGTTTATTAAGAAATAAAACTTGGGGTGCCTGTTATGGTTGGTGTAGAGATTTCTTAGCAACTGGTTTCCAAGTGAAGAAGCTGCTTGTCGTGGTGTCCTGAAGACTTAATGGAGCCCTGCGTGAGAATCGAGCAATATTGTGTGATCGATATCTTGTTGGATAGTCTAGTCCAGTGGAAGGACACTGGACTTCATGCCCTTCAAAAGGCAGCAACAGGAGGCAGTGGATCATGCTCTTCTCATCACCAAGTAATCTAAGATATGTATACTGTGTAGGGTATGTAAAAGTCCATTAATTTTCGACCAAGTGGCTTGACTTAAATGTTGCTGTTCCCCAGCTGTTAGTCTAATGACTCGCTATTAGATGAAAAGGGCTCAACCGGAAGGAAACGATTTTTAAGTGATTTGTGAGCTCAAACTCAATTAGCATGGTTAATAAAATTAGCTAAAAAGGTAAAACATAGACTCAAAAAGTAAGGTATGGAGATTTAATCGTTCCAGCCGCGTTCCATCCTGCTGATACCAGCCATTCAGCAATGGAGACAGCCACTTCCCATGGAATCCAATCAGTAAATCACTAGGAGTTGTAGGCTAGCAGATACACTGATTATGCGAATGGTCGCTCAATGTTCCAAGAAGAATAGGGATCCGGTTTGGTGGAGAAGTTGAACATTTGACCATCAATTTAAAAATGCAGAGTTTGTGTTCAAGAGTGCTGAATTTAGGACTGATTTTTTTCTTGCTGTGCAATTAGATTTTTGCCACATGGGGCTTTTTATCCTCCACATCCTGTATTGAGTAGCGGTCCAGCCAAGGGTGAACTGACAAGACTTTGGGCCCATGAGCAATAGGAGATCAAAGGACCCCTATTGTCGGGTTCTGACACACAACGGTCCCTCCCCTTCCCTGAGCTGCACCGGCAGCCAGTACTTGCATTCATTTCAGTGAATTATAAAGGGCAGTGTGGCCCAGGGCTCCTCCGGAATTGTCATTCCACATGCATTCACAAGTATCGCAGGCGCAGGGGTGAAGTACCGGCTCTCTGCATTGCTGAACCGCGGCCACCGTTAAAGCTGGCTTCTGATACTCTTCCCCTACTGAAAGAAAAGGCCTGACCAAGATTTAGGGGGACCCTCATGGGGCCCACTCCTCTGCCAGGGCCCTCGGGCAGTGCCCTATTCTCCTAAAGGTCAGTCCGCTCCTGAATCAGACTTCACCTATTGCCATGGTAAATCTGGTGTCCCTATGGTTGACTTAACATATGATAAATTTGGCAAATGGTCACCACCAACTAAAGCTTAATTCCCCAAACGTTAACAGACCGATTTTTATATTTTTCCTAGTAAGTCCTACAAATTCATGTTTACGTTTTAAAGCTAGACAATTGCATTTCAGTTTTTTCATTATTATGTAATATTAATATATATTTTTTTTTTGGATGAGCAATAACATTTCATACATTATTGTTGTCTGAAACACAAATTTTATGAAAAAAAAATTATATATAGTCAATGGAGTAAAATGGATTGAATAGGTAATATAAAACGTCAACCTCAGTCTCATGTGCACATATGTATTATATACACATACAGAACCAGACAAATAGAGCTATTAATTTCCATGTGTAGAAATGAAGTAAAGGACTGATGACACATACAAGATACCAGAAGAACAGGAGAACAATGTTTTACTAGATACTACTTCATAAAACATACATTCACTATGTGGTACGCCAGACACAATGGAGAAGCCATGAAGTGAAACCATCTATTTAAAGGGAAAAATGAAAAAAGCACAGAAGAAAACATAGTTTTAACTCACTAAACTTTAACATGTATCAATACTTTGAAATTTGCTACAGTAGGCATGATGTAAATGGCAGGTTTGTTCCTTTTATGTTTTACTGAATAAATACTATTTTTTATACATTTATTTTAATAATAAATTACACTTCCATATTCAATCATACGCTTAAGAGTAAAAGCGTAGACTATTTGCTATGCTTCAGGTAAGTGTCTTATGTCAAATGGCTGGTAGGTATAAAGCACTGGTTCCCAACACTGGTCCTCAGGTCCCCCTAACAGGCCAGGATGCCAGATATGTGAAGCACAGCACAGGCAATATGATTAAGTTGCTCAGTGATTGCAGGATTCAGTCTGCATTTCCAAAGTAATCCTTAAAACCTGGCCTGCACTTGAGGACCAGGGGTAACAACTGGTATATAGTAGAGGTGTGCATTAGTTTCGTAACTAATCTCAATTCGTTACGAATTTTGTTAATTTGTATTTCGGAAGAACTTCCAGAAATAACGAATTGATTTCATCCAAATTGAAACAAAACGGTATAAAATGAATTTGATTCATTGGGTGTGTAGTGATCCAAAATTCAAATCGATATCAAATATCAACTCGATCCCAACTTACATACATACAAGTCAGTACTACAACTAACGACATTATGAAACGAATCAGATTCGTTTAACTATTTCACAAACGACCCCGTCATCTGTTGCCAGCACCACAAGCCAATGGACAGCTCATTATCCAAACCTAACTTGCCTTTTTAACAGCAAAATTTGATTTATTGGGGCTTTATTTAGTGATCTGAAATTCGAATCGATACCAAATATCGAATCAATCCCAAATTACAATGGTTTTTTTAGTGATCCCAGATACCAAATGAAAATGAAATTACGAATTCGATATTATTTTGAAGCTAAAATTTTTTTCAGCCGTGCACACCTCTAGTATATATAGCATTAAATATTCAGATACACTTACCTGGTTTAATATTCCTTTATTAATACTGCCTCCAAGTTCAAATCACCATCTCTCAAAACTCTAACAGTTTATCATTGTTTTTGCCATTATGGGATGTGTGGTACCATCTTCTACTTCAGGTCCAAAATATGGGAATCAAGGCCAACATTTGACCTCTTGTGGTCATTAAATCTAGTCTATGTCCAACCTTTTTGTAAAATCAATATATGGGAGCCACCTTCAGATGAGGATGGAGACACCTTCTTGTATAACAATTTTTAAAAAATTATATATAAAAATCCCTGGAGAAAATGTGCTTTTTTTATATTTCCCTTCAAATATCACAATGGTTTTTTTCTCGTCAATGTTGTATCAACGTTTCAGAGACAAACTATAGTTTAGGTTTACCACATGTACCCTTTTTCCTTTGAAGAGTCTGTAAACACAGCAAACGGTTTAATTCTACTAAGAAATTGACATACTTTATAATTAAGCCAGTTTCATCAACTTTATGGTATAAAAAAAGAAGCTAAAACACCGATAATTTTTCCCTTCTGGAATTTTCTGAATAATCTGCTGTGTTGACCTCTGTAACAAAGGAGAGAGGCGTCCAACTTTTTGGAAAGGCACTGCAGTGCTTATATTAAAAGAAGGAAAAAAAAAAAAAAAAAAGAGCATACAAAATAAAACATGCTACAGAGAAATAAAAAAAAAATGTCTCATTATTTACAAAGTATTGTGTACAAAGTGGAAAGCTAATGGATGCTTCGAAATAATACAAAGGTAACATAATATTAGAAAAAAATGAATTATAAAAAATAAAAAATAAATGAAGGCCTTTCCTGTTTGATGGAAATGCTGTCATGCTGCAGTTGAGACCCAAAGGAAAAGGTAGGAATAAAAAAACAACAAAAACCAAAAAGGAAAACAAAAATCAAGATATTCTATAATGATTGTACTTAGCGTGATTTGTAAAAATAAAAAAGAAAAAAAAGGCAACAACAAGAGGAAACTCGGCCCACACAGTGACACAGCCTCGACTGCCTAGAGGTGGAGCCCAAGATTTGTCATCATGCATTATAGCCACAGTAAACATTCGAGTATTAAAGCCCATCATCGCTGTATAAAGGCACTAAGCTTTGACTGACCGGCCTCTTGTGGAATAAGGATCATAGCATGCTAGGATGATTGTATTCTTCCATGCCCCAGGAGGGTAGGAATGGAAGAGATGAGGTATCGAAATAAGGAGGGTAAGCCAATGAAACACGAAATGATACACGCCAGGATCTGCCAAAGAAATGAAGGTAATGGAAAGCTACAAGCATGACTTTTTATCTTAGTGACTCGTGAATGTATGTCTTTTAATATATGTCTTTTCTTTAAATCCCCTTCTTCAGTACTTTGTATATTTATTCACAGTTCAGCATCACTGTTTTATTCCCTTACTGGGAACTACTTAAGCCACATTATCTGGACTAGTTTGTTGAATTTTCTATATGAACCACTTTTTTAACTGCATGGATCGTATAAATATGACAACCAAATCTATTAAAATCATATATTTTCATTTCGATACGGTTAGTGGTTCCCTTTCAATTTTTTCTAGTTTTTGTTCTTTTTATAATCTTTATTTATAGACCAAAGTATCACTTCAGTAAACTATCAGAATACAGAAAGATTTAATTCTAGTTTTAATAATAGCATAACTGCAGTGTACGTACTCTAATTCTACGGATACATTGTGTGGTAATCTAGCATAAAGTTATTTTCTTTAATTTAAGGTTTAATCCTGCTATATCCTTAGGAAGATAATGAGTTTGCCTTTATGACGGAACGCGGCAAATACATAAAAGAAAAAAAAAAAAGAAGAAAATTTTCTTAATGGGTAAAATAGTGTGGCACATATTGTATATCAATATATAGGAAAAGTATTTCTTGCAGATTATGTTGCATGTAGAGAAGAACGTGGTCGATCGATTTCCATTCTTTAGAAAACTGAAATTCTGAAGGAGGAAAAGCTTGTTTTGTGCAATAAAAACCGAACATGAAATGCACGGGGTTCTTTGAAGCACTTAAGCTGAAGTTTCATTTCAGGCTTTTATCGACCTCTAAACAGGCCCAAATGCATCAATATATTCAGCTTTAATATGTTATGTTAAGAAAAGCATAAAAATTTAAGTGCCTTGTACATCTGGCGCTACATTGAAACAGCAACAGATTTTGTGACATAATCACGTAGTGAGATCACAGCTCGTCTTTGTATTATATGGTTATGATTTCTATTGGTGAAATCCATAGTAATGTCGCCACCCTGTGGCTGAGTTTATTAATAGCAGCTTAAAAAAGTCACCGGATAGGAAAATTTGCCTTTGTTTGAAGCATAGCTCAGTGAAGTTTATTCAAACAGGATCCTGGTGCAAATGTCGGTGGTAGCGTTGTTTAAATAAACTTCGATTTTTGCAAAGCATATCCATAACCCTAATAGTAACCCTTACCGTAACTCTAGACTATACTGATAACAGTGTATCAATTAATATACTAAAACTATGACAAACTTCTATTCAAACAACAGAAAGTACCGTTTGAATAACTTTCACATTATGCCTCAAACAATGTCGTTGCCATGATTTGAATAAACGTAGATCATTTACACTTCAAACGACAAGAATGCTGTTAGAAGCTAATCTAGACTATTTTATGTACTTGATGTAAAATATTCAGGCGTTTTTTTTAGCCCTGTGACTTTTTTTAGTTGCTGTTAATAAAGTCAACCACAAGGTGGAAACGCTATTATAGGATACTCAGAAAAATAATTCTTAAATATTATTTTAATAAATTCTTACTTTTATAATACCTAAAATTTCCCAGTTAGAAAAAATGGTGAAATTTGTTAAAACCGCAATTTCGAATTATCGTTTGACTATCATAGGAGTAGCCTGGAAGCCATCCAAAACCCAGAATTAAACTCTTAAAAATAGAATTCTGTTTCACTTGGGTACCATGTACTATATATACACATTGACCCAAGACCAACTTTCCAACATCACAACAGACTGCCACTGCAACCCTTACCACTTGCTAGGCGTCCCACCACTCTAAAAATGTCACAGACTGAATTGTTTAAAGATGTCCTGCTGTTATTTTCTTGTCCTTTGTGTTAACATATTGCAACTTTATAGTATTGGGTAAATTCTTTCTATTTTAGTGTTTAGTTGTATTTTATGATTTTTGAATCACTGCTTACACCTCTCACTTTCTTCTGCTGTATATCTCTTTGTTTGGACCATGAAATTACTCAATAAAAATGCATTTGAAAAGAAATTTGTGCAGTCTCTCTCTAGCTCATTTCTAGAATTTCCCGCTGTACATTTACGGTTTAATTTTAATTTTTGCTCTGCTGACATATTACATCATAGTATGTCAAATGGTCAACAAGCTATACAACCAATGGGTAGTCTACGACTGTAGATGACCCTACTCAACTATCTTCTTTTTAAGATAGGATATTTTCACTGTACCCTGATGCTTCTTTAACAATTTTTTCAGCTTGTTTTACTGTGGTGATTGTGAACCATGGTGATTTTAAGATGTAGACACCAAGGGCCCTATCCCAACGTTGGAGATAAGATAACATCTTGAGATGTTATACAAAATGCCTTGAGAAGTTACCGTATCGCCTGGAATCGCTATTCCACACTTGAGTATAGAGAATAGCGCTTCCCTGCGCCTCCTAACTAAATTAATATCTATGTACTTTGTATCTACACTTGTGGCCAAAGTTGTGGATACACCATACCTTACATTTTTACAAACTTTTGCAGTTTAACCCCTTAGTGACCGGGCAGTTTTACGCAAATCCGTCCTTTAGTGCCTGCTGCTGTTTTTACGTTTCTGCGCTGTTAGTGTTTAGGTCAAATTTTCCTCTTGCTCGTTTATGCAACCCACACATATTATACACCCTTTTTCCCGCCATTAAATGGACTTTCTAAAAATACCAAAAATATGAAATATGATGAAAAAAATGGTAAAAACACACTTTTTTTGTAATTTAATCCCCAAAATCTACAACCACCAAAAAAGACCCCAGCTAAATAGTTTCAAAATTTTGTCCCGAGAATAGAAATACCCAATTTTTACATGTTTTTGCTTCTTAACTCCTTCACTGCTGAGCCAGTTCACCTATGTGCTCTGATCTCATTATGACCGTTTTATGCTCATTATTTTTAGATGACAGCCTAGGTCCTATTTAACTAAATGACCCCTAGACAAAAACATTTTTTAAAGCAAAAAAACTATTTTTTATTTTATTTGTTTTATTATTATTTATTTATTTTTATTTTTACACCAAAACCTGATTTTGATTGTTATCAATGGAAAGGCAATGATCGGGCCTTTCCAATGATGTCAAATATAACTCTCTAGCTGCCACGGATTGGGAGATAAGGGGATCTCTGGCCCACTGACCTCCTCACACATATGGTGAGGAAATCAGTGGGTGGGGGATGATCCAGAGCCTTGGCTGACATCAAAGATGTCAGCCACCTCCAGGTTTGAATCGCGATTTGGCCCCGAATCGTGATCCAGCAGCGAAACCGTTAATGGTGTACACCGCTGAAAAGGGGAGACTCGCATCACTGTAGCTTTCACGGTTGGGGAGATAGAGGGCTCCAAAGAAGCCACCCCTCCCCTTCCTGTATTTTGCCCAATGGCGCCTGCCTATGACATCATCAGGCCGCATGATGACGTCATCGCATCTGCCGGCCCCAGGAAACGGCGAGGCAAGCTTCCCAGACACGCCGTGGGAGCCGGCGAGGGAAGCAAGTATCACAGGAGTTAGGTTAGGAGCCCGCTGGCATACCATGTACGTCCACGGATCTAAGGAAGACCCGTGGGCAGGATGTACATGGTACGTCAGCGGTAGGGAATGGGTTAAAGTACTTTTTATATAAAAATCTCTAAAAATGTCATAGCACAAGTAAAATTTAATAGAGTAAATTAATGCCTTAACAACAAACAATCTTTAAATAAGTTCAATTTTGGCTGGAAATGTACCATAATGCATCTTGGCTATTATATAGCATAAAAATGATCATTTCAAGTTTGTCACAATGTGTTTTTTCAATAACGTGTTGGATAGCCTTTGGCCTTAACTACTGCCTGACACCTTCTAGGGATTGACTCTATAAGTCTTTTGACATCTTCTTCTGCGATCAAATGATGCCAGGAATTGATTATAGCCTCAATGAGTCCTCGCTTGTTGATTGGATTCTTGATCGAGACCATGAGTTTCAATCTTGACCACAGATTTTCGATGGGATTCAAGTCAGGGCCATTTCCAGGCCAGAGAATCGGAGGAACTTTCTTGTCAACCAAAACTGACAAAATCAGAAGGTGTATCCTAACTTTTGGCCACTAGTGTAAGTACTATGTACTTTGTATAGGAGGTGTTAATTTGTGCCTTCGTATAGAAGCACAGGCTATTCCAAGGTAACTCATTCTTCTATTCTGGAGACTGTATTTATGCCACCTTAAAATCATCATTGATTCAGCTTTTGAAAATCACTTAATGCAACAAACTAACCCCCTAAAAAAACCATATTCCCCTCTCATCCTGTGGTGAAGACAGCAGCGGGATCCACTGCTTTTTGCTGGGAACATAGAGACTCATCCACTGTGCTGTGTGATCTTGTGTGAGCGAGCTCGTGCAGTGCTTGTGGCCAGGATGGGCGCGGGCTCCATGGAGTCCTATGGACACCAGGAGCCAATACTCGCAGCACCACTGTAAGTATCGACTGTGCTCCCTTCCGAGTCTAGGTGCTAATAAAACGCCTACAAAATATTTGACGTAGATTATTTCAGTTAAAATTTTCTACTTGGGATAGCAGCCATGACAGCCATACTGAATATTTTATTATCTTGTATACAAGGAACTCCAGAAGATCTGATAAAGAGTCCTACAAACCCAAAAAGGTAGCAAAATAGTTGGAAGGGGAATATGCCCCGACTGTCATATAAACTCTATATACATTTACTGTGTGGGGAATTGAAAGTAGTTTTCCATAAAACCACAGGGTCCTGTCTTGGTTTCATGGAAAATATCTTGGTAGGGAACTGGTTAAGTCTATATGATAATTGGATCTCTAGTTTATAGTTATTGAGCTACAACTGAAATGATTTTTGATGTGTGCAAAGATTTTCTTTTAAGTTATGATTTTTAGACATGTGCACAGCACAAAATTTCGTTTTGAACTAATGGATTAGTACTAAAATGCAATTTATTTAGTTGCTAAAGAAATTCGTTTTCAGTTCTTTAGTATGAAAACTAATTTCGTTCATCCGAAAACCAGTGGATACAATTACTATTGTTGTGGTGGCTCCTCAGAGGGCTGAGATCGCTGCTTGTTACAGTATCTCTCACTCTCAGCACAATGTGGGCCATATTACATAGTTGGTGCTAACTTAACCAGAGCTGTTGTAACCTTCCCAGAGCCATTATAGCCTATGGAGGTTTTCAGTTTACAACAGGTTAAGTTAGCACCAACATTGTAATACTGCCCCGTGTCAGGCAAAGCTGTTACAGTAACTGACTGCTGCTCATCACAGCGCTCAGAGTTTCTGTAAAACTAGTAAATAATATTTTTATATGTAAGAGGTTAGAACAATATTATTTCCTTGTTTTACTGAAACTCTGAGCGCTGTTACAGTCAGTTACTGTAACAACTGAGCCTGATTCATTGTACTGAGATATAATGTAACAAGCAGCCGATCTCAGCGCTCACAGCCACTGGATTTAAAGGGCTAAAAAAAAAGGCTCCTCTCTGTATAATGTTTAGAACATCCTCCTGCATTAATTAATACCCCTCTTTGTATAATGTAGATAACATCCTCCTGCATTAATGTCCCTCTCTGTATAGAACATTCTCCTCAATTTATACCTTTCTCTGTATAATGTATATAACATCCTCCTGCATTAATACCCCTCTCTGTATAATGTATAGAACATACTCCTGCATTAATTAATGCCACTCTCTGTATAGAACATCCTACTGCATTGGCATGTGGAGGGTGCAGAACTTCGGATGTTGCGATGTTGCGCTCTTCATTACTGGTCTCCTTCACTCATCAATGTAATATCACAAAAAGGACTGAAACTAAAATGTAGTGCATTTTATTTTAGTTTCTTTCGTTTTTTGTACTGAGCAGTTTCGTTTCTCTTGAGTCATACTAAAACTAAATTATCCCAAAATTCGGACTAAATCGTTTTAGTACTAAAACGAATGCACATGTCTAATGATTTTTAACCGTCTAGAAAAGCGTTATCGTCTCCTCTATTTGTGTTGCTTCTGCAAGGACAGTCCAAGATCTTTAAAAACAGGGGTGAAGAAAATGAGCCAAAGATTTGTCCAAAAGCATATATCAACTCGACACTTTAATATAATACGTTAAAGAGCCTGAAATGATACACCAACTACAAGGCTCTTAAACACAAGATGGCGTATATCAAAATATCCTGATGGGAAAGAAAAATGTCATTAACGATTAATCTCCAGTTGAAGATTGCTGCAAAAAAGGAAAATAGTATCCGAGGCTAGAAATCAAGAGAAACCAAAGCAATGTTTACATATCAGCTTTTTACATTGGGCCCATACTCGAAGGTTTACTTTTTTCAAGAGGTTATTAGTGAACACAAAGGAATTTTGCCCCATGTTGGCTTTTTGTGTTGGCTTGTATTGTAAAATGTTTCCTAACCAAATTTTTGTAGGGAATAAAATTTTTAATGTTTCACAAAATGCTAATGTTATTCTTACCATAATGTATTTTGACGTATAAGAAGTGTGGGTTCAGAAAGCATGTGTAAGATGGAATGGATAGACAGGTTTTTTTTTTTTTGTTCTAAAATTGTTTGTATTCCATTCCAAGTGACAAGAATTTTTTTTTTTTTAAATCTGCTTGTGTCTGGTTATCAAAGTATATATACTTAGAATTGCCACAATGGCCAGAATTTCTTACAAAGCGATTAGCTTTTGAGTATTTACCACCCAAACACGTGTGAAAGGCAAACCTCTATAGGGCAGTGGTGCTTAACCTTGGCCCTCCATATTTTTTAGAACTACATTTTACACAAAGTTCTGTCGACCTAATGAGTGACTGAGCATCATAGGAGACGTAACTCCAAAACATCTGGAGGACCAAGGTTGAGTAGCCCAGCTATAGGACTAATAATATCTAAGGTGGTAAGTCAATCGGCTGTTGACTGTCTCGATATTGCACACTTTCTTTTCAATTGACTTCATATTTTAGTTGTGCACAACCTCTCTAATTTGCTGTTACACCTTTTTTTATTTACGCCATCTCCAAGAGTTTCAGTGATTTTTCACTCATTCTTCCTACTGTAGGAGAAGCCCAATTATGTTCAAAATAAATCTTGGGAAACCAGTTAACATCTCCTAGAATGAGATGAGACAGAATGCTCTGATAAAAGCTCTCAATAACGCAACTCCTCCTTTCAGGTCTTCCCTACTCCACAAGAACACCTCATCTAGGGCACTCTGGTCAGCAGGCGCCCTCCGCCTGTCTTCGCTTTCCACCTGCACATCCAACTCTCACCTCCAAGACTTCTAAAGGGAAGCTCCGGTCCTGTGGAATAACCTACCTCGCCTTAAAAGACTCTCTCCTAATATTCAGGCTTTCAAGAAATCCCTTAAAACCCATCTCTTCAGATTAGCATACCATATTACTGATGCCGTCCTATCCCATTCCTCATCTACCCCCACATCAAGATAGAAGTCCCTTCCATAACATCATCATTTCTGAAGCACATGTGATGCAATGATTCTGACAACCAATAAAACTCTTTTTGTCAACCTCCACCCCAGCTCTTCTAGACTGCAAGCTCCTCTGAGGAGGACCCTCTTGTTTCTGTTCTTATGTCTGTTTTAATTTCGTCTCACTCCCATTGGTTATTCTAAAGCACTGCGGAAACGGTTGGCGCTATATAAATGACAATAATAATAATAATAATTCTCTGTCTTCATCTATCATAATGGTATGGGGCTGCAGTGAAATAAAACTACAAAAACAATGCTGCACTTTGAAGACTACCTTTTATATAACAGAAAGCGTAATCAAATTTATTTTAAATGTGGAAAGGTGCTTGAAACAGAAGTATTTTAAGAAAAATATTTTAAAAATAATAATCTCATAGCTGTAGCGAAAAGGCAGCAGCCACATAGCAAAAAAATAAAATAAATAAATAACGTACCTCGGCTGAATGAAGAAACAAAATGCATAGCAAATAAATACTTGAAAAGCCAACTAGGTATTGACGATTAGAAGCAAAATACAATAACAACAGAATATCTTATAAAGATAAAGGAGAATATGGCTTTGCAATATATCATAGACTAAGAAAGACCAGACAAAGCAAGAAAATGAACATAATTAAAGAATAATCATGGCTGGACAAATATCAAGTTTCATTTGTTAAAATGTTCTGGCGTTAATGCCGGTGTCCTACCTTTATGCTCTTTTTTTCTATGAATCACTGCTTGCTCTATGTTATATTGCATATCTACATCTATAATATAATTATATGTCCAAACCCGGCTCCATAACGCATGCGCAAAATTTGTCCAGCCTTGATATTAATAGTCATCACAGTGAGCGTGTAAATGCAAGAGTGAAAAACAAAACAAATAAATAAAAAGATAAAATAACTTCTAAAGTTATAAAAGGTGTGGTTAAAATGTTACTACTGATGAGCAGTAAGGAAATCAGACTCACTCCCAGCAGAGCTGGTGGCATTGGCAGCTGAGAGAATTACGTGAGTGGGAGTAGAAATGTTTGTTACATCATGGAGTTGGCTGAGGACTGAGGAACGCCGACGCACGGCACCCTGAAATGAACCGCTTCTCTTGAAGGTACTCACTACCTCCATCTGTGGGAAAGAGAATGAGATAATGTTTTTTTTTGGTTTTTTTTGCATTCTTGGAAATAAAAAAAATAAAAAATTTCTAGGAAGCAGTGTGGTTAGGAAGATAAAAAGTTCAAGAAAGCAGTCATTAACCAGTAATAATTTTTGTCAAAATTGTGTGGTCTGGAAAAATAGTCATTGACTTCACCACTTGGGAGGAAGAAGATGCATTGTGATGTCTATACCAATTGTTGTGTGTATTGTCATTCAATTGGCTTTATCATCGACAAATTCATTTTCACACTTTGGGCCATATTACATACTTGGTGCTAACTTAACCAGAGCTGTTGTAAACTTCCCAGAGCCATTATAGCCTATGGAAGTTTGAAGTTTACAACAGCTCTAAGTTAGCACCAACTATGTAATATGGCCCTTTACCTTTCTTCTTCTCTTAAGCACTTTGTCCATTTAAGCAGAGTGTTCCCTCTTCCCCTGCTCCAATATATTCTCTCTTCCTTAATATATAATGGTGCTCTTACTTGTGTTTTGGTTTTCGATTATCTTAATAATTTTACTGTCTATCCCATATTGCTCACTGCCTCATGGTCTTTTACCCTGTGCTTCATATGCATTCACTAAGACAGTGTTACATTGTTGTGTTATACTGTTGTATTGATGGGTGGGTAGCGCCATGCTGCTTCCTACAGTAGATGTCGTCCATCTGGAGAAGCACTGGTGGAGAACATTGTGTTGAATAGGAGGTGAGTTTCAACACTCTAGGCTAAAACCAAGGGGATCTATTCCATAGCTGGTGCTAACTTAACCAGAGCTGTTGTAAACTTACCAGAGCCATTATGGTCTATGGAGTTGTTAAGTTTACAATAGCTCTGGTTAAGTTAGCACCAACATTGGAATAGGGCCCGAGGTCGGGGCAGGTTGAAACGGGTGTGAGTCAGAGGGGGTTATTTTTTATTTATTTATTAAGGATTTTACCAGGAAGGATACATCTCCCACTCCTGTTTTTAGTCTAGAGCAGGGATCTCTAACTCTTGACCCCCCAGATGTTAATTGCCAACAAGTCTCAACATTTCCTGAATGCAATAGTTGATCAGAGAATCATGGGAGTTGTAGTTCAGAAACATCCAGGGTGTTAGAGTTTGAGATCTCTGGCCTAGAGTGTCCATTTAATGACTTTATGATGGGGATTATTATTGGAGTTACCCCTCTGCTATCTTCATTCTCTGTGATTCATTAATTTACCCAGTTAATCAGGAATTCTCTCGTTTTCCATATGTACCTGATTCTGTTTATCTTTGCTGCAGGATTTCCCATTCTTGTACAATAACCATTTTTCAATTAACTCTATTTATGGGAGGAAGGGAGGCACCAGCCACTTTCAGGCTTGCAACATATGTTCACATCAGCAGCAGGTTCCTCAATAGAGGCATAGCATCCACAACCATAGATGCAGAAACAGAAAAATAAAGCAGGAACCTACGTTCAGTTGACAAGCTACACTAGTGCCACCATATTTATTGTCACAGATAGCAAATAGACAAATGTTATGGGTGGAATCCCCTTTCTCAATGCAAAGCGCACAGTGTATACCCTAAACCAGGATCTCAAGCTCCAGGCCTCCAGATGTTTATTGCCTACATTTGCCAGAATTTCTTGACTGCAATAAAGGGTCAGAAAGTCATGGGAGGTGAAGCTCAATAACATCTGTGGCTGGGTCCAGAGTTTGAGATCCCTGTGCTAAACGTTTGTCTGTTTGCTCTCGGTGACAATAAATGTGGTGGTACTAGTGCCGCTTCCTGCTTTATCTGTTCAATTTTAGATTCTTTTTTGTTACTACTTCATGGCGTCTACCATTGTCTTTCTTGGTGACCCTGATATCGATGTATATCTTATGCATTTTATTTAGTTTTTTATTAGTTTCTCATTATGTTGATATATATCTTTATCAGGGCTCAAAATTTCAAGTCTCAAGCTACTAGCCAGGCCTTAAGAATTACTCGCCACTAGTTGCCCCACCTAACCCTATCCTGCCCTGCCTGCATCTGCATTCCCACTCGCCCTCATGTAATTTCCACTCGCCAAATGCTAGTAGGCGAGTGGAAATTTTGAGGCCTGTCTTTATGTTCTTCTACAGTTTTACTCATTTTATCCCTCCTGCGACTCTTGCTCTCTGACTCTCTTACGGTTATATTCTACCTCACGCTTTCTAGCAAATTATCACAAAATTTATCACTCACCACCCCAAGCTCTTTCACTTTTATCACCTTTTATTCTCTTACTAACTTGGTCATTGTCTCTTGCATTCCTCTTGTTGTATGTCATAGGGGAGTTAAAATTAAAGGGGTTATTCGCTAACCTCCGAATTGGCCCCAAATTGCACGAGATTTTGAATTTCTCCATCAGTTCAATTTTAAGCCAATTCATCTGTTTTCTAAGCTATCAATTCACCAAATATTGGAAAATTTACAGAGAAATACAGTGCATTTTGCCACAGCGGCACCGAAATTGCCCCATAGAAGACTATCGTGACTTCTATTCACATGACACCAAATTGCACTTAAATTCCGGTGAAATGCCATGATTTGCGGTGTTTCAATTTGACAGGTTTAATCAGGCAAATTCCATAGGATTCAATGTAAAAATGTAATATCTTTTTTATTAAATTTTTTTGATGACTGTTTATTCTTTAACTTTTTTGCAAAAACACTTTAATTTTTTTTATTTTTTAGAACACCTTTTCATAGTTTTTGGACGACATTTCTGGATTTCTTATTTTTTTAAAAAGACTTTTATTTTGTAAAAGACATTTGTATTATTTTTTAATGGACCTTTTTTATTATTTGGACACATTTTATTGATTTATACTCCGGAGAATTGGGAGTCTTCCTCTTTTTATTTGCAGTTTGGCAGAAGTCGCTGATGTTAATTCAGCTCAATTTGGCTTTTTTTTGCTGAAGTCCGATAACTGCTTTGGCAACTCCATTATCGGTAAAATACGGTGACCGTTCATTTTACCATATTTACCATATTTTTGGCGATAGGGAATCGCTAAAATGTGGTGAATTGCAGCGAAACTCAAAGCACCGAAATTGCATGCAATTTTGGTGCTTTGTGAATAGACCATTACATTTTTATTAATATAAATTAAAAATTGTATTTTATTATATTTTTTTTCATGTATAAACAAAGAAAAATCTGCTAAATGTACCTATGTCATTTATTTAATTGTAACTTAATTTTGGTGTGCTAACATTATTATTACTTGAAGTCCGGATACTTTGTCGGTCTTTGAGCACCTTGTATTAACAGTTCATCATTATGTGGGATGAATCCCTATATATTTATTAATTAGTATGTGTTAGCTGGTCTAATTCATTTCATTTCCTTAGTCTATAATTATAAATTCTCTTCCATTTTTAAACTTACCATTTTACTGTCTATTCTCTCAGACCCTGACCCAATGACAATTTCATAGTCTTCTCTTGCTCTTTATCTTTCATTTTTCTCTCTTGGTCAACATACCACTGTCCCTCTCACTCTCAATATGGAGGTTTCATTATCTTTGACTTTTCTTTATTCTTAATATTCACATATAGTTTGCATTCACTCATGCATAGTACCCATTCTTTCTCCTTCCTCGTTATCTCATGTTTAATCTTTCATGTCTAGAATTATTGTCATTCTTCAATTTGCCGTGTTCTGGAATGTCTTCTTTTTGCTCTCGTTATCACCGTTGTGCACATTGTCGGTTTCTTATTATCATAGTCTCTTCCTTTTATTCCTTATTAATCCCTAAATTGTTTTACTCATTATCCATGGCATCTCTCAGACTATCTCCAGCTTATTCCGTCATGGTAACTTGCATTCTTTTAGTATGTTATGGTTATCTTCTCTTATGCACTATTACAGTCTCTTCTTTCTTGATTCTTATATCTTGTCACGTTCTCTCTGATCAGCAAAATAGCGCCTTGCTAGTCTAATATTTTGTCTTACTCATTTTTTTAACCACTTCACTACCACCATCGGGTATATTTAATCTTCAGAAGCTCCTGCAGAATTCCAGTATCGAGTAAACTCGGACTGGTCATACGCTGGAGCAATTCAACATGCTTTTTCTTTATTGCAAACTAAATTTGTTTGCAAATGGGCTCTAGAATGTGCCCCCCAAATTTTCAGCACCTCTGACATGTCTGTCAAGGTGCTGAAGCCATCTAAACAACTTGGAGATCAGTTTTTCTTTTTCTCACTTTAAGTTTACAGGGTAATCCAGACGTGGACCCCTTGCTCGAGGTGCCTAGAGGGGTGTCAGCTATACCCTCCTGACGAGGTCTAACATGGTCTTGATCGTCGGGGCTGCTGCACCTCTCGTGCAGGGATGGCGTCCTTGGCAATCAGTACTGGACACCCTTTCTGGGTGAGAGCAGACTGATTTGCATATGGAGCAGTTGTCCTTGTAATGGCACAATCAAGCTAAAACATTGTGAGACCTGAGCGGGCTCCACCGTAGAGCAGGCCACTAGTCCTCAGGACCCTCACAAACCTCTCTTTTTCTTTCTTTCACAGAAACACTGAGATCATGCTGTATTATTATACATGTAGCAGTTCTTTTTGGCCAACTGGGGGAGCCCTCTGCTTGCCAAATAATCCTACTGGCTCCATAATGTATGTATAAAGAGAACACATAATTTACAATGTCTGTAATGGAAAGTCATTTTACATTAAATCCACTGGGTCTTGGAAGTGGGTTTACAGACAACCACTTGGTAGTGAAGGGGTTAATCACTAACCTATGATCTCTGAGACTTTATGTTGAGATTACATTTTGCTTACACTGCTTCATTCTCCTACCGTATAATGGTAACTTAAGTTTCCTGTTTGGGGCACATCTTCCAAATTGTTAAGTCTTCCTCACTGACTCTCAATGGGTACATTTTCCTCCTTATTACTTTATGCTTGAAGCCTTCCTGTATTGTTAAAGTACTTTGACGTAGCCTGGCACCCTACCCACTTCTCTCTACTACTCATGAACATATTCATTGTGGTTCATTAAAGTTGTGAAGATTTATTTTATAACTTTGGAGCTTGGACAGAACTCCATTCCAGACTTGTGTGATAATTCCTTATTCTTTGTGTTACTGTTAGATCAGGCTCTTTAACATGACCTGGAACCTTACAGAAACAAATATATTAATGTTGAGATTGTCTGACACATTAATTTGACAAAAGAGAATTCAATTCAACAAACAATGTGACTTATGAAGGTATTTAAATGTATAAGTCGTAAGTGTATATTTTGGTTTTCAAAGCAACAAATGTAGTTATACTGTGTAACTCAAGGTTGTCAGACTCTGGCCCCTAGATGTTTCTGTAATACAAGTCCCATGAGTCACTGGTCATCAATTGCAGTGGTTCCCAAGTGCGGTCCTCAAGTACCCCTAACAGGTCAGTTTTTCCAGATATCTGAAGCGCAGTCCAGGTGTTATGATTTGCTGTTCAGTGATTGCAGGATTCAGCCTGCATTTTCCCAAGGTAATCCTTAAAACCTTGCCTGTTAGGGGTACTTGAGGACCACGGTTGGGAACCACTGATCTATTGCATTCAAATAATTATGGGAATTGTAGGCCATCAACAACCTGGGGGGCCTGAGTTTGACAGCCTTGGTGTATATCGCAATGGATTTTAAAACCAGGCGCCACATGAAAGTCCTCTAACTATTTTAATAAGGCTGGTATTGCCTGATCAGGTTGAGAGAGGAAAAGAAGTAGGTCATCTGCGAATGCAACCACACGAACCTCTTGAGAGCCCACCTCAATGCCTTTGAATTCTGGTTGTGTTAATAAGACTCTTATTAATGGTTGAACTGCTAGGTTAAAAAGGAGGGGAGACAGGGGACAACCCTGGCGAGTGCCACGTTCCAAATCAAAGGGCCCGGAGTTAAGGCCATTAACTCTGGTGTGTATCAAATAGTAAATATTTCAATAAAATCTGTGAATTGCTATATATGGCACCATATACATTATGTAACCTGGATGGATGGCTGGCTGCCAGAGTTTGCTATATTCATGTGAATTGCATCTTGGAGGACCAGGTCTCTGTTACTTTTGCTTCTAATATCACAGTTGATAATCTTCTAGACAAAGCTGTCAGCGAGTTTCCTAACATCTACTCATTCTTTCAGCGCTGTTTGGTTAATACTTAATATGCACATTTGGATATTTGTTAGACACTTTGTTAGAATAATGCATTACAACAACTTTCATGTTAAAACTGTGCTCTCAGAGTTCTTTTACTTTCAACTCCGATCATAGCAGTCATCAACATGACGGCAAGACATAAAACAATATATAGAATAGTTCAGTTTTTTAAAAATGCTAAGGCATTTACACCTGGCTATAAGATCCTTATTTAAAGTTTAAGGTAAGGAAACAATAAATTCAGCATTCAATACAAGGGAAATTAGAATTTTGTTTGCTTCTGGCGATACGTCTTCTCATCCTGGTGGTCTGATTGGAAAGAGAAAGGTTACTGAAATGAAACATTCGGATTAATAATGAATATAGGTATCATTTCCATGTTCACAGGCATTCTGTAATGATCGTTAGATTTATGTGCAATTCTAATACTTCACCAAAAGGAGGTGTAACGGTCTCGACGATATACCTGAGTTTGGATTCGATTCAGGCCTCGGAACCAAAGAATCTGTCCACGTCTAAGTTCCCGTTCTGCGTGATCAATTTCTTCCTCATCCTCAGCCATTTCCTCATCGGTAATTTCATCTTTCCCCGGCCCATGTCCTGCCTCCTTCAGGCACTTCAAGTGGCTTGTGGGAACTGTGGAAATCACCTGTACAGCGGAAATACATTCAGACCTGGGCTATAGGTATAGTCCAGGGTCTTGGTCAACCATTACAAACATTCAGTTTTACATTAACTAATCATCAACACTATCAGGGTTATTCAAAGAGAATTCTAAAAGTCACTGCACGCTCGGTGACTTTTCGTTCTCTTCAATTCGGTGCGATTCGGCGATCCCATTTCGGCAACCCTGCGGTGTATTCAGCAAGCACCACAGGGCCGTCGTAGTGCAGGGAACAGCCGCCGCAAACCCGACGAAATCTCAACGCAAAACCCGGCGAACGCACACCGAAACCCGCAAACATCTGGATTAACCCCGCCGAACATGACGGAGAAACCTGAGCAGCCGCCGATCACAGGGCAGAGCAGCCACCAGAAAAAGCCGACACCGCAGAATGGAGCGGAAAGAAAAAAACACAGTACGTCTGAATGTTTGAAAAGTGAAATGCTGTTTGCAAAGAAACTACAGAACGAAAATGTCTGAAATTTACATCCAATGAACGATAATAAAAAGGGCTGATAATAAAAAAAAAACGGAAAAAAACATTTTCGTTAAAAAATCCCGAAAAATGCCTAAAAGATCCTAAAAAAATCTAAAAGTAAAGAGACTTTTTACTGCAGAATAAAATAATAAACAGTTTATTAGATATTGAATTAAAATGGGAATATTTTTAACATTGAAGCCTATGGGATTAGCCTGAAAAAACCTGTCGAATGAAACCACCGAATGGCAGGGCATTTCGGCAACTTTTCACTGCTGGGTTTTGTTCTCTGAATAGATGAAGCATTGCTTCTCTATGGGGAATTCACTGCCCTCGAGCAGGCAATGAACAGGCACCGTATGTGCGGGCAATTCGCCAACATTTGGCGAACTACCTGCTCTCTGAATTTCAGCGTTCGGTTACCTTTCGTCAGCAATTCGGATCTCTTTGAATAACCCTGTTATTGTGTGATTTAATCATTAACCCATTTTACTCCTAAAACAGAGTATACTCTATCTTCAAAGCACCTGCTGGCGCCCCGATATCGAACATACTCAATTAGGTGTAAGTCTGGAGCCATGCAAAGGAATTTCATTTACCACAAATGAAATTTGTTTGCAAACAGACTCCACAATATGCCCCAAAGGCTTTAGAACCTTGGACATGACAGACAAGAAGTTAAAAGAGTTTTAACAACTGGGATTCTGTGTCTATAACACAGATCACCAGCTAAATCGGCACAGAGCCCCAGCTGCAATAGCATTTTTGGCCAGCAGATGGCGTTGTCTGCCTGTCAAACAGGGATACTACGGTAAAACAAATACATTTTGAATATTCACACAAATTATTTTACTGTATAATTAATGAAGATTGATTTTCCGAAAAAAGCATTGGTTCCTGACAGTGGTTTTATGTAACTTACTTGGTAGTGAAGGGATTACAGCAGGGATCTCAATCTTGGATATATTGCCCCAGCTCACACATGGATATATTTGCCCCAGCTCACGAATGGATATATTTTCCCCTAGCTCACACATGGATATATTGCCCCAGCTCACACATGGATATATTTGCCCCCAGCTCACGCATAGATATATTTGCCCCCAGCTCATGCATGGATATATTTGCCCCCAGCTCACGCATGGATATATTGCCCCAGCTCACGCATGGATATATTTGCCCCAGCCAACACATGGATATATTTCCCCCAGCTCACACATGGATATATTTCCCCCAAGCTCACACATGGATATATTTTCCCCAAGCTCACGCATGGATATATTTGCCCCCAGCTCACACATGGATATATTTGCCCCAGCTCATACATGGATATATTGCCCTAGCTCATACATGGATATATTGCCCCAGGCCAGCTCATACATGGATATATTGCCCCAGGCCAGCTCATACATGGATATATATTGTCCCAGCTTATGCATGGATATATTGCCCCCAGCTCACGCATGGATATATATTGTCCCAGCACACGCATGCCCCCAGCTCTCACCTCCTGTCGCCGAGTGTTTGGCTCCCTATGAGCGTCCGAAGGCATGGAGCTTGGCCACTCGCCTGGGGAAACCGCGTGACCAGCAGCGATCTCGGGAGAAAGCGACTGGTCACATGGTTCCCCCAGGCGAGCGACCAAGCTCCATGCCTACGAACGCTCATAGGGAGCCAAACACGTGGCGCCGCAGCGGCGTGCTTTGCGCCGCTGGTTGATTAAAATATTTTTAATCAACCAAAAAAAATTAACGTTTAATCGATCGATTAAGCGTTAATGACTCCGCAGCCCTAGTATATATATACTGATCTGAGAGAGAATGTTTATACACATTTAGCCCTACATTGTTATCAAAGGCAACATGTAAGGACAAAGTATAATTGGAGCAAAAACATAATAAATATATATATTTAAATGACCACCTCACCTGTGATTTAACAAATGTGTTATTGATGAGATCACAGTTCATGACATCAACAGGGTACCAAGTACGAATACAATATTTTCAGCTGAAAACTATGACGACTACGACATCAAGCATTACAATATATTGTTATTAAACGACCAGACATCCTCTTTGTTAGTTTGAATTGTGTTTTGTAGACATCCTCTTTGGTAGAAGCTGTGGTGTTGTGATTTAATAGTAAAAGAGGCTACGTACAGTAACCACACTATTCACTATTGTCCTCCTGAATAGAAATGTGCAATTTGTTTCGTTCCGAATCCAAATTCGGACGAAATGCACCATTTTCCTATTTCGGGAGCTTTTCCGAAAATGAAATATCGGCCATCAAAAAAGTTCGGAGCGATTCGGATTGGTGATATGGATCGATTCGGGTGATTCGGCTCCGCTAGTTTTTAATACTTTGAGTTATTTTGTTTTTTATTGGTTATTTAAAAACGGGAAGTAGATTACTACCAAAAGAATTAAAGTTTTTTTACTTATTTCTTTAGGATTTTTTAGGCATTTTTTGGGTGAAATTTTAGGTTTTCTAACTTTTTTAAAGAAACAAGACTTTTTAACCCATAGGTTTCAATGCAGCATATGAATCCACACACTGCTGGGAAGCGTCTCTCTGCAGTATAATTAATGCAGCATATGAATCCGCACACTGTGGGGCAGCAAAATCGATTCAGTGATTCGGATCGATTCATTTTTTGGATCAGTTCATTATCCATGAGTTATAATTAATGCAGCATATGAATCCACACACTGCTGGGAAGTTCCCAGCAGTGTGTGGATTCATATGCTGCATTAATTATACTTCAGAGAGGTGCTGCCCCACAGTGTGTGGATTCATATGCTGCATTAATTATACTGCAGAGAGGCGCTTGTTCCCAGCAGTTTGTGGATTCATATGCTGCACTAATAATACAGTTACTGCAGAGAGGTGCTGCCCCTCGGTGTGCAGATTCATATGCTACATTAATTATACTGCAGAGAGGCGCTGCCTGGCAGTGTGTGGATTCATATGCTGCGTTTATTATACTGCAGAGAGGTGCTGCTCCACAGTGTGCGGCTTCATATGCTGCATTATTATACTGCAGAGAGGCGCTTCCCATAAGGTTGCCACCTTTTCTTGAAGCCAAACCCGAACACTCCGGCACTGTGTGGCAAAATATTCACTCACAGGTATATGCTCTGTCACACAGACACACACCTATACATATACACGTCCTTCCCTTTCACATCCCATTTCAGCCTCATTCAGCTCACAAATTAGCCCTTTTTATCTGTACACATACAAAGAAGAGAGGGAGAAAATGTGAGAGAAAAAGAGTGGGAGAAAAGGTGAGAGAAAAAGAGGGAGAAAAGGAGAGAGAGAAAGAGAGAGGAGCGATAGAAAAGGAGAGAGAGAAGGCAGGAGAGAGAGAGAAAAGGAGGGAGAATGAGAGAGAGTGAAGGAGAGAGGGGAGGAGAGCGAAGAGGGGGAAAAGGGAGGGGGAGAGATAAGGGGGAGGAATAAAGAAGGGGGCGAGAGAAGGGGAGAGGGAGAGAAAAGGGGAGTGGGAGGGAGAAAGAGAAGAGAAAGGGGGAGAGGGAGAAAGAGAGGGAAGAGGGAGAAAGAGAGAGGGGAGGGAGAAAAGGAAGGGGGAGAGGGAGAAAGGGGGAGAGGGAGAAAGGGGGAGAGGGAGAAAGAGAGAGGGGAGAGGGAGAAAGAGAGAGGGGAGGGAGAAAGAGAGAAGGGGAGAGGGAGAAAGAGAGAGGGGAGAGGGAGAAAGAGAGAGGGGAGAAAGAGAGAAGGGGGAGAGGGAGAAAGAGAGAAGGGGAGAAGGAGAAAGAGAGAAGGGGAGAGGGAGAAAGAGAGGGGGAGAAAGAGAGAGAGAGGGGAGAGAGGTAGAAAGAGGGGAGAGAGGGAGAAAAAGAGAGGAAGAAGGGGGCAGTGAGAAGAGGGAGGAGGAAGAGGGGGAATGTGGTGGAAGAGGAGAGAGGAAAGGGGAGAGAGAGAAGGGGAAAAATGTTTGTATATTAAAAATGACACATTGGTAAGGGGCTTTGAGCTCTGCATTTTATAATGGAAAAGGCAAGCCATTTATGTGTAATGTTCAACTTCACCAGCTAGAGGCTCCCTTTACAAGTTCTATGCCTGTATATCCATCAAGAGAGGAGCTGCTGCTTGGATAGAGGGGGCGAGGCCAGCAAGGAGGGGAGAGAGACACAGGCAGATGCTGCACAGCCAGTTAGAAGAGGAAGGGAGAACTGGCCCACAGCTATACTCAAAAACGAGCCGGTTCCAGCAGTGCAGCAACAGCTGGGCGGAGCTTCCATCTCTCACTCGCACACAGGCAGCGTGTGAGTGATTAACCTCTCCTGCTGTGCAGCTGCTTATTTCATAGCCACTCGGTCCAGAGGATCGCTGCAAACACGTGGGAGGTAGTCAAGTGTCCGAGCCGAGTCATGTGTCCGGGTGGCAAGGAATCTGAAACCCGTACACATGACTCGAAAACCTGACAGTATGGGTCAAACCCGTACGGGTGGGAACCCTAGCTTCCCAGCAGTGTGTGGATTCATATGCTGCATTAATTATACTGCAGAGAGGCGCTTCCCAGCAGTGTGTGGATTCATATGCTGCATTAATTATACTGCAGAGAGGCGCTGCCCCACAGTGTGCGGAATCATATGCTGCATTAATTATACTGCAGAGAGGCGCTTCTCCTTAGTGTGCGGATTCATAAGCTGAATTGAAACTTATGGGTTAAAAAGCCTTATTTCTTTAAAAAAAGTTAGGAAACCTAAAATTTCACCCATAAAATGCCTAAAAAATCCTAACAAAATAAGTAAAGAAACTTTCATTTAATTGGTAGTAATCTAATTCCCATTCTTAAATAACCAATAGAAAAACGAAATAACTCATAAAAAATTAAAAACTAACTGATCCGAATCACTCGAATCGATCTGACTCGCCGAATCGATCCGAATAACCAGAACGATCCCAACCGAAATGAAAGAAAAACTGTCCGAAATGATCCGAAACGGAAAAGAAAATACCCGAAAAAAAACCCCGTAAAAAAATTTAAAAAAAAGGCATGCACATCCCTAGTCCTGACTATCAACCATTTTGGCTTAAAAGAACTGTAGGTCATTTGTATGTAAAATAAGAGAATGGATTTTCACCTGTCCCCATACAAGTTCACCCACTCCCACAAACAGACACCAAAGCCACTGTTGTGTATTTAGAGGCGAACAGCTGAAGGGCTTCCCTCCGAACTGGACAATCACAATCTGAAATGAGAAAGAAACATGGTCGCTGAAACAGGTCAATATGCATACATCACCAAAACACAACTCAGAGTATTTTACAAGGCTACTAACCCCTTCAGTACCATGATTGTGTTGACGTGATCAGCAAGAGCAGTCACAGCAGTCCAAGATCCTGTTAACCTGATCTGAGACTATGCTGTGACTTTGCAAATGAAATTAGTTTGTTGCATACCAATTTCACTTGCATTTGGGCTCCAGAACGCGCTCTTAAATTTTTAGCACCCAGGGCAAGATGCCAGAGGTGCTAACACTTTTTAAAACTAAGCAGATAATGCACATAGACCTGAACTGATGTAACTCCATTTGACCAGCAGATGGTGACATCTACCTGCCAACTAGGGTATTCCAGCACGGAATACATTGGGAAGATTCCCAAATATTTCTTACCATATAATTAATAAAAATTATTTTACATAAAAACTTTGGTTCCTGACAGTTTCATTTAGAAAATCCCTTTGTAGTGAAGGGGTTAATACAGTAAAAACATGCTGGTGCAGACATGTGGTTATAATTAGTAAACACCGATTTCCTTCGACTCGCTAGCATCAGAGTTTGATACACACCCAGGGCAGTTACAAGCATGTATAATGCGTTTTACTTCATATTTTGTGCTTTCCCTCGGATGTATCCCCGTTACAGTTTTTGTTTTTGTGAGACAAAGGTTAACTGGATGGGTTAATGTTTGCTTGACTTCACAATAATATATATTTTTCACCTAAACCCCTTTATGTATGATGTGTTTATATCACGTGGTATGAATCATTTTCACACTTATTAAGGGTTGGGATAAGGATATAGGATACACAAAGAGACATTTTGGGACCATGGATTAGAAGAAATGATAGACAGGGACAAAAGGGAGAAGAGAAATTTGGGAAATTAAAAAGGGGAAAGGATTGAAAGAAGTTTCATCAAGAAGAGAGAAAGTAATGAACATAAAGGTTCTACAGCAAGAAGGATAAAATCTTTGTAAAGTGCCTAGAAAAGTAAAGGCAGCAAATGTAGGAAAAGAGAAAGGATAAAAAATAATTAGATTTTTGGAAATGATACAAATTGGAGGAAAGATGGATAAGAAGTATGGAGAGCAACCGAAAAGAAAGACATCAAGTGAATGTTGATGTGGGAATGGCGCCTCTGGCAAAGGGCCGTCTGGAGCCATGGGGCCGGATGGGGCCATGGCTCCAGGCGGCCCTTTGCCAGGGGCGGCATTTTGCCGCACTGTCAAAGGCTGCAGCATGGAGCCCCTGCTGGTGCCTCAACTGGGCCCAGCATCTGCCAAGGCGTGTGTGTGTCTCGCTGGATCATGTTAATTTCTTCTGTAGCACCAACATATATATAGTTTAATTTGTCATTTTAATCCTAGCACATTGCATGACCCTATGTTATGAAAATAAGAGTATTTCCAAAGCTGCCACATAGTCAAATGATTTACGTGTCCTTACCTGGACTACAAAAGTGCCCAGCACAATGCTACAGAATATTGGATTTGAGAAAATACCATCAAAAACATTCCTTTCTCCGTGTATCTTGCGGGCGTTAATTTCGTTAAATAACTGCATCATGACGAAGGTGTTGAAAATAATGGTGTAATGCTCGGAGGGGGGCGAATGGAGCGGGGCGTTTCTGCCACTGTCGATATCAAAAATGATTTCACCTACAAACCAAGAGTTTGAGAAATCTGCATGAGTTGCTCTACACGTGGACTCGGTAGCGATGGGTGAAATAAATCTTTGATACATACCAACAAAAAGCAGAGTGAAAATAATGATGAGTTGGTATACAGCGTGACCGAGAATATTTTTCATCATTGTGCGCGATATGAGAGGCTTGTTCCTCCCGTAAGGTTTGCGTAAAAGTAGTGATTCCGTTGGGGGCTCGGTTGCTAAAGCCAGAGAGGCAAATGTATCCATAATTAGATTCACCCAAAGCATTTGGACTGCTTTTAATGGGGAGTCCTGGAAAAAAAAGGGACAGAAGTAGATATAAAAATAGAAATTTGTGGGTTTTGTTAATAAAAAGTTTTGGTACACAGACTGACTTTCTTGATATTTCAATATTCTGTGAAATGGTCTCAAATTTAAATAATATACAGTTTAACCGCTTCACTACCAAGTCATTTTCCAAAAACACCACTGGCAGGAACCAGTGGTTTGTTGTTTTTTTGGAAAATAATTTAAATTAATTATACAGTAAGAAATATTAGGGAATATTCCCAATGTATTCCTTACTGTAATAACCTGTCGCCATCTACTGGCAAAATGGAGTTACAGCGTTTAGAACTGCAGCTCGTGGCTCCGTGGATCGGCTGGGGAATGCCCAACCTTGCCCACAGGGTTAAAACTTTGGGGGCACCTTTTTGGAGCCCAAAAGCATACAAAAATAGTTTGCAACACACTAGTTTTATTTGCTTTTGTCCTGCACAGCTGCATATTGAGATAACTCGATACCGGGCACCTGATGACGCCTTTAAAGACCAGAGTTATCTCGAATTTGGGAGTGAAGGGGTTACATTTAATATTTGTGCATCAATCTCTTTTTGCATACACTAATTAGATTGTTCTGGCAGGCTAATGCAATTTTTAGCCAATAACACGATACTCTGATAGGCAGATAACTGAGCACAAATTTATCTGAAAGGGGACAAGTGGGAACATTCGTTAGAATCATGAGTTCAGAATCCACCTCACGTTTCCATATTTGCTATCTTTTGGTTCTATATGTTAGCAGATGATTTTAGTAGGGATGTCTCTATCGCCAGTTTTTGCCCACTGATCCGATCCAATACAGAGTTCCAATCCAATACTGGACAATCCACACCTGGACCAGTGGCTCAGCTGCTAAAGTGAGTCCAAGGGCCTTGACATTCACCACAAGGTCTTCACTGTCTATTGGCAGGTGCTGTATTAAAAACTACACTGAGAAACTGCATGCACAGCCTTCAGGATTCTATGTAACACCATCCATACTTCCCCCACAAGGGCTGAAGCACCCCTACTCGGCAAAATAGCCTATTTCAGAGTGCAGCTTTCAATACAACAAGTGCCTCTGCTCTTAAAGCAGCATCTTCCCAGGCAGGCAGGGAATATGGAGGAGCGTGATGAATGCCGAGGCTGCGGGACTCCAGCTGGGAGTCTCATAGCCTGGCATGCTTCAGACTCGAGGATCAGATCGACTTGGAAAAGCCGGTTTCGAATTACATAAAAATGGCGTTATTGGGTTTTGATCACGTTCCAAAGGATCGGATTAGGACATCCATAGATTTTAGTATTTTCTTTTCCTATATTTTAAATAATTTTTTCAAGGATTTTACCTCCCACACCACCTGAACTCTCCGTAGGTCCTGTCTAGGTGTACCCTCATAATTTTTCCTATAAAAAGTCTGTAAGGGGTACTTGAAGACCAGAGTCGGAAACCAATGTACTAACGGACTATCTCCTTGACCACTTATCTTGTACAGCGCTGCAGAATTCACTATTTTCTGGTAATTTATAAAGTAAAATGATAATTGTTTACATATTACGATCGACTTGTGTGCTGACCATAAGTGGATCTATGATTAAGCACAACAGGCAGTCGCCTAAGGTGACACTTAAACAGGGGCTCACGGAATGATGTTAAACATCAATATGTACACGATGTCCACATTCACACAACTCCACTAAGACAGCCGCGAGATTCATAGTTTATAAAAATGTATTTAAATTTGCATTTATTTTACATAATAAAGGGTGTTCCTCCCATATGAGCCTTGCCTCAGGCCTCACAAACTCTAGATCTGCACCTGGCACTGACCAATAAATTATGAATCATGGTGGAAAAGACATTGGGGAAGTAGATAGCGCTGCAGACACGATTGTATTGTTGGATTGGGGAGTTAGAATGGTAATTATAGAGTCTCTTCATAACCACGATCATACAAATGAGTGCATTGTGAGTCCTCGTTGCAGAGCTAAACTTGTTTCTACAGTAGCGACCAACTATTCCAATGGCGATTACTCAAACTGGTCCTGACAAGGGCAACTCAGCTCTGATATCCAAGTAGCACTACTCGCTGGTAAACTTACAAAACCTGGAATAGACACGGATATGAGCAAGTAGGCAGACTAATGTGTAATAGACAATGTGTACAGGTAAATGCCAGTGACATAATCTGGCCAAATTACCGGCAATACCATAAAATAGACCTTCCCCAAAAGCTTCTGACCTGAGTAATACAGGCTCCAGTAAATGCCACAATCACTGCAACCACATTGACAGTCAGCTGGAACTGAAGGAACTTGGAAATGCTGTCATATACATTGCGACCCCACATAACTGCCTTCACTATGCTGGAGAAATTATCGTCTGTTAAGATTATATCAGATGCTTCCTTGGCAACGTCAGTACCAGCCAAGCCCTGGAGGAAGAGAAGACCACATTTTTTTTTAGTTCGTATTTTGAAAATTTGTACAATTTGAAAATCTTAACAGAAAAATAAATAATAAAAAATACGAAACAATAAAAATACACTCGGCAACACTCCAATGTTTTATACGGTCTTTGTTCTGTTAACATTTCTGGTGGAAACCAGCACTCCTTTATCAGCCGGATGTCCAGTGTCTGAATGTGTTGCAAATTAGTGAGTTTGTTGCACATGCAGATAACAAAGTAATAAAATGCTTGACAGGTTTTGTCCAAAATGGACTTTCTCAAACCTCCCATGGGAACTTTGCCATTATATTGTGTGGTGTTGATGCCCTTAAGAAAGTCAGTTTTTGGAGAAAACGCATCAGGTCTTTTAGTTCGCTGTATGTCCTACAGCAGTGTTTCTCAACTCCAGTCCTCCAACCCCCTAACAGGCCAGATTTTAAGAATCAGCCTGAATCCTGCAATCAGTGAGCAGCTAATTATATCACCTGTGCTGTGCTTCAGCTATCTGGAAAACCTGGCCTGTTAGTGGGTCCAGAGGACAGTTTTGAGAAACACTGTTCTACAGGACCACCAAAGATACATCACAGAGTTGGCTGCCCCACCATAGGTGACCCACCATTGGCTGCCCCACCATGGCCAGCATAGTTTTGAGACGTGGGTCTGCTGGCTCTCCCACTGGACCATTAGGATAAGCAGGGTAGGATAAAGTATAAATAAGATATTTCTCAAATAATATGAGCTTAATTAATCTTAAATTTTCATAGGGGAGTGGGTGCCTTGCCAACCATTGACCTCGCCATGCGTTACTGCTTTACCTATTTTTGGGAACTGATAGCTGTGTTTGCATTTTTTTTTCTTAATTTTTTTGATATAGCCAGCAGAATAACATGAGACTTGGAATCTGACTTCAGTCAACTGCTTCCAACACTTTTGGGAAAGTGCAATAAGTCCAGTAAATGCATAAAATGGCACTCGTCTTAGAATAATAAACGGAGTGGTAACGTCTGCATGCGGACCATCAGTAGTTACCTAGCCTCATGCCATCATTAATGCTCCACATGGAATATTTATCCATCATGCTTTTTACCCAACAGACAGATTTTCACATCTTTAATAAACGTCATAAGCAAATAACTAGGGATGCACCGAAATTTCAACTCCCGAAACATATCGGCCGAAATCTGTTAATGCCATTTTCAGCTGCTATGTTTCAGCAGCTGAACTTTCAGTGCATCCATACAAATAATACTTCATAACTGGAACTTTCTAACTCAGGAACATGTTGTGCATAGCATGGTGCATGGTTGCTTTGTATTAAATGAATAAAATACAAAACGCTGTGTGGCACACTGATAAATAATATAAACAATCTAAGGGTGCTACCACTAAACGCAGGTCTGCAACAATTATACTACAGAAACACAATTTAGGGAAGTACACGCGCATACTTAAAATAAAATATAACTTTTATTTCAAATCAATAAAAATAATTATTATATCCAGTAATATGCATGAATTTAAACACAAAGAAAACGATATATGACCAGATATCACTATCAATGATATCATAGATATCATTGGGGAAACGTCTAAGGATACCTATAAATAAAATGTCATGATTGTACCTTATTGCAACCCTTGAAAAAGGCATTGAGCCGAAACGTTGGATAACTGGACTCTGCATATAGTATATGTAATTATACCGATATTGATTTGAATACATAGATTTCGGTATGTGATTATTCCTTAATATCTAATGCTGCTCCTCACTACCTGTCTTCACTAGTCACAAGATACACCCCAGCCTGCCCCTAAGATCCAGCAATGACCTGCTCTTGGCATCCTCCATCATTACACTCTTCACAGGACTTTTCTCGTGCAGCGCCAACCCTATAGAACGCGCTTCCTCGCAATATCAGACTGTCCCCAAATCTGGCTTCATTCAAACGCTCCCTAAAGACCCTTCTGTTTAGGAAAGCCGACCATCTGACTCCGTAACAAGACATCTGACCGACCCAAAAACGGTCCTCACCTCTTCCTGCATTAACTCATCACTGCAGCCCCCCTCCTGTTTCTAATCCCCTCACCCTTCAAGATTGTAAATTCCCACGGGAATAGGGCCCTCATGTCCTCCTGTACCTGCTGGCACGAATACTGATTGACGACCTCCTGTATGTACTATAGAACTGTCCTGTCTTTACCCATTGCATCTTTTGTACAGCGCTGCGGAATCTGTTGGCGCTTAATAAATAATAATAATTATATGTTGTTTTCTTTGTGATTGAATTCATGCATATTACTGGTGAGGATAGCCTGTGGATATAATCATTATTTTTATGGATTTGAAATAAAAGTTATACTTTAGTTTATGTGTATATAGGTGTGTTTCTATTTTTCGAAGTTTATTTTTTTTAATAGGGCACTTAGGGACAGTTTTTATGTATCCCCTTTCCCTTTTTTTTGTATTTATTAGTGTTTTTTGTTGTTATCTAATTACAGCTATTTTGTTACTAGTCACACTGATAGGGACTTACATCCTTAAGTTAACTTGACCAGGGTGTATGTTTTGTTTTTCGAACATTCTTTATTGTATGTGTTTCATTTTCATTGACTAATTAAGTATTTGTATATTTATAGGTGTCCTTTAATGACAGCATGTTATACATGTAGGGCCCTATTACATTCTTCACGCAAAAATGCGCGGTAAACGCGTGAATTTTTGTGCGAAGCGTTAACGAGTGTAAATTATCGCTGATATTACAATCCTCGCGCATGATTTCATCTGTCAAAAAATAACGCGCGTAAAAAAGACGCGCAAAAACGCAAGCGCATTATGCACGCAGAAATCGGTGGGCAGACTGTTTTTTTCACGCGATTCAGCCAATCATGATTAAGAACCACAATTGTCTCCCGTTCAGTTTTTGCGCCTGCCAAAATCAATCTGAGTATATATGCTGCAGCAATAATAAAAACACGCACAACCTCTCCATTTTATTGTTTGGGTATGTGTAGAATGTGTAACTATACTGTGCTGTATTTTTTTTTTTCGTGCTGGTGTATTTGGTTTCGGCCAGAATGTTCAGATTTGCCATTACCACCAGCTTTTCAAAGACGTTAAAATTATGCGCGCAAACATCGTTCGTAAAAAGTTGCGCATCGATTGTAATACCAGCCGCGTACCAGCGCACAAACGCATTTGCGCTCACAATGTTAAGTATGGGATGCGCGCACAAACTTGTGTTCGCGCAGGGTCACTCGCGTTAGACGTTAACACGCATTGTATGCGCGAACTTCGTTATACGACGTTCAGCGCAAAGGGTTTTGCCCCTCGCGTTAATGCGTTTTTGCGCATGCGCAGATTTTTGCGCGAACAGTGTAATAGAGCCCGTATAGTGGTATCTCTTTATTTACTATCAGGGTTATTCAGAGAAAGGGGAAACTCTGGAGAAGTAAAAATTCAAGGACAAAGAAGCCGATTTGGAAAGTGAAATAAATGGGAGAATTTTTCTGGTTTGGCTATTTTGACCTAGAATTTTCACTTCTCCATAGTTCTCCAGAGTTTCACCTTTCTCTGAATAACCCTGTATAATTTTTATGGTGGATACTTTCTGGCGTGACATTATTTATAATTTATTACTGGTCCCACAGGTATCCCTGAGGATCCCTCCTGGTTATTGTAATTTACCCAGGTCGTAGTGTCTCTTTGTTTGTTGTATTTATCTTTGTTACAGGTTGTCCCCAAATGGTCGTGTGGGTATATTCTGCCTTTGTACGTACACTGTGTTTCCATTTTCTTCATTTTTGTGGTTTTGTATATGAGTGTGCTTCCCTAATTCTCGTTTTTGTAATATTTTGTTTTATATAATAGCAATTTAAAATTATTTTTTTAAAAAAAAGGACAAAATAATCTTTTAAGCAATTACCATTGCAAAACCAACATCAGCTTTCTTAAGTGCTGGACCATCATTGGTACCATCTCCCGTCACGGCCACAACTTGTCTCTGTTCACCAATGGTGCTGTCAATTATTCCTAGAAACAAATATAAGACAGAATATCATTCAGAGGCTGAGGACGCTGACAAAAATATACATCTCCTGCATCTGGTCAAGTCCAAGTTTAGCGGGATGTTCTGCTACCAACAGCATCATGATACTCTTTACATCTCTTTAGGCTGGGGGTCAGACGAACGCAGTGCGAACGTGCGTTTAGGCTAGGGTCAGACTGAGGCAGTGCGAACGCGCGTTCTGGCGCACTTAATCACGGCCGTGCTAGCAGCAGATGCCGGGCAATGACGGCCAATATACGAAGTACGGTCGCACAAAAGTCCGGCTGCGCAACGCAAGTGGAAAATGAACGCATTTTTTCGAGAACGTTAAACCACTAGTACTGACGTACAGAGTGCGCTGCGTCCGCTAGCGGCGTGTGTGCGTGAATTGGAGACATCAGACGCTGCTAATGTCCGGCCAACATAACGTCCAGATGCAAGAAGTGTTTTATTGATGATCCGTACAAAATCACGAATGAAACTGCGCATAGTATGACCGCTATTGCGTATTCCGTGAAAAAATACGTCCATTCTTCGAACGCACATTTTCACGGACAACGTGAAAAATGCGTTAGTCTGACCCTAGCCTTAGCCGTACTTTATTACGGCCGTGGTAGCAGCAAATGACGTCCAACGCAGGCCCACACACGAAATACGTCCCCACGAAAGTTTGGCCGTGCAACGCAAGCGGCAAACGAACGCATTTTTGCAAGAACGTCGAACCGCTAGTACTGATGTACAGAGTACGCTGCCTCCGCATAGCGGCGTGTGTGCGTGATTAGGAGACGTCAGACGCTGCTCATGTCCGGCCAACATAACGTCCAGACACCTA
Source organism: Leptobrachium leishanense (assembly GCA_009667805.1). Lineage (NCBI taxonomy): Eukaryota > Metazoa > Chordata > Amphibia > Anura > Megophryidae > Leptobrachium > Leptobrachium leishanense. The sequence goes on from CM019071.1 coordinate 120,975,944, forward strand.
AAGTTTCCTGGTTTAGATCCGTAAAACATCACGGCCGTAATTGCGCATCGTATGACCGCTATCGCGTCTTCCGTGAAAAAATACGTTCGGATGCATCGACGCACTTTTTGACGGTAGACGTGAAAAATGCGTTCGTCTGACCCTAGCCTTAAAGGTTTGCCAAATATTTTTTTCTTTTATGGCTGAATATAGCCAAAGTTTCTTTTCTGCATCACGGCAGAGCTCACGGTCTTGCTCTATCCCTGATCTCAATCCCCCTATTCCCCTTGGGTTACAGTTTCCACTACTGTAACCCAAGAAAACAAGGAGCAAAGAGCTTCGGTCAACAGGATGCAGAAGACTACTGAAGAAATGGGATTCGTTCCTCGAAAAATGTAAATAGTAGCTAAATTGCTATAATGCTTCTTTACCAGATTAGATTTATTAAGGCTTACTTTAAAAACCTCTACAAGGATCCTTTAACCCCTTCACTGCCAAGTTGTCTTTAAAAAACCCGCTGCCAGGACCCAGCGGATTAAGGGAAGACAACGTTGCATTTCAGGCAGTATAAAAATGAATATACCTGCATAAAATACATTTTAGAGTATGTTTAGTTGACAGGCAGAGGGATTCCCCTGCTGGCCAAAACCTACTACTACAAGTATATTAATACGGAAAAGATGATCTCCAAGCTGTATAAACAGCTTCAGCACCTTGGATCACATGTCCGAGGTGCTGCAAATTTTGGGGCAAATTCTGTAGATCATTTTCAAATGAGTTTCGTTTGCTGTATATGAAATTCCTTTGCACTGATAAAAAATATAACCAGATCACACAATCGTGTCGTTTTTGGACAAGGGTGGACAAAACGCCCAGAATGCAAGGGAGCAGCTGCTAAATGACAGCATTCAGGGTGAAGGCATCCCTCCTAGCATATCACTTTTTTAAAAATATAATGGCAAAAATACTAAAGACATCGTTCCTACGGGGTTAATTGATGTAAACTTTGCAAATTCAAGTCCAAAATAACTGAAGTTGATTCTTTTTCTATTTATTTTACTTCAACCCAAGTGTTTCGTTTTAATAATTGCAACATTTCCTCACTTAAGGGGTTATTTAAACCGGACCGAAATTTCTGTGCTCTTTTAGGCTAGGGTCAGACTGAGGCAGTGCGAACGCGCGTTCTGGCGCACATAATCACGGCCGCACTAGCAGCAGATGACGGGCAATGACAGCCAATATACGAAGTACGGTCGCACAAAAGTCCGGCCGCGCAACGCAAGTGGAAAATGAACGCATTTTTTCGAGAACGTTAAACCGCTGGTACTGACGTACAGAGTGCGCTGCGGCCGCATAGCAGCGTGTGTGCGTGATTAGGAGATGTCAGACGCTGCTAGTGTGCGGCCAACATAACGTTCAAACAGCCGGATTTCCCTAGACTTCTTTTCACCCCACCGTCATGAAATACGTCCAGAATTGCGCATCGTCTGACCACTTAAGCGTATTCCGTGAAAAAATGCGTGCGCACGCATCGACGTACATTTTGACGGTGGCCGCAGAAAATGCGCTCATCTGTCCCTAGCCTTATTCGGCGCACTTCGGCGAGTTCAATGCACCAACCCTGCGGAGAATTCAGCATTCACAGCAGGGTCCCCGAAGTGTGCCAAATGGATCTACCGAACAATCATCGAACACATCCAATACACTGCCGAATGTAGTCGATGATCCGCCAAATGCAGCCGATGATCCGCCGAATGCAGCCGATGATCCGCCGAACAGACCGCCGACCACCCGTTGAACAGTGGGGGGGGGGGGGGAATAATAATGGGGAAAAAAAACGGCAATTTTTAAAAGGCGTTTAAAACAAAACTAATGTATGAAAATGCCTGGAAATAATATAGAAGGTCCTATAAATAAAAAAAAAATACCACTTAAAAAAAATCTGAATAAAAAAAAGTCTCCAAAAAAATCCAGAAAATCGCCTAAAAAATTCTTTAAAAAATTAATAAATAGTCTTTTTGCTGCAAATGAAAAGAATAAATGGTTGAACAAAATTTTTATAAAAACAGTGATTTTTTTTTTACATTAACACCTATGGGATTCGCCTGTTTAATACTGCCGAATGAAACCACTGAAAATCTAGGCATTTCGCCAACGTTTCAGGGCTATTTGGCGTTCTCTGAATAGAGTAACCTTTACTTCTCTAAAGGGAATTCCACTGCTGCCGAATTGCACCTATTGCGATGGAAATTCACCAAAATTTGGCACATTGCCACGAAATTGCACCATATGGTGGTTTTCACTGTTTGGTGCAATTCGGTGGCCAATTCGGCTCTCTCTGAATAATCCCTTTAGTGAATGATCACTTAACTGTCCCTGAGTGAAACACCTCTTAAATCACGTGTCAGCAACCTTGGCCTCCAGGTGTTTTGAAACTGCATCTGAACTGGTCTTTAGCTTGACTGAGACTCATGGGAAATGTAGGTCCAAATAGCTGGCGAGCCAAGGTTGCTGACCCCTGCCTTAAATGACTAGTGCAGGGGACAGAAACCTTGGCCCTCCAGTAGTTTTGAAACAACATTTACCATGATGCTCAACCATTCATTGGATGGGCTTTAAAGGAAATGGAATTCAAAAACATCTGGAGTGCCAAGGTTGATGACCCATGGACTACAGAGAAGCCCAGTGCACGGATTATTTGAAAAAGTTGCTACAGTTTATTTATTTATGTCTTTTCTTTCCCCTTTTCTGTTCCCTGGTTGTCAAATGCCACTCACGTTTTTTAAAACTGTTATGACACTAAAATGATAGAGTATATGACCCGAATGTTTTATCGGTCGTCCTATTGTATGCCATTTGCATGCTGAAAAAAAATGGCAAAAAATTATTTATAAAAACTATATTTTATCAACCTTTACAAATGCTGCTTCTTTGGGGATGGGTGGAAATGCACGAATGCAAAAATTTCACTGACAGCCCAGTAACTTTGATATAGAACAGTTAAATTTAAAGTGCACCGGTCATACTCACTGCTGGGGGCTGCCATTGCCTGTCTCCTATTGGCTGGCTCTTCTGATCTCCCCTACGGGTAATCATCGGCAGCTCTGATTGGACCTCAGATTGCTGTGCCAATGCTACTACCAAGATGGCGGCACCCTGTAGGTAAGTATGACAGGTGCACTTTAAGGTTACCTGCCATTGTAAAATAAAAACACTATACTGGAAATTAATCAGAAAATTATATTTGTACATACCTTTTACCAGCGTGTGTTTGTCAGTAGGGGAAGATCGAGCCAGGACTCTTAATTTTGGCCAGATTTTGTCCAGACGTTCCTGTTCTACCTGAGGAAAGCAAACAACATATGGAAACCCAGCACACAGAACGGGATATGTATTTTTTTGTCTGGATACTGCTGTTTCACACTAACTGTCTCTTGTTTACATCAATGATGAGGTTGGATACTCAATGGTAGATGTTCGTGATGCACCAATCATATTCTACAGTGCCAGAAAGTGACTAAGTGACTAACACACATGAAAAATGACTAAGGGAACTGAATCAATGTGTTTTACATAATTATCACATGGCAAGAGGACATTTTATTATAGATATGGGATGTGGTTTCATTCAGTAGATTCAAAGCCCCCAAAGATAGATCATTAGATCATCATGGTGGTGTATTTAAATGGTTGGAAAATATAACTCAACGTTTGTGCACTGTAACACAGTCCAAAATGCCCCACAAAAAACATTAGTGATGATACCCTACGAAGTGCATAATTTGCCTTATCACATTCCCTATTTGCTACCTGCCGTACAAACCTCTCCTTTCTCGTTCCTTATGCGTCTGTTGAAATCTTTTCCTTCCAAGCACAGGAAGTCTTCTCCCGGTTGGATAATCCCACATTTGGCTGCTATGGCACGTGCTGTGTTGATGTTATCTCCTGTTACCATCCGCACTGTGATCCCTGCACGCTGGCATTTCCGTATAGCATCAGGAACCTGGCAACAAAGAACATCTTGAAATAAGGCATTCTTCATATATTTTAATCCTTTGCTTGTATATTCTAATGTAAAATATGAATGTAAAAGTTTCTAATATCTGCAGCCCCATCACTGGTGAAAATTTGAGTTTCTCTTTCTGGAGCTTGCGTTTTCCCACTATCATTTCTACAAATGTTGAGAAACCATAATGATCTTTAAGGTACAAATCTGAGGACAAGGGTAACGTGTGACTATATTCTGCATCTAGACTATTTGGAGTCACTAGGTTCTTTGGGCTGGATTCAACCAGACAAAGATTCAAAAGTACATTGAAGCTCATAGAAACAGACGACATCTTCATTTCCACAAGTGTCCACCATTGGCTTTGAAGCCTCTCCCCCTGCAAGGCAAATGCAGACTGTCAGCACCATTCCGATTCCCTCTATGTGAAAACTGAGGAACCCCAGCCCTATGTTACATAGTCTGAAAAAAGACATGCGTCCATCGGGTTCAGCCTTTCACACATCACCTACTGCTGTTGATCCAAAAGAAGGCAAAAAACCCAGTCTGAAGCGCTCGCCAATATGCAACATACTGGGAAAAAATTCCTTCTTAACCCCAGAAGGCAGTCAGATTTCTCCTTGGATCAAGAAGTTTTTACCCACATATTAAATATTATAACCCTTAATGTTATGTTTTTGCAGGAAGTCATCGAGTCGTTGTTTAAAAGTCTGTACAGTCTCTGACCCAACCACCTCAACAGGCAGAGAATTCCACAGCTTGATTACAACTGTGTTTTCCCCATTGCCACGTTACTTTTCAACATGCAAGTCAACCAATAACATGTCTGCAAGAACAAAAAAGAAGATTTCAAATAAAGCTTGAAAATAAGTAATAACAGTTTCCCAGCCATAAGATCGCGCATGCAGTCACCCTGACTCTGGTGGCAAGTGGTGGCCAATACAATTTATGGCAGCCGTTGTGTTCGGCTTTCATCCTTTGACGGTTCACTCGAATGTTGCAGCGATATGATGCATTGACACTTTCCCATTTCTACTTGCCCCATGAATAATTCGCATTGAACTCAAAACAATCCATAGAAAAACTCGACAAATATTCAGAAGTATTCACTTGCAATTGTAGAATAATTTAGATAAACACAAGCAGCTCTGATTGGACGTTAGAAAGCTGTACCAATGCTTTTAACAATATGGCAGCATCCTGTAGGTATGTATAACAGGTGTTCTTTAAGCAGTGAACTGAAAGTGCAATTCATTGTAAATTCTCCAGCAATCACTAAATAACCCAATTTGTTTCAATGTGTGATTGCCCTTAACATATTTCATAGAGATGTGCATTCGTTTCGGCAAAATTCAGAGTTTGGAACAAAATTTGATAATTCGTAGTTTGGAAGTACTTCCGAATAACGAATCGATACGATACGAAACGAATTTGAAACTAAACGAAATGGTATATAAACAAATTTATTTCGTTTTACACTGTGTCATCATCATCATAAAAGAAAAATTTGAATAATTGATATCAACTATCGAATATGAAATGAACTATCAAATTGATATCAACTATCGAATTTGAAATGAACTATAAAAATTGATATCAACTATCGAATTGATCTTAACTTACAATACAAGTATTAGTCAGCAAAGGACTTTATGAAACAAATTAATTTTGTTTCACTGTTTAATTTCACTCAAATACTAAATCTGTGACACAGCTTAAAATTTAACCCTAGCTTTTCTTTTAACAGCAAAATTTGATTAATTGGGGATTTATTTAGTGATCCAAAATTCGAATTGATATATGAAATTTCAAATCGATTCAAAATTTCAAATCGATCCGAAATTTCAAATTGATCCGAAACTAAATGAAATACGAAACTAAATTAGTTACGAAATTCCGAAAATGAAATTATTTAAAAACGTAACGAAACTAAACGAAACAAATTTTTCAGCCATGCACATCCCTAATATTTAATCTTTTTTTTTAAAACCAAATGAGAGACACTGTTATTTTGCAGGTCACTTTAATAGAGATTGAAGAGCAAAGTTCATACCTCGGGCCTCACGGGATCTTCAATTCCCACTACAGTTATACAAGTCAGATCTACTACGATCTCGTTTTCGTTATCCCATTCTGGCTCCGGTATTCCAGGGAAATCTCGATAAGCAATACAGATTGTGCGCAAACCATCACATGCCATTGGTTCAATGACCTTTTTAACCATTTCCTCTCTGTCCCGAGGCCGGAAAGTGCGAAGCTCGCCGTTGGCATTTAGGACGTTTGAACACCTTTTAAAAGAAAAAAATAAATATATATATTGCTTTGTTAATATTAGATTTATTTTATTATTATCATTTATTTATATAGCGCCACATATTCCGCAGAGCTTTTACAAGATCAGTGTACAAGGGGTTGATACATTAGAATATCACACATGAATGATGACCTAATTCAGGGGGACCCTGTTCCAAAGGGAACTTGCAATCTATGAGATCTACAAGTATTTTGTGAGGTAGGTGCATCCATATTGTTAGGTGTCTTGCCCAAGGACATTTGCTGTTGGCATCATTTGAGTGGGATTGAGTCGTCTCTCCATGATTGTAGAGCAGCGACCTGGTGGTTTGGTTGAATCCGCTTCTCATAAAGTCGAGACTTGCTTCTCCACAGTTGTATTTTATCACCGGGCTCTTCATTTAAGCAGGGCAACTTAACAAACCAATGATCAGTTGTCCTCATACGTTGATCACAGCTGGCTGTAGGAGGTGAGGGAGTTATCAGTTATCCCTCCACCTCAATATCTGCCCATCATTTACACTCTGCTATCACTGGTATATAAATTGTATAAATCAATAATATATTTCCAAACAAGCTTGAAAACTAAGTAGGCTGAAACATTGACTTTGTAATAATAAATCACCTGCGCTGCAAAATCTGAAGATTCAAGAGTGCAGACTTTTTTTTCGAATTCTGCGTTCTACAATGGGCTTGTCACGGGCTAGACTACGCTGTTGCCTGTGCCCACCTCGACCATTTGCTGGAACCTGACTACGCTTTTGCCTACTGTCTGCCTTGACCCCTGCATAGACTATAACTACGCTACCTGGATTACCCCTTTGCTGCCTTGCTGGATTCGCCTCATCACCCCTTGCTTACCTGATCTTTGCCCTCCTTGCCTCCTGTCCCTCAGTCATTTCCCAGTGTCCTGTCTGTTTCCCAGTAAGTCTCCTTGTGTTGTATTTCTTGATTTGTTTATGTTTGTATTCAGCCCTCTTCATGTCTTGCTCCTCTGTCTGCTTAAAATATACAATCTTCAGTTTTGCCCACCTCTCTTGTCCTGTCTGCTTGGCCTCTCTTGTTGTGTGTTTTCACTTGGCTTATTCTTCGTTATTCAGTTATCATTTGTTATACTTTATCCAGGGTCCCCCCTTTGGTTTATCCCTGTTATTGTTGTTCCCTCTTCAAATAAACCTTATCCATTTAACCCACATTACTGCCTCCGCTCCACTCTGTCACCACATCCCGGGCTCGGCCTTGCCGTCCGTGACAGGGCTGGTCACCAGACAACTAAATTGTGTTTTAGGTCCTTGAATGCAGTACAATCCATAGTCTATCATTCTACAGTTTAATGTATTTCACAAACGTCTGCCCTTCGGTAGGGGTGAATGGGGCACTTGCATCCTTTGAGGTCCCAATGCTGAAGAACATCAACCCCCCAATGCAAGCTCGCAAGTAGCCTGGAGAATTATTTTCCTGGTGTCTGGTGGGTCTAAGAGGAGTGACATCTATTATGCGCAACCCTCATGGAACGCCGACCGCCCAGGGAACAAGAAAAGTTGCCTGCCTGGATGCTCCATTACTTTTGAACGCCATCTGGTGTGCATGGACGCCTCTTCTCTCTTGCTCCATAGCTCTGCTTGTCTGGGACTCCACAAGGGCTTAGGGGAACGTGTCCTTGTTTTACATTTTAACAACAAAGATTAGTTTGTGTTTTACTCACAATATACTCAGAAAATTGCTATGAGTGATATCTGGCCTGTTCGCAAGTTTCTTTATCGGATTTGTGTTCACAATCAAGAGTTTACATGTCCTTATCATCAAACAAAATCAGCCAACCTCTAACTATGAATGGATGGGTTAGGTGCAATAGACGGGGCAGAAAGTAGTCCCATTGACGTACTCCAGGACCTTATAGATTGTAATATTTTGCAGTTCTTGTGCTTCGATGCACAAATAACCACTCACGTATGATCAATGGTTATTCGCAACGCTTTTGTTGGAAAGTGTTTCCCGTTTTGTGAAATGGAAGAACTAATGGCTTTGCCCTTCCAATAACAAGAGACCTGTGATTCCTTCTCGGCAGAAATGATTACTTTGGTGGCTTGTTCTCATTAGTACCAGCGAGGAGATAAATACTCTTTAACTTGAAATCTTGCCCCGAGTTTCATAAGGGAAGAAAAAAAAACATTGTTTTGTAGGAATTTAGCATTTAGTAGTTTCCGTATTCTATATTTTTGCAGTTAGTGTTTTTTTTTTCTAGGTTAGTGCATTATCATGAAAATTCCTTTAATCCCTTCTGATCCGAGTGAAGTAAAAAGAACCATTTCAGTGCGTTCCTTGTTGCTCTGCCAGATGAAGATTTACTATGGAACTTTTACCAAAAGACGGCTTAAACAACTTTACATCAATTAACTGAATTATTCCACTTTGCTTATGCAATTTGGAGCAGACAGGCGCATCCACTGAGGCATTCATCTTGGAAGGGTTAGAACGAAGCAACCTTCAAATAAGCAGATATTTATTTCTATGTAAGTGCAAAGGTTTTTGGTTGTAATTACTAATATTGCCATTATTCAAAATGTACCAAAGTACCGAGCAGAGATTTATAATATGAAATAGGGATATATAATGCCAGTATTACACAATAATGTGAAAATAAAGGGATAATGGTAAAGGTCCTGCTAATAGAGCTTATAGCTTATTACTATAATTTATAGAACGCAAACGGTTTCTGCAGCGCTTTACCATAAGCAATGGGGAGAGACACAAAATAGCAAACATAGGGACAGAAACAAGAGGTGTAGAGGACCCTGCTCGGATGATCTTACAGTCTAGAGGGGTTGGGGTAGAGGAAGACCAGAGGAGTTTTATTGGTCACCAGGATTACTAATACTTGTGGTGAAGACATGGAAGTGACATCGGTTATGATGTGGGGTAGGTGAGGAGAGGGATAGATCGGCATCGGTAATGTGGTACGCTAATCTGAAGAGATGGGTTTTGAGAGATTTCTTGAAGGCCTGAAGATTAGGGGAGAATCTGATAGGATGAGGTAAGCCATTCCACAGGACCAGAGCTGCCCTCGAGAAGACTTGGAGGGGTGAGTTGACTGTGTGGGTGGATAAAAAAGAAAAAGACAGTATAGATCTAAAAAAAGGCAGAAAAAGTTTAGACAGCGAAAGGTCTCTTTCAAGAAAGACTACCCAAAAGAAACTAGTGGCTAGGGCACAACCTAGTAGTCAATGGAGAGCCACAAATGGGTATAAACTACGCAAGATGTTTTAGAAGTATCCAGACTTCTCAGAACACACTCTCCTCCAGGAGATTTGCCTCTAATCCATACGGCCATACTAAGGGTTCCTTTTGAACTACTTTAGAACTTCTGACTTAAAATGGCGCTGTTGGTAGCCTTGGCTTCAGGGAGAAGAATTTCAGAGTTAAGGGCTCTCTCCTGTCAGCAGCCTTTTATTATTTTCCATGGAGATACAGCGATACTAAGAACAGTTCCACAACTCAGACCCAAGGTTGACTTTGTATATAAACCAGAATACAGGTCTACCAGCATTATTTCCATGTCAAGCATCAGAAGAAGAAGAAAAGAGGCAGGAACTAGATTTAGCGCACAACATTTTTGCATATTCATCAAATTGGATTACAGAGAAAGACTTTTTACTTTTACCTTTCATGTGTTATAAGGGTTAGCAAGCTACCATAAAAACCTCAAAGGTCAGTGCTAACAACCATTACAATGGTGTATTGAGCATGTCAAGCAGAGGTTCCACAAGTCATTAGGGCACGCTCTAATAGAACCTTGTCTTCATCATTGGTGGCAACAGCTCCGGTCTCTCCAAAGCACATGTCAAGCTACAACTTGGTCCTCAACCAATAACTTCACTCAATAAGCATTATCAACTGGACGTCACCTTATCCTCAGATCTCCACTTTAGCAAGGCAGGTCTTCAGTCCTCTTCACAATGGTATAGTATATCATTAAAAGTATGATTTTTGCATTGATTCTCAATGTTTTTTTGGTTTCGTTGTAGTTTTTACCACTATTTTCTTTAGCTAGGACAGTATCCTGAAGATGTTCTGCTATGGTAAGTAGAAGATGTTCTGCTATGGATATGAAATGCAGGAAAAAAATTAACTCATAACTAACGATATCGCCTTTTACCAGTGATAGGTCATGGCAGCACTACAGTACTTCCCAGTCATATGGCTCGTTAACAGACGGCAGGTATAGAAGTCAGGAGGCCTTCTATGGTTTTTTAATTATTTCCTGTCCAATGGGATTAGAGGGTGGAGTTACCCTGTAGTATTGCTGCCACTGCCTGTCGCTGGAAGGAAAATATAGGTGAGTAATGAGTATGAGTTAATATTCTTCTTTATATACAACACTGAAGTCAGAAAGCAGGCTGTCGTATTGGGGTAAAAAGGCATCAAATCTGTTAGTTCTGTGATTTAATATACTAGATTTTGATTATGTTGCCATGGAGAGGGAAAAAAACTTTTGCAACAATTCTTGCTTTAAAAAAATCAAATAGATGGATTCAGAACATTTTATAAATAATGTGATGGAAATGTGCTTAAAAATGTATTGTAGATGCACAGAGCATATGGCAAATAGCAGGGATTGTGCTAATCCGCTGGCAGATCTATGGTTGCATGCTGTCCAAATTGTGGAGCTAAGGAAGCTCCTCATACCCACTGGGGTGATCATAAAGAAACATACCTGGAAGCTCTCTTCAGATAAGGGTTTTAAGGTTTAATACTTTTTGTTAGAATGGTATTTTTATTAAGGGGAAAAAAAAACAATTCTAGATGGTGGAGCTTCTTATTCAGCCCAAAATGTTGCTAGTGGACTACAAAGGTTTAATTGCCATCTTACAGTATCAGGATATAGTTTTTCTCTATCTGTCATATCTGAAGTTTTAATTATAGCGATAACACTGCACATAGGGTTAAACTGTACTGGAATGGTGATGAACAAATGAAACCGCAAAGGCATCGGGCAAGGAGACCAGCGACACTGGCCTTCACAATGTTTTGGAACTACATTTCCCATGCAGTTCAGTTCAATCTGTTGAGTAGATGAGCATCATGAGAGATATAGATCCAAAACATCTGGAGGGCCAAGGTTGCTGACTTCTGGCACAGGGGGGGTTATCCACTAACCGCCAAAATTTACCACTGTTTACCCCTGTTGCAATGATGTTTAGCTACGGTGTCTCCCAAAAGGGGAATTAATCTTCTCCTATTGCTGTTTGAATTTCCCTCTAGGGATCGCAAAGTTTATAGTTGTTGCGACAATGCTACATTACAATCTGTTGTGACTAGCCCCCATAGAATACAAACAGAGAAATCATGAACTTGATAAAATGTATTCTACTTAACCACTTCACTATAAAGTGATTTTCCAAAAAACCACTAGCAGGACCTGGTGGTTTTATGGAAAATCCTTTTCCTTTACCTGCACAGCAAATATATACAGGAATGTCTTTACTGTATATTATTACTGTAGCTAAGCCCTATTTGGCAAGCAGAGGGCTGCCCTGGCATTAAGCTTGTGTCACTGAGCGTTCTGCATTTTAGGTTAGGAACTTACATTCCCGACCAGCCAAGTGTTGTCAATATGCTTGCAATGAGAGTCAATGGGTAGATTGAACACATGAGTGAGCGCCTAGCCCCCTGACTGTCATGGCACCCCTCTTTTACAGAAGGAGGGAACCTTGTGCTTAGTATTAAAGACACTCAAAGGTTAGAAAGGGCAATGGGCAGTGTCCCTTTAAAATAGGTTGCATTTATGCTTAGATAATTGCATTCTGGCGTTTGAAGCACGTGAGGGCTGTGTATCATATTATCATATTATGCTGGTTTATGGACTTTACAGAGATAAGATGCAAATTCCAGAATCCCACAATACAATAATAAGTGGCAGCCAACCACAATGTTTACACGTCTCAGAGCAGCAAATTCCCAAGGTACTTATCTAGTATAAGAGATGATGTGGACGCCCCAGACTTCTTGATCCAGGCAGCTTTTTATTGGAGAACCATCAAACGGCTGAACTACGTTTCGACTCTTAGCAACTTGAGAAAGACTCGCTAAGAGTTCTAAACGTTGTCCTGTTTGATGCTACTCCAATAAACAGCCTGCCAGTATCAAAAAAACTGTTGTGCCTGTATCACCTCTTCTGCTAGATACATTTCAGAATCTCATCAGCCTACAATTTTAGCATCTGCCACTGACAATCAAGAGTGCAGTACCAAGCTGCAAAACATCTAAAAATGTAGACAAGATACATTGACATAAAGCCAACATTATCATGTGTATGCCATCTATTTGCCATCTTTCCAATATTTTATTGTATAGGAGTGTGTCAAACGCCATCCAACAATATTTGCCTTATTATGACTATTTAAAATGTTGGGAATTATATGAATTTGCCGAGTTTTTCATTTATGCGGCTGTGGGCTCTATCCTGACTAAGTCGTTGTAGGGATCAAGTGAGCCATTTGGAAGAAAAAGGCCCCACTTGTTAGTCATAACGGCTTCCATCCTGTTTGAGCCAAGCCTCAAACATTCCCTTGCGGCTTGGCTGTTGCTACTTACTGTAAATGAAAATAGCGCCCTAGAAAATTAAACTTTCCCTTTGTATACATCAGTGTTTTTTCGTTGATCTATATGAAGAATAATGTGACCAATCTATAACATACTAATCAATATACAGTATATATGTAGTGAGAATAATAGTTAAATTAATCTAAGTACGAGTTTTATTTCTCGGTGTATTAATGCTTTTACAGAGAGATTCCCATCACTACCTATGTCCTTGATTCTCACAAAACAGATTTGTTGCACAATGCTTGGCCATACGCCAGGAAATAATGTTTCTTTATTCTTTCCGCACTGAACTAAAATAATGCTAGTTTTCAAAGTACAATATGATTTGTGTAAGATTCACTTGAAATTGTATGTATTTTTATCCTGCTACGTATTCTACAAAATGATCATTATTTAGATATAGAGAGGGGCAATCAACTGTAATTGGTTGAATTTCGTACACCGCCCCTAACGCTCGAAACTATATTCTGATACGCAATAAAGAACTTTGAGATGGTTGGAGAGAAATCCACTGAGCTTGTCTTGTGTGTCGATTTTTCTTGCCGTCTCCCGAGATCTCGTATGTATATGTTGATCGACCAGGTTGAACACTGACTCTAATACTATATACTTGAAAAACTAGAGATTTTCATTCAAAGACCGGCGAGGGGGGACCGAAGTGAGTAGAGAGCTGTCCTCCAGGACAGCCCTCTGCACAATCACTGTACTGCTCTGGTTGTCACTTTTGACAGGTAACACAGCACACTGAGAGGAGGACCGTCCTGTAGGACGTCTCTCGTGTCCCTCCCCATGCGGCATGCCACAGGTCACATGGGTCGACCGGGACTTGTGTATTATGAGTCAAGCCTCTACTACAGTGGCTCATTTGTAATAGGGACAGTAATGGGGAGGCACGAATGGATAAAAGCGTGCACTAAATTTTTTAATTGGCAGTTCCCTGTTACTGACTCAGCCAGAAAAGTGCCCAATATCTTTTATTTACCAATGCATGTGTCATCTGTAATACGTAACATGTTAACCACAAAAGAATACTCATCTCACTTACTTTTTAAGTATAATTTCTGAGGCTCCCTTGCTGTACAGTCTGTATCCTCCATTAGGTAGGCAAACTATGGTGCTCATGGACTTACGAACAGAGTTGAAGGTATACACTTTATAGAGCGTCTCCTCAGGGATCTGGTCTCGCACCAGCTGGTAGTCCCGTTGCATATCCAGAACAAACCCAAGCAGGGCGCACTCAGTTTTATTGCCTACTTGCTGGGGAAGAGCTCCGTCTTTGTCTGGAGGCTTAAAGTACAACAAAGCAAAATGGATTACAATCTGTACTATGTGTAGGATTACATTTTAACTACCAGTAAATATTGGCTCATTTCATCAAGATAACACAGGAGCTACAGCTACGGTGTCTACTCACTGAACCCCATGCCTCACTCAGGCTTACTAGCTCCCACTTCATCTTGATGGGTCTCACCCAACAAATCTCACCAGATCCATTCATAGACCAAGCTTTTTTTTTAGCAAATTCACTTCCTTGGTAAATTTCAAGGTTGTCAGATGTCATAAATATTGCAGCCACACAGAGTCACACAACATCAACAATAGATCTTCCCTCCCAGCCATTTCTTTCTCTAATGGTCTTCTCCGACCACAATTTAACAGTGACTCTTCGTTGGTTCGTTGTTGGCACACATCAGTTATGCATGAAGAACTGACTGGGGACTTTTCACCACATTTTAACTACAATCTGTGCGGTTATACGAATTGAAATTACATTTTTATAAATTAATACGTTGATTGGAAGCGTTAGGAGATTATGCTACACGGACAACGCATGTAGTAAGCGGCTGGATTAGAGTGCAGTTCTCTCCAATGATGTTATATTCAGCGATGACATGTTTACTGCGAGATGAATATAGCTTAATCAGCTTGATTTATTAACATTTAATGCAACCGTATGTCTGAGAGAATGCCATGAAAGATAAAATGTGTTGAATGCCGAGACCATGCATGTAGCATCAAACTGTGAGGAGATGAAACAGAGGCCTATAGAGGCCGACATTTTGCTTAGTTTACTTCTAGTGCTGAAGATTGAATAAGTGGAAACTGAATAGGCCAATGTGCGGGATTCACCTTTGGATATATGGTTGGACCTAGGATAGACCGACTATTTCCTTTGACGAGATCGTGACTCAAAACACCCCTAAAAACATGTAGATCGGTAGCTTCATGCAATGGCGTCAGTAGGATTGGTGTCACCCGGTGAGGTAACTTATAGTGTCACCCCCCCTGACTTTTACAGGGTTTTTTTTAACCACTTTTACTCATAAGTGAGTACTCCTATATAACACTGAATGCTCATAATACACGGCGCAGATTACTGTGAGTTTTATTGCTCTGGAGCTCTGTGATATGCTCATACACAAAACTGCCTTCGAACAGGCACCAGTCACTGGTGCCTGTTCGAAGGTAGTGAAAGTCCCCATAGAGAAGTAATGGTTAATCTGTTCAGAGACACCGAACAGCAAAGAAATGTCCTGATGTCCGGTGTTTTCGTTCAGTAGTTCTTTTTAAAACAGCAGGCGCAGGTTTGCGGCAGCATTTGGTGGCTCATTGCCTGCACTTCAGGGACCCTGTGGTGAATTCACCGGGGAAATTTGATTACTCAAAGTGCGGGGAACAACAGAACACTGAAATGTCTGCGTCATTTCGGTGCTCTGTGAATATCCTCTTTGTGGTGTTTTTTTTGCCACCCCCTTGGAAAGTGCCAGCCTAGGCCTTACCTACCCAGGACATACTTGAAAATGAGAGAATTCTCAATGTATCCTTCCTGGTAAAATATTTTTGTGTAAAAAAAAATATATACAATTTTTTTTCAGGGTGTCACCCTAGGGGGTGGTGTCACCTGGTGCGGGCCGCCCCCGCCCCCCTTGCGACGCCCCTGGCTTAATGATGATGCTATGATCTCCACTTCATGTGCTAGTATGAATTTATATAATCAAAAGAGCCAAATATTGAGTGAAAGGCTGGCCCAACCACAAGGCAAATGCAGACTGTAGTGAATATCAGAACATGTCCAGTGACCTCAAATAAACACGCAAAAGAGAAACATAGTGTATTCCATATACAATAAATGGGTGACGAAGAGATTTTTCCAATGGTCACTCTCACATTAAAGAGCCCTATACATTCCAGTGAGCCTAGTAGAGGAGTGTGCAATGCCACCATTTTTACATCATACATCTATTACATATGGTGGAATACACTATGGGCCAGATTCCAACCAAGACGTTAACAGTGGGACGTAAATGGAAAACTTGTGTATGAGCGGTTTTCCATTTGCGTCTCACCATTAACATCTGTATTCCGCCAAGATGATTTGTTGGCAGCTCGAGCTGTATTACTTAAGAGCTGCAGGAGGATAAAGGCAACAGCGGCATCGTACAGCACTCCTATCAGCTCCAGGAGTCCATAGGACATTATGGAGTTAGGGGCGATCAAATGGAGCTCTGCAGGAGCACCTGCGGAGTCGCACTCAGAGGGCAGAAGGATTCACAAAGAACACTGAGAACTATTTGTTTTTTAGTATTATTATAAAGTATTTTACCAAGAAGGATACTGTGACGGGGCGGCCGCCACTACGCTGTAGCGCAGTACAGCAGTTCAAGTGTTTATTTATTTGTGTGTTATTAAAAGTTTGTTAGCCCTTATTTTTATAAGTACCCCAATGTGCTTTTTCCTGTTCTTCCCCTGTTCACCGCTCATTCAGAGCCACAGAAAGTTCACCAGACGAGCTGGCACCGAGCCTCAAGATAAGGGCTGCACCCACCAGGGGGGCCCCAGGTGAACAAAGGGAAATTGGACCATGGCTTGAGGCAGTGGCAGGAATCACCCCGGGAGGGCTGAGGGCGGACCAGGGGAGAACAATGTCTTTTTTCCCCATAAATAAGCTGTGTTCTCCATGAAAAATAAATCACTCTTGTTTGAACCTTTACTCCTGCCTCGGCTAGTAATTGGGGATAACAGGGCTTTGGGAACCGAGACGCTTCAAGGACCTCTCTACAGCGCTGCAACCTCGGGATATTCTATGAGCACCAGCGGCATCTCGCTACCACACTACCGACCTCCAGGTGTACTCGGCGCTGACAGCGGATCTACTCTCCCCGAGTAGCGGGATCCGTCACATTGGCTGGCAGCCTGGTGGGATCGGCTGAGACCAGACAAGCAGGGGGAAATACAGCCGCTGGCTTGACCCTGGTCTCAGCCACCGCAACACGCCGAGCATCCGGAGCGGCCGCCATCCGGGGGGAGATTCTGAGACCAGCCCAGCAGGGGGAAAAACAGCCGCTGGCTTGACCCCGGTCTCAGACACCCCTGGGTCTGAGAGGCGGACACCCCAAGTAACGGCCGTAACCCCGTATGGCCCAGCACTACGAGGGTCTGAAGCGCAAGGTCCTTAAAGAATTGCTGAAAGCCAGAGGCAAGATCCCCGGGGGTAAACCGAAGGCGGTCATCATCAGAGAATTGATGGAGGACGACCGTGCTTGTATGCCTCCCTCCGAGGGCTCTGAGACCTCAGAATGGCGGCGAGAGGTACAGTGGCGGCTGGCCCTGTACGGAACAGACCCCTCCACCGACATCATCGGGAGGGTCTTGGCAGATACGGACAGACTCCGCCAAGCAGAAATGCAGCAACGGTCCGGTGGGTCTCTGACTCCCCAGGGCAGCACCGGACCCCCCAAGCAAAAGATTCCCTTTGCCGCCTTAAAACTCTTCCCAGAGGGAAGAGAGGATATTGACGGCTTCCTGCAAGATTTTGAAAGACAATGTTCCCTGCAAGAGGTGGCGGCCCAAGATTGGGTACCTCTACTGGCAAGTAAGTTGACGGGCAGAGAGGCTGAAGCTTACCGGGCTATGGCGGATGAGGACTGCATGGTGTACGAGCGGGTCAAGGAACACCTGCTGGCCCGCTATGCGCTCACCCCGAGGCGTATCAAGTCCAGTTCCGAGCTCTAAAGAAAGGGACCCATGACTCCTACGCGGAATGGGGGCACCGCATGCAACAGGCTGTCCGCAGCTGGATCCAGGGATGCCAAGCCACCCACCCGGACCAGATCATCCAACTGCTCTTGCTGGAGCAGTTCTATAACTATTCACCTCCAGAGGTCCGGGATTGGGTGCGAGACCGACGTCCCCTTACCCTGCCCGAAGCTACCCGCCTCGCCGATGAATACCAGGAGGCCAGCCGAGTACCTCCTCCTGACATCCGGCCCCCACCTCCCCGGTTACATCCAGCACCCCAGCCTCGTTTTGCACCCACCGAGAGAGCACCCCGGCCACCGACAATCCACACCCCGGTTCCTTGGACCGGTCCCCGGTGCTATGGGTGCAACCAATTCGGACATATCTGCGACCGCTGTCCACTGACTGCCAACCGTCCTGCCCCGCATCGCCCAGCACACCCTCCGGGCAGAGCTACGGCATATTGTTGCCAACATGAGCCGGAGCCAGAACCCACAGCGATTCCGGACGAAGACTGGGGCATCCTACATGAAGCAGACCCGATTCAAGCAGCTGCCCAAGATAACCGGCAGCACCATCGCCAAAAGGTTCGGGTGAATGGACGGAGTGCCAACGGCCTGCGGGACACCGGCGCAACCCTTACCCTGGCACAGCCCCACCTTATTACCCCAGCTGCCTCCACAGGCCACTCGGTGGCTGTCCGAGTCGCCGGTGGCCATGTTTACCGGATCACTACAGCCGTGTCCATCTCGATTGGGCCACGGATGCCCGGGACGTGGAAGTAAGGATCATGAAAGACCTACCAACCAAAGTAATACTCGGCAACGACCTTGGTCTGCTGACCTCTACTTTTGAGGACACCCACCCTGGCGGGGTATGCCCCGTCACCACCCGTCATCAAGCAAGGAAGGCTCTGCACACAGACTCCGAGGGGACCGCGGTAAGTGAGACCAGCCCAACCCTTGGCCCCGACAATACCCCCTCCCTGACCTGGGATTCCCCGACGGACTTTGCCCAAGCCACCAGGGAAGACGTCACCCTTGCCCCTTACCGACAACAGGCTGGGCGGGAGCCGGGAGGGGTAGGGGAAGTGAGATTTGCCTGGGACCAAGGGAAGTTGTATAGGACCTCCGGGGGACCAAGGAGGGGAGTGGACCAGGTACCCCATAGGCAACTGGTAGTGCCGGGGAAATATTGGCATGATCTGTTGAAGATTGGGCATGATATTCCCCTTGCAGGCCATCTGGGGCACAGGCGGACACTGCACCGCCTGACCCAGAGCTTCTTCTGGCCCGGGTTATCTGGGGATGTTAGGGACTATTGCCGGACCTGTGAGGTATGCCAGCAGGTAGGAAAGAGGGGGGACACTCGGAAAGCAACCCTGAGACCCCTACCCATAGTGGGAGAACCCTTTAGACGGGTGGTGGTGGATCTGATAGGACCCCTGGCGGTGCCTAGTACTACGGGCAAGAAGTATATCTTGACCGTAGTAGACTACGCCACCAGGTACCCAGAGGCCGTGGCCCTCCGAGATATTCACGCAGAGACCGTTGCCGGACAAGTGCCACGTTGGCATGTCCGAGGTCCAGTACTTGGGCCACCAGCTGGGCTGCGGAAGGCAGCGCCCGGAACCCGCCAAGGTTGAAGCTGTCGCCCAGTGGCCCACACCCCGCACCAAGACCCAGGTGTTAGCATTTCTAGCTACGGCGGGGTACTACCGCCGCTTTGTCCCCAACTACAGCGCCATTGCCAAACCCCTGACTGACTTGACCCGCAAGAACCTCCCCCGAAAGGTACTGTGGTCCCCTGAGTGTGAGAAAGCCTTCCAGCAGCTCAAGCGAGCCCTGGTGGAGGCCCCCGTGTTGACCGCTCCTGATTCAACTAAACGTTTCATCGTCCACACAGACGCTTCTATGTTCGGACTGGGAGCGGTACTGAGCCAGGTCGGTGAAGATGGGCATGACCACCCGGTTGCCTACATCTGCCGGAAACTTCTACCCAGGGAGGTTGCCTATGCGGCAATCGAGAAGGAGTGCCTAGCCTTGGTATGGGCACTGAAGAAACTCCAACCCTATTTGTATGGGCGCTCCTTCACGGTCCTCACAGACCACAACCCCCTGGTATGGCTGAACCGGGTGGCCGGAGACAACGGCAGACTCCTGCGGTGGAGCCTGGCCCTACAGCCCTTCAACTTTACTATCCAATACCGTCCTGGTAAGCAAAATGCCAATGCGGATGGGCTATCCCGCCAGACTGAACTTGAGACCTAGGGTGGGGTCCGTGGACATCCCCAAGTGGACCCGCAGAGGATCTCACCGGGTCTGCCAACTGGTAACTTGGGGGAGATATGTGACGGGGCGGCCACCACTACGCTGTAGCGCAGTACAGCAGTTCAAGTGTTTATTTATTTGTGTGTTATTAAAAGTTCATTAGCCCTTATTTTTATAAGTACCCCAATGTGCTTTTCCCTGTTCATCCCCTGTTCACCGCTCATTCAGAGCCACAGAAAGTTCACCAGACGAGCTGGCACCGAGCCTCAAGATAAGGGCTGCACCCACCAGGGGGGCCCCAGGTGAACAAAGGGAAATTGGGCCATGGCTTGAGGCAGTGGCAGAAATCACCCCGGGAGGGGTGAGGGCGGACGAGGGGAGAAAAATGTCTTTTTTCCCATAAATAAGCTGTGTTCTCCATGAAAAATAAATCACTCTTGTTTGAACCGTTACTCCTGCCTCGGCTAGTAATTGGGGATAACAGGGCTTTGGGAACCGAGACGCTTCAAGGACCTCTCTACAGCGCTGCAACCTCGGGGTATTCTATGAGCACCAGCGGCACCTCGCTACCACACTATCGACCTCCAGGTGTACTCGGCGCTGACGGCGGATCTACTCTCCCCAAGTAACGGGATCCGTCACAGATTCATTGAGATTTCTCTTGTTTTCAAGTATGTCCTGAGTGGCGAGCATGTACCGTTAGGTGTCTTGCCCAAGGACACTTACTGGAGAGGTGCTCTAGACGGTATTCAAACCGCCACGGTTATAATGCAGTGATGTTACCGCTACTCCATCCAGCCAGTATTTGTTCCCAGTGTTCAGCTGTGTATGAAGCAAGGAAGCGGTGGAACACGTAACTCTCTTCACTGAGGCATCTGAACCTGGTAAGTAATGGATTTTCTAGTGGGTTTAAATTAATGTGTTGAGTGATTTTGCAAAAATGAAATCACTTAACACCAGGGATTAGAAATCATTATTCATTGCTCAATAATGGCCAACGCAAATGGAAAATGAGCAAGGATGGAATAGCTTATTATTTATCTGCTACCTGCACATTTACTCTTCCTATGTAAAATATAGAAGACATTTATGTACAGTAAGAACGTGCAAGGTCCAAGACGCAAGCAGAGATTGGAACAGGACGAGATAAATTTATGCTAAATTCTTGAGCCATTATGTGGTATGACTCAAGCATTTAGCTTAATATCAACATTGGAATAGAGTCCCGATTTTTTTCTATTTGTGTGTGTTTATTTGAGGTTAATCTGGACTTTTATTCAGAGGAACAATCCTTCTTTTGATTGCTACCAATTCCTGCTGTATCAAATAATGGATCAATAATCCTACAGCAAAAAACTGACTTCTTTAGAAGGAACGGACTCCTAAAGAATTCTATGAAAACATGGGAATCATATTCCCCCCAACTGGGGTCAAGAAGGACTTTTTCCCAGTATGTTGCATTTGGCGAGCGCTTCAGATTGGGTTTTTTGCCTTATTTTGGGTCGACAGCAGTATAGCTTAACTCGATGGATGCATGTCATTTTTCAGCCTGTGCAGCCATGTAATATATTAAAATTGAGTATCCGTTGCAATCACATGATGTCAGTTTGCCAGCCAAGAGGTCGTACATACAGTCAGCATGGCTAGATATAGGGCCCTATTACATTCTTAACCTCCCTGGCAGTATTCCCGAGTGTGACTCGGGGGTTAAATTTCTCTACCACGAACGGTAACCCAGAGCCACACTCAGGCTGCATACTCACCTCATCCTGCGCTCCCCCGCAGTGTGATCGCGGCGACCTGCTTCCTGGTAACGCTCCCTGCGAGTCACACGAAGCAGGGGGCGGGACCAGGCAGCAAACTGAAAAAAAAAAAGGAATACACTGTATTCCAATGTAAAATTTCATGAACGGCGACTGCTCATGAACAGCCACTAGGTGGCACTAAAGGATCAGGAACAGATCATACATAGTCTAATATTGCACCCTTGTTTTCAGAAAGATTTCAGTGCTTTTTGTTTGATTATTTTATTGAATATAATTTATTAGCATTATTTTGGATAATTATTTTTGGGATAATAAATTATTATGTCGTGTTTCAAACTTTATCGGACTCAGTGTATTTACTATTTATTTCTTTTATTTATTTATTTATAAAGGATTTTACCAGGAAGGACTCTTGCTTGCACGGATTTCAGTGCGTAATTCCTAATTATTACGGGCTTACTATGTACAAAAACACGTTTCCTTTAAAAAAAAATTGAGACGCTTTTAGACACAAAATTTTGGAAAAATTAGACCGCCAGGAAGGTTAATGCCAATGTTAGCGCTCAGCTGTGTGAGCGTTAACGTTAGCGTGGGTCGACCATATTACATTCTGAACGCTAACGGCTTAAAAAACCTGTTAGCGATTCGGATCTTGCGCTTTTCAGCGCGAGCTTACTGAACTTTGCGCTCCCTATGTTTAACATAGGGAGCGCAAAGTTAGGATTACAAAGTCCTAAAGGTAATTACGTCCCGCTGAGTTTAACTGAAAAGCTAACCACAGGCAGCTAGGAGCTGGTGCTAACGGATTCCGCTTCTGCAGAATCAGTCAGCACCAGCTGGAAAAAAATAATAATCGCATACTCACCTCTCATCCTGCAGCGGCTCGATCCGCTTCTTCTTGCCACCGGGAGCAGAGGGAGCCAACCTGCTGGATCTCACGAGAGGCGAGATGCTGCAGGTCATGTGACCAGCAGTGGAAGCCTCAATAGAGTCCTATGGACTCCATGGAGAGGATGCTCGCAGCGGCGCTTAGTGCTCCCTCGAGCATCTTGAGGCTTAGCGCCGTATTATGGGGCAGAGTGCCTGCCCCGTAATATCACGCTAAAATGGGGACACTAAGAAGAAACCTGCAGGCGCAGGTTTTTCTCCTTAGTGTCCCCGTTTTAGCATGAAGAACGTAATATGGCCTACAGTGTCACTGCGGCTGGCTTTTTTTTACTGGAGGTTACACTACTTTCCTACTTTATGACAACGATCCGATGCTTAGTGACTTTCACAGTCTAGCTGGCACTGGGGTCGACCCTCATCGTGCCCTTCATGATCCATAGTAAATCCTGCAGATCGACTGCGCCATGTCTGTTCTACACTGTTTGATCACTCAATGAAAAAGCAAAGTAACACAGGGGGAAAAAAAAAGTAAGCAAACTCTTCTATGCTAGATTGCGGATTACGTGCTGCTTTTAATTATCTGTGAAAACGTTATAGACGATATGGGAGGCTTGGATGTAAACCCTCATGTTTATGGCAGGCAGTAAAACCTAGCTCTGATAGTGAGACAAGAACACATTTCCAGACAGTTGTGCTACTTTTGTGCCTTGGGGCCCATTTACGAAATCCCAAATTGTGCATGAAATGACATTTACGCAACGCACGCACAGCATTACAGCCATTTAAACCTGGTATTTTCTCCTGAATATTTATGAAGTGAAATGGCAGCGTTTTATTTCTTCTACATAACAGTACACTAAAACTTAAAAAGATATCAGAAGAGCAAAAGGAGCTGAGGATTATTATCTCAGATGACTCAAGAGCATGAACGCAATGTAACAAACCTGGAAGAAACGCTAGCAGAACACGAGGGGTTATTCGAAGAGAGACGAATTCGCCACCGAATTGCACCAAACTGTGAATTTTCCCATACAGTGCAATTTCGTGTTAATTCAGATATTCAGAAAACTAGTAATTCACCAAAAAATTGGAAAATTGTCAGCAATATACTGTACGTTGCAATTCGGTGGCAGTGAAATCCCCCACAGAGAAGTAATGGTTAATCTATTCAGAGAACACCGACTAGCAGTGAAAGATGGCAAAATGCCAAGATTTTCAGTCCTTTCATTCGACAGGTTTAAACAGTTGAATCCCATAGGTTTTAATGTTAAAAAATTGATAAAAAATACCCGCTTTCATAAAAATTTTTATTCAAGCGTTTATTCTTTTTATATGCATCAAAAAGTATTTTTCTCAATTAACTTTTTAGAATAGTGAGCAATGATGCTGCACTATCTCGCCATCACATTTCTCATGACAGCAACAAGTGTGGAGGTGATGGCACAATCCGTTGTTACGAACTGTTACATCAAAAACCTAAACCGCCACAGTGAAGAACACTGGGGGGGACTTTGGAGCCCTGCATCACTAATCTTCACACCTCACAAGGTCAAGTGAGGCGTCATTGGACAGGACAGAGTCTGGCCTTTGCATTAATTCCAAACATGACCATGTAAAATCTAAAAAGAAAACAAAAACCCAATTTTTTTTATTTATTTACTTTAAGTTCTAAAGCGATGGTATTGTCCATTTGTCACGTATAAAATGAGCAATACCACTGCCATTAGTCACCTTTTAATTTCCCACACTGAGAGCAAGCTCAGTGTTTTATACATAAACATGTTATTCATAAGATACCATCCTCCAAAACACAAGGAAAATATTTCATTTTTTTCTTCATTTTTTGGTTAAAATTGTATATTTTCTCAGAAAAATGCAGTAACAGGTTCCCATTTCACTTTTTTTTAACAAGAATTCCCTATAGAATATATAACCACAAAGGTTTGGATGATAAAACGTGAAAAAATTATTTTACACTCTTTAATTGATTGAAATCTGAATGGAAATTTCCTCACACAGTATCCGCCTGGTTAGATATAGCCGTATCTGCACTATTAAATAACCTAAAATATGTTTTCATTTCACTAAATTCCAAAATAAGCTCCAGTCCATAGAGATCCGGCCCTGAGAAGGGAGACTGTTGTAACACTTCATAGAACTATTAACATAATGCAAGCTCTAAAACAGGGGTCAGCGAGCTTTGCCCTCCAGATGTTTAGGAACTACATCTCCCTTGATGCTCAGCCAATCATTAGATTGCCTGAGCTCCGTGGGAGATGTAGTTCCAAAACATCTGGAGGACCAAGGCTGTTGACCCTGCTCTACATCATAATCAAAATAAGATTGCATTGAAATACCAAAAAAATCCCTTCAAGGTGATAAGAAAACTAAACATTTCCAATCCAGAGACAATTAAAATGGTAAATCTTCGGTACGGAAAAGGGTCACAAAGTGAAGTAAGAGTTAAATAAACTTGGGGGTAATTATGGGGAATACAGATATGTGAACATTCATACAGATATGCTAAATGTTTGATCAGAGCCAGATTTATCATTAGGGAAAGTAGGCACATGCCTGGCAGGCATCTGGCCAATGAAGAGATATGCATATTTGTAATTTTAAAATTATATACACATTATTGCTCTCAGTAATTTCCCTCTTCTCAGGGAGGTCGGAACACACAGAGTTAACTCCTGACAGTTCAAATTCACTGCCCATACATGCTCTAGGTCAGGGATCTCAAACTCTGCCCCGTCCCCGATGTTTCTGAACTACAACTCACATGATTCTCTGGCCTTCTATTGCATTCAAAGAGGGGGTATCCTGACGGTTTCTAATTATTACAGTGGGGGAAAAAAAAACAACTTCAAAAGGAGAGGGGTAGGGCGAGCGGGCGGTCAGCCTCCCTGAAATTAGTTTTTGCAGGTTGGGATGTCTGCATTAGGTTCACTGTAATGGAGATGACACACTGTGGTTGGCATTAGGTATTCTGTGATCGGGACACCGTTCTTGCTGCGGGATGAGAGGCAAGTATCAGATTTACTGGGGGGTTTAGGGAGTGCTAAATGATTCTGCTAGTGGAATCATTTAGCACCAGCTTTTAGGAGTAGCTACATTTTTTTTAACCCATCAGTGCATTAATTAGGACTTTCTAATACCTTACTTATCTGAACGCTAATTACTGATTGCGCATCCTATACTTAACATTGGGAGTGCAAAGTACAATAAGCTCACGCAAGCTTGCATAAAAAAGGATGTGCCAATGGATTTTTCAAGGGTTTAGCTTTAAGAAGGTAATATGGGGGACATGCGTTAAAGTCACTTATCTTAGCGTTTAGGCTGGGGTCAGACGAGCGCAGTTATCACGTCCGTGTTGCCGCACATTTGTACGTCCGTGGCAGCATAGCATTCTGACCAATGGAGCCCCACACACTAAGTACGTCCGCACGGAAGTGCAGATGCATGGCGGACGCTGCAAATGGACGCAGGTTAGGCAAGAACGTAATACTGCTAGAACGGACGTGCGGAGTGCACCACGTCTGCAACGTCCGCTTAGCTTTGTGTGTGAGTGATGGAGCGAGGTCAGATGGACTGCATTTATACATCCAGCATTTTTGACGGACAGAATGTTTTTTCATTGTAATTTATTTTCCCTGCTACATCAGTCAAAAAATACGTCAGTGAAAAAAACGGACTGTGTGGCCACTACCTTGTCGTCAGTCAGAAAGTACATCCGTACTGCACGGACGCACAGTCCGTACAAAATGCGCTCATCTGACCCTAGCCTAACACTTACATATCAGAATGCTACCGTTGACATTCAGTATGTAATCTAGCTCAATGAGTGTAGCATGAGTATTGGCAACAGATGGAATGCATGGAAATGTGCTCTCTTAGTCCAACGAACCTTCTAGTGGAGAATATAGGACCTTCTTTAAATCCATTAATACATTTCTATGCTGTAAAATAATTATCTTTTAATTCCTTGTATTTTAAGCACATATGAAAGTTAACCTTAGTTAACATGCCCCCTTTAGCTCAGTTTAAAATGCTTGTACGCAATATCCTCAAACTACAGACAAGGTACTGTCCAGACAAGTCCCCCCTTCCCCCCCTTTTTACGACCCATGATTCTGGGCATAAAGAATGTTTTTGTTTAAGCCTAAAAGTTAAATGTAAACCATATATGGTAACAATAAGTGCCTTTTGGCTGACTGTGATGGTCAACTCTGATGTGGAAATATATCTGTACACTGATTGGTCACTGTTACTCTATTGTATGTGTGCTATATAAAGCCAAATCCATGGATCATCAAATTGAAGTAATTATTATACACACGCTTGTGTATGTGTCTTTATTGCTTCCCGCTAGTTAGCGCTTTGCTTGCCACGCCTTTGCATGATGAAAGACAACAACAGAACAACAGAATACAGAGATCTAACTTACATGTTTTGGTAAATATGAATAGGAATATAGATTGTTTTTTATGCTTCTATTCAATCACTCATTCTATGCCACAGGCTTTTATATATCAAGGCTTTTTGGTCTTACAGGATATGACTACTGGAGCAAACTCTTGTTATAGCTGTTCATTAAATTAAACTATATTAATTATATATTTAGAGTTAAAGGGCAATAAGTACAGAACTCACTAGCACAACGATGGCACAAAAAGCAAGAATGGATATATGACTTACTAGTATCTTGGTGGTATAGGCACAGTTAATGGCAATGGCATTGACAAGCAGGTCCAAGGCTTTGGGATTGAGGCAGCTGGGATCTGGCTTTCCTTTATGATGGACATCACCTATGTAAGACTGGACGACTGTCATCCGGTTAGTAGTCAAAGTCCCCGTCTTGTCTGAGCAGATAGCAGTGGCATTTCCCATTGTCTCACATGCATCCAGATGACGAACAAGATTGTTATCCTTCATCATTTTCTGTTGATCGAAAGCATATATTACCAATGTGAGAATAACATGATGTAATCTAATAGAACCAGATAAGATGTGCGCATTAGGTCACTATGAGCACCTGGCAGAGGCACTGATAACAATCTCCTAAATTCTATAAATACGAGTAGAAATATCAAGATGACACCATCCTGCTACCTCAGAATTTAATTTACACCATTACGACTACCTCTAGGTCAGGTGCCACTAGCCTTGGCTCTCCACATCTTTTGGAGCTACACCTTCCATGATGCCTTGACGCTCATTAAATTGGCACAGCCTTATGGGAAATGTAGTTCCAAAACATCTGTAGGTTCAATGTTGTGACTTCTTCTCTAGGTTTACTTCCTTCAATAAGGAAACATATGACTGGAACCTAATAAAAGCATCTCAGTTTGCATGCCAAAATGTAACACCGTTCCCTCTGAGAAAATAGTGCAGGAACTGCATTACCATGCATTCCTTCTCGGCTTGACCCCTTATAACATGACTTTAAAGGATACTGGTACCCAGAAAGTAGGTCTGCTTTTAAATCTTTCTTCAAATAACGGAGATAAAAACCATTAGCCTCAACACTGGAGGTACACCTGACAAAGGGATTCCTCCGACTATAACTTCATTGATATCCAAACAAAGGTGCAGCATACCACCACAGAGAAGATAAGCAGAGCAGCAACATTATCCCTGTTTAATGGATTCCATAGACATATGTTGACTAGCATGGTTCGGCTGATTACCTGTTTTTATGACCACATGTTTCGACTACAATAAAAAATAAACTCTGACAGTGGCACCCACTGATGAAGCTGTACTAGTGAAATGCGTTTTGGTGAACTGTTTTACTATTTTATTAATAAATAATTTGCCTGATTTTTACACCTATCCTGGGTCCTGGATACGTTCATTCACCAAGGAGGTGTCTGAGGCTGATAGGTGACCCAGTGCTCCTTATGAAGTCACTGGCTGCCTGAACATCTGGTGTCTGTTTGATGAGACACCAGCAAATGTGAGTAATATATTTTATCCCTGCATATACGATATTAATCTATGTGAGTTTTGTTTACTCTTTGAGGGCCACAGAGGAGTCCCAACATCGTAAGGAACCACGTAGCGAGCCCAAGAGTGCTCCACGAGGGAAGCCTCAATAGGACAAGAAGCGCCAACTCCACCGTGTTCTCCTTGCTCACTCCTCATTACTAAATGGAGTCTGAAACCTTTACCTTTGAAGGTTTTCGTTGAAAGGCTGAGAAGGGTACCTGAAAACACCCATACACTATTATATTGAGAGACTGGGAAGCTCTCCATAATGTGAGTGGGAAATTTAGCACCATTCATTGAATAATGTTACGCTATATTTTACTTTTTTTGTTTCTTTTTCACTTTGATTGTAGAGAAAAATGGAAAAAATCTCAGGATATTTGTGATATCTTAAAATATAACATCTAATGAACTCCTATCATCTTTCGAGTGCTGAGTCACATATCTTCTATTTTTTCACTGGGTGTTATTGTGGTGTTTCGAGTGGGGGAAACATATTTCGTGAGGTATTTTTGAAGATTTGGTTTTGTAAAAGATATTTGTGCTTGGACATCTAGTTCCATATCAAGTTGGTGACTGCTGTGTGGGTAGCAAGTCAGAGGGCCTTATTCCCTAGGAAACACTAAAATGGGGATGCGGACATGGAAAACCTGTGTCTGCAGATTTCTCTGTAGCTTCCCCATTTTACCGTGAGATTCCAGTGCAGGCGCTACCTTGTACCTCGCCCTGGAATGCAACGCTAACCACTGGGATACTCACAAGAGTGCTTCCACACCCAGGGCCGGTGCTAGACTATTTTGCACCCTAGGCAAGACCAGCTACTTCCCCTCCCCAATTTTTTTTTTTAACTTTTGAAATGTAGGGGGAACGCACACTGTGCATTGGTACACACACACACTGCAGGGGGGCACTCACACGGTGCACGGTGCCACACATGGGCATTTGGTACCCATCTTACCCTCCGCTGGTTGGGCCCGGGATCGGTCTGTGCCTCTGTCGGCGCCCGCACGTCATCTGGTGTCACCATAAGATGCCAACGTTCTGCACCGCTAGCAGGTGTTTGCGAGCCAACAATGTTGGCTTTGCAAGCTGTCACTGCCGGCTACACGAGCCGTACAATAATGGAACCCGGGTTGGGGCTGGCTGCGCCCGTAAGTAGCAGTGAGCCCTAGGCGGTTGCCTAGCTTGCCTAGTGGGAGCACCGGCCCTGTCCACACCGCCGCGGGTATCACCTCCTGGAGTCTTGCACTTCTGGGCTGCGAGATCGCGCAGTGATCAAAGAAGGAGACTGGGAACTATTTGCCCCCAGTCTCATTCTGCTCCTGGGGACAAGAAGTGGTGGATCAGCCACCATTGTCGCCGCAGGAGGAGAGGCGACTATCGGATTTATTGGAGGTGTTTAGGGGTGCTAAATGATTCTGTTAAAGCAGAATCATTTAGCACCAGCTTTTAGGAGTAGCTAAAATTTTGGCTTGCGCATCCCTGTGGTAATTAGCGCTAGCACTTTGTAATACCTTACTTATCAAAACACTAGTTAATGATTGCACTCCCCATGTTATGTATAGGATGCGCATGAGTTAATGTCACTTATCCTGACGTTAACACTTACTCATCTAAACACTACTGTTAGCGTTCACTAAGGAATAGTGCCCAGTGTCTTTTATTCCTACGAGCACATGAATTACAGAGTGGATCATGGCTAGGAAAAGGTGGGGTGACAGTTATCATTGCCATTACATTAAATTAAGTACCCCTGGGGAAAAGGCTGTAACCTCTTATTTTTCCTGATAATAAAATTTTGAGTAACGAACAAGAAACACCATTAATTCCTTCACTACCATGATTGAATATACTCGGTCTTCAAAATCACGTGCTTGTGCCCCTGATTGAGAATACTTGATCTGGCCTTATTTTGAAGCGATGCACAGGAATTCACTTTATGGCAAAATAAATTCTTACACGTTTGGTCGCCATGTCATATTCCTATAGCTACAGAGTATCGGACATTACAGCTGATGTGGTGCAACGCATAGGACGGCTTTCATTATCTGAAATGAACAGTGACTTGTCATCGATACATGCTGCAGTAGTGAAATGTGAGCAGCAGGAGGAGCCCCCTGCCTGTCAAATGAGATTACATTGCCGTATTGTTTGGGGAACACTGTATGCATAGATGTTACATACATTATTTCGTTAGGTAGTAAACACACAATATATTTAGTATACAGTTGAACAGTGCTTATTGTTGCATTCATAGACAGAAAGACTCCGCATAGATGGATACTTCATAAAGAGAACAAACAGAAAAAAAAAGAGGCTAACGATAGAAAGACTGCATCAAGTCATAAAATAAAGCAACACAAAACCAGACATATGCTACAGAGAATGAAAGACGCTGTGCAGACAAAGACACTACCCAGACAAAAAGATACTACGCAAGCTGAAAATGTCAATTATGCACAAACTCTCCATAGAAGAGGAAGACTGGTAGCCGAAAGAGATTCCACATGCAAGACAAAAAAATACCACACACACGCTACGCAGACAGAAAGATTAAACAGAGACAGGATGGAAACAGACAAATAATCCAAACAGGAAACAATAAAGTATAATAAATTTAAAAAAAAAATCTGGTCAACACAGATCCTATACTGGCAGAGCTCTAAACACAAGAGTCACTGGCATTAAAGTGCCTCTGTTATGGGAAAAACTAATTTTTCCCATTTCCCAGGACATTTCATCCTTTATACAGATCAGTGTTTTTTCATTGTCCTATATAATACATTTTTTTTTTTTAGATAATACATTTTACAGTTTCCTGGATCTCCATTTAACTTGTGGCATGCCGCAGGTGGGGGGGGGCTGCTATGTATGAGCAGAGAGACAGCCCACTCAGTCTTTGTGCAGCTTTGGCTGTAAGGCTAGGGTCAGACGAACGCATTTTCGCGTTGTCTGTGAAAAAGTGCGTTCGAACGAATGGACGCATTTTTTCACGGAGTACGCGATAGCGGTCATACTATGCGCATTTGCGGCCGTGATTTTGTACGGATCATCAATAAAACCCTTTGTGCATCTGGACGTTATGTTGGCCGGACATTAGCAGTGTCTGACATCTCCAATTCACGCACACACGCCTCTAGCGGACGCAGCGAACTCTGTACAACCGTACTAGAGGTTTTACGTTCTCGACAAAATGCGTTCGTTTTCCACTTGCGTTGCGCAGCCGGACTTTTGTGCGACCGTACTTCGTATATTGGCCGTCATTGCCTGGCACTTGCTGCTACTACGGCCGTGATTAAGTGCGCCTGCACGCGCGTTCGCACTGCGCTCGTCTGACCCTAGCCTAAATCATGATCTGAGTAACAGACAGCACAACACACTGACTGAATAGGGGGCTGTCGTGTAGGATGGCAGTCGCCCCCCTCACCCCGCAACATGGCGCCAGCCGGGGACAAACCTTAAAACAGAATATCTCTGTATGATTTATTATATAAATCAGCACAAAAAATGTTGATCTATATCAAGGGAGGGATGCTCTGTCAAATGGGGTAAATAGTTTTCTCTGTGTCCAGCGCTACGGAACGTGTTGGCGCTTTATAAATATGCGTAACTGTTTTAATATTGTTTTTTTTAAAAAAAAAAAAAAAAAATCTTTTGCATACGGTAAGGCAATACCAATAAGTGAATGTGAACCAAACGATCCGTAGTCTTATAATTAGTTTAAGTGCGCTATGGCCTGTTTTTAATTATTTGGCAGAGAGCATAATTAATTAAATACGCCTGTACAGACACATGCCAATCTTACGTCCATCCACATTTCCCACCTCTTATCAAACCTGTCATGCATAAAAAATATAATATAATTATAGATCAGATTTTTTAATCACGTTAGAATCCAATTAGTTTTAAACTAATGGCCAGGCACATTTTAAACCACAAATCTTTGCACAACCAAGGCACAAATATGCTAATACCTGTAAATAGTTTGTACACAATAGCGAAAAAATTTACAAAAAAGAAGCGGCAGTTTTACAAAGTTGCACAATATTTCGGCATTACCACTCAAATACCATGGTGATATCAAAGACGATTATTTGTGTCAAGTTTGCTTTTGTGATTTATTAATGCATTTATTTTTGAAACGGGAATTTTTTGTGTATTTTACATTTGACGTTTCTGAAACGGCTAATGCTTACCTTGACAGAATAGGCTAGAGAGATGGTAACAGCTAGAGGAAGGCCCTCTGGCACCGCCACCACTAGAACAGTGACGCCAATGATGAAGAATTTGACAAAGTACTGTACGTAGACAGGGGTACATTCTGCTAGCCACACTCTATCCTTGACCACAAAGGTTTCAATCACAAAGTAGAGCACCAAGATGATTACTGTGATAGCCGACATCACCAGACCTGGTTGGGGTGTTAGGTGGAAAGGGGAAAAAAAAGGACAGGAGTAGAAGAGAAGGGGTGGAATAAGTCAGAAAGGACAAACCAGGTTAATAAGGGAAAGAAAGACAAAACATGGTAGAACAATAACTTCTCTCACAAGCTTTGGGTTACCAGGTGTTGTGTAATCAGTTTTACCTTACAGAGATGTGTGTACTTATGGTGTACTGGGCACTGTTATAGTTTACTAAACAGAGTGTGAAGATGTATCCCCAAAAAGAATAGAAACTGCAGTTCACAGCACTTATGGAGAGTGCTGTGAACTGTTATAGTTTGACCCACAGAATTCCGAGGGCACATGGGAGTTCATAAACGAGGAGATTTTGGTCCATATTGCAAAGTTGGTGCTAACTTAACAGGGCTTTTGTAAACTTACCAGAGCCTTTATAGTCTATGGGCCACATTACAATCTTAGTGCTAACGTTGACACTCTCCTGCGTGAGCATCAACGTTAGCCACGGTGGCTACCGCATATTACATTCCAAACGCTAATGGGTTAAAAGTAACCCGTTTGCGCTTGGTACCTTGCGCTTTTCGGCGTGAGGTTACTGTACTTTGCGCTCCCTATACTTAACATGGGGAGCGCAAAGTGTTAAT
Organism: Leptobrachium leishanense; assembly: GCA_009667805.1. Taxonomy (NCBI): domain Eukaryota; kingdom Metazoa; phylum Chordata; class Amphibia; order Anura; family Megophryidae; genus Leptobrachium; species Leptobrachium leishanense. Next base: position 121,009,805 of record CM019071.1, read on the forward strand.
CAGCGTTAGGATTACAATCTACTAGCGCTGATTAACATCCGGCCGCAGTTAACAGAAAGTTAACCACAGCCAAGACTTGGTGTTAAGGGATTCCGCTTCTGCAGAATCCATTAACACCAGACAAAAAAATAAAAAAACAAATCAGATACTCACCTCCTATCCGACGGCGAGGACTGCGGCTCCATCCGCCTCCTCCGTCCGGCAGGAGTAGGGAGAGACTGGAGGAAAATGTTCCTCAGTCTCCCCTGTGTATCACTACGCCGACTGGTCGGAACTTGCAAGGCGAGATCCGGCAGGACATGTGACCAGCAGTGGGAAACTCAATGGAGTCCTATGGACTACATCGAGTGGATGCTCGCGGCGGTGCTTAGCGCTGCCGCAAGCATCCCAGGGCGTAGCGCCCGCAAACAATGCAGGTAGCTTTTTAAGCGCCTGCATTGTAATCTCACGTTAAAACGGGGGCGGTAGGGAGAAAACTACGGGCGCAGTTATTTTTCTCTAGCGCCCATGTTTTAACGTGTTGATTGTAATGTGGCCCTATGGCAGTGGTTCCCAACCACGGTCGTCAAGTACCCCCGACAGGACACGTTTTAAGGATTGCCTTGGGGAAATGCAGACTGAATCCTGCAATCACTGAGCAGAAAATCATATCACCTGTGCTGTGCTTCGGATATCTAGAAAACCTGGCCTGTGGGGGCTACTTGAGGACTGCGGTTGGGACCCACTGGTTTATGGGGTTGTTAAGTTTACAACAGCTCTGGTTAAGTTAGCACAAACGTTGGAATACTGCCCTTTGAGTCCTGGAATAGCAGAAGAGCCATATGTTTTCTACACTACATTTACAACACTGAGGAATTGCCATTGAAGTTGCCATATTAGTAGGAAAAGGTGCTTGTGTTTGGTCGCGGATTTCATGGATTGTGAATGGTGTTTGCTTCTGCCCACCCTTAGTCTTAAACATTTGTGTGATCATACCTGGAGTAGGGGATACTTCCACTAGACTCCATTCAAAAGTAGTTCTTTATAGACAAATGATGTAAGTGGAGCTAAAAGCCTCTAGTAAAGTGTAACTGTACCTAGTTGGATCTGTCAGCTTCTAGAAAATACATTTAATAAATACCGATAAATGTTCCAGAAGAGTAATTGACAGTGGCAAGATTTCAACTGGGGCATAGAACGCACTAAAACCCTGAGGGCAATATTACAAAGTTGGTGCTAACTTGACCAGAGCTGTTGTAAACTTAACAACTCCATAGACTATAATGGATCTGGAAAGTTTACAACAGTTCTGGTTAAGTTAGCACAAACTTTGGAATACTGCCCTGAATATACTGTTTTTTTTAAGGAAAACATGAAAGCTGTGCCCAATGGGATGCGTTTCAACTCTGTCTAGTATATGTCTTGTGCCCATTTACACTCAACAGGCATAAGGATATGACATATTTCAAAATCTGTTGAAGCATGAAGAAATATACCCAGAGATTGTAGGGAATATAGAGATAAATCCCCTCTAGCAAAACTTTCATGCTCTCTCGGGCTCTTGGTCATGCCCTCTGGTGTTTTGTAAAGCTCTCTGCATGATGTCAGGGCTCCTATCCTCCAATGAGCAGAGATGCTCCTGCTGCACATCTGTTCTCGTGGAAACATGCCTCTTGGTGCATCATTTTGGTGACTATATGATGCACCTTTCTGTGTTTTCTGATCAGGACAGGACCCGGAAGTTCCGTCCTTATCTCCATGGCCAGTGGTGTTACTAGTCCACCTCTCTACTGGCCAGGGTTTATAAACACTTCCTGATCCCTTTGTTACAGCCTTATTGTGGTTTTTGTCCTCAGTATGCTATACTGTTTCTCTTTTGGATTTTCTGGATATTGACCTCGATGCTTGTAGTTTTTCTGTTGTTCAATCTCTCCATCCTTGACCTTGACCTTACTTCTGTTAGTGTGTGATTCTCCTGCTCTAAACCTTTGTTTACTCATGTTTGTGTGTTGTTCTCCTGCCCTTGACCTCAACTTGTTTCTAATCGCTCTCTTTTTATTTAGCCCGGCCATTTAAGGTTGTTTAGGAAGCTCTTCCTTGCTGTGTTTCTGTGGATCTGCATGATGGGCCACCAGGTATCCACTGCATTCTCACTACAAGGTAAGGGCTATATTACATAGTTGGTGCTAACTTAACCAGAGCTGTTGTAAACTTACCAGAGCCATTATAGCCTATGGAGGTTTTAAGTTTACAACAGCTCTGGTTAAGTTAGCACCAACATTGTAATACTGCCCTAAGTCTGTGAAAGTGGACACCAACAGTTCAATATGCTTGCACAATACTCTGAGCCTTCAGCGAAGTAAACCGAGGGCGTAGCTTGTTGGGTTTAAGATTTGTGTGACCTAAATAAAGTAGCCGTGACTTGGCTCTCTCTAAAGAGGTGCACAAAACAGAGATGTAAAGTGTTAGTATGTGTTAAAAGGTGTTATACATTATTAGTGGAGGTGGGAGGAAATGAGCTTCATTTTAAGAAGAGAGTAATAATATTTTTCCCTTGTTCAGTCTATAGCTATAATATAGGCTTATTTTGACTTTTGTGAAGTGATAACTGCAAAATTAAAAAAAATTAAAAATAATAATAAAAAAATTAACCAGGATGCATGACCTCTATACCATTGCACTAATATCACAGGCTGAATACGTAAAAAGGAAATCCAAACAATGGACAACACATGTAAATAACACAGATTGTAATGTTATTGAAGGACAACCAGAGATAAAATATGCAATCTTTCACTCTCAGATAGCCTTAATCATGTATGGATAAGGGTAACCGAGGCCAAAACAATAAATAATTTATCTCTGCTTGTGCACTTAAAGAGTTGCAATCCATGGAAGTCACATTTGTTGTACACCGTTTGGAATATCTTGGGAAGATTCTGAGGGAGCGAACCCCTGTAGAGCATCGGACGTCCAGCTGGCCCGCTGGCTCCCTGGAAGGAAAATGGCCGCGCACACTCTCCTTTGTTTGTTCTAGATCAGTGGATCCCACCCTGGTCCTCAAGTATCCCAACCAGGCCAGTTTTTAAGGATTAGCTTGGAGCATTGCAGACTGAATCCTGCAATCATTGAGCAGCAAATCATATCACCTGTGGTGTGCTTCAGATAACTGGCAAAGCTAACCAAGTAATGGTACTTTAGGACCAGGGTTGGGAACCATTGATCTAGTGAACTGGAAAAACATGCAATAACACTGGCTTAGTCATGCTTCAAAAACTTTAAAAAACAAACCCAAACAACAACAAGCAGACTTGCAATATGTTGTAATAATGAGCATTCTTCTCTGTGGCTCAATGATAACTCATAATGTTTAAGCTCAACCTCTACAGCTCCCATTATACTAGTTTCTCGTAGAATCTCCAAGTCTGTGCATGTTAACTTCCTTCAGATACCTGCTTTTCCTATTTGAACAGCCAATTTGGTGAGCTTTCCTTGCAGTACAGATTTCTCCTTTTTGGGGATGCTGGTTTTCTTCTTTTCTCGCTCCTCGATCTCTCCTCCTTCTGCACTCTTTAGTGGCTGCATCTCCATGGCAACTGCTCCATCCTGCTTTTTAGCTGCAGTAAAATGAAAAAGTATCGCATCATGAATGGGGCCAAGAACGACAGTGGAAGGGGGCAGCAATGTTATGCCAAAGGGGAGTATGGTCGAACAAGGAGGTAGGTTGGTGAGTAGACCTATATTTCATACGTATCATTCCAGATGTTGTTCACATTCAGCCCTGGATTGCTAGCGAAAGGTGAAGGAAATCAGAAATACAGCAATACAGTTTATGACTTTCTAGGTGCAAAAATGGCGTGTTCCACCAGAAATACACCATGTTATATTTACAATGTTAATGGTTTATGATAGAATTGCTTGTCGAATGGAAAAATGGTGAACACATTGAGAGTATATATATATATATATATATATATTATTAAAAATGCTTTAACTCCAAACATTTCTTAGTTTTTGAAAATATTTGTTTATTCAGAGCATGTTTTTTTCAGGGTTGAGTAAAAAATACAAATTCTGTTCTTCACATTGTCCTTGAATCAGAAGTTGAAAGTATAACCTGAAAGCGGAAGCACTGGTATTTTGCAAGGCTGGCGGTCACATTCCTGTGATACTTCTCATTTTCATATTTCAATAAATAGATGAATGACACTACAATACTCAAATAAGTTCCCTTACATGAGGATCCAGACAGCCTTCTTCCTCAGACAATGAGGGCTGTTATAAATAACAATTTTCTTATTCATATATACCAAGACATAAAAGTTAGATCTCTGGTTTTCCATCATGTAAGGCATCATGCAGTGCTTCGCCAGCTAGAAGACAATCACACACAGGGTTCGTTCTTCTAATATCTGGTATTCCTTTGTTAGATCAGCTCTTTTATAGAAGATTGGACATACAAAAATCTCACATTTACAAGCCAATACAATTTTCTCAATGACAGATAATTACCATAGTTGAACCCACAAAACTATTCATCATATATTGATAGGACAAAGAGAAATCTTTTTTTCTTCTTCTGCCCAGCAACTAAAATGAGGAAAGGGGGGCTGTCTGGACAATAGCTTGACTGTAGTTTCAAGAGGATATTGTGAACAAGCATTTTAAACTGAGCTAAAGGGGACATGTTAACTAAGGAAAGCTTTCATATGTGCTTAAGATACAAACAATTAAAAGATAATTATTTTACAAGGGCTGTTTAGAGTTGTAGTCCATTTCTAGATGACATCACGTTTTGAAATGAATTGAAAAAATAAATAGTAATAAATTTAGTGTATTCATCTATATACTCTTCTAATGGTGCCACTCACATTATTTAGAGCCCAAAATACCTAGAGCCGGTCTTGGGTTCCAAATAATGTGAGTGGCACCATTAGAAGAGTCACCCCCAAATTTTGTATTGATATATTGCACTATGATATGTTTATCTTCTTTTTAAGCCTGCTTGAAACCGGTGTATCATCTAATTGAAATGTACACTATATTGCCAAAAGTATTCGCTCACCCATCCAAATAATCAGAATCAGTTGTTCCAATCACTTCCATGGCCACAGGTATATAAAATCAAGCACCTAGGCATGCAGACTGTTTTTACAAACATTTGTGAAAGAATGGGTCGCTCTCAGGAGCTCAGTGAATTCCAATGGGGAACGGTGATAGGATGCCACCTGTGCAACAAATCCAGTCATGAAATTTCCTCGCTCCTAAATATTCCACAGTCAACTGTCAGCTGTATTATAAGAACGTGGAAGTGTTTGGGAACGACAGCAACTCAGCCACGAAGTGGTAGGCCATGTAAACTGACGGAGCGGGGTCAGCAGATGCTGAGGCGCATAGTGCGAAGGGGTTGCCAACTTTCTGCAGAGTCAATCGCTACAGACCTCCAAACTTCATGTGGCCTTCAGATTAGCTCAAGAACAGAGCGCAGAGAGCTTCATGGAATGGGTTTCCATGGCCGAGCTTCTGCATCCAAGCAATACATCACCAAGTGCAATGAAAAGCGTCGGATGCAGTGGGGTAAAGCATGCTGCAACTGGACTCTAGAGCAGTGGAGACGCATTCTCTGGAGTGACAAATCGCGCTTCTCCATCTGGCAATCTGATGGATGAGTCTGGGTTTGGCGGTTGCCAGGAGAACGGTACTTGTCTGACTGCATTGTGCCAAGTGTAAAGTTTGGTGGAGGGGGGATTATGGTGTGGGGTTGTTTTTCAGGAGCTGGACTTGGCCCCTTAGTTCCAGTGAAAGGAACTCTGAATACTTCAGCATACCAAGACATTTTGGACAATTCCAAGCTCCCAACTTTGTAAACACACTCCTAAACCTTGTGGACAGCCTTCCCAGAAGAGTTGAAGCTGTTATAGCTGCAAAGGGTGGACCGACATCATATTGAACCCTATGGATTAGGAATGGGATGTCACTTAAATTCATATGCGAGTCAAGGCAGGTGAGTGAATACTTTTGGCAATATAGTGTATGTATAAACTTCCCCATACCCTCCATATGGTCACTTGGGGATTAGTGCTGTACCAATTTTCCAATTTCTCTATATTTTTATTAACATAACAGGCAAAGGTAGGTCAAGATTTCCAAAGTCATTAATAGAGTCTTGGTATAACCTTATCTCTGTCCCTCTCAGAAATGTTGGGAGATGGAGTAGTAAGACACGGCCATATGAAAATGGAAGACTAAGAGGGTTAGTCGCTACACGCCATTGTTTAGAGTTGTTGCAAAGAATGGTGAAAATCCCAGTTGTTGTAACCATGGTAAGTATCAGTGATTCCAATGGGCAGAATCAAAGAATGGCAGGAGAAGTTTCATCAACGAGGCTTCCCCCAATATTCTTTGAATGTCCCCATCTGGATTGCTGAAGTTTATTGTGATTGCAACAATGCTAAACAATGGCATTTAGTGAATAACACTCCTCTAAGTAACCCTGGCTATACTTTGACCAGAAAAATGTCACTTATCCAAGTGGCTCTTGTGTACACAGCTACAGGATATGGTTTGAGAGGGTTGAAACTGGCATCATTTTACCTATATAGCTCAGTCATTATGTTGCATCTATAATGAGTTATCGGGGAAACCTGTAGTAGAATGTAGATACATCTATATTATAAAACAGATCAGACTGAGCTACTTTATATACAATGGGCCTTATTACGTAGTTGGTGCTAAGTTAACCAGAGCTGTTGTAAACTTAAAACCTCCATAGGCTATAATGGCTCTGGGAAGTTTACAATAGCTCTGGTTAAGTTAGCACCAGCTTTGTAATATAGCCCTTTATTTTTTTATCACAATAACACAAACCTGTGATCAGATATGATGGGTGACCACGTATGAAGCCTTTGAAAGGTCTAAGTGATGGGCATGCATAACTATATGTGGCATGTCTAAGTGATGGGAGCTGATGTTTACAGGTGACAGAAGGATACAACGGATTTAATGGACTGTGAGGACTATGAGTATGTGTAGGAGGATGCGTTGGGTCTTTGTTATAAAACATGATTGTATCTAATAGGAAGAGACATGCTAATATGAGATATGATGGATATATGCAAAGAATAATGACAGGTCAACACGATGAGTTTGTATTAAAAAAAGTGAGGGGTAACTGTGACACATTATGTTTTTTTTAACTCTGAGAGAATGTTAGATATATGTGATACCAGCTTGTTGGTATCTACTTCTGGGCTGGGGACCATGGGCCGTTGAAACCCTGGCCAGTGCAATATATAGATACTTATGTGCTCCTATCATTTGGAACAGGTATATGTGATGTGCGAGTGTCGATTGTGTGTGAATATACATATTCCCTGTTTGTGAGTTAATGTGATTTGTCGGTGATGGGCGTAATGAATATATATGCTATGAAGGTGACAGGTCTATTTATTGGAATGTGGTGATTATGTATGATTGTAAGATAGAGGTCTACATCATGATATGTGCAGTGTGTGGGATATGCTGCACAAGTGTGGAATGTATTGGGCTTATGTGATGGAATGTGTTGGGTATGCATAATGGACTGTGCATGCTGTGTGTGATAAAATTGGAGTAGCAAACCATGTGGACTGGTTGTGCATGTTACCCAAGATGGGCCACCCCCCCTTAGTAGTCCAATGCAGGCAAAATGAATTTCCCAACCAGGCTATTTTGGGCTTATCACCTTCATGTAGAGCAATGTTTCCTAAACCTATCCTTAGGACCGTCTACCAGGCCAGATTTTACAGATCACCTTGGGGAAATGCAGACTGAATCCTGCAATCAATGAGCATCCGTGCTGTGCTTCAGATATCCTGCAAACCTGTCCTGTCAGCAGGTCCTGAGGACAGGTTTGGGAAACACTGCTGTAGAGGAAGAGTCAGAAACCTTGGCACTCCAGATGTTTTTGAATTACATTTCCCATGAGTTTCCTTCAACATAATGAGCGGCCGAGCATCATGGGATAGGTAGTGTGATATAGCTACTGTATGCAGGGATCAGTGCTTCTGCTTTTCTTTATTGTGCAGGCATGAAATTTGCAGGGTACCGCATAAACAGCAAATAAATACAAAACAAACACCTATTCCTTTATGTGGAGGCTAAATAAACATTCAGAATCCCTCTCTGAAGTATTGGGCGGCTAAGCTGCTTACCAATCAGTGAAAACAAAAAATCAAACACACTTCCCTTCAGTGTTGTTCAGGATTGTGCTTCCTTCCCTTCTGCAGCCTGCACCAAGACTGCCCTCTCAGAGGGAACCACTTCTCCTATGAGGGCAGGGCAGTCCTAATTAAGCATTGGCTGTGGCTTAACCCTTTAGAGAAAAAAGGGAGTCCTCCATCCGCCTGCTTATAAGTCTGTGGTCTACTACCCTGCCCTTAATCACATTGTCACAGTAGTCACAAAACATCTGGAGGGCCACGTTTGCTGACCCCCGCTGCTGAGATTTGTCCTTTATTTTCCTATCTTGCCTCTACAACAGGGTGCCAAACTCCATACCCCCCCAGACGATGATGACCTACAATTCCCAGAAAGCTTTGAATCTAATAGATGGCCAGGGAATCATGGGAGTTGTAGTTCAGAAACATCTGAGTGTCAGAGTTTGACAACCCTGCTCTAAAATGTCATCCTTTACTGTGATATACAGTACATAGTATACACAGTGCAAACCATGCAAAAACCTATGTACACTCTCGATACGTATATTTCAATTGTAAAACTACAGTGTCATAGCCCAGGTGGCGGCTGAACTATAAAATATTAAATAAGTGTAATGACTGAATTGTGTCTACCACTGCTACAAAAAGATAATAAACAGCACAATAGCAAATGTGAGATCCGACAAGCACAGTATCGAAAAAAAGTGCAGCTGAATAGCTGAAAAAAAATATGTATAGAAGTGCAGCTAAAGTGCTGTCTAATAAAATTCTATATAAAAAAATATCTATGCAGCCCTTAATGACCCCTACGTCATACAGAACCCCCCCCCACTCCCTTCCCAGTCATTCTCATAGATTTAGCATTTATCAATGGTCAAAAGCAGAAATCGGTTTTGAATTTTTCGTAACGTATAGCTGCCTCTGCAATGGCAAGAAGTATGAATACTTTCGACTGCTCATATCCATTTTTGCGTGCCAGTATGACCTACAGCATTTGTATTGTTGTCACACAATTATACTTCTCAGGTGGTGGCAGCCATTCGACCATTGGGACTCTACCAAAACAACACACCTGAGGTGTATAAATGCACCTCCACAATGGAAGCCCTGTCAAGCTTTATTGCTCTAACAGTACACACCCTGTTGTGCCTTATTCCTCGTTTCTGAAGTGGGCAGGGAAGAAAGAGCAGCCTGATTGGCTGAGAGACTTCACGCTGTGAGCAATCCATTGTTCGGAAACAAACATTTAGAAAAGCGGAAAAAAAAGGAAAAAAAGAGAAATAGTTCCAATTTTTCAGCGCTGTGAAAAATCAATCGTTATCAGGCCGAATTAAAACTCTGAATATTGTGAGACAGACAGACAGACAGAAACATCAGGGATACCTTGTAACGTTAGATTCTGTTGTGATATTTAACACTCATGTTCTTCTACCTCTAGAAAATATATATTTCATGGCAAGTGTAAGAGGGTCCTATTCCCTCCCTGAAACATTTATTGTTCTATCCCTTTGACAATATAATTTTGCAGTTTGGATATACAGTATCCAGGGTTCACAATTTTGCCCTTAGGCCTGGTTCACACCAGGGAGTTTTACAGCATGTTCCTACTCGCTGTAAAACGCTAAAACACTGAAATCCCATTATTTCCTATGAGTATGGTTCACACCTGGGCGTTTTACAGTGCATAGGAACGCGCTGTAAAACGCCCTACGCCCAAGGAAGTACAGGAGCTTCTTTGGGGCGTATTACAGTGCATTTGCGGCCATAGACTTCAAAAAACGTGCGGACGACGCGCGTTTCTAAACCCACTCATAAAACGCCCGACAAAAAACGCACATATGAGATACGCTCAGGTGTGAACTCAGCTTCATGCTATCAGCTAAGACAAAAAATGAAAAAGAGAAGGGTAGGGAACAGACAGGAATTAGCCAAAAGATAAATGGGCACCGTCACTAAAAAGCACCTAAAATGTAGTTCCCAAAACTACATTGAATATAAACAATAGGAAGAGAAACAGATGCTCAGCGCTCACGTGCTCACAAAAATAAAAGGAGTATGCGTAAATTATATTTGAAGTGCATACATACATATACGGTTAAATATTCTGTGAATATGACAGTTCATAAACGTGGAGTATAAAGTTCATCCTCAGGATATTCCTAGGAAAAAAGGAAGTGCACAATAGTGAAGTCCAGCATACACAATGAATATATAAAAAGGGGGGTTAGACCCACTCACACTTTCTTGGGCCTCACTAGGCTCGATCACTTCGCCTGCGGGTGTTTTAATAGACTCACCCAGTGGCCCTCAGCGGTTCGCCGGTTGTGCAGCCCTGGTGTCCTTAGGGATCCCGGATCATCCACAGGTCCTGTGAGAATCTGATGCTCAGGGTGCTGGAACACGATGGGAGCTTGAAAAATATAAAAACTATGCTGGTGCCGTTTAAAAATTCACTTATTTTCATCTGATATCAAAAAGGAATTTATTGGCACAACACAGAAAATAAAATAAAAGAGAACAACCAAAACGCGTTTCACCCTACAAGGGCTTCATCAGTTGGAAAATAATAGGTATTGGGCGGAACCCCCCCATTGAAAGTAATATTTATACACCCAGTGGAAGAAGAGTGTATAGACGCCATGTCCACGTGATCGTCAGGCCGGCGTCTGGGTTGATTGAGTGGGCGGGTAGCCTAGAACGCGACTGCTGTGCTGTCCCATTACCCAATAGGTGTGCAGTTGTCCGTTTCCGCGTTCCACCTTGAACCGCACGAACTTCCGCCTCTTCATCCAGTCGCGGTGGAGATACGATCAGTAGTCGATCGTACTTAGGGGCGGAACACAATGTGCAGCATCAAAGCCTTTACTGGCATAGAGGCAAAATATGTCATAAACCACAGGGGTCCTATTTTGTTATCCATATACAGACCTTAAAGAGGGAATGCAAAACTTTCATTTGAAACAGCCTGCATCAAAGTCCTATCTTTGCGGGTAACAACTGAAGTTCGCAGAGATACAGTATTAGGGAGATTATATCCTTCATGCTAATTAACGAGAAACAAAGTATACAGTATAAAGGCGATCTTCTATCAATAGATTGCACAGAATTATTATTATTGGCCTTTTTACCAGTGGGGAAATGAGTATAGATGAAAACTTAATCAAATAAATTATAAAAAGGTTCCTGAGATTTTTTTTTCCTATTAAAAACATAGCCTTCTATATGTTAACATTATAAAATAAAACCATATCTGAAGATAAAATTTTATTGGAGTAGTAGGTGGTGTCTCCAATTATAATTTCTATGGGGGTGTCACCTTAGTGATACAAACGTACTGGTGGAAAGTAAATACATTTCTTGTTGGGGTTGCTTCCAACACCTTTCTTTGAAATGGAGATATTAAGATTTCTATATCCATATAAAAGGGATGCAGGAATCTTGGTGTCCAAGGGTACTATGGGAGTTCTCCAATTAATATTGTTAATATGTATCTATCAAATAAAAAATATAGAAACATAAAAATACAAAAAATTGGGAACTGGATGAGAAAAAATATCCTTTGGGTTATTAGATTCCCTTGGAATTGGTGGATTATCTAAGAAAATGACATAACTCAAAATCTTGATTTAGACCTCTTGGTACTAGGGATTCTAACAGAAAAATATACCTCATTTCGACTTAATTTTCTGGATAAAGTCTTCACCCCGCCAATTGGGAGTGACCTCCTGTAAAACTAGAAATTGAAGGTTAAGTGGGGAACAGTCATGTACCTGTTTGAAATGGGCTGATACTGTATGTTTATCGAAACCCTTCTGGATATTTCTGACATATTCCATTATTCTGATTTTAAGCGGTCTTGTTGTTCTTCCAACATAATACAGATCACAGGGGCAGATAAGTAAATATATAACATTCTTAGAACTACATGATGTGATACCCCTTAGTTTATATTGCTTTTTGGTATTATGGTCTAAAAACTGGTTAATGACGTTTTTTTCGAACCTGTGCTTTTGCATGCCAAGCATGTTCCGCATTTATAAAAACCTTCAGTCAATCCGAAATGGTTACTCTTCTTGGTCTCATTTGTACGGCTGTGTACTATTTTGTTCCTAATGTTATGCGCTCCCCTATTAATGATGTTGGATCTTCTTTCATGTCTTTTAAATATGGGTCCCCTAAAAGGATCGGCCAACATTTTTTTATGACCCTGTTAATTTCGTTTGTTTGGCTGTTATAGTCATATATAAATGTGACATTATCTTTATACTTTCTATTCTCGTTTCTTCTTTATTTCGGTTAAAAATGTCTCTAGGGGTGTGTCTAATATTTTCTATTATATTATAATGGTAACTAAGTCACCTTGTAATTTGCTTGCTTGATCTAAAAAGACATTCTCGTCTGAGTCTGGTAAACTGGCTTTTTGGAACACTTTGGAGCCAAGGTTTAGTGCGGCAACTATTAAATTCAATGAAGCTGTTGACGTCCACAGCTTTGAAGAAAGTTATCGTTTTAAGATGATTGTCTTGGACAAGATCGTGAGATCTAAAAAATTGACTTCATTGCTACTATGGGAGTGTTCCAGCTTAATACCCCAATTATTATGGTTCAGACCATCTAAAAAGGTAGTCAGGGAAAAACTGTCCCCTTTCCAGATAATAAATATGTCGTCGATCTAATGTTTATATAAAATTAGTTGATCCATCCAGTAACCTTTGGGTTGTATATTAAAAAGTTCCCAATATGCCATAAAAAGGTTCGCATAATTTGGTGCGAACCTGGTCCCCATATTAGTTCCAGTTTCCTGGCGGTACAGTTGCTCTTCAAACATAAAAAAAATGATTCTTTAAAATGAATTCAATACCTTCTAAAATGAAGTCAGTCTGCTCGGGGGGTATAAACTACCCTTCTCTAAAAAGTATTTGGTGGCTTCACATCCTATTTTATGCGGTATGATATTATACAATGAGGTCACATCGCATGTAGCCAGAATGTAATCCGGTTCCCATTGGATCTGATCAATCTATTGTAATATGTTTGTCGTGTCCTTAAAATATGAAGGAGTGGTTTTAACCAGGGGTTGAAGTAAGATATCTATATACTGAGATAGGTGACTAGTGATGGATTCAATCCCAGATATAATAGGACGTCCCGGGGGGTTACTGGAATCTTTATGGATCTTCGGTAACAGATAGAACACTGGGATTTTAGGGTGAGTAATATTTAGATGTTTAAATTCTCTCTCATTAATAATCCCCAGTTGATTCCCTTTCTGAAGTAAATCTCTACAGGCTTCCTGAGAAAGGTTTCCTCTCCTGTGCTGGCTGTCTGTGCTGCGAGTGAGTATTCTGGAGCTCTATCACTGTCAGATTTTCGGGTAGGGGTCAGGAAGGATTATGCATACAAACCTTTTCTGTAGCTTTGCGTTGTTGCGCTCTTCATTGCTGGTCTCCTTCACTCATCAATGTAATGTCACAAAAAGGACTGAAACTAAAATGTAGTGCATTTTATTTTAGTTTCTTTCATTTTTTGTAATGAGTAGTTTCGTATCTCTTGAGTCATACGAAAACGAAATTATCCCAAAATTCGGACTAAATCGTTTTAGTACTAAAACTAATGCACATGTCTAGTTGTTACCCGAAAAGATAGGACTTTGATGCAGGCTGTTTCAAATGAAAGTTTTGCATTCCCTCTTTAAGGTCTGCATATGGATAACAAAATAGGACCCCTGTGGTTTATGATATATTTTGCCTCTATGCCAGTAAAGGCTTTGATGCTGCACATTGTGTTCCGCCCCTAAATACGATCGACTACTGATCGTATCTCCACCGCGACTGGACGAAGAGGCGGAAGTTCGTGCGGTTCGAGGTGGAACGCGGAAACGTGCATCTGCACGCCTATTGGGTAATGGGACAGCAGTCGCGTTCTAGGCTACCCGCCCACTCAATCAACCCAGACGCCGGCCTGACGATCACGTGGACATGGCGTCTATACACTCTTCTTCCACTGGGTGTATAAATATTACTTTCAATGGGGGGATTCTCCCTATACCTATTATTTTCCAACTGATGAAGCCCTTGTAGGGTGAAACACGTTTTGGTTGTTGTCTTTTATTTTATTTTCTGTGTTGTGACAATAAATTCCTTTTTGATATCAGATGAAAATAAGTGAATTTTTAAACGGCACTAGCATAGTTTTTGTATTTTTCAAGCTCCCATCGTGTTCCAGCACCCTGAGCATCGGATCCTCACAGGACCTGTGGATGATCCGGGATCCCTAAGGACACCAGGGCTGCACAACCGGCGAACCGCTGAGGGCTACTGGGTGAGCCTACTAAAACAGCCACAGGCGAAGTGATCGAGCCTAGTGAGGCTCAAGAAAGTGTGAGTGGGTCTAACCCCCCTTTTTATATATTCATTGTGTATGCTGGACTTCACTATTGTGCACTTCCTTTTTTCCTAGGAATATCCTGAGGATGAACTTTATACTCCAAGTTTATGAACTGTCATATTCATAGAATATTTGACTGTATATGTATGTATGCACTTCAAATATAATTTACGCATACTCCTTTTATTTTTGTGAGCACGTGAGCGCTGAGTGTCTGTTTCTCTTCCTAAGACAAAAAAATTACTCGCCACCACAGCCCTCACTCCATACAGGTCCCTCACAAAGGGTCACGCCCATCATCCTCATCAACTTTAGTTGTTACAATCCCACGAACCCGTCCCTATCCATTTGATCCCCATCTGACCCCATCCCCTAAATCAAGGGTGTCAAACTCTAGCCCCCCCGATGTTGCCTACAATTTCCAGATTTTTTGAATGCAAGATTACTATTACTTGTGCAGCAGATGTGCAGTCCTCAGATCCTGCCCTTTCCTTTGCTCCCTCAAACATGTACTGGGGAGGAGACATTCTGTTCTTCTGTTCCTATGTGAGTCGGCCCATATTTGGAAAACTGTACACCATAAGTCCTTTAACCATCAGAGGACCACAGCATCCTCCAAGGAGAGTCCCACAACTTCCAGAGGACCCCATCATCTCCTAGGAGGAGTAAGACACCACCCACATGAAGGGTGTCATCTGCAAAGTCATGCTAGAGCCAGGTTCATAGACTCTAGCCCAGGTGGGCAAGTTTTTCACAGATTGGATATTCACAAAATAGATTTCATATTGTCCTATGATACCTCTTTCACATTGTTTTTCACCATACTTGTGAAAGAACCCACCCGGAAGAAAATTTGAAGGACGGTGCCATTCCATAAGTTGGCACACCGCTTACAATATAGAGCCAAGTATACACAGGCTCTATAAAATGTGAGTGTTCACTCTTGTGCTATAGATATAATATCCATATTTTTCAGACCGTATTGCACTATTGTTCTTTTTGCTTTTTTACTTTTCAAGGTGTCCAGATCCCGGAACTGATCTTTAAGACCTATTAGTATTGTTTTCAGTATTCTACACGCTTAGCACCTTTTTGCACATTATTCACATGATTTACCTATAATGAATTTGCGCTAGAGGATTTTTTTCTGTTGTTGGTTGGTGTTTATTTGTTTATCATCACATCTATTGGTGCTGGGTTTTTTTCCCTTCTACACCTATATTCCTACAATTAAATTATATATGTCCAAGAAGACATGACTGATCTGGAAACAGGGCCATCTTTAATATGGGGCAAATGGAGCAATTGCCCCTGGCACAGCCATTATTGTGGGGCTAGAAGCTAGCGGGCCATGTGAGGTTTCATTGGAAAGGCCTTTTTGTCTTTTTATTCTAATGCAGCAATATTGTTTACTTATCAATTATGAAGTGAACATTGATGCTGCACTTACCATCTTATTTCCTATGTCATCATCAAGTGCAGCAAGTGTGTGCTAGACAGGATCACACGTCTGCACCCATGTCCCGGCAAGCTCCGCCCCCCAGACGAACGTTTTTAAGAGCGGAAGGAACGTCCGTGAGAGTGAACGTCTGACGTCCATCTGGCCACCTCACTGAGCGCAGTTAGTGCGCTCAGTGCTGCAAAGTTCAATCCTCCTATGGAGGATAGCACTCTGTCTGCAGCCCCGTTAAACGCGCGTTTTAGTGCTTTGAAGGGAAGGCTTTCAGCACATCTGCAGCACGGCCACTGTCGCACTTGGAATTTGTACGCGAGCAACAGTGTGGCCGGCGCCATTGCAGTGTAACAACGCTGCAACAGACGCCGGGAGGCACGTCAGTACGGGCGCACATAGTGCGCTCGTCTGACACCAGCCTAAGGTTGTGGCATTGTGTGCTTTTACGCGTAATACAGCAAACAATGCTGCTGCACTAACTCACCTTCTCGGTTCCACGATGGGAGCAAATGGGGAGGTGATGTGCAATGCAATATTACGCATTTGTCCATCTAAACCACAAGTTACCGCGCCACTGCGAGGAGAGTAGGGGACCTTTGGTTCCCAGTACCTCCATTCTTTACACCCCATAAAGTCGAGTTAGGTGTCATTATACATGATACCAAATAAGACCATGTAAAATCTTGGGGGGGACACAAACAACTTTTCTTTATTTTGTGTTTCCTTGTTGTAGGATTTTGGAGTGGAGAGCAAAACTCTGCATGGGGGAGGGGCAAGAAAATGTTTGCCCAGGGCCCATTCAATATATAAGACAATTTTATGTAAAGTGACTCACACGCATAACCAAAGCCACCCGTCCACAAAGCACGAACGCCCACCCCCGAACACATACATGCGTACGCGCTTCCACTTGAAAATCCAAAAGAGCAATCTCACAGGGTTGAGTTTTCAATTTATCTTAACGCTCCTGTGCAAAGCTCATGATGTCTCCTGATTATTTAATTGGGTTCAGCAGTTTATTTAATAATACATTGATTTTTGGACATGCTCCAGATGTTCGTAAATGGTAAAATATTGGGTTTACTGAGCTCTGTTCAATGTAAACAATTTTCATATTGAACGTCGCAGGCAGCAACATGGTACTGGAATCTCTGCCCCCCCCCCCGATATTTTTTTGTTTTAATTCCCCCCAAAATGAAAGCCTCAGTTGTTCATGGAAACAGACATTAATTAAGTTCATCTGCTATAAATAGGGTAGTCGCCTGTCTGTATGCTACCAGATGGCATGACAATTTTGAATTGTCAGTACGCTACCCTAACAGAATGATGGCTAACCTCTGTATCTAGATGTTCTGGAACATACTCGATATGCCCTGTCAACCCTTTCTGCATCAGTACACGAACATGAACACGAACATTCATTTTTAAAAATAGAGCAACAACACAACTATAAATCATCTTATTGTTGGTGTAGCCATGTGAGCAGACAAGCACTAGATTTCTACACAAACCTGTTTTATAAATTTTGTCAATGCCACGCCAATTAAAACAATCATAAAGATAAGGTAATATGTAGAATTACTCATTTATTGTTAAGGAAATTTACTTAAGTTCCAGTACAATTTTAATATATGCATTCAATGGGACCAACAGGGGAACTGATAAAAAGACTGTGGGTACTATCAGCTGCCCCTCGCTAAAACCAGGACGCAAAGGGGAAAAATTAACTTCCCCTTAGCATCCCGGTTTCCCCAGCAGATCGGGGGCAGGCGCCGACTCCGGCAACCTGCCCCTTAGTGATACCTAAGCTCGCGGATGCTGGGGGCAGCGCTACAGCGCCGTCCTCAGCATCCCCTCCATGGTGTCCATAGGACTCTGTGGAGGATCGTGCTGCCGGGTCACATGACCGGCAGGATCTCGCCTCTCGCAAGATCCTGCTGGTCGGCAGAGTGATCGCAGAGGGGGACAGGGGACTATCTTCTCCCAGTCTTCTTCTGTTCACCGGTGGCCAGAAGCGGCAGATCGGGCCTCCGTTCCCGCCGCGTGAAGAGAGGTGAGTATGTAATTTTTGGAGGGTTTTGAGCTGCAGGTAACGGATTCTGCAGCAACGCAATCCGTTACCTGCACCTCTGAGTTGGTGGTAACTTTTTCATTAGCGCCAACTCTTAGTAACTAGCGATAGGACCAAGTGATCCTAACACTAGTTAATCTGTGCTTTCACTTTGTGCTCCCCATGTTAGGTATAGGGAGCGCAAAGTACAGTAAACCCGCGCTACGAATCTCTAATTAACAAGTCCTAACCGTTTTTTTAACCCATTAGCGATTTGAAGGCGATGTGGGCGCAGCGCTATGACCTCCTTTAAGCTAAGGCTAAGCAGACACTAGTGTTAGCCTGAAGGAGGTGATAGAGTCTTGTGTGTGTAGCAGTGGCGTGCGGTGAGGTCAGTGGCTGGTGAGGCACTGGCTAGTATCATAGCCAGATATACACAGGTGATGTAAGTTCAGTGCTCCCCAGGAACTGGCTGCTCTCAGGACTCCACAGGAACTGGCTGTTCAGGACTCCCCAGGGTCTGGATGTTTAGGGCTCCCCAGGAACTGGCAGCTTTCTCTGCTCCCCAGGATCTCTGCATCCTCCTCAGGGCAGCATGACCTAGTGTGACACTCAAGCCACACCCCGAGAACACCCCGCATCCACTGACTGTGTGAGACAGTCACATAACTGTCCTGCGCCAATCAATGCTTAGGAGGCCTGCCTCCCATGCAGGTGTTTTTTGAATGGCTTGGACCAATATTGCTTTCCTATTGGTCCAAGCTATTTCATTGCTCTCCCAGTGCCTCTGAGGCACTGTGAGAGCAATGTTCAGGAAGTGGGCAGT
Organism: Leptobrachium leishanense; assembly: GCA_009667805.1. Taxonomy (NCBI): domain Eukaryota; kingdom Metazoa; phylum Chordata; class Amphibia; order Anura; family Megophryidae; genus Leptobrachium; species Leptobrachium leishanense. The sequence goes on from CM019071.1 coordinate 121,028,698, forward strand.
GCTCAGACGTCTGTTCATTGAACAGACATGCTGCGCTGCACACTTCTTGGCAGCCTACGCGATTTGCATTCCGTTGCGTAGGCTCAGTGTGTGGAAGGAAAAGAAAAAATTATGTTTTCTGCGCACGGAGAAGACCGAAGGAGCCGACAGCGGGGGAACGAGGAGCAGGTGAGTTTGACTGCAGCTGCCCTTAATAGCAGGTGAGGCTCTGCCTCACCTGCCACCCCTGACCGCACGTCCCTGGTGTGTAGTAGGCTAATGCCTATTGTGTTCTAGTAAAAGACAGTTGACACCCCGATTTGCGGTTTTACAGTGCTCCATTAGATCCTCCTTTTCAGAATGTGCCCCGATGTTACGTGAACAACAAGGCTGTTATTCCATTGCTGATCTTAAGACATTAGGGGTTATTCAATAAGCGACAAATTTACCACCGAATTTCACCATACAGTACAATTTCATGGCAGTTCATCTATTCAGAGAGCTGTCAATTCACCAAATACTGGAGGATTGACAGCGAAATAGGTGCAGTTCACCGCAATTCGGCGGCAAAATTGTCCCATTGAGAAGTAATGGTTGATATTTTCAGAGAACGCCGAACTGCACCGAAGTGTCATAGAAATGCCCTGCTTTTCGGTGGTTCAGTTTGAGAGATTTAACCCCTTAACCCCTTAGTGACCGGGCCGTTTTACACAAATCCGTCTTTTAGTGACCGCTGCTGTTTTTACGTTTCTACGCTGTTAGTGTTTAGGTCAAATTTTCCTCTTACTCGTTTATTCAACCCACACATATTATACACAGTTTTTCCCGCCATTAAATGGACTTTCTAGAAATACCATTATTTCCATCATATCGAATAATTTACTATAAAAAAAATATGAAATATGAGGAAAAAATGGTAAAAACACACTTTTTCGTAATTTAATCCCCAAAATCTACAACCACCCAAAAAGACCCCGGCTAAATAGGTTCAAAATTTTGTCCCGAGACTAGAAATACCCAATTTTTACATGCGTTTGCTTTTTAACCCCTTCACTACTGAGACAGTTCACCTATGTGCGCTGCGCTCATTCTGACCATTTTGTGCTAATTCTTTTTAGATGACAGCCTAGGTTCTACTTAATTAAACCCCCCCCAGACAAAAAAACTTTTAAAAAAATAAACATTTTTTTATTTTATTTAATTTTATTATTTTTTTTTATTTTATATTTTTTAAAAAAACCAAACCTGGTCATGTTTGGTATCATTTGAAAGGCCATTATCAGGCCTTTCAAATTATGTCAAATATGACCATCTAGCTGCCATGGATCGGGAGATAAAGGGATCCTTAGGATCCCCTTATCTCTACATGGCAGCTAGATGGTTAACTGGCCCACTGACATCCTCACACATATGGTGAGGTTGTCAGTGGGTGGGGGGGACCTGGAGGCTTGGCTGACATCCAAGATGTCAGCCTCCCTCCAGGTTCGAATCCCGTTTTGGCGCCAATTGGAGCCGAAACGTGATCCGGTGGGGAAACAGTTAATTCTATACACCGCTGAAAAGGGGAGACTCTACCCTTTTCAGCGGTGTAAAAAGCATCTCCCTAGCTCCAATGGTTGGGGAGATAGAGGGCTCCGAAGGAGCCCCCCCTCCCCTCCATTGCTTTGCATGGGGACGCCTGCTGATGACGTCACCACGCAGCGTGGCGACGTCATCAGCCTCGCCTGCCCATGTAAATCACATGGGCAGGCTTCCTCCCTGCCAGATCGCCGAGGGATCCAGCGAGGGAGGTGAGTATCGGGCGGGAGGGGGATTAGGCGCCGCTGATGTACCCTGTACGTCCGCGGGTCTAAGGGAGACCCGAGGACAGGACGTACAGTGTACGTCAGCGGCCCTTAAGGGGTTAAGGACCAAGGGTCTTTAAAGTCAATGCATTTATTTTGTAAACTTTACGTCATTGGTTCTTAAGGGGTTAAACAGGCGAATCACATAGAATTCAAAGTAAAAAAATATTATCTTTTTTATTCAATCCTTTATAAATAAATAAATAAATAAATTCAATCGTTCATTCCTTTCATTTTCAGCAAAAATTATTTTTATTTATTTATTTATTTTTTGGAACTTCTTTTTGTATTTCTACTAATGGTTTTTTTAACAAGAAATTCTTGATTCCTAATTTTTTTAAAGGTGTCTTTTTAAATTCTGTAACAGACCTGATTATTATTTTTTTATAGGACCTTTTTTTATTATTTACACAGATTTTTATTTGCTTAAACAGTTTTTAGAAAAATAACAGAGATCAGGTTTTTTTTCTGCAGTTCGGCAGCGTTTGGCGGCCTCATCAACTGTTCCATGTTGGCTGCACTTAGGGGACCCTGCAGTGAATTAACTATTGAATGGAATCGCTGAAGTGCGCCGAATGAGAAAGCACTGAAATTTTGGTGCTTTCTGAATAACCCTAATGTCTGGGGATGATGTACAGATCGGCTCCAACCGATCCTAACGTCTGCAGTTGCTGCTACTCCGACCTTGCTACAAGCTGATAATACTGTTCAGACATAGCACCGCCATACTGTAAATTATTGTCTCCTATACCTTGTATAGGAGGAGTCAATCTGCACTTGGAATTAGAAGAACAAGCTATTCCAAGGTAGCTCATTCTTCTATTCTGTAGTCGGTATTTCTCAAAGAAATATCAAATCCTCGACCCTAGTGTTAAGGGATTTTGCTTTTCCAGTGTCCACAGGACTCCTTTGGGTTTTTACCAGTGATGGACTGGGGCAGAAAAGTGGTCTAGGACAGTGTTTCCCAAAACTGCCCTCAGGGAGCACAAACAGGCCAGGTTTGCAACATATCTGAACTACAACACAGGAGTGACCATTCGCTGATCAGTAATTGCAGTTTTCAGGCTGCATTTCCCCAAGGTAGTCCTTAAAATCTGGCCTGATAATGCTCCTCTAGGACAGGGTTGGGAAGCACTGGTCTAGAAAGATCATATGATCAGGAGTAGGCAGGGTTTTGGGCGTCATGGCAGGGTTTGGGGCTGTACCACGGCCTGTGGTAGGGATGTGCGTTTCGGGTTTCGGAATTTTCACGAAATTTCCCGATTCGTGTTTTCGGATGCGGCTGAATTTCCGAAAATTTTTAGATCCGAAAATGGCAGATCCGAAAAGTTTTCCGAGCCGAAACGAAATATTTTCGGAATTTTCGAATGGACTTGAAATGTGTCAAATCGAAATTTATGGCTCTGAAACGAGGAGAACAGACTTTCCGAAAAAACGAAAATTTCCGAACTTACGAAAAGTCGATACAAAAAACGAGCTAAGTGACACGAAAATACGAAAAATGGTCGAAATTCCGAAACCATGTACAATTCCGAAAAACGAAAATTTCCGAAATCACGAAAAGTCGATACAAAAAATGAGCTAAGTGACACGAAAATCCGAAAAATGGTCGATATTCCGAAAAAAAAAGTACACGAAAAACGAATCGAGCCGAACCGAATCGAAACAGAAATCGGTCGAAACGAGCCGAATCGAGAAGTTTAAAAATCCGAAAAATCGAACCGAATCGAACCGAAAAAAAAATCGGTGCACAAGCCTAGCCTGTGGTCATTGAAAACTACTAGGCATTTGCCTGAAACGCCCAATCCGGTCCTGGGTGTTACCATTAGACATCTGCAATTTGTTTGGGACTGAATACACATTTGGCCATATATCAGAGTTGGCGATGTGGAAGCTTGGAAATTCCCAAACCAAAATGCTTCCGAAATAAATTTTTGGATCGATTTGGATTGAACTGAAAACAACTGTACTCACTGTGTAATACAAATTTGCTATCCCTGACCCCATTCATAAGCAATACAGAAAACATAAACGTAACCTTATCGCTAAAAGTAACCCTAACCCAAATCATAAAACAAGCTGAAATATAAAGATAAGGGGTTAATATTGGAAAATCTCTCTGCCCATTTAAAAGGTATCAATTCTTTTTTCTTCTATTTTTCCAAAGGAATAATAGTTATCTGTGAAATATTACCTGTGGTTGACGGCTTAGAACTTCTTAAATATTATATGGATTTGCCCATGTACTCAATCTAAAATATGGCAGCGCTGTGTAAGATCTCTTACAAGGGCGAATATAGACCACCTGAATTATTCTACTTTCTTTCACATTACCTTTGTTTAGATTATTCTCCACCGCCCCATCCTGCTGCTTTCCTACAACAAAAGAGGAACGACAAACACAACACATGAAAACATACAAGACAGAACAAGCACTAAATACACATTTTACGCACAAACAAACAATGGAAAGTCGGGAATATGCCCAACAACCAATGTAACACAGAATACAGAGGTGGTAGGAGGTCTGATGAGGAAAATAGACAGTTTGCATATTATTTTTACGTACAACATAGAGAAAAAAAAATCAAAAAAAAATCGATACTTCTAACAATAGCTCAGTTTTAAGTTATTTATTTTTGCTTCTATCATCTGACATGCCATAACCTTCTTTGGTGTTCAGGGTGTGATGTCAAAGCCATAGTTGTAAGTATGTAGAAATGAGAAACAAAGTAGCAGATGTCAAACATGTACAGGAGGAAGCTATTGATAAAGATACTGGTTACAGGTGGATTGGCAGTACTCTTTAACTTTGGCATGTTTCAGTACAATATTACCCAAGGTTCTCAGCCTTAAAAGGAACATCGAAGGCAGAAAATAGGAGGAAAAGAAAACCGAAGCGGTTAATTATTAATCCATGTTCACCCCTACCCAGTTTTCTTTACTCTTCGATTTTGTTTGCCATAGTTATAGAACTTACTCTTCCTGTTTGGTCATTCTCCACTTTCTCCGCGGTGGTCTTCCGTCTACCTGTATCTCAGGGAGTTGGTCCACTGACAGAAGTTCAGTGTAGAAACATTGAGAGAAACTACGGAGTTGTTGGTTTCAACCAGCCAACTCCTCCTTAAATTACATCAGTATGCACACATACTTTTGCATTCGTGAGCACCCAATTCCCACAAAGTTGTCCAGCAGTTGCTGATTGAAAGCCGGAAAACGTTCATGGGTGAGGAGTACCTGATCTTTGAAAGTCTATCACGATGGCTAGGAACACATGGTGGGGAATCTCTAGAATCTCTAACTGCCATGACCAGTTAAGTTAAGTGGTTGTGGTAGCTAGAGTGTCCCTTCAAGACTCCCCAAGAAGCACCATGGGACATGAAGTTCTGAAACATCTGAAGTTCCAAGATTAGCCATCACGATTCACAATGCTAGTATGAAGAGAACTGCAGATCCACCTACAGTCAATATCAGCTCATACTTACCTTTCTGTACTTTGTTGGATTCTCTTTAGTCTACTGATAAAAATATGGCCATGGCATCTCACTCCTTATTTTCTCATTGGTCGGTGGCATAAGTCACTGCTTGACTAGATAGTCTTTCATGAACCTTTGTTTGCTTATTCCCCAACATCTGGGCAAGTCATCAATGAGCAAGGCTTAACTATACCTCCAGAATAAAAGAAAGCAGGGTTTCTCAACTCTACTACCGGCCAGATTTTAAGGATCACCTTGGGGAAATGCAAACTGAGTCCTGCAATCAAATCATATCACCTGTGCTGTGCTTCACATATGCTGCAATCCTGGCCTGTTAGTGGGTCCTGAGGACCGGAGTTGAGAAACACTGTCCTAAAGAATACACATTGTAAAATACTGACATGAAATCTGTCAGAAGACAGAAACCATTTTTGTCATATGCAGTGCCAGATTTTTATCTCAGGTCCCCTTAGATCAGTGGTTCTCAAACCTGTCCTCGTGACCCCCAACCAGGCCAGATTTTGCAGATAGCTGAAGCACAGCACAGGTGATATGATTTGCTGCTCAGTGAATGCAAGATTCAGTCTGCAATTCTCCAAGGTGATCTGCAAAATATGGCCTGGTTGGGGGTCCCGAGGACAGGTTTGAGAACCACTGCCTTAGATGAACCAATATGCAAAGGATTGGACCCAACACACCATATATTCCACACACTTTATATTCCAGAGAAAGCGCTTTATTGGGAATACAACGTTTTGGCCTTACTCAAGTGTTATCAGTTGAAATGTACTATTCTCAATAAAAGTACCTTCTATGGAATATACAGTGTACCGGGTCCCATCCTATATTGTTGCTATACAAAGGAGCCGGTTCCTCCAGGGATGTTCTGAGTAGAGGATGTGCATTTCATTCCGAATCAAAATTCGGAGGACATTTTACCTTACGGAAGGGTTTTCGAAATACTAATCGGTTTAGTCTGAAACGGAACGAAAACTGAACGAAAATTAATCGATTCTGACCAAAACGAAACGAAACAGTATAAAACTAATTGATTTCATTTTTACTGATTAATTCGTTATACCATTTCACTTAAACTCGGCACCCTGCAATATATATATATTACATCCATTAGATGATATTCCCTTTTTCTTAATAAGTCATATCCTGGAGAAATCACAGGAATGTGGAATACCAAGGATAAACACAGCCATATCCTGTCTCAAATAGGGGCCCCTCTTATAAGCTTGCTGCTGGGCAGAGATGTTTTTGTTCTTTAGGGTTACAAATACATAACCAAATAAAGGTAAAAGACCTTTTCGTTGGTCTATGTTAATTATCTCTGATGATGTGAAAAAAGTATTCTATTGGTTCTTGTCTCACACTATCTGTACGTCAATATGTCATATAAGACCCTGACAATTAAAGAGAATCTGAGCTGTACACTTGGGTATGAGTTTTACTGCTTCCCGCTTGCGAGTGACATGGCTTACAAAGAGGAACAAAGAAGCACAGAGGGTTTTTTGATCTCCTGGGTCGCACATCTCGGCCATGATCAAAAAGTGATGTGAAAGTGAAACGAATTGAAAAACGTAACGAAGCGATCCGAAACAAGACAACATTTTTCGTTGTGCACATGTCTAGTTCTGAGCACTCCCCTTTTGGGATACAGTCACAAAGTGACAGCTGCATGCTATATTCTCTTTTTGAATGTATACATATCTGAGCAACGCCAACTTAATTGCTTTCAGGGTTCAGGTGGCTCCACCTAAACCCTGAAAGCAATTAAATTTGCACTGATCAGATATGAATACAATTAATGTATTTTCTGGTTTAGGGGAAACCACTGCTTTTCTGATTTAGCATTGGGATTCTGGTGACGGTACGTGTTGTTGGCGCTTACCATACATTCACTAGATATATTCTCTTTATGTCTAGTTTGTATTCATGAACAATAAAGAAGATTGTGAAGTGATGCACTCTGTCTATGTATAACTACACACGGGTGCTAGTCTAAGGCGGACCAGTCCTCAAAGGTCCAAATATATAACACTACAAAAATGCCAAGACTGCACACCAAAGTAAAAATAAATTTTTATTGATACAGAAATAAAAACACTAAAACACCACGAAAAATCTTTATATAATATATAATTTGCCAGAGAACCAACTCAAAAGTAATAAGGTTGGTCTACACTTATCCTAATGCAACGAAAGAGATAAGTTAATATATGTCCTCCAAACAATATGTTAAGGAGTATCCCTGGTAATAATAAAGCTTCTATCACAAGCAGTGTTTAACCTCCCTGCCGGTATTCCCGAGTGTGACTCGGGGTTAAATTTCACTACCATGAATGGTAACCCCGAGCCACACTCGGGCTGGATACATACTCACCTCCTCCTGGCTCCCTCGCTGCCCCTGCAGTGTGATCTCGGCGAGCTGCTTCCTGGATGGCTCCCTGCGAGTCACATGATGCAGGGGGCCTGGACCGCAGCAAATTTCATTCATAATACTCACTGAATACAAATGGAAAAGTTTATGAACGGCCACTAGGTGGCAGTACAGGATAAGAAATAGACCATACCTTCTCACCCTTGTTCTCAGACAGATTTCAGTGTTTTTTTTGTATTTTATTGAATATCATTTATTTGCATTATTTGGATAATTATTTTTGGGATAATAAATATTATGTCGTGTTTCAAACTTTATCGGACTCAGTGTATTTACTATTTATTTTTTATTTATTAATTAATTTATTTATAAAGGATTTTACCAGTAAGGACTCTTGATTTCACGGATTTCAGGGCGTGATTCCTAATTATTACAGGCTAACTATGTACAAAAACACGTTTCCTTTAAAAAAAAATTGAGACGCTTTTAGACACAAAATTTTGAAAAAATTAGACCGCCAGGGAGGTTAAAAAACCCAAAAAATAATAAATAAACAACCACGTGTAAAAAGAAAAGAAACTGAAATACTGATACTACAGGGAACCTCTCAGCAGATAAGAACCAGCAGAGACCAAACACTCAACGTTTCGGTCAAAGACCTTTGTCAAGAGTAAATGCCAACTCACCTCAGGTGTTGTATTTATGTTGAAAGATAATAGGTACACAGGTGTGGACACTGATCCCAATTCCCAAAGTAGGTGTAGCATAATTATATCGGCGGCCGCCCTTAATGACGACAGGGGATCACGTCAACTCGACAGTGAACTCCCCTGCGTCATATCACACCAGTGGATGTGAAAAAGGAAAAAAATTTTTTTATTTATTATATTATTTTAACCCAGTGCCCCTGCGCATCCACGCATAAATGAACACATAATGGGGGGTCAGATCCACAGTCTGCATCATCAGGGCCCAGTGGGAAATAAAATACTTGATTGGCTTGAATACAGTTATGTAATGTAACAATTGCCATAATGGAGTGATAAGTAAATGAAAGCAATACCTATTTGCTGCAATTCACTATACCCTAAATTCATATCAATGTCATCATTGGTACATACAAAAACATCAATACATTTATATATACAGGATTACATCATGATGAAGCACAAGCAAAAAACATACCACATGTAAATATATCACAATTATATTCAATCATGACTCCATATTTTATGCACAAAACAACTGAGCCTCATGAAATACATGAATGAACCCCTGCAAAAACCAAGCATACCACACGACATATGAAAAAACACGTAACAAAGGACAAAAAAACACCCAGAAAAACAAAACAAAAAAACAAAAAAATAATTAAAAACAGAAAAAGAAAACACAAACAACAAACACATAAATATAAATGAATATACTAAAAGACAATACATAAAACACAAAACAAAAATCAAATATGAAAAAGGGGCGTGATTGCAGAAGTAGTATGAATCCTGTGCCAGACCAGCCAGTAACATACAGTTGTGTTCAAAATTATTCAACCCCCAATGCTGTAAAGGGTTTTAGAGAATTTAGTGTACATTTGTAATTGTATTCAGAATGAAATCCTACAAGGACTTTTTAAAGAACCATATGCAACTAAAATGACATCAATTGGTTTTGTAATACAGTAGTAAATGTTTCTTTTGTGAATTCTTCATTGACACAATTATTCAACCCCTTAAAGACTACCACTCTGAAGAACAGAGGTTCATTCAAGTGTTTTCAATCAGGTATTGAAAACACCTGTGGATGTCACGGAGCAGCAGCAATAAAGCATAATAAGCACCAATTAGGCAGCTTTAAAATGACTGTGATACTCAGCTCCTTCTAGACATTTACTGGTGTGGTTACAAACATGGTGAAGTCAAGAGAATGGTCCAGGAAGACAAGAGAAGAGGTGATTACTCTTCACAGGAAGGGCAATGGCTATAAGAAGATTGCAAAGATGTTAAACATACCAAGAGAGACCATAGGAAGCATCATTCGCAAATTCAAGGCAAAGGGCACTGTTGAAATGCTACCTGGTCGTGGCAGAAAGAAGATGCTGACTTCGACTGCTGTGCCCTACCTGAAGCGTAGAGTGGAGAAAAGTCCCCATGTGACTGCTGAGGAACTGAGAAAAGATTTGTCAGATGTGGGTACTGAAGTTTCAGCTCAGACAATACGGCGCACACTGCGTAATGAAGGCCTCCATGCCAGAACCCAGGCGCACCCCCTTGCTGTCTCCAAAGAATAAGAAGAGTCGACTGCAGTATGCAAAAGTCATGTGGACAAACCACAGAAGTTTTGGGATAGTGTTCTGTGGACTGATGAAACAAAATTAGACCTGTTTGGGCCCATGGATCAACGCTATGTTTGGAGGAGGAAGAACAAGGCCTATGAAGAAAAGAACACCTTGCCTACTGTGAAGCATGGCGGGGGGTCAATCATGCTTTGGGGCTGTTTTGCTTCTGCAGGTACAGGGAAGCTTCAGCGTGTGCAAGGTACCATGAATTCTCTTCAGTACCAGGAGATATTGGATGACAATGTGATGCAGTCCGTCACAAACCTGAGGCTTGGGAGACGTTGGACCTTTCAACAGGACAATGATCCCAAGCATACCTCCAAGTCCACTAGAGCATGGTTGCAGATTAAAGGCTGGAACATTTTGGAGTGGCCATCGCAGTCACCTGACTTAAATCCGATTGAGAACCTCTGGTGGGACTTAAAGAAGTAGTTGCAGTGCGCAAGCCTAAGAATGCGACTGAACTGGAGGCTTTTGCTCATGACGAATGGGCGAAGATACCCGTAGATCGCTGCAAGACACTTGTGTCAAGCTATGCTTCGCGTTTAAAAGCTGTTATAACTGTAAAAGGATGTTGTACTAAGTACTAAGATTGAATGTCACTTGGGGGTTGAATAAAACTGATAATGATGTGAGCACAGAAAAGACATTTGTGGTTATTTCATTATAAAGTTTATATTTGTCTGACCTACACGTGCCTCTTTGATTTAATTGTAAGCAAGATGACTGAATGATCAAAATCAATGTCAAACTGGCCAAAACACTCAATTTCAGTGGGGGTTGAATAATTTTGAACACAACTCTATGATTATTTATTTATTTATTTATTTATAAAGGATTTTACCAGGAAGGTAAACAATCATACTACAATGATCTTGCAGGAAGGGACCAAAGAACTGTAACCTACAACAAAAATACAGATAAAAATACAATTAAAATCAACCACGCAAGAGCAGAGGAAATGCCATTTCACAAAAAGGGCGATAAATCCCTATCCTCAATGATTTATCGCCCTCTTGACAAAGGTCTTTGACTGAAACGTTGAGTGTTTGGTCTCTGCTGGTTCTTGTCTGCTGAGAGGTTCCCTGTGGTATCAGTATTTCAGTTTCTTTTCTTTTTACATGTGGTTGTTTATTTATTATTTTTTTGGTTCTTTAAACACTGCTTGTGATATAAGATTTATTATTACCAGGGATACTCCTTAACATATTGTTTGGAGGACATATATTAACTTATTTCTATTGTTGCATTAGGATAAGTGTAGACCAACCTTATTACTTTTGAGTTGGTTCTCTGGCAAATTATATATTATATAAAGATTTTTCGTGGTGTTTTAGTGTTTTTATTTCTGTATCAATAAAAATTTATTTTTACTTTGGTGTGCAGTCTTGGCATTTTTGTAGTAGATTGTATTCATGCTCACACACACAAACAGAAATGTCAGTAGTAGACAAAAATCTATTTGCACATCTACTCTAACAATCTAAAAGTATAGGAATTATTTTTTTACTATCTTGTTCCACTGCATGATGTCATTGAGTCACTCTATATATACGGCTCTATTACATTCTTCACGCAAAAACGCACGTAGAACGCATGAATTTTTGCACGCAGCGTTAAACGTTAACGCGCGTAAAACAACGCTGGTATTACAATCCTCGCGCATTTTTTCATCCGTCAAAAAATAACGCGCGTAAAACGGACCCGAGAAAAACGTTCAGATTTGCCGTTACCACCAGATTTTCAAAGACGTTAAAATTATGCGCGCAAACGTTGTCCGTTAAAATTTGCGCATGGATTGTATTACCATCTGGGTACCAGCGCACAAACGCATTTGCGCTCGCAATGTTAAGTATAGGACGCGCAAAGTACAGTACGCTCGCAAAGAGTTCACGCAGGTAGACCCGCGTTAGACGTTAACGCACATTTTTTGCGCGGACGTTGTAGCACGACGTTCTGCGCAAAGGGTTTTTCCCCTCGCGTTAATGCATTTTAGAGCACGCGTTAACGTTTGCGCAAAGAATGTAATAGAGCCCTTTGTGGGTAGAGGTTAACGTATATGACAGTTACATGGTATCCTATGGGAAAGTTGCCACCTTGTGGATGCTGCTGCTAACAACACATTTAAAAAGTTGTGGATTGATAAAAAGTTGTTCACATTCAAATACTAGTTAAAAATAAATCACATTTCACATGAAACAAAACGTGCATGAACAGAATCTACTCCATGGATGCAAGCAAAAGATTGTGCTCCACTTTTTGGATGTGAGTTGCAGAAACTGACACATATATGGTGCCTTGTGGCAACGGAAAATGATGTGCATGTGATTATATTTCCCTGTGAAATCTGACTTTTTTATTTTACCAAGCATCTGATTTTGAGAAAACGTTTTCAATCCACTACGTTTTTGATGCGTTGTTTGCAGCAACGTCCACAAGGTGGCATTGTTGTCATGATAGTAAACCTGTTCTTTCTAATGAGCTATTGATATTATATTACCATGATAAATGGCTCTCATCATAATGAAACTATATATGAGGTAGTCACTTTACATTACAAAAGAGTTAATATTACAAAATGTATATTTTTTCATGGCATTTAAATGGTTTTACCATGTAGAAATCTTCCTACATTGTGAGAAATTGCCTGCTTACTAGGCTTGTGCACCGATTTTTTTTTCGGTTCGATTTGGTTCGATTTTTCGGATTTTTAAACTTTTCGATTCGGCTCGTTTCGACCGAATTCTGTTTCGATTCGGTTCGGCTCGATTCGTTTTTCGTGTACTCTTTTTTTTCGGAATATCGACCATTTTTCGTATTTTCGTGTCACTTAGCTCGTTTTTTGTATCGACTTTTCGTAAGTTCGGAAATTTTCGTTTTTTCGGAACGTCTGTTCTCCTCGTTTCAAAGCAATAAATTTCGATTTGACACATTTCAAGTCCATTCGAAAATTCCGAAAATATTTTGTTTCGGCTCGGAAAACTTTTCGGATCTGCCATTTTCGGATCTAAAAATTTTCGGAAATTCGGCCACATCCGAAAACACGAATCGGGAAATTTCGTGAAAATTCCGAAATTCCGAAACCCGAAACGCACATCCCTACTGCTTACTGGAAGACCGTGCATAGTCCAAATTTACACTTTACAGGCTAATAAGCTCAACTTCATTTTTTTATCATCCTTAACCGCGTAGACATAAGTGGTGGAATTTCAGTAGTTCAGGGTGATAAACCTAAAGGGGTTATTCAAAGAGAGCCGAATTGGCTATGGAATTGCACTGAAAGGTGAATTTTGCCTTACTGTGCAATTTCATGGCAATTCGGCAATTCAAAAAGCTGTCAATTTGCCAATTGAAAGGAATGCAGCCCAGGTGTTCTCTTGGCCCCCATACACCATAGTAATGGATCTGGTCAGCAATGTCGCTGCTGTTACAGTAGGCTTTATTATAAATGTATCCTTTATTGACATGTATCCTAAATCTAATATACACTATTGGCTAATTCTAAAAGTTTATGCTGGGGTTATTCATATTATGTATGCACGGTTGAGTATTAGGCCGGGTGCACACGAGCGCACTTCAGAGTGGAAGGAACGTCCGTGAAATTGAACATTCCTTCCACTCGACGCCCGCCAGCCTTCCTATGGAGGATCGCGCTTTACAGCCCCGTCGATGCGCATTGACGGGGAGGATCTCTAGCTGGACACATGCTACACAAGTGTGTGATCGGCCCCGTCTCAGCATCACATGGCTGCGACGGGCACCGGTAAGTGCGTGTGCATGGAGTGCGCTCGTGTGCACCTGGCCTTAGGGATAGGACCATGTTTAAAGGGACACATTTATAAGTCTTGCCCTGAAACATGTAACATTTATATGCTGCAGCAGGGAAATTATTGTCGCTCACCGGCCTTCCTTTTGGATCTATTAAATGCATTGTTATGATTCTATATGCTGTTGGGTGGCATTTATCATGCAATGCCCATCAGCCTTAATTAATATATGTGTGCATGTAAACATGGAGAATACGGCCACCTTGGAAGATTTTAATAATGCAGGGGTGTGAAGGCTAACCTATATGGGTCTAAAGCAGGTCATATATACAACACAATTTTCTGTCACCCAAACGACTAAGCCATGAACATGGATACCATCTTCTATTACAGGGGTTGGGAACCCTTTTTCTGCCAAGGGCCATTTGGATATTTATAACATCATACATACAAAATTATTAAATAAATGCAAGGCAGAAAATCTTGATCACTGTAACGAGGCCCTGTTGGTACACAGGTAATAATGGCAAGGACTGAGGACAAGAAGAAAGTATGATGGGACAAGACAGGGAAAATGAGGAGAAACAACAATGACCATGGTCACTAGACGAGAACTACGATAGGGCGCTGTAGGTAATCAATGTTTGGAACTTATGATAATGGTGTCCATGATTGGTCGGCACTGAGCACTGATGTGGGCGACCAGGATTCGTTGTCATGTGCACATATGCAGATGACCGGAAAAAACCGAAGCGCCTCTGAAAATGGCAGTGGCGGCTTCGGCTTCACCTAGAGTGTGAACGGAGAATTCCAATCTGCACTTCGGACATCAAAATGTAGGGTGCCCGGATTGTGACTCTTTAATTAAATTTTAGTATACTTGACTTTTAGCTGTTTTGACAGGGAAAAGATCCAAAAATGATATAGCTGGCAAAGGAGAAATAGATATTATTTAGTAACATAAAAAAAGAACTGTAAAGTATTTCAACGTGTATTCCCAACCATGAATATGGCACAAATAAATATAACCTTGAAGTTCAGACAGTTTCCCTTTCTTGACATTAGATAGAGCAGAGCTTCAAGCAGGAGTTGGTGCAGGAGGATATTTATTCAGGGGGAAAGCAACCCCACTAAACGTGACGTTTCTGCCCAATGGCCTTAATCATATGGTATGGTATGATTAAGGCCATTGGGCCGAAACGTCACGTTTAGTGGGATTGCTTTCCCCCTGAATAAATATCCTCCTGCACCAACTCCTGCTTGAAACTCTGCTTTTTCTTAAGTCTGGATGGATAAGGGACATCGGCATCCCTCTTGTGGAGCTCGCAGAGGTATTATGGCACCACGCTCCCACCCTGGTAGGTTGCAGCATTTTTCTTCACGTTAGTTTACCTTTCTTGTCCTTCTTTTCCTCTTCCTCTCCCCCAGCTCCAAGAAGGGTGAAAATGATCCCGGTTTGTGAATTTACACCAACTGCTGTGACCACCATTCTGCCAGAGCCCTCCATGACATGGGTACCTGCCAAACACATAATGCTTCTGTTATACAAGACTGTGCCAAGTTAGGGCCCTATTCCACAGTTGACATTAAATTTAGTGTTGGAGACAAACAACATAACTGCGGGCGTAATTAGCTTAGTTTTTTCTTGTCCTATTCCAACCTTGACGTTAAAGAAGATGTTCTAACCTTAGCACCTCACAGCTTGCATTCGCTTACTGTATTTGATATCTCTTATAAAAGACATGGGACGCACAAGTCATTAAGAAATGCAAGAATAAAGACCTATTCCGGCTGGATGGAGTAGAAGTAACATCACTGCTCTATAATCGTGGAGACTCAGGTGCGAATCCCGGCCAGAGCACCTCTCTAGTAAGTGTCCTTGGGCAGGACACCTAAAAGTACATACTTGCCTACCACACAATATCGGCTGTGGAGTCCTGTGGTAACGCACCAGGTCGCTGATCATCGCTACTATCATGGAAAGACGACCAGATCCCACTCTGAAGACGCCAGCAGGGAGTGTCCTTGGGCAAGACACCTAACGATATGGATGCGGCTACCTCACAAAATACTTGTACATTTCATAGATTGTAAATTCCCTTGGGAACAGGGTCCCCCTGAATCAGGTCATATCATCATGTGTGGTATTCTAGAGTATCAACCTCTTGTACACTGATCTTGTAAAGCACTGCGGAATTTGTGACGCTATATAAATAAAGGATAATAATAACAACTTAATGGGCTCTTTTCACTAGTGAACACCAACTATATCATTCGGGTGAGTAAGCATTAACTCCAGGATAAGTGACTAACGCATGCCACCCGTATTACATTCCTAAAGCTAAACCCCTTAAAAATCCATTGGCGCTTCGGTGATTGCACTAGGTTGCGCGAGCTTACTATATTTTGCGCACTGTATACTTCACATGGGGAGTGCAATCAGTAATTAGCATTAGGACTTTGTAATACCTTACTTATCCTAACATTAATTACCTAACCAAATATTTAGCGACATCTAAAAGTCGAAATGCTAAAATGATTCTGCAAAAGCGAAATCATTTAGCACCTCCTAAAAAGCCACCCAATAAATCAGATACTCCCCTCTCATCCCGCGACGAGAATGGTGACCCAATCCAACACTTCTCCTGCCTGCGAGCAGAGTAAGACATGGTCTCCCTCCCAGTCTCCCTCCACGATCACTCTGCACTGAGCGATCATAACGACACGTAAACCCTGGTGTAACTTCCCTGAGCAATTGAAGTCTCTGGAGTCGTTAAGGCTCTGGTTACGTATAAAGCAAGCCTGAAATACAGATACACGTATTTAACCAGCATTTCTTGCACTTGTATTTACTTTCAGGAGTGCCTGCCGCTGATTTCACTACTCCACACAAGTTTTAACGTTTGGCCAACAAATTTTAACATCTCCAGCTAACTTTAGCGTCTTGACATGCACCTTGGTTGGAATATGGATGTTGATGACTAGGGATGAGCCGAACACTCCCCGAGTTCGGTTCGGAGCCGAAGCCGAACTTTCCAAATGTTCGGATCCGAACCTGAACCCGAACTCGAACTCAATGCAAGTCTCAATTTTAGGGCTGAAAATTCGGTTTTTAGAGTGCCCTCCAAGAGGGCATATATGCTAGATATTTGCCATAAAAGGTGTATGGGGGTCCGGGTAGTGCCCTGGGGGACAGGAAACAAGGACAAAAAGTAAAAAAAAAACGTTTTTAAAGGGACAGTGAGTTTTCCATGAAATAAGGGTTAAAAATAAAAACGAAAAATTCCTTCAAATATCGTGCCTAGGAGGTCCCCATAACCTGCCCGTGAAGTGGCAAATTTCTAGGATGTATAGAAAATGAAATATGTAAAAAACAAAAAATGACATTTCAAATGACGGTAAATGCTTTTCCTTTAATCTATCCATAAACAACTACTTGGGGCGGCAGTCTGTATGAAAAGAGGAGACATTTTCGGACACGCAGAAAAAGTTTACTGATTTTTTGGCGGTGAAAAGCAGGAGAATGACTGGAGAATGGAAAATTCTAGACCAAATAGCCGATTTGGGAAGTGAGATAAATGGGAGAAGTTTTCTGGTTTGGCTATTTTGACCTAGAATTTTCTCTTCAGCCATTCTCCTGAATTTCACCTTTCTCTGAATAACCCTGTCAGGGTTATTCAGAGAGTGGTGAAGAGCAGGAGAATGACTGGATAATGGAAAATTCTAGGTCAAAATAGCCAAACCAGAAAAATTCTCCCATTTAGGCTAGGGTCAGACTAGCGAATTTTTAACGTGCGTTTAGGCGCACTTAATCACGGCCGCACTAGCAGCAAATGACGGCCAATATACGAAGTACGGTCGCACGAAAGTCCGGCTGCGCAACGCAAGTGGAAAATGAACGCATTTTTTTGAGAACGCAGAACTGCTAGTACAGATGTACAGAGTGCGCTGCGTCCACTAGCGGCGTGTGTGCGTGATTTGGAGACGTCAGACCCTGCTCATGTCCGGCCAACATAACGTCCAGACACCCAAAGTTTCCTGGTTTGGATCCGTAAAAAATCACGCACAAAAATGCGCAACGTATGACCGTTTTCACTCATTCCGTGAAAAAATACAGCAATGCGTTCGGACGCACTTTCGGTCGCTGTGAAAAATGCATTAGTCTGACCCTAGCCTTATCTCACTTTCCAAATCGTCTATTTGGTCCAGATTGTTCTCTTTTCCTGCCATTCTCCTGGTTTTCACCTTTCTCTGAACAACCCTGAGAGAGAGGTGAAAGCCAGGAGAACTGGCAGGAGAAGAGAACAATCTAGACCAAATAGCCAATTTGGAAAGTGAGTTAAATGGGAGAATTTTTCTGGTTTGGCTATTTTGACCTAGAATTTTCACTTCTCCAGTTATTCTCCTGCTTTTCACCGCTCTCTGAATAACCCTGTGAATGTTTAATCCCAAGGTGAAAAATAACATTTCTTTAGATGTTAATTTGAATTTTTTTTCAAACACCAGTTAAATGCAGCATATTAGGATGTTTTAGGAGGGAAATTAATTCTCAAATCTCAGTCAGAAGCAGACACCACCCCACCCCCTCAGTATAGTGTACAATGTATCAAATTGATTACCAGACTAAAAACACCTGGTGTTATGCCGTTTGTGAACAGAGGTCATTTAGAGTTGATAATCTTTCCACGTACACATTAGTTTTTAATTCAATATCTAATAAACCGTTGCTTATAATATTCTGCAGTAAAGAGTCTCTTTATTTCTCGATTTTTTAGTATTTTTTTAAGCATTTTCTATACTATTTTCAAAATTTCTTTTTTTTTTCGAACTCGAACCGAACACACCCAAAAAGTTCGAAGTTCGCGAACTTTCGAACTGCCAAAGTTCGGGTCGAACTCCGAACCGTCCGAACCCGAACAGCTCATCCCTATTGATGACGATATGCTAACGGTTAACAGCTGACGCACAATTTTTCCATTAGCGTCTGACTTTTAATGAAAACCATGGAATAGAGCCCTTAGTTTTTTAATTTGCAACACTATATGCATCTTCATTTCCATGAGAGTACGGTCTCATGGGGTCCAGCAATGGGGGGTCAAAAGGTCCATCAGTAACATCAGTTCAGTGACCTGCCATTTAAATAAATGGTATGACAAAATTATGATATTGGGGCCCAGGAGGTAAAACAATGCATTCTGTGTATGATTACATATTACCTATGCATGCAATTTCCAATATTCTCTGTATTTTGCACATAGGTTGCACAGTTAGCCCAAGATTATTATTATTATTACTATTATTTATTTCATTATATCAGATTTTCATGAGATGTTCAGTTTATAGAATTTTCCTTTTTTTTATTCTTCCACAAAAGCTACACAAATTGCAGCAAAATAAATCATGAATACGCTTTTAATCTCCTACGTAAATACAGGCACCGTGACAGAGGGCGCTGTGATACAATGTCACATCCCGCACTCCAATGCTCCAGTCATTGCGGTATTATCTGCCAAGGCAGCAGATGAAGTAAGAGCTATGATTCATAAACCTCAGATGTTACATTAACCTTCCAGAAATTTTCAAACCACAGGGATAACCATTAGCCTATTTTTTTTTCTTCTTCATTTTTTTCCTTTCGAGTGAATGAACTTGCAATGAACGCGGTCACATGAAGACCAGCAGCAGCACTCACCAGAGAGAAACATTGGATCTTTATCTGCAGTCTTGCGCACATGATCGGATTCTCCTGTCAGTGAGCTTTCATCAATTTTTAGATCGTTTCCCTGGATCAGAACTCCATCTGCGGGCAGCAGGTCGCCTGGAAATCAGAAAAAAAAAGTAGGAGATGCATAAGGGAGTTTTTATTTATTGCTTAAATATTTTATTGTGAAAACCACAAAACAAACAAACAAAAAATAATAATGCAAGAAAATCACATAATTTAACTCTTTGTTAAAAAACACACTGTGAATCATACTACCAGCATCTAAGTTCCAGTGATGTGCAGTCAAAGATGCAGGTGAGGCAGAGCCTCACCAATCAGCTGGTCCAAGGTCGCATAAGAGTGCAGGGATAAGGGTTGTTACCCCAAGCAGCCCTGAGCTGTTCAGTGTCCTGACAGCCCCAATTTGCCATCCTCTATCCGCTGGGCCCCTGAAGGCTCTTTTCTCTGGTGGTACTCTGGTGGAGCAATGTTGTCTGCACCTCCATCTGGTGCAGACTGCATAATGCTCCCTGGTGCTATCTGGCACTCTGTAGGAGTCAGAGTGCAAGCAGCACCTAGCAATGATGCATCAGAGCTCTGCATGTACTCTGACTTGTACGGAGCGGCACGGCAACTAGCGCAAGGGAGCATTGCTCTGTCTGCTACTTTTTAAGGTGCAGATTGCATAGCTTTGACATAAGACCACTCAGCAGGCATACATCAAAGGATGATTGCAGGAGCACAGTGGCTGCTACCATGGATTTAGCCCCCTCCCTTCAAAAAAGGTAAGCAGGAGAAGGGGTAACAGGTTTGTTTTGTTTTCACAGTGGTACTCTAAATGGCAATAACCACATGCTATGCAGGGATCAGCAAGATAGGATCCCCCCCTCCCTCAATGCCCAGGTTGCTGACTCCAGTGCTACAGCAACAACAACATGTTGGATAGAAAACTGGCTAAAAGATAGGGTACAGAGAGTGGTCATAAATGGTACATTTTCAAGATGGACACCAGTGGTAAGTGGTGTCCCTCAGGGGTCTGTTATAGGACCAATACTATTCAATTTATTTATAAATGACCTTGAGATAGGCATTGAAAGTCATGTATCAGTGTTTGCAAATGACACAAAGCTAGGAAAAGTAATACAATGTGAGCAGGATGTTACTTCGCTGCAGAGGGATTTAGATAGATTGGGGGACTGGGCACTTAAATGGCAGATGAAATTTAATCTAGATAAATGTAAAGTTATGCACTTTGGAGTGAAGAACACACAAGCAATTTATACCCTAAATGGTACGGAGTTAGGGAAATCCAAGCAGGAGAAGGATTTGGGAATAATCATAGACTTCAAACTAAGTAACAATGTGCAATGTCAAACAGCAGCCGCCAAGGCCAGCAAAGTACTGGCATGCATTAAAAGGGGAGTTCACTCACGGGATGAAAACATAATTTTGCCTCTGTATAAATCAATGGTCAGGCCGCACCTTGAATATGCCGTGCAATTTTGGGCACCTGTCTTAAAAAAAGATATTATATCGCTAGAAAAAGTGCAGAGACGGGCAACTAAATTAATAAGGGGGATGGAAGGGTTAAGTTATGAGGAAAGACTAACAAGCTTAAACCTGTTTAGTTTAGAGAAAAGGCGCCTTAGAGGGGATCTGATAACCTTATATAAATATATACGGGGCCATTATCAACCATTGTCTGATAACCTATTCATTAACAGGACTATACATAGGACAAGGGGTCATCCATTTAGACTGGAAGAAAGAAAATTTAGGTTAAAGCATAGGAAGGGTTATTTTACGGTGAGAACAATAAAGCTGTGGAATTCTCTGCCTGTTGAGGTGGTTGGGTCAGAGTCTGTACAGACTTTTAAAAAACGACTGGATGACTTCCTGCAGACACAGAATATTAAGGGTTATAATATTTAATATGTGGGTAAAAGCTTCTTGATCCAAGGAGAATCTGACGCCATTCTGGGGTCAAGAAGGAATTTTTTCCCAGTATGTTGCATATTGGCAAGCATTCAGACTGGGTTTTTTGCCTTCTTTTGGATCAACAGCAGTAGGTTATGTGGGAGAGGCTGAACCCGATGGACGCATGTCTTTTTTCAGCCTATATAACTATGTAACTATGTAACTATGTAACAAGCCAAACTTCATTGCTGCACTCTAGCAGAGTGGTGTAAGGAGGATTGATACTAAGCACAATGCCTACACTCAGGGCTGGCCCGTCCATGGAGCCGGATGGAGCCATGGCTCCAGGCAGCACTTATTTCCCTGATGAAGTCTCTGCCTTTATAGAGACGAAACGCGTTGGAATGTGTTTTATTTTATGATACATTAAATTTATTTTATTTTACTAAGCACCTGCGTGAACTATCTTAAAATAGCTTCTCTAAACCCTGGATTTTCCCGGCGGTGTGTATTTTGGAAGGAGTCCACGGTGCTAATTCTTGCTGAGAAAGCCCAGGAGACCTCAAATCTTCCATTCCGACCAGGAGGGTTAACAATAAGATTTGCTATATGCCTACTATTCATTTACAATCCTGTGAGTTCAATTTAAGCAGGGGCTCGAATGTCGATATTTTTATCTGCTATCTGCACTATGGTTTTGTAAATTATTTTACAGATACCGCTTCGTTTTTACCTTGTACCGTTTCAGCACTAGGGGACAGTGCTTTTCAGGACGCAGATACGTATTAATTTATTACTGCTGTCACAGGGGGTGGTCACGTTTTTCTTCAGCACTTTGTCAGGGGCAGCATTTTGGGCTTCAACCAGGCACACCACACATTACTGTAAGTATTATTCTTGTGGAGCTCTGTGATACACTCATAAACACACCACACATTATTGTATCACAGAGCTCCACAAGAATAATACTTCTAGTAATGTGTGGTGTGTATGAGAGTAAGTATTATTCTTGTGGAGCTCTGTCATACACTCCTATACACAGCACATTACTTTGAGTTTTATTAATTTGGAATTCTGTGATAGGCTCATAATACACATATTTTGTTGCTTTTTGGGGGTGGGGCAGCATTTCATCCTTGGGCCCAGGCAGCACAGTGTCTTGAGCCAGCCCTACCAACACTAGGCTTGCGCACCGATTTTTTTTTCGGTTCGATTCGGTTAGATTTTTTGGATTTTTAAACTTTTCGATTCGGCTCGCTTCGACCGATTTCTGTTTCGATTCGGTTCGGTTCGACTCGTTTTTCGTGTACATATTTTTTCGGAATATCGACCATTTTTCGTATTTTCATGTCACTTTGCTCGTTTTTTGTATCGACTTTTCGTAATTTCGGAATTTTTTTTTTTCGGAATTGTACATGTTTTCGGAATATCGACCGTGTTTCGTATTTTCGTGTCACTTTGCTCGTTTTTTGTATCGACTTTTTGTAACTTCGGAAATTTTCATTTTTTCGGAACGTCTGTTCTCCTCGTTTCAAAGCAATATATTTCGATTTGACACATTTCAAGTCCATTCGAAAATTCCGAAAATATTTCGTTTCGGCTCGGAAAACTTTTCGGATCTGCCATTTTCGGATCTAAAAATTTTCGGAAATTCGGCCGCATGCGAAAACACGAATCGGGAAATTTCGTGGAAATTCCGAAACCCGAAACGCACATCCCTAACCAACACTACTCTGTTTACAGACTGCAATACCAGCCTGGCCTTGGATAGCATAGGCGTCTACAAAAAAGCTTTGGTAGGAAATTGCATCTCACACATTTTTTTTTACTTGTCCATGAAAAGGGTTGTTAAGTATCAATCGAGCATCAATAAATCATACAATATGTTCTCCATGCATTCGTTGACTCACTTTTAAAGTTTAATTTCAATGTGAAAGGTTTTCTCACCATATTTTACTTGGGCGATGTCTCCCACAACGAGCTCAGCCACGGGAATCTGTATGACTTGGCTGTTTCTGATGACAGTGAATCTTTGTTCTTGTTCAATGCGACTCTGCAGTCCCCGGAACTGTTTCTCCTTACTCCAGTCGTTAAAGGCTGTTACCCACACAACACAAATGACGGATAGCAAAATGGCCGCTCCTTCAATCCACCCGGCCTCAGACTCCCCTTCATCATGACCTCCAGTTGCAACGTTTCCACAAGCTAAAAACATAGATCGGAAGTATAATTACACAGTGTTTACTGAGAGTGTGTGTGAATCTGCTGTCTATAGTATCGGTCACTATGTCTGTTATATTGTAAGACTGCTGAATAATGTTAATTCAAAAACTGTGTCAATGTCAGAGAAAGTAGTATAGTTTAGTATTTAAGAACGGATAAACTCGGCCACATAAAGATAAACAAGTAAAATATGTTTGTAAGACAAGCTGGCAAAAAGATAAGTTGGTTGCAAAGAATTTTCCAGTAAAGTCTCATGGATGGTGTAGCACCTCCTTCCATGACGAAAACCGACTAGGACGTGAGGAAACCTCTATACACACTTTTGAAGCCTTTACAGAGCTTTTTACATTTCCCCAAGGATTCCTGGACCTTCGTTTATAGAAAAACTTTGAGGAGTGCCCTGATCATTTTCCCTTTTGCCATATGTGTTGACAAGGTATCCAGGGACCCGGAAGCACCCTGTACAGTAGTTGAAACATTTTTTTGATTACTGTCGGCACTGAGTGCATTGTTCCCTATATATTCTTGGAACACAAGAAAACCTGACTGATGCCTCCATCTGCACATACATACTATGGCACTATACTTACATGTGCCAGCTGGAGAGATTATTTGATTTATTCATTTGGCCTCAGCCCAAAGTCATTGTGGGCCTCTGGATATTATCCTCAATAGAGGGTTGTAGTCAATGGAGTTTATTCGGCGCAAGGTCTTGTTACCAGTGGGGTACCTCAGGGGTCAGTACTTGGACCCATTCGCTTTAATAATTTTAATAGTGATATTGCAGAAAGTATTAATGGGAGAGTGTCTTTTTACTGATGACACAAAGATTTGCAACAAGGTTGATGTTCCTGGAGGAATCAGCCAAATGACAAATGCTTTAGGTAAACAAAAACAAAAATGGTCAAAGCTGCGGCAATTGAGTTTTAATGTGGATAAGTGGAAGATAATGCACCTGGGGCGTAAAAAACCCAAGGGCTGAATATAGAATATTTGATACAGTCCTAACCTCAACATCTGAGGGTTGGGATTTAGGGGTTATTATTGCAGAGGATCTAAGGGTAAGTAAGTAGACAATGTAATAGAGCAGCAGGAAATGCTGGCAGAATGCTTGGTTGTGTAGGAAGAGGTATTAGCAGTAGACAGAGGGAAGTACTCATGCCGTTCTACAGAGCACTGGTGAGACCTCACTTAGAGTATTGAGTGCAGTACTGGAGACCGTATCTCCAGAAGGATCTAGATACCTTAGAGAGAGTTCACAGAAGGGCTACTAAAATGGTGTAAGACTTAAAGAGAAAGTTACCAGGAAAAGTTTGTTATTTTAACATGTATAGTTTGGAAGAAAGACGTGAGAGAGGAGATATGATAGAAACATTTAAATACGTAAAGAGAATCAACAAGGTAGAGGAAGGGAATATATGTAAAAGGAAACAAAGTGGCAAAACAAGAGGACATAGTCTTAGATTAGAGGGGCAAAACAAGAGGATATAGTCTTAGATTAGAGGGGCAAAGCAAGAGGACATAGTTTTAGATTAGAGGGGCAAAGCAAGAGGACATAGTCTTAGATTAGATGGGCAAAGCAAGGGGACATAGTCTTAGATTAGATGGGCAAAGCAAGGGGACATAGTTTTAGATTAGATGGGCAAAGCAAGAGGAAATAGTCTTAGATTAGAGGGGCAAAGCAAGAGGATATAGTCTTAGATTAGAGGGGCAAAGCAAGAGGACATAGTCTTAGATTAGATGGGCAAAGCAAGGGGACATAGTCTTAGATTAGAGGGGCAAATCAAGAGGATATAGTCTTAGATTAGAGAGGCAAAGCAAGAGGATATAGTCTTAGATTAGAGGGGCAAATGTTTAAAAGTAATATCAGTTTGTATTATTTTACTGAGAGGGTGGTGGATACATGAAACAGCCTCCCAGTGGAAGTAGTAGAGGCTAAAACAGTGAGTTTAAGCAGACAGGGGATAGGCATAAGGCTATCACAAATAAAAGATAAATACAAGGAAAGGATTCAAATAATTGGGCAGACTAGATGGACCAAAAAGTTCTTATCTGCCAACATAGTCTATGTTTCTGTGTTACCCAGGTTTGCCCAACTACAAGTTTGGGAATGATCGTTTCTATAATAATTTTTCTATTGCACACCAACAATCTGAGATTCCGTAAATGGTGTTAGGTGTAAAGGATTTGTAATAGACACTTGATATTGCACTCCATGGTATATTAATAATTTTGATGCAGCAATCTGGGCAGCCAGCCCAGTGAAACAGCAAGGTTAAAAAGAGAACCAGTCACACCATCCATCAAGTAATGAAGAGCTGATTTAATCGGAGCTATGCAACGTTTCGTTTCCCGCCCGAAACTAAGGGTCATGATCAGGATGCAATTTGCATCACTGATGATGACCATTCCCAAAAATCTGACGTATCATCCTGCAGGCATATGCGCCAGGATGACCAGCTGCCTGGCCGAGCAGCCAATCAGACTGCTCATACACGACTGTTGTATTAGTGCTCATACATAGGCTTTCAAATTGAACATAGCCCCCAATTTGAACCATATAAGCACCATGAACATTAACCCCTTAGTGACCGGGCGGTTTTACACAAATCCGTCCTTTAGTGACCGCTGCTGTTTTTACGTTTCTGCGCTGTTAGTGTTTACGTCAAATTTTCCTCTTACTCGTTTATGTAACCCACACATATTTTACACTGTTTTTTCTCGTCATTAAATGGACTTTTAAAGATACCATTTTTTTCATCATTTCATATAATTTACTATAAAAAATATTGTGAAATATGACAAAAAATTGAAAAAACACCACTTTTTCGAACTTTGACCCCCAAAATTTCTTATGTATCAACAACCGTCAAAAAAAATTAATTCTTAGTAGTTTCTAAATTTAGTACTGAGTTTAGCACACCAATGTTTACATATTCCTTGCTTTTTTCCTTATTTTATGCAACAATAAGTGCAAGTAGCACTTTGCCATTTCCAAAGAGTTTATTTTCAAAACTAGTGCTAGTGACATTGTAACACTGATATCTGTCACTAATTCCTGAATAACCCGCCACATATACATATTTTTTTAAGTACACACAATCAAGGTATTAAACTTGGGGTATTTTGACTCTTTCCATGCAAACCATTTTACCACAAATCTATGCCAAAGTTTGAGAAAAAAAAATTTTTTGGTGATTTTTTTTTTTAACGCAATTTAAGAATACATGTACTGTGAACTTTAAGGTTTACTGCCAAAGAGCACCCCAAAATATGTTCAGCAACATCTTCTGAGTAAATTGATACCACCATGTATAGGTATGTCGGGTCATTTGGGGCTAATAGGCCTTATTTGGGGGGTGCGCATTTCAGTTTTCCAACTTGGAATTTTCACATTTTGTCATCATGCACCCATGTCCTATTTGGGACATTTTTGAAGCCGGCCAAAGTAATTTACCCCCATCAAACCATATATTTTTAGAAAGGGCACACCCTAGGGTGCTTCAAAGAGTTGTATTTTAACACTTTCCATGCACTAGCTATATGTCAAACTTTCAGGTAGTCACTTTTTGGGTTATTTTTTCACACACATTGTACTTTAGGCATGAATTGTCAAATCCAGTTATGGTTTACTGCCAAAACACCCCAAAATATGTTCAGCAACATCTTCTGAGTAAATTGATACCACCCATATATAGATTTGTTCTGTTGTTTCTGGGGTGCTACGCCAATCTTTGACATGTGCTTGTCAATTTTCTAATTTGACATACAGTAGTTCTTTGCTTATCTTCTTTTTGGGGCCTTTTTACATACCCCAGTTTTATGAACGTGCATATATTTGGTAAGCTAACACCCCAAAGTATTGTAAATGGAGTGTTTTTATGCTATGGATGCAACCGTTTGCTCCAAACAAATTGGATACTGTTTGGTGGTCATTTTTCATTTTCACACCCACATCAGTTTTTGGACTGTGATTTAGGAGACACGGTTGTTTGTTACTGCATGAAAACTCTCCAGGTTGTTTTTTGCAAGGTCTCCTGAGTACACCCATGCCCCCATGCATAGGTTTGCCAGGATTTTGGGAAGGTTCAAATACAATTTTTATGACTTTGCCATTGGAGTTGAAATTGAGATTATTTCTTCAGCTAGGCCTAGCTTTGGTTTTGGGTCTACCGCATACCCCAGTTTGAATTATTGCCAGAAAATTGTTTATATTTGTTATGTTGACACCCAAGGTATTGCATATGGAGTGCTTTGATGCCATGGATGCAACGGTTTTAGCCCAAAACATTTGAGAAGGTGTGTGGTGGTAATTTTTCAATTTTCAGATTTTTACGCCCACATTAGATTTGGACTGTGATTTAGGAGACACTGTTGTTTGTTACTGCATGAAAACTCTCCAGGTTGTTTTCTGCAAGGTCTCCTGAGTACACCCATGCCCCCATGCATAGGTTTGCCAGGATTTTGGGAAGGTTCAAATACAATTTTTATGACTTTGTCATTGGAGTTGAAATTGAGATTATTTCTTCAGCTAGGCCTAGCTTTGGTTTTGGGTCTACCGCATACCCCAGTTTGAATTATTGCCAGAAAATTGTTTATATTTGTTATGTTGACACCCCAAGGTATTGCATATGGAGTGCTTTGATGCCATGGATGCAACGGTTTTAGCCCAAAACATTTGAGAAGGTGTGTGGTGTAATTTTTCAATTTTCAGATTTTTACGCCCACATTAGATTTGGACTGTGATTTAGGAGACACTGTTGTTTGTTACTGCATGAAAACTCTCCAGGTTGTTTTCTGCAAGGTCTCCTGAGTACACCCATGCCCCCATGCATAGGTTTGCCAGGATTTTGGGAAGGTTCAAATACAATTTTTATGACTTTGTCATTGGAGTTGAAATTGAGATTATTTCTTCAGCTAGGCCTAGCTTTGGTTTTGGGTCTACCGCATACCCCAGTTTGAATTATTGCCAGAAAATTGTTTATATTTGTTATATTGACACCCCAAGGTATTGCATATGGAGTGCTTTGATGCCATGGATGCAACGGTTTTAGCCCAAAACATTTGAGAAGGTGTGTGGCGGTAATTTTTCAATTTTTATTTTTACGCCCACATTAGTTTTGGACTGTGATTTAGGAGACACTGTTGTTTGTTACTGCATGAAAACTCTCCAGGTTGTTTTCTGCAAGGTCTCCTGAGTACACCCATGCCCCCATGCATAGGTGTGCAAAGATTTTGGCAAAATACAGCACCAATTGTAGAACATAAAAATGTACGAATAAATGTAAAAGTCTGGTGCAGTAAAAGAAAAAAAAAACTAAACTGAACTAACTAACTGGAGTGTGAGAAAAAATAGAAAGGAAAAAAAAAATCACAGATCACGCACAGTGTGATATAGCTTGAAACAGTCCCCAAGACACAGACCGGGTTGTCCAGGGCATTCTGGGCAGTAAAAGATTGTGTCTCTCCTCTGCCCCCTCTTGAAACACACCTGCACTTTTTTGGGGGTTTCTGTTTGCCCTCAGTAGGGGGGATTTTATAAATAAAATGCGTAGCCCCAACTCTGTCCCCCATCACCGCCCGGGGAGCAGGTGCATCCTGGTACAAAAGCCCGAAATGACCTGGAGCTGAAACTGTAAAAAGGACAGCGTCACTCCGGGGTTTGCCTTTTTGCAGAGCAAAAAGGCATTGGGGTTGCAATTTGCATCAGGTAAATTGCAACCTTTTTGTACCAGGCCCTTGATTTCCACATAATCTGGTAGGGCTGGAGCAGCTGATCTGCCAGATCAACCCCACCCATATGCCGGTTATAGTCTTTGATGCACACTGGCTTCCTGATGCGCTCAGCTCTGCCACGTACAGAGACCTCCACAGACCTCTCAGTGTGGATGGTGGATAGAAGGTATACATCCTTCTTGTCTCTGTACTTGACCGCCAACAGCTCCTTTGGCGCAGAGCTGAGGTCTCCCCCCTTTAGCCGGGTGCGGACAAGCTGTGCTGGGAAACCTACGCGGTTCTTGCGAACAGTACCGCATGCTGCTGTATCAAAAACAATACAGCAGCTTGAACAAAGGGACACTTGTATAAAAATTATCAACATACAAGTGGTACCCTTTGTTCATCAGGGGAAAAAGTAGGTCCCACACAATCTTGCCACTGGTTCCCATGTGTTCTGGGCAACCTGGAGGGTCAAGGCTACTATCCTTTCCCTCGTACACCCGGAAGGCCTGAGTATACCCACTCTCGCTGTCACAGAGCTTATACACCTTCACTCCATACCTGGAGCGTTTGGAAGGAATATACTGCTTGAATCCCAGCCTTCCTTGTATTCCATTAGGGATTCATCCACGCAGAATATTCCTTCCAGGTGTATAAGCCTCTGCAAACCTGGCGGCGAAGTGGGTAATCAAGGGGCGGATTTTATACAGCCTGTCAAACTGGGGATGCTCTCTAGGAGGGCACAGGCTGTTGTCACTGAAGTGCATGAAACGCAAAATGTTTTCATACCTTCTACGTGACATTGATTGGGGGTAAATGGGGGTAGAGCAGATGGGGCTACTGCTCCAGTAGGAGCGAATTGAGGGCTTCTTTATGATGCCCATCAGCATAGTAAGTGCCCAGAATTTCAGAAATTCTGGCACATCTAGCGGGGTCCATTGCTGCCTTGCCAAGTAGGAGTCTGGCTTCGCAGCACAATGCTGATGGGCATACAGATTTGATTGGGCCACGATGTGGCCCAACAAATCATCCCCCATAAACACCTGCAAAACTGTGTGGCGGTAAATCCTGCAACATCAATATTGATGCCAGGATTTGCCGTGAAAGGAGGGATATCTGGCCTCTGGCGATGAGGCACTACCCACTCCTCAGCTGGAGCTGTGCGTCTCCTGCTGGCAGGTGGTGACCCAGGATCTGCATCAGAAACATCACTAGATACATCAGCCAGCGTAGATGATGTATCTAGCGACGTCTCTGAGCAGTTGGCGGGGTCAAAATCAGGGTCGGAGTCTGACGCAGATGCCTCAGATTCTGATGCCAGGATGGCATATGCCTCCTCGGCGCTGTAGACCCTCTCAGACATTATATATAATAGATTATAAAATTTTATAATTATTATATATAATAAGCGGATTGTTGGTTCTTAGAAGAACCGTTGGGTTTCACAAGAAAATACAAATACACCTAAATCTCTCTAAATCACTCTAAACCTGCCTCAATTCTTCTAAATCTCCCTAAAATCTCTCTAAATCTGCCTAAATTTTTCTAATCTCACTAAAATCTCTCTAAATCTGCCTCAATTTTTCTAATCTCACTAAAATCTCTAACCTGTCAAATCTGATCTCTCTCTCTCGCTCACCAAACACAAGTGAGGAGAGGGAGGGAGAATCACAGAGGTCAGAGCCAATATTTACAAAATATTGACCTGACCTGACAAATTAGAAATTTTATTTTGATTTTTTTTTACTTCTGATTGGATGTTGCTAGCCTGCCTCTCTGATGAGGCAGGCTAGGAACATCCCACTCAGCCCAAGATGACCCTGCCCTTAGAAGGGCAGCGCCATCTTGGCTGTCAGTTTATTTTATTTTATACCTTTTTATAGATTTTTTATTTTACTTTTTTTACACTTTTTTTACTCTGCTGGGTGCCTTGATCCCTCGAGGCACCCAGCAGAGCACCTGATCACTCATGTGATCTTTTTGTACTGAGTGCCACAATACCTCGTGGCACTCAGTACTTCCTGCCGCTACCGGAAGTGATCGCTCGGGGGAGCGATCACTTAGCGGACCGGCGGCAGGTAAGCATATTGCAAGGATGCCTCGATGTCGAGGCATCCCTGCAATATACACAGAGCAGCTGGAAGCGATACCGATCGCTTCCAGCGCTCTCTAGAAGTGCCGGGCACCTCTCCGGTGAAACCGGATGTTGATCGCTCCCGGGGAGCGATCACAAGGTGCCCCGGCACTTCTCACCGCCATTGCACGGATGCCTGGACTCCCAGGCATCCTGCAATGGCGTTTGAGCTGCTGGAAGCGATCCGATCGCTTCCAGCGCTCTCTAGAAGTGCCGGGCACCTCTCCGGTAAAACCGGATGTTGATCGCTCCCGGGGAGCGATCACAAGGTGCCCCGTCACTTCTCACCGCCATTGCACGGATGCCTGGACTCCCAGGCATCCTGCAATGGCGTTTGAGCTGCTGGAAGCGATCCGATCGCTTCCAGCGCTCAAAAAACCGCAGGACGTACCATGTACGTCAGCGGGTCTAAAAGAGACCCGCTGCAATGACGTACATGGTACGTCCTAGGTCCTTAAGGGGTTAACATGGGCAGCCATGGTACATTTTCCTGTAATCCTTTTCGAAAAGTGGGTGACAGCCTAATGCTGTTGGGGGATCAGGATGACTAAGAGCAACCTGGTGTATCACATGGTCAGATAGTGAGATTTGACAGGTCTGCCGTGCTTTTTTCTTCATACACAAATCCACAAAATTACTAATAATCAAGGATTTTATAGGACTTGGTGACAGTGAGAATGCATGGGAAGGACAATCTCTCGATATGTGCCCGGGACTGGTAATTTCACACTCATTCTCATCCATTGGTGGGCTAAGTGCCGGATGAGAACAGTACCTGAAGGGGATTCTTGGAGCGTTCCACCTCTGCACCTGTAATTCAAGGACATGAGCCTTGAGTAGAAGTGAAACTTTGCAAATAATATTTTCTTTCCTTAAATACAAATAAACATGTCCGGAATTATGTCTGTATAATTGGCATTGCATGCTATGGCATTTAACTCTTGGTACATGAGACTAGTGTGACCGAAGGATCTGAGGATACTTTCCCCAAATGCTATGGCATTTAAGCCTTGGTTCATGAGACTAGTGGGATCGACGGATCTGAGGATACTTTCCCACCAAGGGGTGTGTGTGTGTGCTTTTAGTACCTTTTTGTATTTGTCTGTGTTGAGGTTCCTCAATTTGTATTTGTAATCTGGGAAGCTACCACCCTACCTGAATATGCTGCTTCCCCCAGCAGCTCCCTCATCCTATAACCTCCGATCCAGGACCTGCACCTTACTTGCAATACCGCAATGCAAAAAGAAAGTGGCTCGATCCTCATTTTCCTACAGAGCACCACAATTATGGAATAACCTCCCAGACACCGTCAAATCTTCCCCCGGTCTAAAGTCTCTTAAGAGCTCCCTATTAACATACCTCAATACGAAATGCACCTGTAAACATGTAACATATTGACTATATACAGAATGCACCTGTAAACATGTAACATATTGACTATAAACAGAATGCACCTGTAAACATGTAACATAGTGACTATATACAGAATGCACCTGTAAACATGTAACATAATGACTTTATTTCCTACATATTTATTTTTCTGTTAATCTGTATATTTGGTCTTGTGTTAATATCTTGCATTTTACTATTTTGTATTTCTGTAACCACTCAATGTTCTTGAACCCAGGACATACTTGAAAACGAGAGAAATCTCAATGTATCCTTCCTGGTAAAATCCTTTATAAATAAATAAATAAAATAAAATAAATTTGACTTTTTAAATGTGTTATATTTTGAATAAAACTTTATTATTTTGATTTTAGTTCCATCCTGTATAGGTCCTATGTGACCTGTGTCTTTAGATTATCGTGGGTTAAGCCCCGTAAACTCCGGGTGTGGGCTCTTACACTCCGGATCTGCTGCTTTTCCTCCTGATCCCCTGTATTGGGGAACCGTTTTAGCCCCACATCTCCTTCATAGGTTCTCCAACAAATTATAATGTCACTTTGATCCAACAATTGGATGGCTGAACATAATTGAGTCATAGTCTACAACACCAGGATTGAATTAGGCTCCTTGACAATCTCAGGAGAAATATTCCATGGTTACTGGACCCTTGGTAGTATACATTTACATACTAATCATTTAGAGGAACCGAATCATCCATTGTGAATGGCCACAGGGAACATTTTCACCGTTTGCATGCGAAAAGGTAGGGGCAGGATTCCTGTTTGCGAGTGAGGATTTAATTAGCTGCCAGAGTTGCTGTGATACAATTTCAGTGCTCATTACACAAATGCCTATAGTGGTCAATACGGTGTGACATCAGTTTATGAGTCAGGGCACTAAGAATTGATTTCTATGTACAATTCTCCTTGCAAATTGTCAGTCCCTGTCAAAATGAGAACACGAGAACAGGGAAATAGCCAGGTGATTTACAGCATGTACTGCTAAAAAAGTATTGTTGATGAGTTGTGTAGATAGCGATTTTAAAGTATAATTTGCGTTGCATCAATGTAAACCTCCCTAGCGCAACGTACCAGGGAATTATCAGGATTTAATCAAGAGTTTCAGAGGTTCTGACTCCATTTTTTAGAGGAAATGAGCAGATTATTAGGGGGAAATAGCCTTCACCTAACGTCCTCATATTATACGGTTGATTGTGCGATCTGAGACTATTAACTGCGTCTTGCTAGCATTGCCACAACTGAAACCATTGCTTGAAAGAAAATGGGATCTGAATATTGTGATTAATTTAAGGAAACGGTCTGCATGATGTTTCAGCCCATAAAACTTGAGAAGGGCTTGTGTGTCGTGCTACCTGTGGGAATAAAAGTCCATGTTTACATGCGGCCCATCTACAAGACGAGTGCCCTCTTGTTATTTTGTGTGATAGTTCAATCCGTACATGGGCGAGTTTTCAAGCTTGAGAAAAGCCTATGTCGGGGCTGAAACGCACTGGGGACAGTTTCTAATTTACTCAGTATTTGGATTCCACATCAGCCAGACTTTTTTCTTTGTTACTATTTCAAGTGGACGTCACCACTACAATCCCAGTTTCTCCTCGGTAACTGATCCTGCTACATGAGTGATATCTTGTCAATATATTTTTTGTTCATTACGGATATTGCCAAAGGACAAAGCACTTGCTTGACAATCTTCTGATAAGATTTTATTGGTTATTCACTAACCTCTGAATTGGCCACGAAACTGAACAGTGAATTTACACGTAGATGCAATTTTGGGTGAATTGGTCGGAAACAGATCTCAGTACCCCAACAGGGTCACATCTGCCAATGCCGCTTCCTTGCTGGACCCCCGTGTTCTCCTCATGACTCTTGTGCCTTTCTCCCGGTCCTTAGCCGCAGCTTAAAGATGGGTACATGTAGAGAGCCTTGCTAGTGTCTCCCAGAAATAAGCCATGGCTGTAGATCTGGAGCATTGAGTTGGCACAGCAAACAGAATATAACTGCTACCCAAACCTTGAGTCGTGACTGCATGTAGGGTCAGAATAGAACTGGTTTAATCAAGGACACAAACATATATTTATATGGCCACACATGGGTCATTAACATTTACAAAACCTCCTCTAGAAACTGCCGTTTTTCCCAACCAGACCGAAACAGACAATGGGACACATTTGCCTCTTGGAAGGTGAAACAGAATTTGATTAGTTAGACAGTTAAATTAAACATTACTCAACATTTCTAAACAAGTCAAGACAATTGGAATCGGGATGATAACAGATTACAGTCAGAAGATTTACAAAGTATTCAAACATAACCAGATAACCACATTCTTGAGGCAGGGTAAACTGGGACGTTAATCCTTTCAACAGATAACAGACAATAGCATTCTTGCACAATCACAGATTATACCAACAAAAGGGCAATTGCCTAATATGGATTATGAGTCCTGCACCCCCTACAAATATGCCTCCATGCCCATGCATCCCAAATCCAAAATGACTTCCGTCACATAGTCTATTCACAAAGCTGTAAAATTGCAAAATACAGGCGTATTGACAGCAAACTAGGGTGCAATTTGCCTCAATTTCACGGCACCAAAATTGCCATATAGAAGCCTATCTTGTCTATTCACAGAATGCCGAATTCAGTGTAATTAATGGAAAAAAGGATTTCTTTTAAAGACCCTTTATTCTTTTCATCAAAAACCCCTTTTTATTTTTTTAAATACTTTTTTAAAATTTTGTAACAGACCTTTTTATTATTTCTTAAAGGACCTTTATTTTTTATTTAGACAGTTTAAGTACATTTGTATTGATGCAAACTCCAATTAGGAGAATAGGAGACTTCCTTTTCTTTTTCAGTTTGGTGGGCATCGGAGCAATTTTGCGTTTTTCGCCTTCATCCGATAACTGTTTCGGCGACTCAAATTTCTGCAAAATACGTTGATCATTCGCTAAACAGTGAATTCACTGTATTTTCGGCGAAATGGAATCGTCAAAGTACGACAAAAATCCAAAGCACCTTGCCATCTAGCACATTAGGTTTTGACTCACTATCGTTCTTTCATTGAAAGAACGGTGGTTTAACTTCGGTGAACTAAGGTGGAGCAAGTATTCCCAAACTAAGGTGAATTGACTAAGGAAAAGCCATTGTAGTTTACCATACGTTTCACCATTCTTTCAAGTTTGGTACTTGTTGTCGAAGTTATGTAGCGTAGACTTCTGTGTAGTTTCCACCACTGGTGTATTTTGGCCTAGGCCAACAAGGCCTAGGCCTAGGGCGGCACTCTCCAGGGGGCGGCGGCCCGCCGGGTGGCCCCACCCCTAAAAAAAAAAAAATATATATATATTTTTTTTTTTTTTTTTTTTAACTTTTGCAAACTATTTTACCAGGAAGGAAACATTGAGATGTCACTAATTTTCAAGTATGTCCTGGGTAGGCAACGCCTAGGCTTTCACTTTCCAGGGGGCAACAAAAAACCTCACCACTAATTGGGTTACTCACAGAGCACCGAAATGACGCCAACATTTTGGTGTTCTGTAGTTCCCTGCACTTCGGGGAATAAAATTTCCCCACCCTGCAGTGAATTCACCATTCACCGCAGGGTCCCCAAAGTGCATGGAGTCGGCCGCTGTATGCTGCCACCGCAAACCCATGGCCTGCTGTTTTCAAAAGAACTACTGAACGAAAATGTCTGGAATTTACATATAAGATCCTATGATTGATAATAAAAAGTTCTGTTACAGAAAAAGAAGAACCGATATTAAAAAAAAGGGGGGGGGGATTTTGCCAAAAAATTCTGAAAAATTACTAAATGGTACTAAAACAAAAAATCAATAAATAAAGACTTTTTCCTGCAGATTAAAATAAGTGGTTTATTAGATATTGCATAAAAACGGGAATATTTTTAACATTGAAACCTATGGGGTTCACCTGAATACCTGAACCTGCTGATTGAAACCACCGAACATCAGGGTATTTCACTGTCATTTCTCTGCTGTTTGGTGTTCTCTGAATAGATTAACCATTACTTCTCTATGGGGATTTGCACTGCCTTCAAACAGCACCATACTTGCTGGCAGTTCGCCAAACTTGTGTGTGAGCATATCACCAGAGCAGTGGTGTACTTAGAGGAGTGGCGGAGGGTGGACCGCCCCAGGTACCAGTGATTATTGAGGTGTCATTAGGGGGTACTAGGAGGTGCCACTGTCCCTGTGTGTCAGCTTTGAGCTGTGTTCTCAAACAACGAGCAGCGGAGCATGGCGTTTGCATACGGAATAAAATCGAATAGAATAAAAATCCCCCTCTCCTCCCTCCATAGCTCCTCCCCTGCCCCGCAGCAGCTCTAGGAGGGGGATGTGATTTGTGTCCAGAGAGAGAAGATGACAGTAAACGGCAGGTAAAGGGGGGTATCAGCAGAATATGAAGCCCTGTCTGCTTACTGCTGTTTAAAGTGGACCTTTCCTTAACCAGCACTGCAGTGATAGAAATTTGTCATTGAGCTGCCTGGCTCCTGGTGAGGCTGCATGCGTGCAGGTCACACTCGGTCCGGCCAGTCAGGTGGTACTGCGTCTCAGTACCACCTGACTGGCTGAACCACGTGACATGCACGCAGCTGCCCATCCTTTCGTTAACATGGACGGTCACTCTATTCTGGACTGAACACCCACCAGGAAGGGAATCAAAGCCACGGTGCACCCTCTGGCAGTGGCACCCCACTGCTGACAAGATGGCTCCATGCACAGGCACAGCTGCGATCCTAACATGGCCTGGAGGGACCTGCTGCTGAGTCTGTACACAGTCCCTGCTGACTCTGCACACAGCCCTACCGCGGACGGAGGCCGGTAAAAGTAGAATAAATAATTGCTGTGTGCTCATATACACTCGGTTTGCTGGGAGTTTTATTGCAGTGGATTCTGATGCACTCATACACTCCACACATTGCATTGCTGGGAGTTTTATTGCCGTGGATTCTGATACGCTGACACACACCACAAATTGCATTGCTGGGAGTTTTATTGCTGTGGATTCTAATACACTCATACACACTGCACATTGCATTGCTGGAATTTTTATTGCTGTGGATTCTGATACGCTGACACACACCAAACATTGCATTGCTGGGAGTTTTATTGCTGTGGATTCTGTGATACACACTGCATATTACTGTGAGTTTTATTGCCTTGGAGCTCTGGGATACACTCATACACACTGCACATTACTGTGAGTTTTATTGCTGTGCAGTTCTGTGATATGCTCATACACAGTGCACATTTCTGTGGGTTTTATTGCTGTGCAGCTCTGTGATACGCTCATATGCAGTGCACGTTTCTGTGGATTTTATTGTTCAACCAATTAGAGTGGCTGTGATCCAGTATACTTAACATGCGTGGCTGTTCTTTGTAAAAATGCTTGCATTTAAACATTTCATAATTTTATTTATCTCAATAGATACATTTGAAATGGTATACAAAATATACAAGTAGGCACTTGGTATCCACTTTTACTATAAAGAGAGGAAAAGGCGGAGCTCTAAGAGGAAAAGGTGGAGCTTAAAGAGGAAGGGTGGGGATTAACCAGGAAGAGGTGTGGCCTTGACAGGAAGGGGTGTCTCAAATTTAAATTAGGGGGTGCACGAGTTTAGTCAGGCCTAGGGCAGCACAAAACCTAAATACACCACTGGTTTCCACGGATGTTTCGGTTGAAGTTGTCCAGCAAACAACGTTTGTATGGAAGGTTTATGGGCATCGCCATGTTAAAATCACCATAGTATATTCAGTGGAGTTGCCAAGGCAATTGAGACATTTTATTCTTTTTGACAGATGAGTTGGTACTTTTGGTCACCATAGTTCAGCATTATCTGGAGGAACTTCATTTGAGGGAGTTTTCTTCTGTGGATTGCCCATGTTCACTGCATTTGCAACAAATGTGCTCTTTAGAATTGTTTGCAACAACGGTGAACATCGGTGCCAAGTGAATAATAGTGTCTTATATAGTGTCTTATAACTAGTGTGTTGTAGAAATTGAAGCAGCTATGTGCTTCTCCCCAAGGTTAGACATATGACAAGTCTAATATCCTATAGTCTGTCAATGTTTTTGAAGGAATCAGCCTAACGGACACTAAAGAGTGCAAGTCACTGCTGAGTTGCACCTGTCTATGGCAACTCCGCCATAACTGAATGGCACCATGTGTCTGGACAGCTTTCCCCATTAGCTATATCCAAATCACGAAGATGAAGAGGCTCAACCAATCAGAACACTTTTTTTGCAACAAATGCACCCAACAAATAAGATGAAAGAAGCAGTTGCCTAAGCAGACAACCACAACTCTTTGGGCCAGTGCGGCCACTAACACAAGTGCTCCTCTGGCAGAGGTGATGGAATGGGAAGGCTGTAGAATTGAGTGGAGATTGGGTAGACCACAGTGTAAGAGAGGGGAATGAGGCTGAGGAGAGGGAAAGAAGGGTCTCCCACAGTGGCGGTATGAAGACTAGCTGTGAGGAAAGCAAGGTCACTTGACATCAGGTTCTGCAAGTTGGAAAAAGCTTGTTCTTCTCCACCTAGGCACAAATTAACGACTCTTATACAAAGTATATGTGCCATTAATTTACGATAAGGAGATGCAATGACTGAGCCGCAAGCTCAGTTTGCAGCAAGGCTGTGAGGATATCAGCTTGAGCCGATCTGTATATCGGCTCCAGCTGATATGTTAAAGGTAACATTGTTCTAGGGACCTGGGTCACCTGGGAATACCAACTGCACCCCATGCAAACTGTGTATGATTGCATTGGGAGCTGATGTTTCTTAGCCAGTATTACCATGCAAAAGTGGCGTGTGGGGTGGTCTTATGGTGACCCTGCACTATCACTATTTTGATAAAATAAAACAAAGTTCTAGCACATACTATATTTTGACATACCATCTAGCATCCCTAGTTTCACATTGATACTCTGCATTTCAGATGTATCTTGAATAAAATCTAAAGTATATGCATTGCCTCCAGGTTACCACAGTCTTCTAAGGTTTCAAACAAATCACCATATGACATCAGAAGGCCACAATGACATTCCAAGGACACGATTTACTTACCTTCGCTCTGTTCCCCTGGTGGTGCATAGAATGAAAGCCCCAGGGAAACAATAGCAGCAATTTCCAAAATGATAAGAGTCACGTCCTGGAGTGCTTCCCATACTAATTGCAGGAAGGTTTTGGGTTTTTTGGGAGGTATGAAGTTCATACCATAGATCTGCCTTCTCTTGTCAAAATCTGCTACATTGTCTGATAAACCTGCAGGAAAGTAGCAAAACAAAAATTATTAATTATGACTCAAAACGACAGGATGCCAACAAAATATACAGAGTAACAACCGTAGCCTTGTTGATTACATTTCGATTAGATCCGTCACGGTTTTTCAAGCCATAACAATGTTTATGCTTCCTCAGTACATAAAGCAGGTTTCCCAGCGTATGCAAATTAAAAGTTTAGTAAGTAAATAAAAATAAATATGTTTCTATGACAAACTTACCATAGATCCACTTCACAAGAATATATATACAGTGGTTACTTTTAACCCTTCCCTACCAAGTGCTTTTTGTTGAAAAATGTTAACAATATTAACAATAATTTGAAACATGGATGTGCAGTTAATTTAATATGGGATAAAATGGCAATTTTACACAAAGATTGTTATTCCGAGATTGTTAAAAATTAGCATAATAATATACAGTTGCTAATTTTTTTTTTTCGAGCATTTCTTTATCCCCCGGAGAAATATTGCAGAGTTGACAAAGTTCTAAACACTCTAGGGGTTATTCACAGAGCACTAAAATGTCAACGACATTCCAGTGATCTCTCGTTCTCTGCACTTTGGGGAATCAAATTTCCTGAATTTCACCAATAATTTTGCCGGTTTTGGGGCTGTGTGTGTTTTAAAAATATGCAGAAAATATCGGATGCGATCTGGTCCAATAGATTATCGGATCGGACCATACGGCACAAACTAGCCGAACCGTCCTGAAAAAGTTGACAATTCGCCAAACACAGCGACGACAGGCAGCCGGAAAAAGCTGACAAGCAGACGGGCGGGGTTAAAAAACAAAAACAAAACACGATTGAAAGTGTCACAATTGAAACATTGTTTGCGAAAAAACTACTGAATGAAAATGTCTAGAATTTACATATAAGATCCTATGAAAGAATCACCAGGATCACATTGACCCTGCAGCAACAGAAATAATCTAAAAATATTTTAAAATCTGATCTTTATTATATACCATAGAAAGGAACCACACACAATGTGAAAAACAACATAATTGTTACGCAATGACGTCATTCACATCGGGAGGGGCTTAACTTCAGCGTCTGAGGACGCTGAAGTCAGACCACCGTGGGAGCCTGGACAGAGAGGTGAGTATCTCCGCCGGGGCTCCCGCAAGCGGATGACGCGTGGGGCACGTCCTCCGCATATATAGCGGGAGTCAATGAGGACGTGCCCCACACGTCATCAGCAGCGAAGGGGTGACATAATAAATGCTCAACCCCTTCACTCCTGAGATTGTGCCTTTGAAGACCCGAGTTAACTCGATATTGGGCACCTGATAGAGATATCTCAATCTGCAGGAGAGCAGGGCAAAAGCAAATTCAATTTATTTGTTCCAAATGAATTTCGTTTGGTTTTGGGCTCCGGAACATACCCCTAAAATTTTAGCACAGTGGATATGATGGCACAATGTGCTAAAAGTGTTTAAAATTAGCTAGGACTGCCATCTAACAGACCTTTACCAGCTGACAATACACGGAGCCAGGAGCTGCAGTTGTAAGGGTATTAACGCCATTTGGGCAGTAGATGGCACCATCTGCCTGCCAAATAGCTTATTACAGTAAGAAATACACTGGGAATTTTCCCAAATATTCCTTACTGTATAATTAACCTCCCTGGCGGTCTAATTTTTTCAAAATTTTGTGTCTAAAAGCGTCTCAATTTTTTTTTAAAGGAAACGTGTTTTTGTACATAGTTAGCCTGTAATAATTAGGAATCACGCACTGAAATCCGTGCAAGCAAGAGTTCTTACTGGTAAAATCCTTTATAAATAAATTAATTAATTAATTTAAAAAAATAGTAAATACACGGAGTCCGATAAAGTTTGAAACACGAAATAATAATTTATTATCCCAAAAATAATTATCCAAAATAATGCAAATAAATGATATTCAATAAAATACAACAAAAAACACTG
The DNA here is from genome assembly GCA_009667805.1 of Leptobrachium leishanense. Taxonomy (NCBI): domain Eukaryota; kingdom Metazoa; phylum Chordata; class Amphibia; order Anura; family Megophryidae; genus Leptobrachium; species Leptobrachium leishanense. The sequence continues at coordinate 121,070,829 of CM019071.1, forward strand.
AAATCTGTCTGAGAACAAGGGTGAGACGATGTATGGTCTATTTCTTATCCTGTACTGCCACCTAGTGGCCGTTCATAAACATTTCCATTTGTATTCAGTGAGTTTTGTGAATGAAATTTGCTGCGGTCCAGCCCCTCTGCATCATGTGACTCGCAGGGAGCCATCCAGGAAGCAGCTCGCTGGGATCACACTGCGGGGACAGCGAGGGAGCCAGGAGGAGGTGAGTATGTATCCAGCCCGAGTGTGGCTCGGGGTTACCATTCATGGTAGCGAAATTTAACCCCGAGTCACACTCAGGAATACCGCCAGGGAGGTTAACTAAAATGATTTTCCAGAAAAAAAAACACTGGTTCTTGACAGTTGTTTTTTGGAAAATCACTTGCTAGTGAAGGGGTTAAGGCTGGGGTCAGACCAGCGCACTTTTAACGTGCGTTCTGGCGCACTTAATCACGGCCGCACTAGCAGCAAATGACGGGCAATGACGGCCAATATATGAAGTACGGTCGCACGAAAGTCCGGCCGCGCAACGCAAGTGGAAAATGAATGCATTTTTTTGAGAACGCAGAACCGCTAGTACTGACGTACAGAGTGCGCTGCGCCCGCTAGCGGTATGTGTGTGTGATTTGGAGACGTCAGACCCTGCTCGTGTCCGGCCAACATAACGTCCAGACGCAAAAAGTTTCCTGGTTTGGATTCGTAAAACATCACGCAAGAACATGCGCATCGTATGACCGTTTTCGCATATTCCGTGAAAAAATACATCAATGGGTTCGGACGCACTTTTTTTATGTTCACGTGTAAAAATGCTTTCGTTTGACCCTAGCCTTAACCTTCTCAAATTCTATACTGTGTGTGTTTCATGCCACTCTGGACATGATAGAAGCTCAGGCATATTTTACAGCAATGTGTTTTATTGCTGGGAGGTTTTAATTCACTGTCTTTCTTTATTGCTCTCTTTAAATTTTTTAAAAAATTTTATTCTTCAGTTGTGAAAAGGTTTCTTGTGGAGCCTTAACAACTTCACCTTATCGGTATGATATAGCGGAAAGACTGTATCCTTGCAGCCCCTGTTTTCAAAAATATTTTTTTGTGAAAAGGGACTTTAACGCTGACCTTGTGACTCCACCTAGAAACCTGTCACACGATTATCCTTCTCGGATCACACACCAACGCGGTCCAAAGTTTTTCTTCTAGTGAGCAATCCATCTGATATGTAAGGGTTACAAGGTTATTTTTCTCATTTTCATTGCTTAATTGTGTGCGAGGTTGTGGCAGATATGTGTTCTATAGATTTATGTAGGATGGTTAGCGTTTTTTCAGAGTCTCCATGGTGTTCTGAAATATAATAACATGAACCTGATGACAGGAAGTCTAGGAAAAGTGTTGCCCTGCATTATGTAGTCCAGGGATGTGCAACAGATGTCCCTGAACTACAACTCCCATGCTTCTCCATCCATCTAATGCAGTCAGAAATTTCTGGGAGTTGTAGTTCAGGAACATCTGGGGGGGGGGCCGGAGTTTGGACATCTCTGATGTAGACAGTCTGTACTGTCAGTAGGAAATGAATTAATTTATCGCTTTTCTCCTCAAATTTTTCCAGGTTTTTTTTTAATATGGGCAAATTTCGACATAATTTTTTAAATATCAGCTGATTCAATCGAAAAAAATTAGGATTGCAGCCGAAAAGGAACTAAAAATAGTAAAAATGACCAAAAAAAGAAAATTTTCAACCTGCATCATGCTGATTTTTAACCCTAAACATTTCTATTAGAAAATCCAATGTTTAGCCCCTTCACTCCCAAAGTTGAGTTATCTCGATTTTGCATTATAATAGATTGGAAAGCACTCATAAGCATATCAATACCCAATTTTTACACTTTTTTAAAGACAGATAAGGCTAGGGGCAGACGAAAGCATTTTCCCCCGCGAACGTGAAAAAGTGCGTCCGAACGCATTGACGTATTTTTTCACGGAATGCGCAAAAACGGTCAGACGACGTGCATTTTCGGGCGTGATTTTGTACGGATCGTCAATAAAACTCTTTTTGCGTCTGGACGTTATGTAGGCTGGACATTAGCAGCATCTGACATCTCATAATCACGCAAACACGCCGCTATGCCGCAGCTGCGCACTCAGTACGTCAGTACTAGCGGTTCAGCGTTCTCAGAAAAATGCGATCAATTCCACTTGTGTTGCACGGCCGGACTTTTGTGCGGCCGTACATCGTATATTGGCCGTCATTGCCCGTCATCTGCTGCTAGTGCGGCCGTAATTATGTGCGCCAGAACGCACGTTAAAAGTGCGCTGGTCTGACCCCAGCCTTAGTGTCACTCCCGTTCAGAAGCAAATTCCACTGTCTTATCTCTCTCCAGACGCCTTGCAGAGAGATAAAATAAGCTGCAAATAGCATCCCCAAACCTTACTCTAACAAAACGTTAGAATACATTACTGCCGCATTACAACAGCCAGGGATTTGGCAAAATACATGGAGAGCTCTGCGGTCACTCACTGCTGTACAGGGATAAAATTCAGGGGATTATAATGATTGAAAATCCCTGTACAGTACAGATACAAGGTGTTACTGTAATTTACATACACAGGCATTATGCAGGCACGTACAGATATTTTTATATTCTGTTGGTATTTTTTGGAACCTGCATTACTAATAATCTAATTTTGACCACTACAAACCAGCATAAGCAGGAGATTTGAACATTTTATTAACTACCTTTATTACATTTTCTGCATTAGACAGAAAGGCCATTTCTGACTGTATGCTGATAATGCAGACCCCATGTGGCATTGTGCGAGATAGGTGACACCATCTAGAGTTCAGAATCTTTCACTCTAACAATATTTATGTAATGGATAAACTAATACATAATAGTATTTTTTTTACTATCTCAGAACATCAATGTGCTATATTTCTATTTTACGCTATATTTGTTATTTTTGAAACACAGGATTCAAAGTTATGTTCTGATGAAAAAAAATTGTTCAACAAAAATCACTTGTTAGTGTAGGGGTTAAATGAGGGTTTCAGTCCAATTTTCTCTGTTTCCTTGTCTGAAAATCCATTTATTACCTTGATATTTTTGAAAATCATCTTACTGATAAGTTCACTGTAAAAGCTTCTTATGTTGCTCTGTTCCTCTATGTCAACACCGCAATATCCGAGATTTCCTCCAGTACTTGCAACACCAGGAACATTTTTTATGAATAATCCTTTTAGAGATAATAGAGATATGCTATAACCTACTCTACTACAACATCTTCTCTCCTCTCCTTTCTAAAGGGGTTATTCAGAGAGCACTGAAATGTCACTGCCATTCTGGTGCTCTCTCGTTCGCCGCACTTCAGTGAGTTAAATTCGACGACACTGCAGTGAATTCAGCAATCACCGCAGGGTCCCCGAAGTGTGGTGAATTGATCCGCTGAATGGCCTCAAACCGCCGAATCAATTTGAAAAAACACCGAACACAGCCACAAACGCGCCTAATAGACCGCCAAATTAATCCTCAAAACACCGACGACCTGCTGAACAGACCGCCGACCAGAGGTAAAAAAAAATAATACAAAATAATAACAACCGGCTACAACTTTAAAACATGTTTTCAAAAAAAAAAAAAACCCTAAAAAAAAATAATAATAGTTCATGAAAATGCCTGGAAATAATATATAAGGTCCTATGAATACCAATAAAAAGGTATGTTACAGACTTTAACCCTTTCGCTGCTGATGCTTTTCCCGCCTCTGTGCTGAGGTCATTTTTACCGGTTTTGCTCATCATGTTTAAACGTGTTTTTAAGGCTTGTTTTAGTATATGACCCAGACATATTATATATCATTCTTTCCGTCAGACTCGGCAGATTCATAATATGTCATTATTATATGTATACGTCATGACCTGTCTGTATATTATAACAAAAAATGCAATAAAATATGAATTTTCAATCATTTACAAAGTGTAAAGTGTTTTTTTTCACATTTTAACATACGAGGAATTGCGGTTATATTTTGTATGGGGTGCGCTTGTTAAAAAAAATTAGAGATGGGGTCTCGTTGCATTTTTGTTTGGGGAAAATTACACGATTTTTAACAAACGCACCGCATACAAAAATCATTAGTGCAGCATCATTGTTCACATTATAATTGAAATGGGAACAATATTGCTGCATTAACAAACCAAAAAAAAGAAAAAAAAAATGTTTATTTTTTTTTATAATTTTTTTAAAATATTTTTTTATTTTTATTTTAATTTTTTTTTTACAAACTTTTTTTATACTCCTGTTTGGTATCATTGGAACGGCCATGCTCTGGCCAATCCAACAATACCAAACATTAACCCCTAACTGCCACGGATCGGGAGATAGGGGGTTCCAATGAACCCTCTATCTCCACCATTGGTGGCAGTTAGGGGTTAACTGCTATGCACGATGACGCCAGTCCTCAGGGGGCATTCCCGGAAGCTTGGCCGACATCCAAGATGTCGGCCAGCTCCGGGAAAGGATCACGAACCGGTGTTTTTCAGCGCCGATTCGTGATCCGGCCCCCATGGGGTTAATGCCAGGTACCATTTGGAAGGGCAGGCTGTGCCCTTCCAAACGGTGCCTGGGTTAACCCCCGCAACGCCGCCGATTGGGAGGGAGAGAGGTCCCTTTCAGGCGCCTCCTCCGCACATGCGGGGGGGCGTCTGAATTAGGTGTCATCGCGCCCCTGCGATGACACCTAATTACTCCAGCGGCGGTTCCGGATGCTGGGCTGACATCGAGGATGTCAGCCCGCACCGGGGGGGCCAGCGATCGGCCGGAACCCGGCCGAACGCTGACCCCAAAGAGAGGACGCGCTCAGCGCGTCCACCGCATGGAACGTGACATGCGGTTGAACGCGCTGAGCGCGTCCACTGCAGCGAAGGGATTAAAAAAAAAAAAAAAACGCCATGTAGAAAAAACTATCAAAAATGTTGCCAATAAAATCCTGAAAAAATGCCTGAAATTTTTTAAATAGTAAATAGAGAATTTTTGCGGCAAATGAAAATAATAAACGGTTGAATAAATATTTAAGAACAATGGGAATATTTTTAACATTGAAGCCTAAGGGATTCGCCTGTTTAAACCAGTCGAATGAAACCACCGAAAATCAAGGCATTTCACTGACATTTCGGTGCTGTTCGGTGTTCTGTGAATAGATTAACCATTACTTCTCTATGGGGATTTCACTGCCGCCAAACGTCACCGTATTTTGCAGGCAATTCACCAATATTTGGTGAGTCGGCAGCTTTTTGAATAGCCGAATGGCCACGAAATTGCACCGTACGGGGAAATTCACTGTTCGGTGCAATTCTGTGGCCAATTTGGTGCTCTCTGAGTAACCCCTTAAATCAGCAAAGGTAGACTTTGCTATACAACGTATGACCATACATAGTTGACAGTTGTCCCACTTTTGCAAGGACAGTCACAAATTTTCTGACTGCTGACCCAAGCCTTACATTGTCCGTGACATAATCCAGAAGCTGACATTTGGCTTGCAATCAGCATAAATCAAAGATTTGACTACATTTATACTTATATATGATGCAGAGTAGGCTTGTCTTCTTTTCTCTAATAAACCTATGTTTGTGGATGTAGGTGTCTAATATGTAGCCATTTGTGAGTTGGTGCAAAGATATGCTTTGGGGCTAATAATCAAGTGATTGAGTATGGCAATCCTCAACATACAAATTCACCAGCTGCCACTGATACAATGTAAATTTACTGTAAATAATACATGTACTGATATATTTCAGTTAAAAACCTCCATAATGATACAACTTGATTATATAAAGTCTCACTAACCCCTTCACTACTACTAAGTGATTTTCCAAAGGTCCACTGCCAGGAACCATTGGTTTTTTGGAAAGGAAAATCATTTTTAACTTGTTATACAGTAAGAAATATTTGAGAATATTCCCAATGTATTTCTTACTGTAGTAATCTATTTGACATTCAGATTTAACCATCTACTGGCCAAATAGAGTTACTGCAGGTAGAACTGCAGCACGTGGTACTGTACATCGACTGGAGAAAGCTCGATATGTCAGGACATACCCCAGATGATTTTAAAATGTTTTAGAACCTTGGGCATTATGCCCAGAGGGCTAAATCTTTGAGGGCACTGTAACTGTAAATGGACATGATCCTTTAGAGATGTGTTGACCCTTGCATGTTTAAAAAGGTATGAGAACTATCACTTCCTGGTTTCAAAAGCTATATACACCAGAGACAGTAGGCAGTAGTGCCCACTAGCTTCCTGTTAGAAAGCTGCTGCAGCTGCTGGAGGAGAGCAGTGTTTTGCATAACTCCTAAAAAGAACTTATCTGCATGTGGTCTAGAGGCGCACACGTTAATTTACCTCTGTATTTGATCTATATTGTGTATAATGTTGTTTTTGTATCCCTTTACATGTACAATGTGTTCTGTTAATGATGTAATTGGATTTATCACATTTCTGTTGGAAAAGACATGTTTCATTTTGCATGAGAGACTTGTAAAGGACTGTTTATGCATATCTTGAACATTATTTGTTTTTATTTCTTGTAGTTTTCACAGTCTCAGCTAAAAGTGAGAGACAAAATAGAATGCAAAAAGACATTTGTATGAAGCATGCCATTTCTTTAGACCTGTGCAGCTACAGGCACCTTGTGGAGCCAAAAAGCAAATTAAATTTGTTTGCAGAAGACAAATTAATTTGCAATCATACAGCATAGCCCTGATTGTGGGCTACAGTATCAGGGTCCGGTAAGAGCACTCCGACTCAATGAAGCTGTGATTTGTATGGTCTGCAACTCTGCACCAGGTAGAGCTGCAGACTGAACACTATCCCACCAATGAACACATTCAGGGTTATTCAAAGAGATCCGAATGGTTGGAGAAAGGTTGGCCATTCGGCTATTCAGAGAGTAGGCAATTCGCCAAATCCTGGCGAATTGCCTGCACATTCGGTGCCTGTTTGGTGCCTGTTCGAGGGCAGTGAAATCGCCATAAAAAAGCACGGCATTCGGCTATTCAGAGAACACAAACTAGCAGTGAAAGGTTCCCCTAATGCCCTGCCATTCGGTTGTTTAATTCGGCAAGTTTAATCAGGAGAATCCCATAGGCTTCAATGTTAAAAATATTCCCGTTTTAATCCAATATCTAATAAACCATTCATTATAAAATTCTGCAGTAAAGAGTCTCTTTATTTATAGATTTTTTGGGATATTTTAAGCATTTTTTTTTTTTTTTTTAGAAAAGTCCGATTTTTTTTTTTTTTAACTTTACCTATTTTTTCTGTAACAGCCCATTTTTATTATCATTCCCTGGACCTCATATGTGAATTTCAGACATTTTCGCTCAGTAGTGTCTTTGCAAACACTTTTCAATCATTTATGCAAACTGCTTTGCTATTTATTCACTCCATTGGTCTGCGGTCTCGGCTTTTTCCAGAGGCTTTGCTGCGTGTGATTGGCCCCTGCTCGGGTTTTTACGGCGTCTTCGACGGGTTAATCCAGATGTTTTTACGGGTTTTCGCCAGGTTTTCGGGCAGCTTTTCCCTGCACTTCGACAGCCCTGTGGTGCTTGCTGAATACACCGCAGGGTTGCCAAAATGGGAAAGCCGATTTGCACCGAATTGAAGAGAACGAAAAGTCACCGAATGTGCGGTGACTTTTCGATTCTCTTTGAATAACCCCGATTGTATCTCCGTGCTGGACCAGCAAGGTCAGCCTGTATAATCAGGAAAGCAGAAGAACAGGCAAAAAAATATTTGTAATTAATTTGCTGTAGTGGGTAGCTCAGGAAAGGTGGGCCCAGACCAGTAGGTCAATAAAGGGGCCCCAAGATTTCTGATGGCAGTCCTGCCCATCGGCTATGGTGGATGAACCCATATGACCTTCGTTATCATTTCTCTAATGTTAATCTATTGTAGCTATAGACAGGTGTCCTACATTACCTTCCCTCTAATTCCTGATCTGATTACTTCAGAAACGTCCCCAGGAACCCCCTCTCCGCCTAATTTCTTATAATTTTCCCTATACCAGCACACACTGCACAGCTCTAAAAAAACATTCATTTTCAAACACACACACAAAAATATCACTTGTTTCCCAGTAATGGATTATTAATAGCTGTGTGGATAAGAGGCCCGAAGCAATAAGTAGGGTGGAGTGCTCATTAAAGGCCTTCTGAATAATCTTTTGTTTTTCTTGGAAGGTTACTGTAATAGAATAATTTGTCAGTCACCCATCTCTAATTATGAACCGTTTAAAGCTTTCGGATTGTATATTTACCACTGCTTGTGGTGCCAATGTTGGGCAGGGGTTGGCTATGAGGAAGTACCAAGCAGTTTTAATTACGGATAAAAGTCTACAATTATTCCATCCATTCAATTATTCTGTAAAGACATGACGGGAGGAAGGCATAACATCTCAAAACGCACTGTTCCGCGTGAAGCTATAAGGTGTCGCTGTTGGTGTTTACAAAACAGTCTCCTAATGATCCAGTCTAGTCATTATCTACAGTCTTGTTATGGTGACTTATTGTATTTTTCTTCTGGCACCCTAAGCCTCATGGATTATAGCTTTTGGGTGTTTGCTTCCTGAATAATTAATATTAGAGAAACGCAACACTCGTGCAGGGCATATCTCTTTGAAAGGGAAGACAGGGTTAATTGGTGTCCCACTCGAGCTAAACCTCAGAGTGCTCATGGAAAATGTAACCTGTTAGAGATCTGTTGATCTGACACTTTGTGAAAACCGTTCTGTCTTGTTGATGAGGTCTATGTACATCCCGACAGAATGGCCTTGGCTTGCTGTAGCTTAACCACATCACTCCGATGAACGAGTTTACTTAATCTTCAAATGCTCCCACAAGGAGCCCATGATCGAGAATACTCGAACTAGACGTTTTCTGTAGCAATGCAAAGGAATTTTACTCATTACAAACAAAATTCATTTACTAATGGGCTCCAGAACGTGCCCGCAAATTACCGGCACCTTAGACATATCAGTCAAGGTGTTGTAGATGGTTGAACAGTTTAAGGTTCCGTTATCTTCTTCAAGGAATCATGGATTCCTAGCAGTATTATTAAACCTGTAGTAGTAGCACTTTTCTGGCCAAAAGGGGGAGCCCTGTCTGTCATATGTAAGGTGTCACTGTTAGCTTATGTCTCTTGCTGTATCTATAAATGAATGAACATACAGTTAGACAGTCTGGATAATTGCAAGTAGACATGTGCACAGCACAAAATTTCGTTTTGAACTAATGGATTAGTCCTAAAATGCAATTTATTTAGTTACTAAAGAAATTCGTTTTCAGTTCTTTAGTATGAAAACTAATTTCATTCATCCGAAAACCAATGGATACAATTACTATTGTAGTGGCTCCTCAGAGGGCTGAGATCGCTGCTTGTTACGGTATCTCTCACTCTCAGCACAATGTGGGCCATATTACATAGTTGGTGCTAACATAACCAGAGCTGTTGTAAACTTCCCAGAGCCATTATAGCCTATGGAGGTTTTCAGTTTACAACAGCTCTGGTTAAGTTAGCACCAACATTGTAATACTGCCCCGTGTCAGGCAAAGCTGTTACAGTAACTGACTGCTGCTCATCACAGCGCTCAGAGTTTCGGTAAAACTAGTAAATAATATTTTTCTATATAAGAGGTTAGAACAATATTATTTCCTTGTTTTACTGAAACTCTGAGCGCTGTTACAGTCAGTTACTGTAACAACTGAGCCTGATACATTGTACTGAGAGATAATGTAACACAAGCAGCCGATCTCAGCACTCACAGCCACTGGATTTAAAGTCCTGAAAAAAGGATCCTCTCTGTATAATGTATACAACATCCACCTGCATTAATTAATATCCCTCTCTGTATAATATATAGAACATCCTCCTGAATTAATTAATGTCCCTCTCTGTATAGAACATCCTCCTCAATTTATACCTTTCTCTGTATAATGTATAGAACATCCTCCTGCATTAATTAATGTCCCTCTCTGTATAGAACATCCTACTGCATTGGCATGTGGAGGGTGCAGAACTTCAGATGTTGTGATGTTGCGCTCTTCATTGCTGGTCTCCTTCACTCACAAAAAGGACTGAAACTAAAATGTAGTGCATTTTATTTTAGTTTCTTTCGTTTTTTGTACTGAGCAGTTTCGTTTCTCTTGAGTCATACTAAAACTAAATTATCCCAAAATTCTGACTAAATCGTTTTAGTACTAAAACGAATGCACATGTCTAATTGCAAGTTGTTTTCCATAAAGCAGCTGGTCCTGCCAGTGGTTTTATAGAAAACCTCTTTGTAGTGAAGGGTTTAAAGGCAAATTCTGTTTTTTGTCACCCAAATCATTTCGGCGTACTAAAACAAGCATTTTCCTAATTTAACCCCTTATACATCTCCTATCTTTACCAACATATCCCTATATTTTAAACAAGAGTTCATGTATTTCCCCTCCTGACCTAAACATGAGCGCTTTACTTGCCATTCAAAGACCCTGGGATTTACATAGCAGCGCATGGCAATATCAGAAGTCTGCAAAGGGACTTAGCTGAAGGAAATGAGTGTTTGGGTCAGGGAGGAGACATCCACTAAAGGGGTTATTCAATAAGCACCGAACTGTGAATTTCCTGGCAGTTCGGCTATTCAGAAAGCTAAATGCGCAATACGGTGCAGTTCGCCGCAATTCGGCAGGCAGTGAAATTGTACCATAGAGAAGTAATGGTTAATCTATTCAGTGCACACCGAACTGCACAAAAGTGTTGGCGAAATGCCCAGATTTTCGATGGTTCAGTTCAACAGGTTTAAACAGGCGAATCCCATAGGATTCAGTGTAAAACAATATTACGGTTTTTATTAATTTTTTTATTCAAACATTTATTCTGTTCAGTTTCAGCAAAAAAGCCTTTTTATTTATCTTTATAGAATTTTTTTGTATTTTTCGGGATTTTTTTCAGCAAAATTTTTGATTCCCATTTTTATAATGGTGTTTTTTTTTAAATTCTGTAACAGACCTTTTTATTATTTTGTATAGGACCTTTTATTTATTATTACTCCATGCATTTTTATTGTTTTAAATGGCTTTTAAAGAATAGCATTTTTTCTCTTTACCCCAGTGCAGCTGATCGGCTTTTTTCGGCAGCGTTCGGCATATCATTGGATGTTTTCGGTAGCGTGCGGTGACAGGGGAACCATAAGGGGGTAACAACCCGTGATATGTTCAGGGGCCCAGTGGCTCCAGGGGCCCTGGCCAAAAACTGCGCGGTTTGTCTAAGTGCCACAGACATAAGGGTACCCCATGCCACCTAGGAGTGACCCACCAAGATTTTAACAAATTTCCTGGTGGGCCGTGGCATCTGACGCCAGGAGAACACTCCTGACTGATCACTCAGGGAGCGTTTAGTGTGATCTGTTTCAGGTAGAGGTGCAGGGTGAACGCTCCTCAATTAACACATTTTTCCCCTTACTGGAAGGGAAGAGGAGCCAAAATAATAAAATTTTCAATCAATTTACTCATTGAATAGGCCCCCGACCAATGGTTTAGCAAGCGGCCCCAAGAATTTTGATGGCAGCCCTGGGCGGTGGTCAGTTCAGCGGAAGGGAACGAGATACAGATAAATGGACATATGATGGAAACAAGAGGTGTAGAGGGCCCTGCTCATAGGAGCTTACAATCTAGAGAGGTTGGGGTGGAGAAAGACAAGAGGAATTTGTGTAGAAGATAGCAGGATCATTAGTGCCAGTGGTTCGGGAATGGTGGGGCCATAGAAGCGGCTTCAATCAAGTGTGAGTAGGTGAGCAGAAGGATGAGTTGCATCAGTGATGTGGTGCTAATCTGAAGAGATGGGTTTTGAGAGATTTCTTGAAGGCCTGAAGGTCAGGGGAGAGTTTGATAGGGTGAGGTAAGTCATTCCACAGTAAAAATGGTGATAATCTGTGCCATTGGCGTCACCCGGTGGTGATGTCAAATAAACAACCTCAATACAATCAAATAAAAGACAACGCAAGTAAGGCTAGGGTCAGACGAACGCAGTGCGAACACGTGTGCAGCCGCACTTTATCACGGCCATAGTAGGAGCAGATGATGGCCAATGACGGGCAATATACGAAGTACGGCCGCACGAAAGTGCGGCTGCGCAACGCAAGCGGCAAACAAACACATTTTTTCGTAAACGTGATACCGCTAGTACTGACGTACAGAGTGCGCTGCGTCCGCTAGCGGCGTGTGTGCGTGATTAGGAGAGGTCAGACGCTGCTAATGTCCGGCCAACATAACGTCCAGACGCAAAAAGGGTTTTATTGATGATCCGTACAAAATCACGGACGAAAATGCGCATCGTATGACCGCTATCGCGTATTCCGTGAAAAAATACATCTGGTGTCTGATCGATAAGACACCAGTAAATGGGAGTACGACATTCTTCTTTGTTTGCACTCCATTTTATACAATATTGCTCTATGTGAGTCATTTTATATTTTGAGGGACACGGAGGATTGCAACCCTGTAAGGAAAACACACTTCTGAGCCACGGAGTGCAGCAGAAGGAACCACTAACAGGACAAGAAGCGCCAGCTCCAGCACATTCTTTCTTTTATACTGACTTACAAAGTCATTCCACAGGACCGGTGCTGCCCGTGATAAGTCTTGGAGGCAAGAGTTGGCCATGCGCGTGTAGACAGATGACGATTGCCTGCTGACCGGAGTTGTCTAGATGGGACGTGCTTGCGGAATAATGAAGACATGTAGGGAGGGAGTTGATTTATTGAGCGATTTGAACGTGAGCATCAGTATTTTAAACTGTATCCTGGAACGTACAGGAAGCCAATGGAGGGACCGGCAGAGGGGGGAGGTACGCGAGGTGCGTCTGGTGTGAAAAATAAGCCTGGCCCCTGCATTCATTACAGATTGCAAAGGGGTAATACGTGAGTTGGGGAGGCCAATAAGGAGCGAGTTGTGGTAATCAAGTCGTGAAATGACAAGAGCATAAACCAGCACCTTCGCGGTATCTTGTGTCAGAAAGGGGCGGACGCGGGCAATGTTTTTGAGTTGAAAGTAACAGGATTTGGTCATTGTCTGGATAATGGATGTAAATTAGGAAAATGCTTGGTTTAACAGACTGAATTGACTTAAGGAAAGCTAAAAGACCACTACAATATTCCTTTTTAAAAGTGACTGCTGGTTTTTCCCTTTTCTGCTGAATATCTTAATTAACAAAGATGGCTTTTAGACGCAGCTGTTTTCACTACGTGCTAGATTAGAGCACATGCAGAATACACCGATGTGATCGAACAGAACAGAGGAGAACAAACAGTACTCATAGATTCAGATACAGCAAAAAAAAATCAACCTCTTACATAAAGATTTCTGCCAATATCAAAGACATTCATTTATGCAACTTAATTAGAAATAATGATAACCTTACAAATTCTTGCTCTAGGAGGCTACTATTGGTTGCTATGGGAACCATGGAATGCACAATTCACTGACAGTGATGTATGCAGATTAATGACATCAGCACAGTCCCCGCACAGAACCATGGGGAAAGAAAGTGGCTATTAATAGATATATACTGTAGATTTGTCTCCATTCCAGGAGAGATCAAAGATGTATGCTGACCAGCTCCATATTTTGCATGGAATGGCCTGGCTCTACTCAGCAGTAGAGATTAGGCATGTGCGATTCAGTTTGGACAGATTCAGAATTCGGAGAAATATTTGTAATTTGGCAATTCTGATAATCGAAACAAATCGCAACAATTTTTTTAAAATTACAAACAGATCTATTAAAATGAATTCAGAATTTACCCTTAACTAAAAAAAAATGTAATTCTAATCCCAACTATAACCCGAACCCAAACAAAAAAAGCAAAAACTGTAACCCTAATTAAAAAAGCAGAAATTGTAACCAACTGCAACCCTGTCCCAAATTAAAAAACAATCAGAACCTGTAACCCTAACTGTAATTCTGTCCTTAACCAGAAACCCAACGCCAATCCTAACCCTTACTGTAATCCTATGCCCAATTATAAAACCAGCAGAAACTTTAACCCTAATAGTAACCATAATTCAGACAGTAAAACTAGTCCAAATGCCAACACTAACCCTAATCATAAAACAAGAAAAAAGTTTATCCTTAACCCTCATTCTAAAAGTAACTCTTAAATTAACCCTAACTCTAACCAAAAAACAAGCAGAAATTGTAACCCTAACTGTAACCCTATCCCTAACTATAAAACAGAAACATTAACCCAATTAGTAACCCCAATTCTAACAGTAACCCTAATCCTAACACCAACACTAACTGTAACCCTATCCCTAACTATAAAACAGAAACATTAACCCAATTAGTAACCCTAATTCTAACAGTAACCCTAATCCTAACGCCAACACTAACTGTAACCCTTGCCCTAACCAGCTTACAAGCAGAAACAGTAATCAGATACCTAGCTACATAGACATTCTGAATATCGGAAAACAGACAAATATATATCGAACACTGCCGATATTCCAATTTGGTCAAAAGCCGAAATATCAAACTTTCCCATTATTTCAAATTGTCTGGTTCTGGTTATTTTGGTATTTAAACTTTTTGGATTCCGAAATAATCCAAACTGAATTTTCTGTCTTTGCACATGTCTAATAGAGAACTTCAGAACTCCTTTGGACTTCGTAAAGGTCCAGCCTGCCATTGAAAATGGCCATGGTAAGATGTGAGATCAAGTCTCCAAGCCAGGTCACTAGGGGGTAATGTTATATGCAGTTTTGAGGAAGATAATGTAAATTAGGTGGAACTAAAGTAAAGTATCCTATTACCCTAAATGATTTCTAAAACATTTATTATAGTTGAGAGGCTCATAGCAGGGAGTTATATGGCTTTGCCTCTGTTGTACATTTATACACCTCAAACATATCAGATCTCAATAAGAAAGCACTAAAAAAAAATATTAAGAATATTAAGAATAAGATTTATATTTTTTAATTGTTTTCTCCTCCCATCTGTTACCCTAAACCCAGGCCAAAATGGCCATGCAAGAATACACCTCTGGCTTAAATAGTTAATACAAACAGCCATGGCTGCATGAATCATGCTTAGATCAATGCAGCCGGTGACCAAAATCACACAATCCTCCTGTAACTGCCTTAAAGGGACACTCTATAAATGTAAAGTAGTCAGGATGAATAAAGCGGTCAGAATGTATGGAGTACCCCCTTTCTCCCCACTCAGCTTCACCGACCTGGTAAACATGCTGCATAAAGTGGAGGTGTTCGCTTCACCCCACCCAGCATCACCACCCGCCGAGATTTTTGAATTTCCTAGCTGCCGGTCATCAGTGACATCAAAATGCAGAGACCATGCAGACGTCACTGTCTCTGAGCGATCAGTCTCGTAGAGGCAGCCGATGGATGTGCATGCGTGCAGCTCCGATCCATCGTTCTGCACAGGCGCAAAAAAACTTTTGTGCATAGGAGCGCAAATTCCGATAGAAAGCATCGGGGACTTTCGGGTTTGGCATTCTCTCAGCCGAAAAGGAGGAGCAGTGCGCATCAAAGGAGAAGAGGGAAATAAAATAAGAAAATAATAATAAAGAAATATCTGCCCGATTATTTAAGGGCAAAAAGAGAAAATCTTTTTAATAGAGTGTTCCTTTAACCCTGCTCTCAGTCTGCACCATGTACCATGTTTCCCCGAAATTAAGACATGGTCTTATATATTTTTTGCCCCCAAAAAAAACACACTAGGTCTTTTTTTTTTTTAATCCCAGTACAAGACTTGCAAGAGAGCAGTGAGTGGCAAAGTTAAGAATAGGGTGATCAAACCAATCAGGGGTGCCGTACCTTTTCAATAGCAATTTGGTAACGAGTCGCTGGTCAGAATGAGCAAAGTGCGCTTTCACTATAGATTCCTCACAGGCAGTATAAAAAAGGTATCACTCTGCCTGTGACAGGAACCAGCGCTCGAGGAAGCATCGGTTTATGCGGCTCTGCTCCCACCGCTGCCGCCTCACTTCCTCTGGCGCCATTGCTGATTTTCTCCCGCCTCTCCTGCGACTCTTCAAGTTTCCCTTTATGCCACCACCAGCCCGGAGAATCATCAAACTAGGTCTTATTTTTGGGGTAGGTCTTATACTTTAGCAATTATCAAAAATAGTACTAGGTCTTATTTTCGGGGATATATGCTTTATGTGTTTCTCTATCCTCTGTGCTTTATGGGTTTGTGTTTGTGAGTTTCCCACTAGGCAACCCTTCTGTCTTTGTCCCACTCCTCCCATTCCTAGGATTTATCTTTTGTAATGTACCTTAGTAAGTTTTTTGGGGGTTCAAGTGCCTGGAGCTGCATATGGAATAGCCCCTATGTTAATCTCGCTTTAGCTAGTTCTGCATGAAAATATTTCTTTTTGTAGTTATATTTGCAGACAGACATGGTAAAATACTTAATTAATAAATAAATTTGTTATCCTTCTGTCTAGGATTTAATTTCTAGTAGCATTGGGGCTATTTACTAGTTTACCGTTGAAAATAGAGGTGAAAAATCTAAAGTACTGTTATGTATTGACTATGCGTATACTTCCTGTTTGTTTCCTGTTCTGACCTCTGACCTGGAGGCAGTTCTATAATCCAACATGATTCCCCACACAAGCAGCTTGCAGTGTCTTCATTAATAAACATGAAACACTGCCAAAAACAGTAATGGAGTTTTCTCCCTAGATCAATGAGCAAATCTTTATGCATGTTTAACACACACATTAATACGTATCCGTATTTCAATTGTTCCCAGGTCTGCAATGTGTATTTGAAAGCATCGTATGTATTTCTCAGCCCTCAACATATTCTTCCACATTCTCTCCCTTACGCCAGAACAGCTTTTACAGACCTGATCTGTGTAACTCCCGGAAGTGTGCGTTACTAATTAAAATAAATACCTAACTTAATTTGAAGTGCTTAATATAAATATTACTTTACAAATCAGCAGCACTGTGCTCCATATGGGTGATTTCAAAACCTCCCTTTTTATACCCAGAAGCAGTTTGCTATCATACTGGAATTAATTTTTTTATTATTATTTTGATCATATCCATTCTAATTAATTTTCAACACGTGTTTAATTACTCTTTGAATGGCCTCGTGGGTGTTTTAGGATGAGGCAGGCTCTGCGCATTGTGACCATTATCAAATAACCCCAGTAGAGGATGAACGTTCAGTTAAATTTTTTTACCTCCATTTCTTGCTTATTTATGTTCGATTTTTTTTTTCTAAATATGTCATTATTATTATTATCCTTTATATATATAGCCACAAATTCCGCAGCACTTTACAAGATCAGTGTACAAGGAGTTGATACATTGGAATACCACACTTGGATAATATGACCTGATTCAGGGGGACCCTTTTCCCAAGGGAACTTACAATCTATGAGATGTACAAGTATTTTGTGAGGTAGCGCATCCATATCGTTAGGTGTCTGCCCAAGGACACTCGCCGGTGGCGTCTTCTGAGTGGAATCGACTCGTCTTTCCATGATTGTAGAGCAGTGACCTGGTGTTTAGGTTGAACCCACTTCTCGTAAAGTCGAGACTTCTCCACATTTGAATTGGAGAGATGTGCACTGCCGAATGGTATTTTTGACTTGCTTCTCCACGGTTGAAGAGTAGAGACATTATCACTGGACTCCACAGCCAATATTCTGTGGTAGCAAGTATGTACTGTTAGGTGTCTTGCACAAGATCACTTACTGGAGAGGTTCGAACCTGGGTCTCCACCCTTACAGAGCAGTGTTGTTACCTCTACTCCATCCAGCCAGTACATGTCATTTGTACCTCTTGATATTAGCTTTTTCTAAAACTAATGATGCATATAATGATTTATGTGGTTAGTTTGTGGGCGCGGAGAGACCTCCCTCCTTTAGCTTTGATCCTGCTTTCACAATCCGTGTTGTGGAGTGATGTCTGATATACGCCTAAGGCTGGTGTCAGACGAGCGTTTTTAAGAGCGGAAAGAACGTCCATGAGAGTGACCGTTCCTTCCACTCTGACGTCCATCTGATGCCCGTCTGGCCACCTCCTATGGAGGATCGCGCTTTGCAGACCCGTCAAACGTGCACTGTAGCGATTCGAGGAGGCTTTCTAGACATCTGCAGGACGCCCGCTATAGCAAGTGCAATTCGACTGCCCTGTTGAAACGTCACAACGCTGCGACAGATGCTGGGAGGCACGTCAGTACGGGCGCACATAGTGCGTTCGTCTGACATGGCCCTAAATACAGAATGCCTCCCAATAAGAGTCAAAGGAAGAAATTTGGTGATGAAGAAGATATGTTGGTACCAAGGCTGATACCAGGGTATGATTCAGTGCCAGATTAACAGATTTACTATTAGAACACAACACATTTAGGTTGACAATAGTAACCTTGAGTGAAAAAGGTCACTGGATTATAAAAAGATGCCTGAATCAGACCACTGGTTACAGAAAGTTGATGCAACCCAGTGGTCAAGTCTTAAAATAATAAGTGTGAGAACTCACCAAGATTTATGCCCCTCAATTAAGCATTGATACCCCTCTCTTAACCCACACTGAAGTTTGATATGAATGTATGAATGATATAGTTTTAGAAAAAATTTATGCTTAAAATAGATTTATTGGCTTGACAAGGAAACATCTGATTGACCTAAATAAACACTTTAAAGCAGGGATCTCAAACTCCAGCCCCTCAGGTGTTGATGGCCTACAATTCCTTGAATTTAAATGGAATAAATGGCCAGAGAATCATGGGAGTTGGGACCACTGCTTTAAAGTGTGGGACCAAAGGGAACACCATTCCCTCTCCAAAAATAGTGGAGGAACTGTGTTTCCATGCATTCCTCCTCGATTTGACCATTGATACAACCCTAACTTACGTCAAAAAATTGATACGAGTAAGGCCCATAATTGAATCTCACAGTATTGAACAAACCCCAACATGGAAAGCAAAGGTCTGACACTGGTCCTTTTACTGTTTGGATCAATATAAAGTCTAGACATGTCTGAGAAAATGAAATAAAAGGAGCAAATCCCTATTATCAGTCCTTATGATGGCCAGGTATAGGCAAGGTATCAAAAGGCTAGATGAAAGAATAGTCAGGGATGAAGCCAAGAGATAACAAACACCAGAATATGCCAGAACAATAAACAAAACCACATCAGGATGATGAAGGGCAACTTGGTTAAGGACACGAAGGGCAAGAAAGCCGAAGGAAACAACAATAATAATAACTTGCTAGAGGGTCAGAGACCTGAAACCTGAATACGGCAGTGAACCCTAGCAAGGCTCAGCAATAAAAAAGATCATGGGTAGCGACAGGGTCTATTGACAGGCGTCATGACTGTGCACCAGACATGTGTTGGTATTTTGTATGGAATGGCTCATCGGAACCTGCGTCAGATACAAGATGCAGAGCACATACGGCATTTTCAGAGCAGTGTTCTACCTCATACCAACCAGGAGTGGATACAGGTTCAGCGTCAGGATGGAGGTAGTTAGGCTGGCGTCAGACGAGCGCACCATGTGCGCCCGTACTGACGTGCTTACCGGCGTCCGTCGCGGCGTTGTGACGCTGCAACAGGCTGGTCACACACTTGTGCACGCTTGAACGCGTGCACGAAATGCACGCGCAACAAGCGTCCGTTATCCAAGCATCTCCGTCAAAGCGCTAGGACGCGTGTTGACGGAGCTGCAAATTGCGATTCTCCATAGGAGGATCGCGCTTTGCAGCGCAGAGTGTGCTCAGCGTGCTGGCCAGACGGGCGTCAAGTGGAAGGAACTCTCACGGACGTTCCTTCCGCTCTCCAAAGACGCTTGTCTAACTCTAGCCTTACCAGAAAGACGTGACAAATGACACATCGGCAACAGAAACATAGGCTGCAAAAGATTGAGTAAAACCAGAATGGGGTTCTGAGTGATGGGACAGAAGACAATCAAAATATACAACAAAAGGTAAAATATACATAAAAGATCTTCATAAGGTTCAGAATCTTATTTAATGAATAAAAAAGCCTGTCCCCTTATCTGACCCACTACCAACAAAACAACTGACAGGCCTGATATAAAGACGTACGACTGTAAATTCTCAGTAGTCGAAGTGTTACGATCTTTTCCACAAATTGATATTTCAGGGCTGAATTGTGTCAAAAACAGTGACAATTTACCCAATTGTGATCAGATAGATAACCAATAAAATATAGGAGGCAACACTGTTCCCATTTGCTGTAGGTATAGATAATGGATAACCAGATCTCACTGACAATTAGCCCTTTCACTACAAAAACTGCGTTAACTCGATTTTGCATTGTAATTCATTGAAAAGTAATAATTAGCATAACAAAACACCATTTGCATAATTTATAAAGCAGGATTAGTGTGCCTCCTGTTGAGAAACTAAATTATTTGTGTTATCTCTCTCCAGTTACCCTATATTACTGTATAACAAGCTGCAAATGGTAGCTCCAAATGTCACTCTAACAAAAAGCTCAACAAACTTCACTGCTGAATGACAGCAGTCAGTTATATATTATAACTGTTATAGGTTTATATTTGTTATACATTTTTCTTTATGCCTCTACCTTTTGGCATTTAATTTTTAGATCCTTTTTTGATCTTTATGCTATTTACCGAATAAAAGTTAAGTTTTATCCACACCACGTAATATTTGCCTTAGATCTGGCCGGTCCGATTGATTTATTTAGTGACTGACATACTACCTGGGTTTAGTTCACTACCACTCTTCAGAGTGTACAATTTGTATATGATTGAAATGACAATAAAGTTGATTCTGATCAAACCAAAGGACAGAGATCTGATATATGAAAACATATTCATCTACTTCAAAATGGAGATGCACTCAATAACTTTATTCCATCACCATCCGTGTTGGATCCTTCGATGCTGGAGAAAATAAATAATGAGCTGAAGAAGTTGCTCTACAACCATGGAGACACAGGTTCGAATCCCAGTCAGAGAACCTTTCCAGTAAGTTTCCTTGGGCCTCCTAACTGCTAAAAAACACGGCCACTATTCTATTCTCATCCTGCTTGACCTCTCGGCTGCTTTTGACACTGTTGACCACCCCCTCCTTCTACAGACCCTCAACTCTCTGGGTCTCGGTGACACTGCACTTGCTTGGGTTGACTCCTATTTATCCAACAGGTCCTTCTGTGTGTCCTTTGCTGGTAACTCCTCCTCCTCCTCATTGCCTCTATCTGTTGGTGTACCTCAAGGCTCTGTCCTTGGTCCTCTGCTCTTTTCCATCTACACCTCCTCCCTGGGCAAAATCATCAACAGCTTTGGCTTTAATTACCACCTCTACGCTGATGACACTCAGATCTACCTCTCTACCCCTGATCTCTCTCCCCCTGTCCTTTCAAAAGTCAGTGACTGTTTATCTGGCATCTCCTCCTGGATGGCCTCCCACCACCTAAAGATCAACATGTCAAAGACTGAGCTCCTACTTATTCCTCCCTCTAATGCCTCCCCACCTCCTGACTTCTCTATCACGGTGGAGGGTATCACCATCTCCCCATCAAACCAAGTTCGCTGTCTTGGAGTTACACTGGACTCTGCTCTTTCCTTCATCCCCCACATCAAGTCTCTTTCCTCCTCCTGCCGATACCAACTGCGTAATATTTCCAGAATTCGGCCATTTCTTACCGCTGTCACCACAAAACAACTCATACACGCCCTGGTAATCTCCCGACTCGACTATTGCAATAATCTCTTATCTGGCCTCCCTCTGTCCCGCCTCTCCCCCCTACAATCCATCCTGAATGCCTCCGCCAGGCTAATTCACCTCACCCGCCGCTCTGTCTCTGCCGCTCCCCTCTGCGAGTCCCTTCACTGGCTCCCCATCCACTGCAGAATTAAGTTCAAAATCCTTATCCTTACCTACAAAACCCTCACTAACTCAGCGCCCCACTACCTGTCCTCACTAATCACCAAATACACCCCAGCCCGCTCCCTAAGGTCAAACAGTGACCTGCGCCTAGCTTCTCCCCGCATCACCTCTTCCCATGATAGACTGCAGGATTTCTCACGCGCAGCCCCCACTCTCTGGAACGCTCTCTCTCGTACTGTCAGACTTTCCCCTAACTTCTCTTCCTTCAAACGCTACCTTAAAACGTTCCTATTTAGGGAAGCCTACCACCCAACTCACTGACGCAACCATCAATCACTCTCACCTTACAGTCCTCTCCTCCTGTTTCCAACCCCAACCCTACTAGATTGTGAGTTCCTACGGGAATAGGGCCCTCATCTCCTCCTGTACTGTTTGTCAAATGTTGTTCAATGTATTGTAACCCTGTCTGTACTGTGCTTATTGTACAGCGCTGCGGAATATGCTGGCGCTTTATAAATAAAGAATAATAATAATAATAATAATAATAATAATAAGGCAAGAAACCTAATGGTACATACTTGCCTACCACCCAATGGGCAATATTCCAAAATTGGTGCTACCTTAACCAGAGCTGTTTTAAACTTAACAACTCCGTAGACTATAATGGCTCTGGTAAGTTTAAAACAGCTCTGGTTAAGTTGACACCAACTTTGGAAAAGGGCCCAATATCGGCTGCGTAGCCTATTATTATTATTATTTTTCTTTATTTATAAAGCGCCAGCATATTCCGCAGCACTGTACAATGGGGGAGCACAAACATGAGACATACATGATAATACGGAAAAGACAACCCTGCCCAAAGGATAGCTTGTCTAGGAAGTACAGCACTTTAACCAAGTGCTCAGCCTGACATCCCATGAGTTTACAATCTAAGTGAAACAGATGGGAGCAGAGGGAAGGTGAAGCTGGTTGCTAGAAAGAAAGTAGAGAGAAGGACCAGATGGTTGGGTTGAGTAAAAGAAATTAGAGAGAGAAGTGGAAACAGCTGTAAAGGAGACCTTAAATTATTGGCCAGGCCTGGGTAGAAGGGTGGATATGGAAAGTGGGTGGGATAGCAGAGTGGAGAATCTGGAGGTCTGTTGGTCAGTGTATGCTGGAAGATAGAATGGAGATTTGCTAAGTGTACTTTTAAGAAACTACACCACAGGAGGGGGAGGATGAGGAGCAGGTAGAGGGGGATGAGAGGCAGAGGAGAAGACTAAATAAAAAAGATTAAGTAAAAAAAGAGGGAAAATTGAAACATGAAATCAGACAGAAATTAATAAATTTAGAAATAAAATACAGTTGCAAGAATGGCGTTCTTTGGAGGATAGCGTTGGACGGCATTCTGAATCCTTGCTACCTTATGCTCGTTCCGGGGGTGCAGAGTGGAGAATCTGGAGGTCTGTTGGTCAGTGTATGCTTATGCTCGTTCCAGGGTGCAGAGTGGAGAATCTGGAGGTCTGTTGGTCAGTGTATGCTTCTGCTCGTTCCGGGGTGCAGAGTGGAGAATCTGAGGGTCTGTTGGTCAGTGTATGCTTCTGCTCGTTCCGAGGTGCAGAGTGGAGAATCTGAGGGTCTGTTGGTCAGTGTATGCTTCTGCTCGTTCCGAGGTGCAGAGTGGAGAATCTGAGGGTCTGTTGGTCAGTGTATGCTTCTGCTCGTTCCGGGGTGCAGAGTGGAGAATCTGGAGGTTTGTTGGTCAGTGTATGCTTCTGCTCGTTCCGGGGTGCAGAGTGGAGAATCTGGAGGTTTGTTGGTTAGTGTATGCTTCTGCTCGTTCCGGGTGCAGAGTGTAGAATCTGAGGGTCTGTTGGTCAGTGTATGCTTATGCTCGTTCCGAGGTGCAGAGTGGAGAATCTGAGGGTCTGTTGGTCAGTGTATGCTTATGCTCGTTCCGAGGTGCAGAGTGGAGAATCTGAGGGTCTGTTGGTCAGTGTATGCTTATGCTCGTTCCGAGGTGCAGAGTGGAGAATCTGGAGATATGTTGGTCAGTGTATGCTGGAGTGTAGCCTAGTGGTAATGTCTCCACTCTTCAAACATGGAGATGCAAGGTCAAATCCTAGTTGGAATTTTTGACGAGCCCAACCCACCTCTACAACCAAGAGAAGTAAGCCTCGACTTTACAACCATGGAGAAGTGTGTTCAACCTCATCATATCGCTGCTCTACAACCATGGAAAGCAAACTCTGATCCCACCCAGAAGACCTCATCAGCAAGTGCCCTTGGGCAAGACACATGACAATATGGATGTGCCTATCTCATAATAGGTGCAAAATTGTAAGATCCCCTGAGAAAAGGGTCCCCCTGAATCAGGCCATATCATCCAGGTGGGGTATTCTAATGGATCAACCCCATCTAAAAACTGATCTTGTAAAATGCTGCAGAATCTGTGGCGCTGTATAAAGGATAATAATAATATAACTTAGTATAATCATAACTAGACACGGTTGTAAATAAATGGGTAACCATTAGCTCCCATTACAGAAGTCTTATGTATGTGAAATAAATATAGGCTTCTGTAAATACAGCTTGCTTTCTTCTAGATGTGTCTGCGATCCTTTAAAAAACCATGGTCAGCTCAGAACACTAGACTCTTAAATCAGACATGTGGTTTGTCCCTGCGCCCTGCGTGGTATGTTCAGAACACACATGCTGAGTCAAGGACAGTTGTGAAATTATCTGCACTTACACCCACCAGTTCTTGTGTTAATGGGTTTCTATGCAAAGGATTAAGATTTCTCTTGTAACTAAATTAATGGATTTGTGTTTGAGCTCACGCGTCGTGCAGCGGGCTCAGACTTCTGGTCTGTTCTCCACAGGGCATTTCATGTGTGTGAATATATATATATATATATATATAATCTCTGAATTTCTAGTAGATAGAATTTCTCAGATAATGTCTTACTGTTAGCAGCTCAGAGGTGGACACTGAACAACGGGGACCTTGCAGATTATTGACCATGGGAAGAGAGGTGAGTATCGGATTTATTGGGGGGGGCGGGGGTTTAGGAGGTGCTAAATGATTCCGCAAAAGCAGGAATTTTTGGTATGCACATCACTGTGGTAATTAGCGCAACCTCTTTGTAATACCTTATAAATATATAACCTGATACGGTGCAGAATTGCTATCTGGAGTCCCCGGATCTCACAAGTACATGAAAAATAAAATCAGCGGATGAAGCCGCTTCTTTTTGCGGCGAAACGCGTTCTGGATTTTTACCTGCATTATTTGAAATAAAATTTTATTTTCTTTGTTAACTACTTGTCCGCCTGTGCCATTTTCTGGATCCTTGGAGGTTTCCATTGGGTTTTCATGTTCCAAAAAACCGATGTGCCTTGATCTTAGAGCTATGGTAGCTCCAAGAAATGTAAGTACGCAATCAGCACTTACTGAACTGTGAACATATCAATTTTATCTGCGCAAGGAGGTTTCTTTTCTCTGCTCTCTTGCATATTCTGTGGATGAGATATTCCTGATAAGGTGGGGGTCACCTGAGAAAATTTTGAAGATAATTAACCCAAAAGTGTGGATCCACTCAGAGTCAGTGATAGGATTTCACACTCACAAGTGGAGAGCCTAAGAAAAATTCCTTCTAATCCCCATTTATAATAGCTGTATTGCACTATATTGTGTTTTTATTTTTCATGTACTTGTGAGATCCGGGGACTGCAGATAGCAATTCTGCGCCATATCAGGTTATATATTTATATTCCGTGTGTTACTGGTTTAGGGGAAACCACTACACTGATACTGGCTTATTTGGGGTGTCTTGGTGGTGGATACAAGCTGTGAGGCGCTGCACCATCCACTGTGTATCTTTGTAATACCTTGCTTATCGAAACGCTAATGACTGCAAAATACTAGACATGTGCATTCGTTTTAGTACTAAAACGATTTAGTCCGAATTTTGGGATAATTTAGTTTTAGTATGACTCAAGAGAAACGAAACTGCTCAGTACAAAAAACGAAAGAAACTAAAATAAAATGCACTACATTTTAGTTTCAGTCCTTTTTGTGATATTACATTGATGAGTGAAGGAGACCAGCAATGAAGATCGCAACATCGCAACATCCGAAGTTCTGCACCCTCCACATGCCAATGCAGTAGGATGTTCTATACAGAGAGTGGCATTAATTAATGCAGGAGTATGTTCTATACATTATACAGAGAGGGGTATTAATGCAGGAGGATGTTATATACATTATACAGAGAAAGGTATAAATTAAGGAGAATGTTCTATACAGAGAGGGACATTAATGCAGGAGGATGTTATCTACATTATACAAAGAGGGGTATTAATTAATGCAGGAGGATGTTCTAAACATTATACAGAGAGGAGCCTTTTTTTTTTAGCCCTTTAAATCCAGTGGCTGTGAGCGCTGAGATCGGCTGCTTGTTACATTATATCTCAGTACAATGTATCAGGCTCAGTTGTTACAGTAACTGACTGTAACAGCGCTCAGAGTTTCAGTAAAACAAGGAAATAATATTGTTCTAACCTCTTACATATAAAAATATTATTTACTAGTTTTACAGAAACTCTGAGCGCTGTGATGAGCAGCAGTCAGTTACTGTAACAGCTTTGCCTGACACGGGGCAGTATTACAATGTTGGTGCTAACTTAACCTGTTGTAAACTGAAAACCTCCATAGGCTATAATGGCTCTGGGAAGGTTACAACAGCTCTGGTTAAGTTAGCACCAACTATGTAATATGGCCCACATTGTGCTGAGAGTGAGAGATACTGTAACAAGCAGCGATCTCAGCCCTCTGAGGAGCCACCACAACAATCGTAATTGTATCCACTGGTTTTCGGATGAACGAAATTAGTTTTCATACTAAAGAACTGAAAACGAATTTCTTTAGCAACTAAATAAATTGCATTTTAGTACTAATCCATTAGTTCAAAACGAAATTTTGTGCTGTGCACATGTCTACAAAATACTATACTTAACATGGGGGGGGGGGGCAAAGTAAAGTGGAAGCTAGCGCAATCACAGTGCGATAACAAATGTTTCACGGGTTTAGCTTCAGGAAGGTAATATGGGGGCATGCGTTAAAGTCAATTAACACCAAGTCATCCGAATGCTAGCGCCAGTGTTCACTATGTAATTTAGCCCCTAGTATACACAATGCCATTTATGCATATAGCAGATACAACTCCATCTACAACTTCCTCATGGTGGACAAGGGGTGCACTTCAGAGCGTAAAATAAGGTTCCCACACAGAGCTCATGATTTTAAGTATCGGCGGACATAAACTATTAAGGAGATCCTTATCAGCCTTTTGGTGCCTCTGATTTGATCTGAGTCTTTCAGTAGTCTGGGTCAGGGGATACAGGGTCCCGATCCGATAATGGCACTCCCACATTCCTCAGCAGCCGTTCCTAATGCCGTCTGTGTGGAAATAAGCATGGCTTAATTACCAATGGAAAACCTAGGCCCTGATGTGCCCCCCACAAACCTCAGGTTGACACCTGTGCTAGGCAGCTGTACTCTGCCGCTCTCCCATCGTGAAGGGAGAGGTACGTGTCCTCTAAGTCCACACTACCTACCCAGGGAGCAAGAGGAGGATCCCTGGGGAAACAGGCCCCTGAGGCTCGCGATGGATGTAGGACCTGGGTCTCCACATGCGCAGAATGGCACCATGGCCTGACAAGGCAGGATTGGGTGTTGGATCAGCTTCCTAACCCATATGGCCTGACAAGGCAGGGTTGGGTGTTGGATCAGCTTCCTAACCCTTATATCCGAACCCTTATACAGACACGTGCGGTGGGTTTTTTTGACGGTTTTGTGGCGGTTTTTCTGTTCCATGCAGCGGTTTTGCGGCAGATTTTCAGATGCGGTCGGCAGATTTTGCCTGCACCTTGGGGACTCTGCGGTGAATGCTGAATTCAACGCAGGGTCGGGGAATTAGATTCCCTGAAGTGCAGGGACCGAGAGCGCACCGAAATGTCGGGACATTTATGTGTGCATTTTTAAAATATTTGGTTCATAGTTTCCATTCATCTGAAAAGTAGGGGCTGTTGCAGCCCCTCTGGTGAGTATGGGCTCAACGCCATTTTTTCTGTATGTATGTATATTATGCTTGTAACACCAGTTAGTCGTTTTGCTGCTGTTTCTTTTTCCATGTTTTTGTTTTCAACCCAAAATGGAAAGTGTTTGGTGCATGTATAAATAAAACCCACCATCTTTCTGCCTCTTAGCTGAAAAGCAGCAGGAGGGGCTTGGAGCTGCTCTGTAGAGCGGCTTTTGGTACATTGGTTAGGTACTCACTCTATAAAGAGTTGCCTTGAAGGGGCGAGTGAGCTTACGTTGCAATGGCCATTGAAACAAACTAAAACCTCCTGATAGAAACGAGCGCAGAAAACAAAATATTTTGTTACATAAATCCCATCATACCAAAAAGATGAGTTAACTAGATTTTGCATTGTAATATATACAAAATCCACTGTCTTGTCGCTTTAATTTTCACCATATCTCTCTATAAACAACCGACAAGGCGCACACCCACTGTAACAAAACATTCAGAAACTTTACTGCTGTATTACAATAGCCAGAGAGAGGGCACAATAGGGGAGGGCTCTGGGGTTACTCACTGCTGTATAAGGATAAAGTTCACTGGGTTATAATGACTAGAAATCCCTGTAAAGTACAGATACAAGGTGTTCCTGTAATTTCTATACACAGGCATTATGCTGTAACCGGAATCCACTCAGTTCTGTCGGGAGAAAGGTCGGCACGGTGCGGACAATGACAAGCCTGAAACGAGTCAATGGCAGGAAAGGTGTTCTTTATTGACGTCAAGTCTCAAACTGGATTGAATCGCAAAGTCTGAGTGAGTAGCTGAGGATGGGTTTAAATTCTTATACGTGAATATGTAAAAAGGTACATCCCAATAACCCACCCATGGGCAATTTGCCCTCCCCAGGGCAAATGTGTCATCCCCTCATTTTGGACACAAAGACATTCCACAATCGGCAGTTTCTCATGCAATTAAAACAGTTAGATAATTTAGAGTTCGGCTAGATCCTGTCCCTGTCCTCTCCTCTGATGCCTGTTCTCCTCCCTTTAGTGATAAGGACGCAACTGGCCTAATATGGGCCTTTGTCTTCAGCTAAGGCTCTCTGACCTTGGTGTTTCTAAATCACCCTTTTTGGCACCCACTGTTTATTCAGGCCGGATTCTCTATTTAATTGCTATGCCAGCAAATCTTCTGGAATGTCTGAAATCTAAGCAAACTTTTCTAAGTCAGTTAATATTCGCTATTTACAAGTACGTGAATCTCAGCTCAACCCAAGATGGCTGCTAGGGAACAAGATGGCGGCTAATTTCAGGCCTGCTCCTGCTACAATGCCACATACCAACAGCATATATAAAATAATATTTTAGAGCTGCACTAGAGGTCTAACCATTTTTATTATCTATTTCTATCATATTTACTGTATTTGACACACAGACCATTTCTGCCTGTATGATGATATTGCAGACCCAGTATGAAATGGTGGAAGATATAAGGCACGCCATCTAGAGTTTAGAATCTTTTGATTTCAACAACCATAATAATCTGAAGGAAAAATTAATAAATGAAAGTTAAATTTTTTTTAATTTTCATTTATCTCAGAACAACAATTTATGTTCAAAAGGTTCTATTTTACACTATATTTACTTGTTAGCTGTGCACCCACGGCTGGGTGGAATAGAGGTAACATCACTGCTCTACAACCGTGGAGAGAGACTGTGGAGACACAGGTTCAATCCCAGCAAGAGCACCTCTCCAATAAATCTCCTTGGGCAAGACACCGAACGGTACATACTCGCCAACCAGGACATACTTGAAAAATGAGAGATATCTCAATGTATCCTTCCTGGTAAAATCCTTTCTCAAAATAAATAAATAAATAAATGTTATGATAGGACTTTTTTCAACAAAATGTGCTAGTAGTGAAGGGGTTTAAATAATCCTATGCTGATAAAAGAGCAGGTCCGCATTTAAAGTACAGAGCTTCACAAAAAAAAAAAAGTACAATATAGATCGTTATTTGGAAGGAGCTTGTGATGCACACTGATCGAGATGATGTTTGAAGAATATCATTCAAAGTAGCGCAAACATGAAAGCATATTGTACTTTGGCAGCTGAAAGTGAGGAAACCCGCATTTCATATCAGATGCTTCTAAACCATCAATGCAGATCCTAAAGCCCGGCACTTCATTCCTCCATTCATTAATATATTTTTTTTGTATATCATTGATAGACTAGAAGAGGAGATGAGTGGGAGTGAAGTCTGAAGGAATATTGCAGAGCATTGACCTCATTATCGGAGTTCCAGAGTGGTGGCTGCAGTGCAGAAACTGTTACATGCAAACACGGAATGCCAACGACTTCAAGGTTTGTTGGATTGTCTGACAGGTTCCGAAAATTAAGAAAAAAATAAAAATACTCTAGTATCTATCCAACTGTTTATTATCTCCTTGGACACGTAAGCAAATATATAGGTACATCTATTTTTACTCTCCCCTCGTGAAATAGATTGCATGCTAAACTGCAGTTTCAATTTTAGTTGTATTTTTAAAATGTTCCTCCTTTTGTTAAACTCTCATCATGTTTGCTTCTTCATCCTCTCACTGTGTTGTAAATATCTCTCATACAAGGCCCACTCTCCCTAAATCTGCGTCTCTTTCTCCATACACTATACACAACAATCCCAGCTCCTGCATCTCCGCTCTGCAGTCCCACCCTCCCGCCCATTCCTAAACCAGGGGAGGATCCAGGCACAAGTTTTGGGAGGGGCACTCTATTAATTTTGGCTAAGAACTGGTGTTTGTTTCACACTGGCAGGCAGTGCAGGCACCAGATCGCATGTTGCGTTCATCACATTCACTCTCTCCAGAACATTACAGCACCTGCTCTGTCTCTCTGCTGCTCACATAACAACTGACAGAACCCGCACAGCAATGTCCTGCAGTCTACAGTCTTCTGGTACGTGTTCTGCCTAACTGGGTATCGAGCACCACCAGCAATAACATGCCGCAGGCCCAGACACCCTATAATACATAGGCATATAACTCGAATATAGAAAAAAAAACACATGAATAGCTATATGCATACACCCACATACCATTTAGGGAAGTGACTGGAGGTGGGCCCAGAAAATAGGCTATTCCGAGACTTCTTAGCCAGCATCACAAACTATCAGACCATTTATGTAAAAAAAAAAAAAAAATTCTCTTGGAATTTATATTGTCCATTTCCCTTTTTTTTTTACTTCGTACATTTTACATGGTCATGTTTGGCAACCTTGGAAAGGCCAGACTCTGACCTTTCCAATGACATGGCAATTGGCCATGCAGGGTGTAAGGAACCGGAGATACAGGTGTTTAAAACTAAAATGTCCTTTGTATCACCTACAATGGGTTTGCAGCTTGGGAGGGGGAAAATGCATTAGGGTATAGCTGACACCCCTCTAGGCACCTTGAGCAAGGATACCTCCTCTCCGGACTTTCACAGAACTTTGTCCCCAGAGCTAACCAAGAAGGACTAGTAAGTTGAGATGTTGATGAAACTCATGTAGTTAAATTACATATTGAATTAAATCTGCAGATATATTCATTTACGCTTTACAGGGTGATTCATATAGATATGAACCCAAAATTTTCATTATATATTATAAACAAATGAAAAGAAATGAATGAGATTTTGCGGACACAAACCTCCTCTTAGATTGAGCACATCCCATCACAGCATGTGCTGGAAGCAACCACTAGGTGGCAGCACAGCCATGACAACTGTACAGCTACGACAATGGCACTCCCACGGAACAAAACGACTTATTCTTCTGGAGGAGTAGAGGGTTACGTCCAGCAAGAAGGTGCATCATGCCACACAAAACCTGAGTCAATGGCAGCAATTCAGAGTTTTTAAGATGGTCATTTCTGAGAACCTGTTGCCAACTGGCCTCTCAAACCAACCCTGCACGATTTCGTATTTATCAGTATGGCGATTTCCAAACAAGTTACATAGGATGAAAGGTGTCGATAAATAGATTTTCCAGCAGTGAAAAAGATGGAATAAGACTGAATTATTTTTTATTTTTAAACATTGGATTTTCTAACAGCCATGTTTAAAAGCAAAAATCTGTATGACTGAAAATAAAACTTTTTCGGGCCTTTTACTGTCCCGTTTTTTTTTCAGACCAGTACTGGACAAATTTTCAATTGAATTGAAATCAATCAAATCAGCTGATATTTTGAAAAATATATATATCGGCCGAAAGCAGCTGATATTCTTTCCAAAACAAAAACCAATAAAAATAAATAAATTAATAATAATAATAAAAAAAGTCGACCAGTAGGATTAAATTGGGCCTCAGATTTTGTCAGTTGATATTTCTTAAGAAATACTGGCTCTAGAGGAGATGAACAAGGTGCCCTGGGATAGCTCATTCTTCTCCACCTAGGTGCAAATGAATGCCTCCTATAAAAGAATAGTGGCCAGTAATTGTCAGGAGCAAAGCTTGCAGCAAGGGTGGAATAGGAAGTCAAGCAGTTACCTGCTGGAGCTCTTATGCACAGGGCTGGCTCTAGATAGTGTGCTGCCTGGGCCAGAAAAGAAAATGCATGTCTGCAACCTCAGCAGAGGTGCTGCTCACCAGATCTGGCATCAGAAATTGTGGAGCCCCTTACAAACCACTGGGCAGGGCCCTCTTCTGTCAGCTTTCCATTTCAATATGCTAAGTAAAAATATAGGAGATCAGTGATGGTGGATACAAAGTATATTAAAACTTTACTTTTATTGAACCAGACGGACATTTACACTTTGGACCACTAGGGGGCACTAAAGGAAAAGAAACAGTGAAAATCAAGCTCTGGATGGGCTTGCAGAGAATTAAAAAACAAACGTGTGTCAGAGCTGCGTGGAACTGCAGGGAAACTTACAGACTTGTATTTGTTAGTACATCTAACTTGGAAAGACCCAATACCATTGGAAGGGTCTCTCATATAATTATGTCATTGATTCCCAGGTTAGCAGAGGATATGGAATGTGTATAGCAGGGATTACTATGTTGAGAGAGGCAGAATAAATAGAGCCCGTTTTGATCCTACATTAGATTGCTGCATAGGCTGGTGACTGCCCTGCTGCTCACAGCCCTGTGACAGCCTTATCCAGCATTCAGGGCAGCCATACCTCCTTCTAATACCTCCCCACCTCCTGACTTTTCTATCATGGTTGAGAGTATCACTATCTCCCCATCAAACCAGGTTCGTTTTCTCGGAGTTACACTTGATTCTGCTCTTTCCTTCATCTCCCACATTCAGTCTCTTTCCTCCTCCTGCTGCTACCATCTACGTAATAGTTCCAGAATTTGACCTTTTCTTACCGCTGACACCACAAAGCAACTCATCCATACCCTTTTAATCTCCAGACTTGACTATTGTAATAATATTTCAGATAGTCTCCCTATCTCCCGCCTCGCACCCTACAATCCATTCTGAATGCCTCTGCCAGGCTCATCCACCTCACCCGCCGCTCGGTCTCTGCTGCTCCTCTCTGCGAATCCTGTCACTGGCTCCCCATCCACTGCAGAATTAAAATCAAAATCCTTACCCTGACCTACAAAGCTCTCACTAACTCAGCTCCCCACTACCTGTTCTCACTAATCACCAAAATACACCCCAGCCCCCTCCCTAAGGTCAAACAGTGACCTGTGCCCAGCTTCTCCCTGCATCACCTCTTCCCATGATAGACTTCAGGATTTCTCGTGCGCAGCTCCCATCCTCTGGAACGCTCTCCCTCGTACTGTCAGACTTTCCCCTAGTTTCTCTTCCTTCAAACGCTCCCTTAACCCTTTCGCTGCTGAGCCTTTTCCCACCTCTGTGCTGAGGTCATTTTTACCGGTTTCGCTCATCATGTTTAACCGCGTTTTCAAGCCTTATTTTAATAAATGGCCCAGACATATTATATATCGTTCTTTCCGGCAGACTGTGCAGATTCATAATATGTCATTATTATATGTATACGTTATGTCATGTCTGTATATTATAACAGAATATGCAATAAAATTTGAATTTTCAATCATTTACAATGTGTAAAGTGTTTTTTTTCACATTTTAAAATGCGATCGTTTGCGGTTATATTTTCTATGGGGTGCGCTTGTTAAAAAAATTAGAAATGAGGAATCGTTACTTTTTTTGGGGGGAAATTACGTGTTTTTTAGCAAACGCCCCCCATAGAAAAAATCGTTAGTGCAGCATCATTGTTCACATTATAATTGAAATGGGAACAATATTGTTGCACTAATAAATCTAAAACAAAACCCCAAAAACTTTTTTTTTTTTTACGTTTTACATGGTCATGTTTGGTATCATTGGAACGGCCACGCTCTGGCCGTTCCAATGATAGTAAACATTAACCCCTAGCTGTCACGGATCGGGAGATAGGGGGTTCATTGGAACCCCCTATCTCCACTATAGGTGGCAGCAAGGGGTTAATTTGAAAACTGGCGCCATCGAGCTCTGCGCGATGACGCCAGTCATTAGGGGGATATCCCGGAAGCTTGGCCGACATATTGCGATCCAGCCCCCTAGGGGTTAAAGACAGCCGCCGCTTGGAAGGGCAGGCTGTGCCCTTCCAGGCGGTGCCTGCCTTTAACCGCTGGCATGCACGGATGGGGAGGGGGAGAGGTCCGAAGGACCTCCCCCCCTCCCATTCAGGCACCTTCCCTGCAATGGCGGGGGGGTGCCTGAAATAGACGTCATCGCGCATGCGCGATGACGCCTATCGTGCCTGCCGGGGTCCCGGAGGTTGGGCTGACATCGATGATGTCAGCCCACACCGGGGGGCCGAGCGATCAGCCGGAATACCGGCTGATCGCGGGCTGCAAAGGGAGGACGTGCTCAGCGCGTCCTCCGCAGCCAAGTAGCAATGCGGTTGGACGTGCTCAGCGCATCCACCGCATTGAAGTGGTTAAGACTTTCCTATTTAGTGAAGCCTACCACCCACCTCACTGACGCAACCAGCCCATCACTCCCACCTTGCAGTCCATCATTCTCACCTTCCAGTCCTCTCCTCCTGTTTCCACCCCCAACCCTTCTAGATTGTAATTTCCCACAGGAATAGAGCTTCAATTTCCACCTGTACTTGTTTGTCAAATGTTGTTAATGTATTGTAACCCTGTCTATACTGTGCCCATTGTACAGCACTGCGGAAAATGCTGGAGCTATATAAATAAAGAATAACAATAATAATAATACGGGGGGTGACCGCCCATGATATGTTCAGGGGCCCAGTGGCTCAAGGTGGCTGTGACCCTTCCCAAACACTATCAGGTCTATTCAATAAAAGGTGAAGCTCAGAATTGACTGGAAAAGTGAAAAAAAAAAACAGGTCAAAATAGCCAAACCAGAAAAATGGGATCCTGTTACTGTATTTTTTTGAGAAAAAGCGCAATTTTAGTTAAAACTTAAAAAGCAAAATTTTTCATTTAGTGCAGCATCATTGCTCACATTATAATTGAAAAGTGAACGATGGTGCTGCATTAATAAAATAAAAATGCTTTTTTTTTTAAACTTTTTTTTCCACCCTTAACCTGATCAGGCCCTTCCAACGATACCAAACATGCCCCTCAAGCTGCCACTGATGTGGGGGGGGGGGTTCTATTTCCACCATAGGGTTTCCATAGGGAAACCCCTTGGCAGCTAGTGATTAATTCCCTGACTTCATTGTGCCGAAGTGCGACAACATCAGTGGGCGGAGGAGGCCCCAGAGGTTTGGCTGACATCCAAGATGTTAGCGACCTCTGGGAGCAGTCCGTGATCCGGCACCGACTCACGGACCAGTGACTAACGTGTTAAAGAGAGGCATCACTGGACCCCCCTTTCCCTTCAAACACTTCTCCTGCTGTGGCGTGGCTGGCACCTGAAACTGATATCATTGCTCCCGTCGTGATGATGTCTGTGCGCCGAGAGGGGTATATAAAGGGAGGTCTGACTTACTTTAGTCAGACCTCTGTGGGACCCCGGAGAGGGAGGTGAGTATCTGGTTACCAGGTGGGCCTGTCCTATATCTGAATATATCCGACATTGGACCACAACCTGCAAAAGGATAGGACCAGAAAGGGTTAAGGTAAAAATGGGTGTTCCATGGAGTAAAATGCATGCATTTCTTTGTTTTTTTTAAAGGAGGTGATGTAAATCGATATTTTTTCTAGGATTTTCTTATGTACAGCTATCTTCCAGTCCTGAAGAAGAGAGGAATACTATTGAAAGCTTGTCTTTTAAAAGTAACGTCCAATAAAAAAAGGTATCACTACGCACTGCATTACTCTGGCGATTTTGGTATCTGGACTAACACGGTTTATCTAATTTACAACATTATTTTGCGATATGTTGTTTTTAAGAATTGGAGATACATTTTTTTCCCAGAAAAATACCCTAATTTACAGTCATGGAACAGCTCTTTGCAGTTATTTATATGTATACAATGTGTATAAAATCGTATAATTTGATGTCAAGATTGTCAATACAATAGTCAATACAATAAAATTCAAATTTTTTATTTACATTTTTTTTCTGAGATTCTATTAGTGAATGATCCTATAAGTAGTAAATAAATCAATCCTGCCTTATTTTTCTGCAATTTTTCTACAGTCAAATTCACAGCTTCTGGAGAAAGCCTTTTTATAGCACCTTAATGACATAGTGAACAAACTTAATATAGAACTGTTTAGTAAAACAGTCTGCCTTGCATAACTTAACCCTTTCACTGCTGAGGACGTGTGGGGAAAGTCCTCATTGTCTAAGGAAAGATAGGGGTGGAGATCAGGGTTCTTTTGAACCCAGATATCTCCCGACTGTTTTCAGCTAGCAGGGTCATGATTGGTATCATTAGAAAGGCCAGAGCATGGCCTTTCCAATGATACCAAACATGACCATATTTAAAGTAAATTAAAAAAAATACAGAAAAGAAAAAAGATGTTTTTTTAAGACGTGAAATGGCTCAGCAGTGAAGGGGTTAAGGGAGGTTTCGGTAACCTACAAAGCATATACATATTGGTGTAACAGAGAGTAGATACTGAAATGGTTTATTGGGGATATTTTAACATTTTTTTTATTGGGTTTTAAAGTAAGTCTATATAAATTCATGCTAATAAAATAAGCATTTTAGAATCTTAACCCCTTCACTATTAAGTTTTCCATAAAACCACTGGAAGGACCCAGTGGATTTATGGAAAACGAATTTGCATTATATTTACATTGAAAATGTGCTTGAAAATCTCAAAAGCACATTTTCAAATGTTTGCATTATTTGACAGGCAGATGGAGCCACCTGCTGGCCAAATAGTGCTACTACATCTCCGTAATACAGCTTGGGTTCTGATATTTTTTTTTCTTGAGGGGTAGGCTATTTACATATTTATATTCTGCCTACAAGAAGTTTATTCCTATTTCTTCGCTGGTCATCCTCAGCACATTTTGAAAATGAGAGAAATCTCAATGTATCCTTCCTGGTAAAACATAATTTTGGTTCTAAATTCTGACTGGCTGAATCGCATGGAAAAAACAGTCCGCACGCGCATTTGTGCGCGTCCGTTTAACGCGCGTTATTGCTCGACGGATGAAAAAATGCACAAGGATTGTAATTCCAGCGTTGATTTATGCGTGTTACGTTAAACACTTGGCGCACAAATTCACGCATTGCGCGAGCGTTTTAAGGCTAGGGTCAGACGACCGCAGTGCGAACGCGCGTGCAGGCGCACTTAATCACGGCCGTAGTAGCAGCAAGTGCCAGGCAATGACGGCCAATATACGAAGTACGGTCGCACAAAAGTCCAGCTGCGCAACGCAAGTGGAAAACGAACGCATTTTGTCGAGAACGTAAAACCTCTAGTACTGACGTACAGAGTGCGCTGTGTCCGCTAGAGGCGTGTGTGCGTGAATTGGAGATGTCAGACACTTCTAATGTCCGGCCAACATAACGTCCAGATGCACAAAGTGTTTTATTGATGATCCGTACAAAATCACGGATGCAAATGCGCATCGTATGACCGCTATCGCGTACTCCGTGAAAAAATGCGTCCATTCGTTCGAACGCACTTTTTCACAGACAACGCGAAAATGCGTTCGTCTGACCCTAGCCTAACGCGAAGATTGTAATAGGGCTCCTTATAAATAGGTAAATAAATACATTTTGTCAACGTCTTGCATGGACCAACCTGCATCGGGTATAATATAACCGGCTAAAAATCTAGAGGCATAAGATGGACATGAGGTGATGGCTAATCTCAATAGGCTCTGGTTTCAAAATGTTTGTTTGTTTTGGGGTTTTGTTTTTTTGGTGTTTTTACTTAAACATTTTTATGCCTTCCCACCCAGGAGATTTACCTTGATTAGGACAGGTAGGTTTATCGCTTTTATGGCAGTTTTAGGGGGGGGGGGGATCTTTTAATTTGCATTTGTGTATATGGAGATTTTGAGCACACATGAACATTTTCTTTTTTATGTGTTGACGTTGAGGTTGTATGCCAGTTGCTGTGCTGCCCAGTATTAGTGGGAGATGTTGCCTTTTACCTTCACTGGGACCAACAGCATGGCCAGAATTATAATTAGGCAGAGTAGGCATGTGCTTACAGGCGCCTCCCACAAGGGGGCGCCTTAAACTGTAAAAATGTTTATTTACCATAAACAATTATTTCGACCCCCTGTATCTCTGGAGCCCTGCAGACTAGGGACAAATAAAAGGTATCATTGGAAAGAGCAGAGTATGGTCTTTCCAATGATATCGAACATGATCAGGTTTATGTAAAACGTGTGTGCTTATTTTAGGGTTATCCCAAGCATTAACATTCTGCTTCATTTTTGCTTTATTTTAAGGCAACACATTCTGCTCCTTCTTTTGATATGTGCGCAGAGAGAAACTGTTTCAGGTTTAGAAACATAGAAAAATGTCGGCAGATAAGAACCTTCGGCCCATCTAGTCTGCCCAATTACATGGATACTTTACCTGGAATTATCTTTTGTTTAGGATAGCCTTATGCCTATCCCATGCTTGCTTAAATTCAATTACTGTTTTGACCTCTACCACTTCTACTGGAAGACTGTTCCATGTATCCACCACCCTCTCAGTAAAATAATGCTTCCTGATGTTACTTTTAAACCTTTGCCCCTCTAATCTAAGACTATGTCCTCTTGTTAGTCTTAGAGGTTTCACTTATTTATTTAGTTTGCCTCAAAACAGAGTAATTTTATCACTTTTGGGGAGGGGTTCTCACATTTCTGTGCCTACAGGCTCTTAAGATGTAAATCCAACCCTGACCAATGGCAATGTTTAGTTTCCAGTGACATGTTAGCCAAGGGTCTGGTTGTCGTTAACCATTTCCCTGTTGTCATGGTCTGGACAGTAACATGTCTGCAACAGTATTATTCACAATGGGTTTCAGTTCCTTCACGCTCCTAGAAGATTTCCAAAGGTTCCATGCTGGGGTATACAGAAAAAGAAGCTGTAGCTGCTATTTTGATGCAAAATAGCAAAATGTAAAGGTTCTTTTATATTGCCCTCTGCCTACTTTGTCAAACCATTCCCATCGCTCTACGTGAAATTCTTCTTAGACGGATCGTGCTGTTCTTTTACATTACGAGATAAAGAAAGCCTCGCGCTGGAACGTTACTTTATAAATTCGCACAGTAAGCTGGCAAAGCCAAACGGTTAAAAATCTATAGCGTAAGCATGTGGCCGAAGAACGAGCGTTACTTACGCTTTATTTTAAAAGCACCTGCCAGCACAACGGATTAGCAAACAAAATCGCCATCTTTGCAGAGGACACAAAATACGATATTATTTCTACCGGGGTTTCAAAGTGAATTTTACAATCAAATGCGAAGAAAAATGATTTTTCGATTTTACTGTGTAACTTTTTAATGTCGTTCGCTATTTTTAAATCTTGGAAAAGTCAAAAAACAGACAAACAAAGTCAATGCAGATTAGGCTTGTGCACCGATTTTTTTTTTGGTTCGATTTTTCGGATTTTTAAACTTTTCGATTCGGCTCTTTTCGACCGAATTCTGTTTCGATTCGGTTCGGCTCGATTCGTTTTTCGTGTACTCTTTTTTTTCGGAATATCGACCATTTTTCGGATTTTCGTGTCACTTAGCTCGTTTTTTGTATCGACTTTTCGTGATTTCGGAAATTTTCGTTTTTCGGAATTGTACATGTTTTCGGAATTTCGACCATTTTTCGTATTTTCGTGTCACTTAGCTCGTTTTTTGTATCGACTTTTCGTAAGTTCGGAAATTTTCGTTTTTTCGGAAAGTCTGTTCTCCTCGTTTCAAAGCAATAAATTTCGATTTGACACATTTCAAGTCCATTCGAAAATTCCGAAAATATTTCGTTTCGGCTCGGAAACCTTTTCGGATCTGCCATTTTCGGATCTAAAAATTTCGGATCCGAAAACACGAATCGGGAAATTTCGTGAAAATTCCGAAATTCCGAAACCCGAAACGCACATCCCTAATGCAGATAACACAATCAGCTGCGTGTTGAGGCGACATGGAAACAGGTGGGAAGAGACAGAGAAAAAGGAAAAAAAATACCTACAAGAAATAGAATTGGAAGAGAGTTGTGCCAAAACGTACTAGAAAGAAATGAATACTCTAAACCAGTGATTCCCCACCCTGGTCCTCAAGTCCCCCCAACAGGTCAGGTTTTAAGGATTGCCTTGGGGAAATGCAGACTGAATCCTACAATCACTGAGCAGCAAATCATGTCACTTGTGCTGTGCTTCAGATATCTGGAAAACCTGGCCTGTTGGGGTATTGTCACGATCACCCCCTATGGATGGTAAGAGGGGCCCTTTAGGCTGCGTAATATTAAGCCCTTGAGGCAGGTTTGTGGTCTGCTGCATATTGCAGAATCCAGCACACACTACACATACACAGAGACTGAACAAGAGGTGATAGTACAGTTTACAGGCACAAGAGGAAACCCTGCACTGGGTACGATTTCTGATCTAAAACAGGTAACAGGGTTGAGGGTAGACACAATAAATGACTGGAGTTTGCAAAAGACCTTAAGGCTAGGGTCAGACGAACGCATTTTTCACGTGCGTTTAGCTGCACGAAATCACGGCCGTGCTAGCAGCAAATGACGTCCAATGCCGGGGAACATACGACGAACGGCCGCACGAAAGTTCGTCCGTGCAACGCAAGTGGCCAACGAACGCATTTTTTCGAGAACGTCAAACCGCTACTACTGACGTACAGAGTGCGCTGCGGCCGCATAGCGGCGTGTGTGTGTGATTGGGAGACGTCAGACGCTGCTAATGTCCGGCCAACATAACGTCCAGACGCAAAAGGGTTTTATTGATGATCCGTACAAAATCTCGGACGAAAATGTGCATCGTATGACCGCTATCGCGTATTCCGTGAAAAAATACGTCCATTCGTTCGAGCGCACTTTTTCACGGACAACGTGAAAAATGCGTTCGTCTGACCCTAGCCTAACACAAGAATGTTACAAATACAGATTCCAGGGAGCAGGCAAGAATGATCAAGGAGCATAAGCAATAGTTCATACACAGGTTGTCACAAATACAGATTCCAGGGAACAGGCAAGAATGGTCAAGGAGCATAAGCAATAGTTCATACACATGTTGTCACAAATACAGATTCCAGGGAATAGGCAATAGAATAAACCAGAAACAAAGCCAAAGTCATACACGATTATATCATATGCAAGGTACAGGGTCATAGGAACACAATGCAAAATGCAGGAACAATAGGTAAGACCGATCCTACCCAGGAAGCAAGTGCACCGCTGGCCCTATACATAGGGCTGGGCAGGTCATGTGACTGCAGAGTATCAGCCCATGTGAGATGGTCTGCAGTGACAGCCTGAAATCCACCAAACTGATGAGTCCCGCTCTCACCACCAGGGGGCATGGCAAACATGTGACAGGTACTTGAGGACCGTAGTTGGGAACCACTGCTCTAAATCATGGATCAGCAACCCTGTCCCTTCAGATGGTAACTACATTTCCCATGAGGCTCAGCCATTCCAATGAGTTCCCGAGCGAGCATCATGGAGGATCCTTTCAAAGCATCTGGAGGACCAAGGTTGCCGACCCCTGCTCTAAGCATACCAATTGCAACCATTTATCCCAAACTTTGAGAAAAGCAGAGCATTCTTATTTGAACCCATATCCTATTGAACTTCTTGACACCCACATCATTTTGTAGAACCACTTACTATCCGCTTGTGTGAGTGAAGATTGATGACTTGTAAACTAGAAAGGGCCACAGGGTTATCACTTTTTATACCAAAACCGTGTAAACTCAATTCTGATTTGCAATATATTGAAAAGCAATAATTAGCATATAAAGCCCTTTCTGCAAACCTTCTGAATGCAATATTAGTGTGCCCCTTGGCGAGAGAAAAAAATTCACTGCGAGATCTCACTCCTGTCACCCTGTATTACTGTAAAGAAGCTGCAAAGAGCAGCCGCCCCCGTCACTAACAAAAAGCTCAACAAACTTTGCTGCTGCATTACAGCAGCTAGGCAGAGGGCAGAATACAGGGAGAGATCTGGGGTCACTCACTGCTGTGCAGGGATAAGAGATTCAGGGGGTTATAAGGATTAAAAATCCCTGTAAAGTACAGATACAAGGCGTTACTGTAATTTTCATACACAAGCATTATGCAGGCACATACAGGTATATTTGTTTTAGATTTTTTTGGTATTTTTGAAAGTCGCATTGCTAATAATCTCATTGTGATCAATACAAATCCCTATAAAGCAGGAGATCTGACCACCTTACTTTCTATCTGCATCATATTTATTGTATTTGACACAAAGGCCATTTCTGCCTGTACGCAAGTAATGATGACCCTGTGTGAAATTGTCCAAGATAGAGGACACCATCAAGAGTTCAGAATCTTTCATTCCATCAATATCTGTGTAAACGATTAATGATGAACACAATTTTTTTAAGAAATAAAGCCCATTCATATTTGTTGTTAGCGTAATGACTTGTACTACTATTCCAACTGATCTCTTTACTGCATATTAACGGTCCCTATGTTTGTATAGGAGTCTTTAATAACAGCTCCAAGTGAGAACAGAGCTATTCCAACGTAGCTCGCTGTTCTTGAGTCAGTATTCCTAAAAAAAATCCATCTCTCAAAGACTAGAATTAACCCTTTCTTGCTGCAGTGCAATAGGCCATCCCTGTGGTGGGTAGGCCTTGATGCCTTGATACTAGTACTCCCCGTTGACTTCAATGGGCTTCCTCCAGCCACGCCCCTACCTGGCATGCACTGCACACCATTCTGCATGCACTGCGCACCTGGAATGGCCTGGTTCAAGCCGTTAATTATTATTATTATACTTTATTTATATAGGGCCATCATATTCCGCAGCGCTGAACAATGGGCATGATATAGACAGGGTTACAATACATTGAGACTGAACAACATTTGATAAATTGATAAATGAGGGCCCTTTTCCCGTGGGAACTTACAATCTAGAAGGGTTGGTGGTGGAAACAAGAGGAGAGGAATGCAAGGAGGGAGTGATGGACTGGTTGGAAACAGGAGGAGAGGACTGCAATGTGAGAGTGATGGACTGGTTGGGGCAGTGAGGTGTATTAGTGAGTTGGGTGGCAGACGTCCTGTATAGGAATGTCTTATACGAGAGGGAGAGATGTAGATAGTGGAGGGGTTGGTGGTACAGAGGCAGGAGTTACATTTTAGGATGAATGTAGAGTAAAAGAGTAGAAGAGACAGAGAGCGCATTGTGCAGCAGTATGTGGACCTTGCAGTTCCCTAAATCCAGCAGAGGGGAGGGGGAGTTGGTGGCCAGAAAAACACTGCAGAGCTTGCATGGGAGAGACCAGAAGCCTGGGATTAGTAAGAGTAATTAGAGAGAGAAGTGGAGACAGCTGGAAAGGATGCCTGAAATTAGAGGCCAGTCCTGGGAGGGGGGGTGGATGGGGAGGGAGGGCGGGACTGCAAAGTGTGGAAATGAAGTTTGGTCTGTGTGTTTCTGTGTGAAAAGGAAATTAGTACAGGTAAGTGTCTAGGTGTCAGAGGCCTTTATAATGGGGGGGGGGGCACTAGTGAAATACTATCTAAAAAAGATTTTACGAGTGTTATTTCAGCTAGAGTACGCCATGCCTGGAAGTGCCAACTTTCACTAAAACCACACCAAACGCTGAAAACCTCTTGAACCAAATGTATTCATTAAACATTAATAAGAGACGAGGTAGACCTCGGACTGTCACGTTATAGTCTGCGTGCAATGCTTTGTGGCTTTTGTAGTGGTAAGAACATTAGAATAAGTAAATTACATATTTTTAATTAAGGGAAAAAAATACAACACAGTGAAATAGTTATCCTAGATAACAAGTGCTGAGTGAGAGTATAGAAGATACTAAAGATAGTGCCGACATTACGGTGTAGAACACTGCATTTCGGAGAGTGATACAATCATTATATAAATCATTTTCCCATTAACACAAAATTTAATTTACATACACCTTATTAATATTTAACTTTTTTAAATGTAATGACACAATAAAGTTGTAAAATAGGATAATCATATTCTTTTCTTAATATTGTTGTTCCCTGTGGTGGAAGCCATCCTCTACTTTTCTTTTAATTTAAAAATTTTAATTCACCGCATCAATTTCTTTATCTGTTTCTTTCCAACCTTTAGCAGTGAAATCACTGCGCTAAATGGGATGCAGAAGACACAAAAACACCATTAGGAATAATATAATACAACAAGCACAAAAATTCTTAATCCCAAACACTGATCAAAACCAACAACTTGTAATAACGTTTTAAAATTGTATGTATTACATGACAATGCTCTCTAGGTCCCAGTTCTATAAAATCTCATAATTGTATCGTCCCCCTCAATTACCATAATCCAGGAGACCGACATTGAAAACACATGCTGAAGG
The DNA here is from genome assembly GCA_009667805.1 of Leptobrachium leishanense. NCBI lineage: Eukaryota > Metazoa > Chordata > Amphibia > Anura > Megophryidae > Leptobrachium > Leptobrachium leishanense. The sequence continues at coordinate 121,115,712 of CM019071.1, forward strand.
TGTCATATAGGAGTGCGGAAAATGATATATATGGTGGAACTATCCATCATACTTTTCTCTATCCATATGTACATGATGGGAGTAGTTGCCAGTGCAAGGAGAAAGTCGAAAAGTTATACAGCATCTGTAACATGGTATCACGTACCCTCGTGCAGAAAGGCACCCTCTGCCATCAATATCCCGAAGGAGTATTGATTCTGGCCCAAACCCACGCAGTCAATAGCCAAATCTCCTTGCAGGGAGGAAACAAAACTGGAAATGACTTCATCCACACACACGGGGGAATAAACAGAATACAATGGTAAAAAACACTCCCCAGTGTTTCCATACTGAATAGCCTCCCTGTAGCTTCCCCCTCCCACACACACGCCCTGGTGTAACAAAACCTGAGGATGGGGCAGAGAGATCTGGTTTAAGCCAGATCCTGGGTGGTTGGATGGATACATGGAGAAAGAGAGGAATCATTTATGTACAGATGACACTAGCAGGGTTTTTCAGAGAGAATAGAAATGTCACTGTATGTTCGGTGATCTTTCATTCCCCGCACTTCGGGACAATTCGGCGATTCTAGTTCGCCGACCCTGCGGTGTATTCAGCAAGCACCGCAGGGCCCCCCATAGTGCAGGGAAATCCCGCCGACCACTCGCCGAACACTCGCTGAAACAGCTGCAAAAACCCAGCCGAACACGCCAGAAAAACCCGATGAGCCGCCGATCATAGCGCAGAGCAGCCGCCAGAAAACTCAACAAGCAGACGAACGTGGTAAAAAACAAAACAAAAACAGTACGCTCGAAAGTTTGAAAGATGAAACGCTGTTTGCAAAAAAACTACTGAATGAAAATGTCTGGAATTTCCATATAAGATCCAATGAATGATAATAAAAAAGGTCTGTTACAGAAAAAAGAGAAAACACTTAAAAAAAAAAAAACGGGAAAAAAGTTGCAGAAAAAAATCCCGAAAAATGCCTAAAAGATCCTAAAAAAGTCTAGAAATAAAGAGACTTTTTACAGCAGAATAAAATAAACGGTTTATTAGATATTGAATTAAAATGGGAAATTTTTTAACATTGCAGCCTATGGGATTCGCCTGAATAAACCTAATTAAACCACCAAGCATCAGGGCATTTCGGCAACTTTTCTCTGCTGTTTTGTGTCTCAGAATAGACAAACCATTGCTTCTCTATGGGGGGATTTCACTGCCCTCAAACAGGCACCGTACGTGCAGGCAATTTGCCAACATTTGGCGAATTGCCTGCTCTCTGAATAGTCGAATGGCCCCGAAATGTCCCAGTATGCTAAAATTCAGTGTCCGGTTACATTTCGGCCACATTTCGGATCTCACTGAATAACCCCCATATAGAAAACAGCACAGTATACACCACACGACACTGTGCAATAAATACATAAGGGAGTAATAACATAACACAGACATCAAACCATTCCATGCCAGCCCTACCACGTCTCCTTTGAATATATTAACCTCCCTGACGGTTATCCCGAGTGTGTCTCGGGGTTAAATTTCACCGCTGAGAGCGGTAACCCCGAGACACACTCGGGCTGTATACATCACCTCTCCCTGTGCTCCCTCGCTGATCTCTGCAGTCTCCTCCGGCGATCGCGGCGTTTTACTTCCTGGTTCCTTCCTCGGGAGAAGGAATCCAGGAAGTATAAGGTCGTGGTCGCCGGAGGAGGCAGCTGGGGACATCGAGGGAGCGCAGGGAGAGGTGATGTATCCAGCGGCATCCCGAGTGTTGCTCGGGGTTACCGCTTCCAGCATAGGAATTTAACCCCGAGCCACACTCGGGAATACCGCTGGGGGGGGGGGAAACAAAATAGACCGCTTTTAGATGCGTTTTTTCACAAAAATTAGACCGCCAGGGAGATTAAAATGCGTCTGGCTGTAAAAATAATTTGGAGAAAACTGAAACGATTTCCCTACACATATTGTTGAGACGGGACGGGGTGGGTTGCCTCGTGGACACTGACAAAAATAACCTACGTGTAACAATAAGAAGCTATTCGACAAAAGACATTTAATTCTCTTCATGGTGCGGTAATGTGCCATGGTAACACAGCCTCCTCTTGATTTTTCTTTGGTGCTTTCAAAAGGCTGGAGGGTGGTCAGAATTGTTTACAATCTCTTGTTGGGAAATGCAGAAAAATAAATGTGAACACCACAGGCCGTCTGACATTTTTAATATTTAACAACCTCACAAATGACGATATGCCAGTGAACCAGGACAGAAACTCACTAACGAATATTAGTATAGCTTTTCAAACACATCATTGCATAAAAACACGAGAAACGTGATATTCTTCGAATGCCTTCTTCAGGATTGTATTTTTTGGCTTTCTATTGGTTTTGCCATATTCTGCCGCATCACAAAACGTCATTAATAAAGTGAAAAACACTGAATCCATTTTTTTTTCTGTTGCATTTCTGTACGTCGTTTGCAAATTCGGCTTCGTTCCGTACATTTATGTCGCCCTGTAAGGGCCATAGCATTCTAACACTATAAAACCAGTCGGGTTGCTAGGCAACAACCCAAGACGACAGAGAAACAAGATTAATCACTCATATTTTTTGTCTCTGCTAAGCCGAGACTCACATGCAAGTGATAGGGAAAATGTAAATTTTAGGTCATATTACCTGAGTGGGAAAATAGCAGCGTTGCAATATTTCCCCTGGTTTTAAGTATGTTGGCTGCTGAGGACGTGTGGGGAACGTCCTCATTGACTCCTATGGAAAGATAGGGGGTTCCTTCGAACCCCGATATCTCCAGACTTTTGGCAGCTAACAGGATCATGTTTGGTATCATTAGAAAGGCCAGAGCATGGCCTTTCCAATGATACCAAATATGACAATGTTTAAAGTAAAGAAAAAAATATATAAATGTAGCGCTCACTCCCGGAGGAGCCGCTGAAAATGAACCACGGGTCAGTCTCCCCGCACTAGGGAATAAATATACTCCAACACGCTGAACAGTTTTATAATTTAAAAGGTTTACTAAAAAGTTTGCAGCTCTTAAGACACGGTATATGCAGGAAGATTTACAGTACTTTCGTAACACGATAAACGCGTAGCGGTAAAAGAAACGAAAACACGAGGGCTTCGTATTTTCGGAAAAAAAACCCCGACCGAGCAGAAAATTAAAAGATACGAAATTCGAGGAAAAACCCCGTAGCGGGACACAATAAAATACACAGTTCTCGTATTACGATAGACGCGCAGCGGGAACAAAAAGGAAAAATCGTTCAGAATGTAGCTTTTTCTTTGCCCCCTTGTATGGATTTTGAAAAAGGAAAACAGAGTCCTGCACAGGTTAAGTCCCAGAACTTGAAGTGATATATATTTATATATGTAGGGTACCCGGGTACTTTTTTTTACTGGCCAGTGAGCTTGCTTTAACGATGTCTTCGACTAGTCAGTTGGGGCCCTGTGGGTTTTAGAAGAAAACAGCAGTGTACGCTTAAATTTACACACGGCCTTGGGGCCTCTCACCCATCCGGCGCAAGCTTGAGGTTCCGCTGACCGGACGTCTCTCCGCTCGATATTGACTGGGGACGCCGACCACCGGATCTGTTGTCTGGCCTTCTGTCTGTCAGCCGCAACTCAGCCAGCTTACCGCCTGCTCCCCGCTTCAATCGACCGCGGTACTCCTTACTCGAGGGGTCTTCTCTCCTCAGCACTGCACTCGGAATACAGCTGGTGATGTCTCTCTCCCGCAAGGCTGGGTGCCCGATTGTGAGGCCAATCCACTCTGTCTGCGCTCCGGCCTAGCTCTTGATCTCTCCTTCTGTGTGTGTCTCTGTGCATCCGCTCTCCTCAGCTCTCTGGCGCGTTCTCCCTGCTCTCCACGAGGTGCAGGATGTACAGGCTCTCCACAACCCACCCACTTCCTGTTTCTTCGCAAAGCATGCATGGATATGTAGTTCAAGTGTCCAGGGTCTTAAATCGTGATAGTCTCCATCTTGTGGCCAAAAATGGGTACTGCCACAGTAAACTTTAACACATCGCTACACTCTCCCCCTCCTAGAACTCTTGGGTCTCTCCAAGGAGGTACAACAGTTACATTATCCTTTTACAATTTGCACACAGTTTATACGGTATATACAGGTTCAGCAGCATACATGCAGTGGGTTAGAAACACTTTCTCAAGCTGACTCATGGTCTGGGCTACCTCAGCTAACATAGCAGACACTTCGGGCAATCTCTGCACAGTGGTGATGGCCTCTTCAGTGCTATGTCCAGGTGAGTCATAAGTAAGTCGCTGGGGCGGCCGAATAGAGCGTTTTTGTTCAGGCTCCCTCCGTTCCTCTTCAGGTGGAAGTACTATGGGCGTTGGCTCAATTTCTCTTTCTATCACTGGAGCCGACGTTTCTTCAGAGTATGATCCCTCCAGTGAAGGCATAGAACCGTAATCACCTGAATAAGCTTCCGGAGCTATCGGATCCCCACAGCCTCAGGGGCTTCCCACTGAAATTCAAGCGGCTCAGGGATATCAACAGTCTCAGGGACTTCCAACAAGAATTCAGGAGCCTCAGGCCTCAAATTACTCTCCCATCGTTCAGGAACTGAGGTAATCTCTTCAGGCTCCGGTGAACGTATCCAGTCCAGACAAAAACTTTCTTCCTCGCTGTCTCTTTCGCTCTCTTCAACAACCGAGTCTGTTGAGACCGAGTAACAGGAGGTAAACGTGGAACAGGCAGATTCGGCGGAGGGAGTTCATCCCCAACTGGTATCCTCACAGCCTCTCTCAAAGGTAACAAATGATTTCGGTGCCAGTTCTTAAGAGGCCCAGCCTTTCCATCTGGGCGGATTTGATACACTGGCAGACCCGGCAGTTGCTTGCAGACAATGTAAACCTGGGAACTCCATCTATCCGCCAACTTGTGTCTTGCAGCAGCACCCAAGTTCTTCAACAGAACCCTATCACCGGGTTGTAGATCTTGTATCCGAACCTTCAAATCATAGTTCCTCTTGTTCCTCTGTTCCCTGTTACCTGAAGTCAAACGGGCCTGTTCAAACGCAGAAGCCAGATTCTTCCGAAGTCTATCCACGTAGTTTCTATGAGAAGCTACCGACGTCTGGTCTAGAGATAACCCAAATGCCAAATCAACTGGCAGTCGAGCTTCTCTTCCGAACATAAGACGGTACGGTGAATATCCAGTTGCATCACTCTCCGTACTGTTATATGCATGCACCAGAGTAGCTATGTGACGACTCCAACTCTGCTTCTCCACATTAGACAAGGTCCCCAGCATATTTAGCAGCGTGCGATTGAACCTTTCAGGCTGAGCATCACCCTGAGGGTGGTATGGCGTAGTTCGAGTCTTTTGAATTCCCAACAACTCCAGCAATTGCCCGACCAATCTACTTTCAAAGTCTCTTCCCTGATCAGAGTGTATTCTTCTTGGCAGGCCGTAATGGACAAAGAACTTTTCCATCAGCACCTTCGCCACTGTCGGAGCGCGTTGGTCTTTTGTAGAAAAAACTTGGGCATAACGGGTGAAATGATCAGTCACTATCAGAATGTTCCCTTGCCCACTAGCATCCGGCTCTAAGCACAGGAAGTCAATGCACACCAAATCCATGGGTCCCTGACTCTGTAGATGGCTCATTGGAGCAGCTCGGGTTGGTAGAGTTTTCCTCTGAATGCACCTCAGACAGGAATGGCAGTAACTCGAGTCCGTCATTTTTTGACGCGAGTCTGTCATTTTTTGATGCAAATCCGTCATTTTACGTTTTGACGGAAGACAAGGTAGTGGCCGTCATTTTTGACAGATCTAGTAAAAAAAAGTGCACATTTGGTACGGTCAGGTTGTTACAATTTGCCGTTACCACCAGCTTTTCAAAGACGTTAAAATTATGCGCGCAAACGTTGTCCGTTAAATTTTGCACGAAGATTGTAATACCAAGCGCGCACCAGCGCACAAACGCATTTGCGCTCAGAATGTTAAGTATAGGACGCACACAGTTCATCTCGCTCACGCAGGTCCATCCGCGTTAAACGTTAACGCACATTTTTTGCGCGAACGTTGTAATACGACGTTCAGCGCAAAGGGTTTTGCCCCTCGTGTTAATGCGCTTTTGCGCACGCACAAAATTGTGCGCGAAGAATGTAATAGGGCCCTATATGTGTCACTGGGTGCATCCATTGTGAGATCTGTGTGTTATAAACTGCCCCTCCCCCCAGTATCTTTCCATCACTTGCTCCTCACTCTGAGGCTTGGGCCATAGAATGAGTCAATGGGTCTATCACGAACTCACATCATTATATCAGGGTTGTATTCAAAAGGCATCACCAGGGGCTAGATAAGTCTTTTAATCTTCCTGTCATATCTCATTAAGTTGCCATTGCTTATCTGAATAAGCCTCGAGAACAATAGCCTCCTGTCACCTTATCTGAACATTTCCCCCTTCACCTCATCAACTATTTAGTACTGTAGATCAGTGTTTCCCAAACCTGTCCTCAGGACCCTCAACCAGGCCAGATTTTGCAGATCTCCTTGGGGTAATGCAGACTGAATCCTGCAATCACTGAGCAGCAAATCATATCACCTGTGATAGCTTCAGCTACCTGGAAAACCTGGCCTGTTAGGGGGTCCTGTGGACAGGTTTGAAAAACACTGCTGTAGATTAAATAAACAAGGGGAATAAAGAAAAGCTTTTGCACAAATTTTAGTAAATGTTGTCTCACAGGAAAAAAAACCCAGAAAAATGTAAACAGGAGATTAAAAAAGGAATATTATTTTTCCTTTTTATGTGCAATTACTTCAAACAAAGAAAAAAAAAAACAAGCAGCATGTGTTTCATAAAGTGGTTTTGTTAGTAATGCGCAAGTAATCTAGTTACAGCTTATGTAAGCGGTTAGTGTGCATTCCGCTTACATAAGCCAGAATAGGGCAACAGGAACGCACGCTAGCCGCTATGCTCTTTTCATTGTACAATGGCAGAACAACCATGCGTTCCTTGTTGGAACACTTGGCGTTCCAAAAGGGCCAATTTGGAACATTTTTGTGTTTGTATAAAAAGAGGACATTGACACATGGCACCTTTATCCCTGATGAAGTCTTATACAAGACTAAACGCGTTGGATCATTTCATGATTATGAGTTACCATTAAAGTATGTAATTATTTTAACAGCTTGTGCTGCTTTGATATACGTTTTTTGATAGCTCTGGAGTGCTTTGAAGTCCTGGGCGAGAGCTGGATCCCTGGTGGGGCCGGGCCTTGCACCCTGCAGTTCTGGAGCACAAAAGAGTAGCGAGCCTTGGAGATTTTGCACCTAACATCTGAGCCCTATCTAGACCACTGGCGTCCCCTGCCTTACAGATCCTGATCACCACGGAGTGGTAACTTTTGATGTACCATTTTTGTATTTTTATTTTGTGAGTGCGATTCCCTATGGGCCATTTTAATGTGGTTATATATACAGTATATACGTTCTGCACTATATATTATTAATTTTTATTTCAGATACATCTCCATTTTCTATGTTTTTATGCTATAATTCAGTTTTGTATCTTGGTGGGTCAGTCCTGGGTGTCATGGTGGGGCCCTTACATCTATGGAACTTATACAACCTGCCCAGTGTTTGGCAAGGGCCGGGCAAACTGGAGACATTGGGTCCCTGAACATATTATGGGCTGTCAACCGCCTGATGGTGGCCCTGTGTGCACCCCCTGTCCCCTCCTTCCCTGATCAGGTTGAAAAGCTAGTTTAAATGGAAGAGTTTCCTCCATGTATCCAGTGTCACCAGCAGCCAGGATTTTGATTTCCCAGCTCCTGGTCACCAGTGATGTCAGCACCCACAACGTGATAATGTAACCCTCCTTCAGATCATTTGTGATATTGAGCATCAGAGAGAAAGAAAGAGACGTTGGATTTGTCCTGTGCATGCATGCACAGCTCGAGTCTATCGGTCTGACTCTGCACAGGCACTATGGAACATGCATACGTAGAGTGTGCACATCCATAGTGATGCTTAATTTATGATGCCTACGCTACGCGATTTGTGTAGGAAAGCAAATTATGTAGAACAGCTTCAAGTACTACCATATTTGGAACCCCCCGAGCTGAAGGTAGCTCGTCAGCAGCATCTGCCCAACTATTTAACGCCATATGGGTGGTGTCCAGTGGGAGGGGACACCTCTCTTTCGGGCAGACCATGCAGCTGACACACAACATTGGCTGCAGAGATACGGCCTGAGTTCAGTTGCTGGACGGGGACGAGGTGGCCCATAGAGGTCAATAGGGCACACTAGTATGCTCCCAACCGCGGTCCTTGAGTAACCCCAACAAGCCAGGTTTTAAGGATTCCCCTGGGGAAATGCAGACTGAATCCTGCAATCACTGAGCAGCAAATCATATCACCTGTTCTGTGCTGCGGATATCTGGAAAACCTGACCTGTTCGGGGTACTTGAGGACCGCCGTTGGGAACCACTGCTGTAGAACGACCTCAATAGCAACATTTTACTGGCTCCTGCCTTATTCCAAGTAGAGCCGTGACAGCAGGTCACTGTACTTTGTATAAGAAACGTAAATATAAGGGACTCTGAAGAATAACAAGAGATTCTACAGTCACTTGTTATTCTTTGTATCTACAAAATCGCTTAGCAGAACAAACATAAATAATAAAAAAAAGAAATTGATACTCCACTCAGGTCCCTCAGAGGATGGTACAATCAGCCACCCCCTCTCACCGTAAAGAGAGAGCAAAAGCCGGTAATAGGGTGTCGCTAGGGAGCCTTTACAACGCTTAATTATTTGTCTTGGTGGATCCATATGACGTTCTTGGCTGGAAAAGAGGTTTTGTAGTGGTTATCGACAGTGTTGAAAACACCGTCAAAAATCACGGTGATAAACTTTGGTGATCCCAAAAGAGACGAAAAGTCTTATCATGGTGTCATTGTTGGGGGATGATATAGTGTTTTGGTATTTTTTTTCCTTTTTAATTTAAAGGAAAGCCCGATCTGTGCGTTAAAAAAAAAAATATATATAATAAGTGTGGGTTCTCTCAACAGAAGAGAAAAAATGTGGATGAACAACCACGTAGCGTGAAATTCCAGGTTTTCTTTTGAAGTTGAAGAATTGCTTTGGTCATTATGGAGCTAAGAATCAGGGATGCGCACAGCTGAAAAATTGTTTTGTTTCGTTTAATTTCATTTCGTTTTAAATTCATTTTGTTTTCGAAATTTCGGAACTAATTTTGTTTTGTATTTCATTTCATTCTGTATCGATTCGAAATTTTATATCGATTCAAATTTCATATATCAGTTCGATAATTGATATCAAATTCGATAATTGATATCAATTTGATAATTGATATCAATTCAATATTTGATATCAATTTGAATTTTGGACCACTAAAAAAAAAACCAATTATTCAAATTTTGCTGTTAAAAGACAATCTAGGGTTAAATATTAAGCTGTGTCACAGATTTTGTATTTGAGTCAAATTAAACAGTGAAACAAAATTAATTTGTTTCATAAAGTCGTTTGTTATGCTGACTATACTTGTAAGTTAAGATCAATTTGATAGTTGATATCAAATTCAATAGTTGATATCAAATTCGATAATCAATATCAATTCAAATTTGGATAACTAAATAAAACCCCAATTAATCAAATTTTGCTGTTAAAAGACAATATAGGGTTAAATATTAAGCTGTGTCACAGATTTAGTATTTGAGTCAATTTAGGCTAGGGTCAGACGAAAGCATTTTTCCCCGCGAACGTGAAAAAGTGCCTCCGAACGCATTGACGTATTTTTTCACGGAATGCGCAAAAACGGTCAGACGACGCGCATTTTCGGCGTGATTTTGTACGGGCGTGATTTTGTCAATAAAACTCTTTTTGCGTCTGGACGTTATGTAGGCTGGACATTAGCAGCGTCTGACATCTCCTAATCACGCACACACGCCGCTATGCCGCAGCTGCGCAATCAATACGTCAGTACTAGCGGTTCTGCGTTCTCAAAAAAATGCGTTCAAATTCCACTTGCGTTGCGCGGCCGGACTTTTGTGCGGCCGTACATCGTATATTGGCCGTCATTGCCCGTCATCTGCTGCTAGTGCGGCCGTAATTATGTGCGCCAGAACGCACGTTAAAAGTGCGCTGGTCTGACCCCAGCCTTAACAGGGACAGCTGCTTGTGAAACAAAATTAAGTTGTTTCAAAAGTTGTTTGCTGACTTATTACTTGTATTGCATGTATTTTAATTTAAGATCAATTTGATATTTGATACATCAATTCGATATCGATTCGATAGTTATACTGATTTGAATTCCAGAACACAAAAAAATTCAAATTTTTATTTTATTTTGATGACAGTGTATAACGAATTAAATTCGTTAGATACCATTTTGTTTTGTTTCGAATTCGGATCCTATCGATTCGTTATTTTGGAGTACTTCCGAAATATGAATTAATGACTTTTGTCCCGAATTCCGAATTTTTCAGAAACAAATGCACATCTCTACTAAGAATGGTTTAGTAAACAGTTACACATTACTTATACTGTATGTCACTCTCCATGACTATGTTCTCAGAGAGGTTAGTGGACATTGTAACCAGCCACATTGACAATATAGCCAGCTCGATTAAACTTGATTTCATTAATAGAATTCCCATCACTTATTCATACACAGATCGCATTGTATTACAAATATGCTTTCTGTATATTCCTGAAAATCACCATTATTCATTACACTACAATGAGGTATTAGAAGACATAGAGGGTTTATTCAAAGAGATTCGAAAAGTCACCGCACGTTCGGTGACTTTTCGTTCTCTTCAATTCGGTTCCTTTTGCCGATCCCATTTCGGTGACCCTGCGATGTATTCAGCAAGCACCACAGGGTCCCCAAATTGCAGGGAAAGGCTGCCGCAAACCCGATGAAAACTAACCGCAAAACCCACCGAATGCACGCCGAAAACCCCCAAAAACATCTGGATTAACCTGCCGACAACCACGGAAAAAGCCCGAGCAGGAGCCGATTGCACACAGCCGAAGCAGCTGAGACCGCAGACGAGGGAGGTGAATAAATTAGCAAAATAGTTTGTGTGAATCTGTGAAAATGAAACGCTGTTTGCAAAGAAACTACTGAGCGAAAATGTCTGAAATTTACACAGGAGGTCCAGGGAATGATAATAAAGAGGGCTGTTACAGAAAAAAAAAGTCAACTTAAAAAAAAAATCTGAAAAATGCTTAAAATATCCTAAAAAAATCTATAATTAAAGAGACTGTTTACTGCAGAATTTTATAATGAACGGTTTATTAGCTATTGAATTAAAACGGGAATATTTTTAACATTGAAGCCTATGGGATTCTCCTGAATTAACTTGCCGAATTAAACGCCCGAATGGCAGGGAATTTCAGGAACCTTTCACTGCTGGTTTTCGTTCTCTGAATAGACAAAGCAGTGCTTTTCATGGGGATTTCTCTTCCCTCGAACAGGCACCGTATGTGCAGGCAATTCGCCAGGATTTGGCGAATTGCCTGCTCTCTGGATAGCCGAATGGCCAGGAAAGGTAACCGAACGCTGATTTTCAGCGTTCGGTTGCCTTTCTCAAGCAATTCGGATCTCTTTGGTTAACCCTGATACTGGCTTGGACGCAAGACGGATGACCATTATTTTAACTATATGGTCAAGTCAATGGCTTCCTTTTTTAAAGACCTATGTATCTAGCATTTGGCAAAAGCAACAGCTCACGATCTACTAGGATACACACAGGGTTTCTGTTTAACTATTGGAGGAGAATGTCTTACATTTCTGACTGTCGGTGGTGATTCTCGGTACTGTAGTCCACCAATAGCTGAAGGGCATGATGGACATGCTTGGGTTTAAACATTGACACAAGCTCTCGTTAGCTAATTTACCGGTTTACATGTCTTCTGTACATCTTTTACGAAGCAAAATAAGGAAATTACCTTCAGTGGGTGAAGTCTTAAGTCTCCTACAAAGGCCATTGACGTCACCGTAGCTATCTTGGATTTTCTGAATAGACTCGGCTCCTCTCAACTCCATGAGAGAGCGTAGCTCCTGCAATGTACAGCCAAACCCACCGGCATGATTCTGCTCTCTCTGCTGGTTCTTTGGGTAGAAATCTACTGCACTGTTTAAATCTCCCATTTTGACAATGTGATGTTATCTTGTATTGACCGTCGAAGGCTCCTTCAATTTGTGCGTTTTCTCCAAACAAGAGGCCACAGTCTTGAGGCTTGGTATCTGTGGATGTGTCAGAAAGAAGATGGGCCTGAAAAAAGAAAAAAGAAATAAATAACAATGGTACAACATTTTCTGACGTTCTTACTACATTCATCTGAGATTTCACTTCTTTCAACTATTATTTTAAGTGACTTTATTTTAGACTTCACATATTATTTTAAAAATGAAGTTTAGAAAGCTGGCATATTCCTTTTATAGACGGGTTGACCATTTTTTGGGTGCTGCAAGCCGATTCACCAGACCTGCCCACACCATCCCAATCGCATACCCAATGTTAGGATGGATTGTCATAAATACTGGATAGTGGAATAGTATGGTCAAGAAAGGTAAACAGAGGCGAGATGATCGGACCATAAAACAACGAGATAAGCATCATGATGTACATCTAATAATTGTGCCGGAAGAGGACGTCAATGGCTGGGTGGAGGTAACATCACTGCTCTATGACCGTGTGGAGACCGTGGAGACAAAGGTACGAAACCCAGCAAGTGCACCTCTGCAGTCCTTGGGCAAGGCACCTAACGGTACATACTCACCTTGAAAACAAGAGAAATCTCAATGTATCCTTCCTGGTAAAATACTTTCTCAAAAAGCCAAACACATAAATCAGATACAGTGCTGACTGTTAGGTGACAGTAAGGAGATAAAACTAAATAAATATATACTCTGGTGATCTTGGCTTCTGGACTAACATGGCTTAGGCCAGGGGCACACGAGCGTGGAAGGAACGTCCGTGAGAGTGAACGTTCATTCCACTCGACGCAGCTTCTGAGCGCACTCAGCGTGCTCAGCGCTGCAAAGCGCGATCCTCCTATGGATCGCGCTTTGCAGCCCCGTTGATGCGTGTCTAGCATGTCAACAGAGAGGCTTTCTGGGCGGACGCTTGATGCGCGTGCATTTCGGGCGCACGCACAAGCATGTGACCGGCCCCATCGCAGCGTCACATGGCTACGACGGGCGGCGGTAAATATGGCAGTATGGGCGAACCTAGTGCGCCCGTGTGCCCCCGGCCTTATTCAATCTGCATATATACTGTAACCATGCGCACCAGGGAACCCGCAACCAGGATCTGTGAAACAGATTGTGCTACGGTGTTTGCAGCTGCCGAAATAGCGACGTTCCAGTCCTTAATGGACTTTTCTCAAGATCTTGAGGAATGTCCATAATAGACTGAAAAGTCAAAGTTTCATACGTAGTTACAATAAAGTTGTACAAGACTCCTGCAGTGTGGGAAAAAAACCACAACAGTGATCCCACCTGGGACCACTCGATGGTGCCAAACCCACACTCCCTAAGGGCCTAACCCTCCTAAATACAAGAAACCAAAAACAACCATATAGTAATCCAATACAAAATTTGCATGGATTGCTAATAGAGGGGATGTGGGTCCCCAATAATACACAATTCATTAACGGTGTAAATAATCAAACATATAAATACACATGCTAAATTGGAGTATATTGTTTGTGGAGAGGATAGAACACACAGGGTGTAATGATAGGTGGAGACTCTTAGAAACCAAAATAATGCTGCTGAAATTCATACAAAGCAGAAATAGTTTTAAAAAAAACTGCTCATGTGGCTATATCAATCAAAGACAACAATATTAGCTATCCCCCTACTGCAAGGTCATTATAATTGCATATGTGTCAGATGAACTTGGCATACACACGCCATCCAGTAATTACACCATACGACCATATATAGGAGAGGGAACCATAAGGAGAAGAAAAAAAAATCTCACCACCAATTGATGGTAGCACACCAAATATACATCAAAGTATCAAATTGACCACGCCATCTTGTGCATAGACTCATTATTCCCAAAGGGGAACCACAAAAAAGAACCAGAAAAAGACAGGGGATATGAAGGCACCCCAAACAGACAGGGGATTTGAAGTTACCCGAAACAGTTAAAAACATATAAACATCAGGGCACACTCAACGCATTTCGCCTGCATGGCAGGCTTTTTCCAGGACCTGTCTGGTGAACTATATATATGCTTAATCAAATTCGAGTGTGGGGTTGTAGCCATGTCAGAGATGACAATAGTTACTTGGGGCAGATAACTGGGTGAGTTCCTACACTTTATATTTTTAGAAGTTGACCATAATTAAAGGAAATTACAAATACTTTAACTACATCATGGACCATTTAAAAATGTCTGATATGGATATGGATCTCCTCATCATAAATCTTATCCAGGTTACTGTATTAAATCACAATAAGGGGGAACAAAAACAAATATTGGAACTTATACCTACATGACTTCATTTGAGTATGGGATCCTTGGATGTAAATATCTATATTTACAGATGGAGCACCCAGAATTCAATATACTTGGGACCATAAAGAGGGTCAGAAAGGGGCGAGTAAGGGGCATGACTCACTGGGTGAATAGGCCAGATTATTTTCTCAGTGGGACAGAAGGACTGTCACCCCAAATCGGGACTGTTGTGTATAAAGTGGGACCGTTGGGAGTTGTGTACAATGTCTTGGTTTTATTCTTATGAGTCATTTAATAGAGTGATGAAAAAACTGGAGAGAGGAGAATTAAAAAATAAATAGTTGTGCACAGTGCTTTTTTTCTGGAAAAATAGATGGGGGTACTCTCACGCCCAGGGAAATACTGATTATTATGACTATTTTCATGTCCTCATAAACAATAGTTGTAGCTCACTTAAAGGAAGACACTATAAAAGGGAACCATATTTTTTAATACTGTGTTCCTTTAAATGAACTACAACTATTGTTGTAACCCTATGGGGGTTATCCACTTAGTGCCTCTGTTGCAAGAAAAATCTGTATTGCAGGGCTGTTATCTGTTTTTTTTGCAACGATGGCACTGAGTGGATAATCCCCTAGCATTTGTGAGCACCACAGCAATGAAACTCACAGTTTGGCTGAGTATGTATGAACTCCACAGCAATGACACTCACAGTAATGCGCAGTGTGTATGAGCTCCACAGCAATGACACTCACAGTAATGCGCAGTTTGTATGAGCTCCACAGCAATGACACTCACAGTAATGCGCAGTGTGTATGAGCTCCACAGCAATAAAGCTCACTACTGCCTTACAGTGCCAGCTCCTCTGATCACACCGTTTGCCTGACAATCCGCAGCTCTGGCAGATGTGTGTAAACATGCTGCACCCCCCTCCCCATGCTGTTCAAAGTTTCAGTGGCTGGAGAGGGGGGAGCAGCCCTCCCTTGTCATTTACTGGGGGAGAGAGGTTATCAGGGTTTGAACTAATACTTTCTATAGAATTTATGTGTAGGTGAGAAATTAACAGACTGAACAGAATAATGCTTGACAGTTGTCATTACAGCGTGATTAAGGCTGGGGTCAGACGAACGGGCGTGCAGCCGCACTTTATTACGGCCGTGGTAGCAGCAAATGACGTCCAACGCAGGCCCACACACGAAGTACGGGCGTATGAAAGTTCGGCCGCGCAACGCAAGCGCAAACAAACTTATTTTTTGCAAGAACGTCGAACCGCTAGTACTGACGTACAGAGTGCGCTGCGTCCGCATAGCGGCGTGTGTGTGTGATTAGGAGATGTCAGATGCTGCTCATGTCCGGCCAACAGAATGTCCAGAAACCCAAAGTTTCCTGGTTTGGATCCATAAAAAAATCACGGCCGTAATTGCGCATCGTATGACCGCTATTGCGTATTCCGTGAAAAAGTACGTCCATGCATTCGGACGCACCTTTTTACGGACGATGCGAAAAATGTGTTCGTTTGACGCAAGCCTTATTGTGGGTGATGTTTTGGTTATGATTTAATATAACCTGACAGTTTGGTCTCATTATTAGTGATTTTTGTGTTAAAATTTTTAGAATATCTCAGATATCACGAATAAAAAGAAGTATTAATTCTGGAGATGAAACAAATTTTTCTCATTACCATTTTTCAACATTTTTCTTTTTCTTTATATATTTAAAATGACCAGGTTGTGTGGAGTGCCCACATTCTCCACCGTCTTCTAGCCCCCCCTTAAAAAGGTGGGTGAAGTGGAGGAGTTTCCTCCATGCCACCCTGCGTCACCAGCAGTCGGGAAATTTGAATTTCCTGGCTGCTGGTTATTAGTGATGTCAGAACGCACAGAGCAGCCAACATCACCATTCTGAGATCAATTGCGTTAGCAATCGGTCTCAAGAGAGGCCACGATGGATCCTTTCAGTAGAGTGTTTACAACTCAACTTGCATATACAACTTAATTTGCATACCATTTTAATGCACAACTAGAAGCTAGAAATAGGAACACTCACCTTCACTGTAATAAAGCGCAGTGGTGGCTCGTCAATGGGTCGGATGGGGCAGCACCCTACCATTCTTTTGCAATAAAAAAATAAACCGTATAAACTATGTCATTTTCTTCCTGTTGTTTTTTTTGTGTCATTTAACATGTGCCTGATTGATAAAATGTGTTATGTCCCATTAAGAGGTGTAATTTTCTCCTCAACTGTTCCTAGGCAACAGTAAAAAATAAAAGATTATGTGATTATTTGTCTTTGACCTGTGTCCAGAAATCTGATAAGGGCTCTATGGGAACTCTTAGGAATCATGGACTGCAGCTGTTATCAAGCCCCCTGCTTGCAAATCGAGCTCTGATGGGCGTCAAACAAACCCGACCAAAGCAAGCTAAGCTCCTCTGAAACTTTCATGTATCTTAAATGCTACACACCCCAGGCGCCTGCCTTAACCCCTTTATGACAGAAAATGCACCCATCATTTGACTTTAGTGTGCTAAATAAAAATAATAAAATAAATATGCAAGAGGGCGTGGTTTGGACGCAAGGCAAGATGGCCGCTTGATTCTGCAGCTCTGCACCCGGGCGCACCAAATAAGCACTTTCGAATGTCCGCACGGCGTCCCGCGGGACAAAAAAAACGAGCCGCTGCCTCCTTGAGTCACCCTCATACCCCGGCGCTGACCGGGAGCTCCCCGATGAGACACTATCTCCGCGGGTCACAGGCTGTTCCCTCACAAGGCCGCAAAACCAAGATGGCGGCAGCCGGGGACCGCATGGCTGAATCGGAGGATGATCTGCAAGACAGTCGGACTTCCTCTCTGAGCGACATACCTACTGCGGAGGTAAGGGAGACCCTGCGCCATCTACCCACTAAGAGGGACCTGGAATCTCTTTTCTCACGCATGGAGGCAAAATTTGATGAAAAATTCGCTGAATTGGGGGCTGATGTGCGGCAACTGGGAGGCAGAGTACAAGATTTGGAAGAGGATAGAGACGCTTCCATGGCCCACCTTGACAGATTGCAGACCCAACTAAACGAACAGTCCCAATATGTTACTGACCTACGCCGCTCAGTAGACGACTTAGATAACAGAGGGCGCCGCAATAATGTTCGAATTAGAGGTGTCCCTGAACCGGAAGACACGGAAGATATACCCCTCATCTTACAGATTTTATTTAATGCACTCCTTGAACGCCCACCTGATACGCCGATATTGCTTGATAGAGCACATAGAGCGCTGCGCCCACGGGGAGCCCCATCAACACCCCCAAGAGATATCATCTGCCGCATACATCATTTCTCGCTCAAGGAAGAGATCATGCAAGCGGCCAGAAAGAAACAATCAATCACACATGATGGACATGCGGTTGAAGTCTACCAAGACCTCTCCAGATTCACTTTGCAAGCCCGGAGACACCTTAAGCCGATCACGGATGTCCTCAGAGCTCGAGACATTAGATACAGGTGGGGCTACCCTTTTGCTCTTACTGTACGTAGGGATAACCAGCTCATGACTATCATGGAACCTGGAGACGTGCCTGAATTTATTCGCGCCTTGGACCTACCGCAGGTGGAAGTTGCAAATTGGCATGGAGGTGACTTCCTGGATTTCCCCCCTCCCAAGCCCCAAAGGCAAAAGTGGCAAGCAGTCCGTAGACAGAAACACCGCCATCCCCTCAGGTATGAGGCAACAAACCCAGGACTCCACTCGACCTTTGGCCCGACGAGGCAGGACCCTTGAGAGGTCCCCCCCCTCTTTTTTCCTATTTCCCCTTCTATTTTGTTGGCTAAAGTGACCGGCTGGTCCATCTCGACACCTCCATCCTGAGGACGGAGGCCCAAAGCCCTTGGGACCGTTCACATTTCTCTTTTTATTGCAAATAAGCTACTGGATGACGGGACGAGTCCTGAGGATATGTCCGTCTGCTGAAGACGACACTCAAAGGTTACGCTTACTTTATATTTGCCCGGGTGCGGCAGAATTAGGAGGCTGATAACCTACTTTAACTGTAGTGCTTTATTTCGTTCATTATACACTTACTAAGGTTTCCATGTTAAGTATTTTACTTGTGTTCTACACCACCCCCCCTGCGGTGTTTGAATTTATCCAGTATGCCTGGAACGGCTGTTCCTTATTCTCATCTTGCTGGCTTGGCCCCATATGGGTCTGTACCCTATTCGGGTACCCACACCGATCTTTGCTATGTGTTTTGCACTGTAAGGTGCGGTTTATGATTTTCCTTCTGTCTGTATTTTTGTTTTTATTATTGTATGTCTATTTGGGTCAATGCAACCTGTACATCTTGTTCATGTCAGAACCGCTCGTGGTGAGCTCGCGCAGGGGAGTGCATTCTCTCCAACACTGCTATTTTTTTTAGGGACACATTTTTAGATTATGGCTAAGATACGACTTATATCCCTGAATGTCAGGGGACTGAACCACCTGGCTAAACGGCAGATCGCTATGGCTGATCTTCGTAAACAAAAATGCGATTTTGCCTTCTTACAAGAAACTCACTTTCGGTCAGATAGTGCTCCAACTTTGCGCTCAAATTACTTTACCCAGGGCTTCTATAGTAACTTTGAGGCGTCAAAATCTAGAGGGGTGGCCGTCCTGGTGGCCTTACACATTCCTTTCACATGCACCTCCCAGATTGAAGACACACAGGGCCGTTTCATCTTTATAAAGGGGCATATTGGGTCTAGATTGGTCACGCTGGCAAATATATACCTCCCCAACACTCATCAGTGCACTGCGCTCAGTAGAATTTTGAATAAACTCGCTAAGTTTGCTGAAGGCCTTCTATTATGTGGAGGAGATTTCAACATCTCCCCGGACTCCCCGCAGGAAACTGCCCCTTCCCCAGGCACGCCACAACCATCTAAACGACGTAGATTCCACCAACTATTGCAGACGTTTCAATTAGTAGATTGTTGGAGAGCGATGCACCCCGCTGGGCGCGATTACACATTTTATTCGCATGCTGCCCGAGTTTACTCCCGTCTGGACCTTTTCCTCATGTCTCACCATACACTTCATTTAATCCGCACAGTGTCCATAGGGAGTATTACTTGGTCAGACCACGCCCCAGTGTTGTTGGACCTCGATGTTCCCGACCTGCCCCCTAGACATTACCAATGGCGTCTTAACAAATCCCTACTGAAGGACGTGGTTCACCGGGAGTATCTCTCAGATGCCATTACCCAATATTTTGATGAGAATGATAATGGGGAAGTCTCTGATCCCATACTGTGGGAGGCGCATAAGAGTGTACTCCGGGGTCAGTTGATCCAACTGGGGGCCCGATGTAAAAGGGACAGGGGAGACAAGATTCAATCCTTGCTCGCAGATATACAGACTTTTGAGACTCTTCATAAGGCCACTCCATCCGCTGAACACTATTCCTCCTTATCCTCCCTCCGATCAGAATTGAGGCAATTGTTCCAACACCATGCTTGTAGGTCGCTCCTCCTTACTAAACGCTCTTATTACCTTCACGGTAATAAATGTGGCAAACTTTTGGCGAGAGCCCTACGCCAGAAGTACCAGTCTACCTACATCCCCAAACTTAGACGCTCTGACGGCTCCATCACACATCTCAATGACGAAATTTTAGCTGAGTTCCTTACTTACTATCACTCTCTATATAATCTTAGGGACTCACCCCCTCCAGCTAAACTTATGGCTGATTACTTGGCTAAAGCCCTGGATGTCACTATCTCCCCAGAACAGGCTGAGGCGCTAGACGTCCCCTTCACATCTGAGGAACTGGCGGAAGCACTTAAAGCTACCCCGACGGGGAAAAGCCCGGGCCCAGATGGCTTTTCTATTGGGTACTATCGGACCTTTCTGAAGACATTGGGCCCTTACCTTCTCCGCTCCTTTAACGCGATTGGCGAAGAGACTAGTTTCCCCACAGAAGCTCTCCGAGCAACAATCTCGCTTATACCGAAACCTGGTAAAGACCCTTTATTATGTTCTAGCTACCGCCCCATCTCTCTAATAAATAATGACATAAAGCTTATGGCAAAGATGCTGGCCCGGAGACTTAACCCTATACTCCCCTCTATGATCCATCCCGACCAAGTGGGATTTGTTCCTCTTAGAGGCGCTCGGGACAACACTCTGAGAGCCATAAATCTTCTCCACATATCCCGGGTCAACTCTACCCCTATGCTCTTTCTCTCGGTCGACGCCGAAAAGGCGTTCGACCGAGTAGATTGGTCATTTTTAATAACGTTTCTAGCAAAACTGGGTTTGGGGCCTCGCTGGCTAGCCTGGGTTTCAGCACTCTACAGGAATCCGACAGCCCTCCTCCGAGTAAATGGCACTCTCTCCAGCCCCATATCGGTCCGAAACGGGACGCGTCAGGGATGTCCACTCTCCCCGCTACTGTTTATCATTACGCTAGAACCTTTTCTGCAGAGATTGCGGGACAATGAGTGCATTCAAGGATACAATGCCCCCTTCCATGAATATAAAGTATCTGCTTTTGCGGACGACGTGTTATTGACGATCATAGATCCCCTACAATCCCTCCCTGCGTTTCTGCAGGAAGTCCGTTTATATGCCGCGGTCTCCAATTTCAAGATTAACGCTACTAAGTGCGAGGCACTTAGAGTGGACATCCCCGACGCCACTCGCATTCAGATCAGATCCCTCTTCCCCTTCTCGTGGCAATCAGAAGCTATCACATATTTAGGCCTCCGACTCCCCTCTGACCTTACTTTATTATACACTCTTAACTATGAACCTCTCTTACATAGGGTACGGAGCGACTTACAGGCATGGGACAAGCCCCACCAAATGTGGGATTAATCTTAAAACGCAAGGAATATATATTACAGATATTATTATATTTGCAATACAGGCTGAGCTGAAGGGTTAATTGAACAGTTAATGCAGTTTGGCTTGTTATTGCCCAGTGTCAAAATGTGTATAATTTCCACCATTGGCAGAAGGTTATAGCCGGTGAGGCGTACTGGTAGGGGAGGGGCCAAGGCAGCCCACTGAAGTCAGTGGGACGTACTAGTACGCCTGACGTCTTCAAGGCCCACCCCCCGCACAGACGTCATAGTACATCCCGTAGCGTTAACGGGTTAACCAAGCCTTTCTTTTGTTATTAACCCTTTCATTACCAAACAATTTTTGCTAACTAGTTAGAATAACATTTATTTGACACCCAGGAAGCGTTTACCAGTAGTTTTGTGGAAAATCACTTGGTTTTGAAGTGATGTATAACACATTTAGTATAACTGTTGGAATGCATTAGTAGCAGACAGATAGAAATGCACTTTCAGTTGAATATTGTTCAATGTACAGTGTAACCTGGCTATACATAATCTTTGGTACCCCAGGTGTTTCTAAAGTACAAGGTCCATGATGCTCAATCAACCTTAAAGCTGTTGGTGCATTATGGAACATGTAGTTCAGAAACATATGGGGTGCCAAAGTTCACCGTCACTGCCCTAGACACACTGAAATGCTATAATTATTTAGAATATATATATATATTAGTTTTTCTTTTTTCTTTTTGTGTAATTATATATATTATATATATATATAAAATGTGTTTTATCTGGTTTGTTTCCTGTTCAGCACTGAAAAAGAGTTTCTACCTATCATAAATACACTGTGTATGGAGTATAAAATATTTTGACTCCAATGCAGAAGTGCTTTGGCAGTTACCATTCAAGCCTGGAAAATGGCTACATGGATAAATACGATGAAAGACGATAAACTGGCAAACTCCATTACATTTCATCAAAAATCTATTTATTCCATCATTTCAAACTTAATCAATCCTTAGGTTTCAAATGATGGAATAAATGGATGGCTGATTATGTGAGAAGTGTGCCAGTTTATCTCTTTCCATCACCACTGCAACCCTGCACAGCTGTGGTTTAAACAAATGAATGTATAAAAAGCACTTTTAAAGCAACGTTAAAACAGAACAAATAGAGGAGAAGCTGAAAATCAACAAAATAAGTAGTAAAATAAAACTATGTAAGGCACATAGCCCAAGCGTGCCATTTTCTTTCCAGCTGTGAGCAGAATCGGCAAGAGCGGATTAGGGAGCGGGACAAAAAAGGCGTTCGGGGGGGCTGGTTCGGGTAGGGTGACCCTGTGGCAGGTAGACTTTCGTCTTTGGTGGAAGGGGGTCAGGGGATGTGGGATCGTTATTGTCTAGTTTGCATGATTTGACAGCCTCATGGTCGGGGTTGACGGGGCCTGTGGTGATTGGCAGTGTGGCGTGGGTGTGGCAGGGTTTGACCAAGTCGATGGATATGGGACATGGCAAGAAGACAGTGGAATGTGCCAGGGTTTTTGGGGGAATAGTGGTTCGCTAGGAAGGTCAGAAGATGCGTTGAGGCTGGTTCCGAAGGCGCCCAGAAGTAATGCCTATGTTTCGTTTGTGGACCCATTGTGTTTACATTTGAAGCAAGAGGTGAACGAGAAGATTTGAAAGGGGGAAATAGGTAGAGTTGTTTTCCTTGCTTCCTTTGGATGAATCGTCTCATTCTAAAGGACAAGGGGAAAAGGGTAGTAATGAAAGAGGAGGAAAACCGCAAAAAACATTTCTGCAAAATCCCCAGATCATTTGGTAATTGACTGAAGGTGTTTTGCATGCTGGCAAGAGTCATTAGTGAAACGGATCCCAACACTGTTCAGCATGGTTTTGCTACGTCAACGGTATTTTGGAAACATATAGGACCTATTAAGGGTGGGCATGGTGCGGTATGACAAGCAATTTTGTCAAAGCCTTACGTCCTGTCCTGGTAAGGATTGGGACCAGATGGACATTACACTCTGGTGGCGTCTCATGGTGGCAAAAGGTCCTCACCTTTCAGGGGGGTGCCGAGGGGGCTCTGGGTGGTCTTCGTCAGTGATGCCAAGATGGGGTGTTTGTTGGCAATTTAATGATGGCCAATATCACTTCAATCTTAAGCACTCCAGATGTGGAGGGAGCCAGTTCTCCAAATATTTTCAGCGGACCTTGGCCCCTGGACAGTCAGGCGGGGGGTCTGCAGATGGGAGTCATACTGGTGAACCTGGATGCAATGTGGCTCTGGCTAAACCTGTACAGTAGGAGGGGAGAGGCTGAGCTCTTACAGGTGGATTTTGAAGTAGGTTTTCGGATCCCCTTTTGTGGACAGAGTGAGGGGCAAGTTGAGGAATTTATATTCGGCTAATGAGTTCCTGGAAGTGGTGCGGTTAAAGTTTGAAAAGGAGGTTTGGGCAGGCCGGATGGTGGGCCCATTTTCGTTTCCACCTTTGGAGGGGTTTAGGGATTCCTCCTTTGGGGTGGTGTCAGTGAAGACCCAGGGGAACATTTCTGCAGATACATCATTTGTCCTACCCTCAAGGAGGATAGTTTAATAATGACATTGACCCTGAGATGACATCAGTATCGTATGCCTCCTTTGACATGGCGGTTCTTTTGGTGCGACCAGCAGGTATGGGGACGTGGAAGGCCAAGGTGGATATAGAGGCTGCCTTCTGGCTGTTGCCCATCCATCTGGATTGCCATAACCTCCTGGGTTGCTGGTTTTAGATGGACCTCTGCCTGCCCATGGGTTGCTCCATATTGTGCGCCTATTTTGACCGGTTTGGTATTTTTTTGGAATGGGTGGTGGTGCATGAAGTTTCTGGGTCCAGAAGGTTGGTTCACTACCTAGATAATTTTCTGTGTGTGGGCAGGGGAAGGAGGAACAAATGCATTCACATTCTTGGTTCTTTCCAGTGGATGGCTGAGGTTTTTGGGGTCCCACTGGCAGTTGTTAAAATGGAAGGACCCGCAACGGTTATGGTTTACCTGGGGATTGAGATTGATTCTGTGTTGGTCGAGTGCCAGTTACCGGAGGTGAAGGTGGGGAGGCACTGGGCGTTATTAGGGTTGGTTTAGGGGTTCGCAAGGTAAGGCTGAGGTTTTTGCAGTCTCTTATAGGGTGCCTTAATTTTGCATAAAGGATCATCCTGGTGGGTAGGGTTTTTCATCTGGCTTGGTGCGTGAGACATCAGGATTATCTTTGGGTCATCATTTTAGGGTGTCCTGGGAGATAAAGGATGATTCACAGGTGTAGGAATAGTTTTTGATGGGTTTTACTGGCAAGGCAGTGTACCCTTTGGAAGAGTTTTTGGCTAGTGTGCTGGAGCTGTTCACAGACGCAGCGGGGAGTGTGGGTTTCGGTGGTCAGTGGGTCACATTGCGCTGGCCGTTGGAATAGAATCAGCTTGGATTAGGTACCTGACCTTTTTGAAATGGTTTCCTTTGGTGGTGGTGGTGTTTCAACTATGGAGGGATAGACTGAGAGGGCATAGGGTTTTGTTTTGGTATGAAAATATGTCAGTAGTGTCTATGGTGAATTCGTTGTTGGCATTGTCGATTCTATGGGTTTGGCTGTTGAAGGCATTTGTTATTTTGCTGCATTGTTTGAAATTCAACGTGATGTCTATGAAGCAGCATGTCCCAGGACACGTGAACTCTGTGGCCGACTCATTATCTCGTCTGTAGTGGGACTGCTTATGGGATCTCGTGCCAGAATATGATGTACGAGGGTTTCCCTGTCCGGTGTCACTGTGGCGTATCAGGATGAAGAACTTGGCCCATGGGTGAGAGCCTAGTTGTGTGATTCCCAGTGGCTGGGGTACTAGAAGGTGTGGAAAGGATGGGAGGTGATGGCGGAATGGGAGATGCTCTCTGGTAAGGTCGGGAGAGGGACATGTTGCTTTGGTTCTTAGTACTTTTGTTGGTGTTGTGGGGGGTAGTTCAACAGCCCTTTGGTGGCACTGGCTTTTCTTTAACCCTTTCGCTGCTGAGGCATTTCCCGCCTGTGTGCTGAGGTAATTTTTACCGGTTTCGCTCATCATGTTTAACCGCGTTTTGAAGCCTTATTTTATTATATGACCCAGACATATTATATATCGTTCTTTCCGGCAGACTCGGAAGATTCATAATATGTCATTATTATATGTATACGTTATGTCCTGTCTGTATATTAGAGCAAAATATGCAATAAAATTTGAATTTTCAAAAATTTACAACGTGTAAAGTGTTTTTTTTCACATTTTAACATGCGATCGTTTGCGGTTATATTTTGTATGGGGGTGCGCTTGTCAAAAAAATTAGAAATGGGGTCTCGTTACATTTTTTTGGGGGGAAAATTTCGCTATTTTTAACAAACGTGCCCCATACAAAAAAATCGTTAGTGCAGCATCATTGTTCACATTAGAAAATTAAATGGGAACAATATTGCTGTATTAACAAAACAAATAAAAAACGTGTTTATTTTTTTATTATTATTTTTTTATTTATTTACTTATTTTTTATTTTAATTTTTTTTAAAAAACTTTTTCACGGTCATGTTTTATATCGTTGGAAAGGCCATGCTCTGGTCGATCCAATGATATCAAACATTAACCCCTAGCTGCCACAGATCGGGAGATAGGGGGTTCCAATGTACCCCCTATCTCCACCATTGGTGGCAGCTAGGGGTTAACTCCAGGACTAGCATCATCGTGCTATGCATGATGACGCCAGTCCTCAGGGGGAGTTCCCGGAGGCTTGGCCGACATCCAAGATGTCGGCCAGCTCCGGGAAAGGATCACGAACCGGCGCTTTTCGGCGCCGATTCGTGATCTGGCCCCCATGGGGTTAATGCCAGGTACCATTTGGAAGGGCAGACTGTGCCCTTCCAAACGGTGCCTGGCATTAAGCTCAGGACCCCCGCGATCAGGAGGGAGAGAGGTCCGAAGGACCTCACCCCCTCCCTTTCAGGTGCTTCCTCCGCACACGCGGGGGGGCGCCTGAAATAGATGTCATCGCGCCGCCGCGATGACATCTATTGTGCCCGCGGCGGTCCCGGATTGACGGGCTGACATCCAAGATGTCAGCCCGCACCGGGGGGCACAGCGATCGGCCGAATCCGGCCGATCGCAGGCTGCTTCGGGAGGATGCGCTCAGCGCATCTTCCGCAGCCAACCCTTCCTGCGGCAGGACGCGCTGAGCGCGTCCTCCACAGCGAAGTGGTTAAAAATTCGGGGTTGGCCGGACCATGCAAAAGATTATCTGATTTGGCAGGTGATAAAGGGTTATTGTCAGGGACTGTGGAAGAGGGACTTGAGCCATCCAGTATCTGTCCCTATGCTACATAGTTTGGTGGGGAGTATAGCACGGATACAAAGGAGATGCTGTTTTGTGAAAAGGCTGAACTCAATGGACGCATGTCTTTTTTCAGCCTATGTACTATGTACTATGATCATAACATATTTTAGGGTTTTAATTACTGTCATGTTTCACATGACTTGTGATATGCCTTTAAGAATTGCACATGTCTTATCTTCCCCCTGGGTTTCTCCCCTCCCTTCCTCATGGTGTAGGGATTTCCTGTTCAGATAGCTCCACCCTTGTTCCCTTCCCAGTAATCCTTTGCAAGCCTTATGGACTCAGATTCATTATGATTTTTTGACCTATCGGATGTATATTGTTGTGGATTTTCTACAGTTTTGGAATAAAACTTCAACAGATCTTCAAGGTGTCATCTCGATTGAGTCACTGTCTGTAATTCATCTAGACTGGGAATTATCGCCATCTCATCACAACAGTAAGTTAAGAGATCACATTCTCAGTGCTTTGGTGGAGAAACAGAAGAGTCAAAAAATCATATATATCAGTCAGAAGATCTTAGAAAGAAAGATCAGCCAAAAGATCAAGAAAGATCAGTCAGACATCCTCCATAGCATCCTTGCTAGCTCTGGATACACAGGGAGACGCTGTAGGGACAGTGGAAATAGCAGCTTCACACAGTGCAGCCATTACCACAAGCCTGTATGTGCCTGCAAGCAAGTCCCAGCATAGCATTCAACAAAGGATATTAGTGCTGTGAAAGTTCAATACATCTGTGCCTTACAAACAGTTTATCCAGTGCATCTGTACACTACAACCAGTTTATTTCTCTGTAAAAATGTTCCAGCAAATCAACATGCAAACTGACACACTACCAGACTCAGAAATCCTTTCAGATCAGGAATTAAACCCTGAACCAAACAAAAGAGAAAAAAGATTAACGAAACCAACCTGGAAAGTACAAGAAAATCTTGAAGCTCACGCAAAAGAGTTGGTGTCTCAAACGAATGATCTATGGTGTACTAATGTCACATGCATGTCAGCTCTTTCTCAATCATGTCATGATGCATTACAACTAGAGAGCACTATTAAGCAATTAGATGTCGCTTATCAGAATTATCAAAGACTGTGTGTTAAATATATTCATCTCTTAAAGCGGTACAACACTAAAGTGTCACTGGAAGAACTAAAGAGATTCAATGAGCTCAATCTAGAAAGAGACAATTTAGTGCTGCAAACAACGACAAAGGCAGAAGTAAGAATTGCACAACTCCATGAATCCAGATCCCACCGCTCTGCATCCTCCAGACACTCCTCAAGGTCTTCCAAATCCCTACAATCAAGGTCTTCCATGCTCAGTCAACAACTCATAAAGGCCTGTGCTGATGCTGAAGCTTCTAAAATTCAGGCAGCCTTCGCCAAAAAGAAAGCAGAAATGGGAGCTGAAGCCGCACGCATGGAGGCTGAAGCCACACGCCAGAAGGCAGAAATGGAGGCTGAAGCCGCACCCAGAACAAGAAATGGAAGCTGAAGCCGCACGCAAGGAAGCTGAAGCCACACGCCACAAAGTGGAAATGGAACTTTTGGAAAAAACAATGTGAACATGCCACGGCCATGGCAAGATTAAAAGTTTTAGAACAGGCTGCTAGTGAAAGTGAAAGAGACAACAGTAGCAGCAGACACTCAGCTGTGTCTTATGCCTCAGATTCTTCACATTCCTCTCCAGAACGTCAGCTCCCTGTCACAGCAACCAAAGCACTGAACCAAGGTCTCTTCTCCGCACCTACTGTACTCCAAGACAATTTGCCTTGATATCTTCCAGTACACCAGACTGCAGCATCTCAGCAAGCAGTGGACAATAGCA
Organism: Leptobrachium leishanense; assembly: GCA_009667805.1. Lineage (NCBI taxonomy): Eukaryota > Metazoa > Chordata > Amphibia > Anura > Megophryidae > Leptobrachium > Leptobrachium leishanense. The sequence continues at coordinate 121,144,197 of CM019071.1, forward strand.
TGCACATAATAAACAATCCACCTTACCTAGACATCAGCCAAGTACCTACTAGCAAGCACACTGCTCCACAGCTACAAACCAACATGCCAATGAACTTTAAACCAGTTCCAGTGTTGAATGTCTCAGCACCAACATATGTTCCCAAGTCACCTGCAGTCATGCACCCAAAGTCTGAAAACACGGACATGTCGCAGTTTGCTAAATACATGCTTCGCAGAGAGCTCACAAAGACAGGCCTCACCAAGTTTGATGACAAGCCTGAAAATTACAGAGGATGGAAATCCACCTTTAAAGCCACAATGAGTGACCTAGACATCACTGCTACAGAAGAATTAGATCTGCTCATCAGATGGCTAGGTCCCCAGTCTACTGAACGCATCAAGAGGCTCAAAGCGGTTCATATTGACAACCCTGCTGCAGGCCTTAATGCTGCTTGGGACAGACTTGAACGTACCTTTGGCAGTCCAGAAGCCATTGAAGATGCCTTATTCAAAAGATTGCACAGTTTCCCAAGGATTTCCGCTAGAGAGAATTTAAAGTTTCAGGAACTCAGTGATGTTTTATTGGAGCTTCAACTCGCTAAAGCTGACATCCGCTTACCTGGTCTCAGTTACCTTGACACCCCTCGTGGCATCAACCCTATTGTTCTCAAGCTACCGTATGGCCTTCAAGAAAATTGGGCAGCGCTTGGATCAAAATACAAGGAAAAACATCAAGTTGCCTTTCCTCCCTTTTCCTACTTCTGTGAGTTCATCACACGAATTGCAGACACAAAGAATGACCCAAGTTTCTCCTATGGTGAAGGTAACCCTCTCAGTTCACCCCCTCCAAGACCTACAAACACACGTATGACACACAGAGACCATCGAGGACCAGTGTCCGTGAAAAGGACCACTGTTCTACCTGCACCTGCTACAGTTCTTGAAAGGACTGAACAAAACAAGAACATCGAGAACCCAAACCGCCAATGTCCCATACATAAAAAACCGCATCCACTTAAGAAATGTATTGGCTTCAGAAAGAAAACCCTACAAGAACGTAAAGAACTTTTAAAGAAATTTGGGGTCTGCTACAAATGCTGCGCCTCCACAGAACACTTTGCAAAGGACTGTAAAGCTATCATTAAATGCATAGAGTGTGACAGCGATGACCATGTACAAGCTCTTCATCCATATCCGCACAACTTTACTAAGCCCACAAACAATCCTCCTGAGGCAAAGCAAGGCGGGGAGCGCACAGATCAAGCAGTACCTTCCACCTCAGTGTTCTCTTCATGTACGGAAGTCTGTGGAGAAGGACTCTGTGACAAATCCTGCGCAAAGATATGTTTGGTTCGTGTATACCGAAGAGGTCAACCTGAAAAGGCCATAAGACTGTATACCATTCTGGATGATCAGAGTAACAGATCTCTTGCAACAACACAATTTTTTGAACTTTTGAACATAAAAGAAAATGCTCTACCATGTACCCTAACTACTTGCACCGGCACTACAGAAGTCTTAGGTAGGAGAGCCAGCGGTCTTGTGGTTGTTCCTCTGAACAACAATGTGGAAATACCTTTGCCCACTATCACTGAGTGCAACCAGATTCCAAGCAACAAAGAGGAGATCCCTACTCCGGAAGCCTTGCACCATTCTTACTTGAAGGACATAGCCTACCAAATACCAGCCCTCAACGGAAGTGCTGAGATCCTACTGTTGCTCGGCCGAGACATCTTAAGGGTGCACAAAGTTCGTCAACAAATCAACGGTCCACATGATGCTCCATATGCTCAGTGTCTGGATCTAGGCTGGGTCATCATAGGCAATGTTTGTCGAGACAAAGGCAGAAAACCTTACTCTGTGTCCTCCTTTAAAACACACGTCCTGCCAAATGGTCAGACTTCTTCTGCACGACGACCACACCAATATCATGTGAAGGAAAGACTGCTTCATAAGAGCGCACAACGACACATCATACAGGACGAAGAGAAAGCTCTTAATTTCTGGGATGACAACATCGGCAACACAGTGTTTGAGGTAACATCTAAAGACAACGAGTTGGCAGCTACCATGGAAGACAAAGAATTCCTGAAAACCATGAGTAAAGAGTTCCACCAAGATGATTCCAACAGCTGGTAGCACCTCTACCATTCCGTACTCCAAGAAAGAGACTACCAAACAACAGAGAACATGCAGAAGCACGGTTTACTTCTTTACAACGCAGTTTGAATCGGAAACCTGAGATGAAAAGACACTTTGTGGACTTTATGCAGAAAGTGCTTGAGAGAGATCATGCTGAGCCTGCACCTCCGCTTAAGGAAGGAGAAGAATGCTGGTATCTTCCATGCTTTGGTGTCTATCATCCTCGCAAGCCTGATCAGATTAGGGTGGTCTTCGACTCAAGTGCTCGACATGAAGGTGTCTCCCTCAATGACAGTCTTCTCACTGGGCCTAATCTGAACAACAACCTCATAGGAGTTTTACTTCACTTCAGACAAGAACCAATTGCTATTATGGCTGACATTCAGCAGATGTTCCACTGTTTCATCGTCCGTGAAGACAACAGAAACTTCCTCAGATTCCGAAGGTATCGCAATAATGATGTCAATGATGAAGTCATAGACTACCAGATGAAGGTACATGTTTTCGGTAATAGTCCTTCTCCCGCAGTAGCAATTTATGGACTGAGGAAAACGGCTCAAGAAGGAGAGAAAGAATTTGGGTTTGATGCACGACAGTTCGTCGAAAAGAACTTCTATGTAGACGACGGACTCAAATCTCTGCCTACAGAAGAAGAAGCTATTGACCTTCTCACTAGAACTCAGAACATGCTTGCCACTGCAAACCTCAGACATCACAAAATCATTTCGAACAGCGACAAGGCCATGAGAGCCTTTCCCTCTGACTACGCTGTCAGTGTGAAGAAATTCCAACTAGGAACGGACCTTTCCATTACACAGCGCAGTCTTGGATTGCTTTGGAACGTTAAGCAAGACACGTTCACGTTACAAGTATCAGCCTGTGACAAGCCCTTCACAAAGCAATACATACACAATCAGACAAGACAGTTCCACTTGTCTGTCGGCAACAGAATGGAATGTATAAGAAAGTTCTCTACACCCGAACAATGGCACTATGTGTCCACTAACTTCAACCCTGCTGATCGAGGCACACGCGCAGTACCTGCTACTGCATTTCTGGACACATTATGGCTATCCCCACCAATACTCTTGAATGAAGACCTCATCTCAAATTCTACAAATTCTACATTTGAACTGGTTGAACCAGAATTGGATAAAGAAATTAGAGCTGTTACCGTTACACTCAACACCTCTGTGAAAGAAAGGGTAAGGCTGAGTCCTCACCGTTTTGAACGCTTTTCCAAGTGGTCTTCTGTTGTACGAGCCATTGCACGTCTTATTCACCTTGCTCATCAATTTACAAACAGCTCTGACACGGTCAAACAATGTCACAAGCGGCACATCTGTAAAGACCCCCCACAATTCAGGAGGCCTCTCGACCAGAAAAGATACTGAACTTCTTGAATGACAAGTGTAAATGGGAATTCAACCCACCTCACTCCTTTCACATGGGAGACTCTTGGGAACGCATGATTGGAGTCGCAAGAAAATTCCTGGACTGGTACTGGACCAGAAAACTTTACAACTTATTCATGAAAGAAGATTCTCCACACTTTTACTTCAGGCCTATAAAGGAACTTGTACTCCTTCTGCCCAAAGAGGATGACAAGCCTCACAAGTCATCAATTTGAGACAAAGAGAGGTAAGAAGGATTGGTGCATGTTGCTGCCTTCCCCTCTGAAGATGGACTCACTGACTGTTCTTCTCACAGCCCGGACCATCAAGATCAAGATCTGCAAGAATTGTTAATGTTGCATTCTTTTCTCTTGTTCTTCCCTTCCCTCTTGTTTTTCAGATGTTCCTGGAAAAGAATCTTCACTTATTTGTTTTGAACTTTAGTCAAAGTTATTTAATTATAGAAATCATAGATTTCGACTGGGAGTGTCATGTTTCACATGACTTGTGATATGCCTTTAAGAATTGCACATGTCTTATCTTCCCCCTGGGTTTCTCCCCTCCCTTCCTCATGGTGTAGGGATTTCCTGTTCAGATAGCTCCACCCTTGTTCCCTTCCCAGTAATCCTTTGCAAGCCTTATGGACTCAGATTCATTATGATTTTTTGACCTATCGGATGTATATTGTTGTGGATTTTCTACAGTTTTGGAATAAAACTTCAACAGATCTTCAAGGTGTCATCTCGATTGAGTCACTGTCTGTAATTCATCTAGACTGGGAATTATCGCCATCTCATCACAACAGTAAGTTAAGAGATCACATTCTCAGTGCTTTGGTGGAGAAACAGAACAATTACCACCGAGACTTATCAATATCTTACATCAATTTAAAATCTCTAGTAATAATACTGACTCTTGGGTTTTCTTGTGCCTCAGAAGTACAGAGGCGGTTAATCATTAATACAAAATAAATGTCATTGACCTTTTCTGTTTGTCCCTCCACCAGGCCAACATCTAACCATACAATTTGAATGGAGTATATCACATCTCTTGGTGTTACATGTTTCATCTAGAGATGTGCATTTGTTTTGGAAAAATTCAGAACTAAATCCATTAATTTGTATTTCGGAAGTACTTCCGAATAACGAATCGATAAGATACAAATTCGAAACGAAACTGTATATAACAAATTTATTTCGTTTTACACTGTGTCGTCATCATCATAAAAGAATTGATATATCAACTATCGAATTGATCTTAAATTTTACAAGTAATGCAGTCAGCAAACAACTTTATGAAACAAATTAATTTCGTTTCACAAGAACCTGTCCCTGTTAAATTGACTCAAATACTAAATCTGTGAGACAGTTTAATTTAACCCTAGATTGTCTTTTAAAAGCAAAATTTGATTAATTGGGGTTTCATTTAGTGATATAAAATTCAAATTGATATCAACTATCGAATTTGAAATTAACTATCAAATTGATATCAACTATCGAATTGATCTTAACTTACAATACAAGTAATAGTCAGCAAAAGACTTTATGAAACAAATTAATTTTGTTTCACTGTTTAATTTGACTCAAATACTAAATCTGTGACACAGCTTAAAATTTAACCCTAGATTGTCTTTTAACAGCAACATTTGATTAATTGGGGTTTTATTTAGTGATCCAAAATTCGAATTGATATCAACTATCGAATTGATATATGAAATTTCAAATCGATATGAAATTTTTAATCGATCCAAAACTAAACTTAACACGAAACAAAATTAGTTACGAAATTCCTAAAATTAAATTATTTAAAAACAAAACAAAACTAAACGAAACTAATTTTTCAGCCATGCACATCCCTAGTTTCATCTGCCAGTAGCAACATACAGGACAGTCATTAGAGCGCCACAAAAAGCAGCAAAAATCAAAACTGCAGCAAATATCAGAATATTGCATTAATAAAATTTTTCATCCTATGCTGATATAATGATTTTGGTTGTACGAGCTCACATTCTGTAATTAACTTTTCACTGGAATCTATCTGCAGACAGAAACGACTTTATGAGATCAGACTTACTGAGAAAAGAAAGAGCTCTAATCACAAAACAAGCATCCGTTACAGCATCTCTGGCAACTCTCCAAGTTTCATACACAGGCGGCTGCTTTGGCAGCTGATTACCAGACCTTCAAAACGGATATTTCTGATGTCAAAGGCATTTAAAGGGCCACTGCAAACACCATGATGTGCTTGCTAAGATTACGATGCACGGAATTCACCCAATACTATCTCCTGGCTTTTTCATAAGCTTGCAGGGAGACATTTCGCAACACCATACATACATTTACCAATTGGACTCAATCTCTGGAGCCTCTCATGAGTCCAACACCTTGTTGCCTTCTTTACCGATTAGTTTATGGTGAGGAGTTTAAAAGATTACCCTATGCCAGTGATTGCCAACCCGGGTCCTCAGGTCCCCCTAACAGGCCAGGTTTGACAGATATCTGAAGCACAGCACAGATGATATGGTTTGCTGCTCAGTGATTGGAGGATTCAGTCTGCATTTCCCCAAGTTAATGGGGAAATCCTTAAAATCTGGGCTGTTATGGGTATTGAGGACCAGGGTTGGGAGCCACTGCTCTACATTGTTCACTACTTTACCCAATGACATTACAGAACAGAGTACGGGATAATTCAGGCTCATGATTTGGCTCACCCACCCATATATGATGAGTGAAAATTAGGTTACTACGAAACAGCTGTATATCGAATGTGGCCATCAGGTAGCTGGGATGCTGCAGATGTCTCCATCCATAATATAGATTTTAGACTCTGCAAACATACCAGCAGATGACATCAAACAGGGTAAACAATGCTCCATGTGGACAAACCATGTACTGAAGCTGCAGGAAATATTCCATGTAGAGACATAGCAGCTCTCTGTATGATGTCCACGGAGGGGAACAAAAAAGTGTTATACATTTAGAAATAGAAACAGATTTAGTATTCGAGGATCAAGAATAGTACGAGTTTAGTCATTACTGTGGACATTTGAGTTTCCTTTCAGCATCTTTTGCTGTTCGTCTTTAAACCCATCCTCACCATCATCGAGAATACTCAATCCTAGATCTTTAGAAGCTCTTTCTGGTGCCTCGTTATCCAGTATACTCGAAGTGGTCTAATTCTGAAGAAATGCAATGGAATTCGGTTTATTGCAAAACAAATCATCTTGCATATGGCCTCCAGAGTGTTCTGATAAAGCAGGGGTCAGCAAACTTTGCTCCCTGATGTTTTGGGAACTACATTTCCCACGTGGCTCAGACAGCCTAATGGGTGACTGAGCATCATGGGAGATGTAGTTCCCAAAACATCAGGGAGCCAAGTTTGCTGACCCCTGCCCTAAAGTTTTAACATCACGGCACCATGACAGCCAACATGCTAATACAGTTCAATCAACTTGGAGTTCCGCTTTTCCTTAAAAGAATAAAAGGAGCCCCATCTGTATTATACAGATGTAGTGGTGCTTTTTGGCCAGCAGATGGCACCATCTAGCTGTCAAATAGTACATACAATATGAAAATATGCTTTCGAGATTTCCAAGCACATTTTCACTGAATGGCTACTGCAACTTGATTTTCCAAAAAGCCACTGGGTCCTGAAAGTGAGTGGGTTTAATATTTTTCTCAAAACATAGTTTACAAAGGATGCCTTGAGAGACACAAATACAGTATAGAAACATAGAAAAATGTCGGCAGATAAGAACCTTTCGGCCCATCTAGTCTGCCCAATTACATGGATACTTTACCTGGATTTATCTTTTGTTTAGGATAGCCTTATGCCTATCCCATGCTTGCTTAAATTCAATTACTGTTTTGGCCTCGACCACTTCAACTGGAAGACTGTTCCATGTATCCACCACCCGCTCAGTAAAATAATGCTTCCTGATGTTACTTTTAAACCTTTGCCCCTCTAATCTAAGACTATGTCCTCTTGTTTTGCTATTTTGTTTCCTTTTAAATATACTCCCTTCCTCTACCTTGTGGATTCCCTTTACGTATTTAAATGTTTCTATCATATCTCCTCTGTCTCGTCTTTTTTCCAAGCTGTACATGTTAAGATCATTAAGCCTTTCCTGGTAACTTTTCTCCTTCAAGCCGTACACCATTTTAGTAGCCCTTCTCTGAACCCTCTCTAAGATGTCTATATCCTTCTGGAGATACGGTCTCCAGTACTGCACACAGTACTCCAAGTGAGGTCTCACCAGTGCTCTGTACAGTGGCATGAGCACTTCCCTTTTCCTACTGCTAATACCTCTCCCTACACAACCAAGCATTCTGCCAGCATTTCCTGCTGCTCTATTACATTGACTACTTACCCTTAGATCCTCTGAAATAATAACCCCTAAATCCCAACCCTCAGATGTTGAGGTTAGGACTGTATCAAATATTCTATATTCAGCTGTTGGGTTTTTACGTCCCAGGTGCACGTAAAAACCCAAGGTCTGAATATAGAGTATATAGCAAGGCAATCTGTGGCCAGCGTGCAAACACACACCTGAAGGAATACCAATTTGTTTTCTAACATATCTTCTGAAACGTACATTTTATTTACTCGTATAACAAATGAAAATGTTATTCTCTCCCTTATGCATGAGTCCTTTTGACTCCAGTTACCAAAAACATTTCAATTCTTAAAACGTGCCTGCTTAGGATTTTGGCGTCGGCGTCATAACACAATGTTCACTGGGGATTTCATTCATAAATGCAGCCACACTTAACAGTCACAGGTACCACCGTGAGTCAGAGTTGAATGAGGAGGCCAATCCATGGACGTTGTTTTTCCAGTTTCAGCTGCAAACTGCTGTTCTGTCCCAGTCAGGGGCAAGCACACCTCGTGTCTCCACTGCACTGAGAAAACCTGCAGGACAGAAAGAAACAAGCACATGAGAATAATCCTACTCGAAGACATTCTACAGTTGTCACAGCAATCTGACAGCTTAACAACTAAAGGGGTTATTCACTAATCTCCGAATTGGTCCCAATATTGCACCGAATGATGAATTTCACCATTCGGTACAGTTCGTCTATTCACAAAGTTGTCAATTCGGCAAATACAGGCGAATTGATGGTGAAATACGGTGCAATTCGTCGGTGCTGAAATTGTCCCATAGAAGACTATCGTGTCTTCTATTCACAGAACGCCATACTGCACCGAAATTCCGGTGAAATGCCCTGTTTTTATTTATTTTGCATAGGATTCAATGTAATAAAAGGAATATCATTAAAAAAAAATTAAAAGCCTATTTTTTAATTTTTTGCAAAAAAAACTATTTTAAAAGACCTTTTTGTATATTTTAGACGTTTGATCTTTACTTTTTTAAAAGACATTTTATTATTATTTTTTAACTCGCCTTTTTATTATTTTTTAAAGGACCTTTTTACTATGGGGGTTATTCAGAGAGATCCGAAATGTGGCAAATTGTGGCGAATTGCTTGCATGTACGGTGCCTGTTCGACGGCAGTGAAATCCCCCATAGAGAAGCAATGGTTCATCTATTCAGAGAACACCAAACAGCAGGGAAAAGTTACCAAAATGCCCTGTTTGGTGGTTTCATTCGACAGGTTTATTCAGGGGAATCCCATAGGGTTCAATGTTGAAAATATTCCCGTTTTAATTCAATATCTAATAAAATGTTTATTATTTTATTCTGCTGTAAAGAGTTTTTTATTTCTCGATTTTTTAGGATCTTTTAGGCAATTTTCGGCAAAAAATTTCAGTTTTTTTATCGTTTTTTCAATTTTCCTTAAAATATCTTTTTATTATCATTCATCGGTTCTTATATGTCAATTCCAGGCATTTTCGTTCAGTAGTTTTATTGCAAACAGTGTTTAAATTTTGAAACTTTCAAGCGTAAAGTTTTTTTTTTTCACTACGTCCGTCTGCGTGTCGGGTCTTTCCGGCGGCTGCTCTACACTGTGATCGGCGGCTAGTCGGGTTATTCCACCGTGTTCGGCAGGGTTTCTGTGAGTGCTCGGCGAGTATTCCCTGCACTACGGGGGCCCTGCGGTGCTTGCTGAATACACTGCAGGTCGGCGAACTAGGAATCGCCGAATCGCCCCGAAGTGCGGGGAACGAAAGGTCACCGAACGCACGGTGACTTTTTGATTCTCTCTGAATAACCCGGTATATATTTGATTTAAGCTCCTATTAGGAGAATAGGAGACTTTCTTTAATTTTCAGATCGGTGGAATTCGCTGACGCCAATTTGGCCCAATTCAGCAGTTTTCGTCGACGTCCGATAACTGCTTTGGCGTCTCCAATTTCGGCAAAATGGAGGGAATTCACCCTATTTTCGGCCAAATGGAGTTGCCGAAGTGCTCCGAAATGCATCAAAAAGAAAAGCACAAATTGCACACAATTTCAGTGCTTTGTTGTTAGACCCTTAAATAATAATTATTATCAGAAATCACCTCCATCACAGAATCAAAATTCTTTTTCATTTGTATTTGTAAGAGAAAAATAGGTTTCTTCTGACCCACAAAATTTATAAAACATCATATTCTGACACTTTATAAGTGAGCCTTTATAGATGGTCCTGATCTTTTTATTTGACAGACCCACTGTTATCCTGCCAAATAAAAGAACCGAAATCTACTCTCTGGCTGATATCCAGGAATGGATTTTTTTTCCACTTGCCACAGTGTCGTATGCGGAGGGGTTTCCCATCATTAGGTCGCCACCTTCTGGGCATGGATAGAAATGACTAGTCAAAAAAGTTGCTGATTTATTATATATTTTTTTGCAAATCTCACATTTGGTTTCTAGGAAAAAGTCGTATTTGAAGTAAAAAATTATACACTTTTGTCATTCTTCAGCACAATACTCACGCCATTTTTCTAATGTGGGTACGGTACAAGAACGAAGATAGAACAGAAACACACATTTTGCATCATCTCAGACACAGCCCAACTCAACTTTCATTCACCCATACAGCACCCGACAGCCGCATAGCTGCCATCACACACAAATCCACAAACCGTAACACAACGCACATCACATGCATTACCGTGTTTCCCCGAAAATAAGACACTATCTTATATTTTTTTGGACCCCAAAAATCACACTAGGTCTTATTTTCGGGGGTAGGGCTTATATTTAAATTTTTTTAATGTACAACATACATTTATTTACTGCATGTAAAATATACAATTAAAATTAGGCTTGTGCACCGATTTTTTTTTCAGTTCGATTCGATTTTTCGGATGTTTAAACTTTTCGATTCGGCTCGTTTCGACCGATTTCTGTTTCGATTCGGTTCGGCTCGACTCGTTTTTCGTGTACATTTTTTTTTCCGAATATCGACCATTTTTCGTATTTTCGTGTCACTTAGCTCGATTTTTGTATCGACTTTTCGTGATTTCGGAAATTTTCGTTTTTCGGAATTGTACATGCTTCCGGAATATCGACCATTTTTCGTATTTTCGTGTCACTTAGCTCGTTTTTTGTATCGACTTTTCGTGATTTCGGAAATTTTCGTTTTTTCGGAACGTCTGTTCTCCTCGTTTCAAAGCAATAAATTTCGATTTGACACATTTCAAGTCCATTCGAAAATTCCGAAAATATTTAGTTTCGGCTCGGAAAACTTTTCCGATCTGCCGTTTTCGGATCTAAAAATTTTCGGAAAATCGGCCGCATCCGAAAACACGAATCGGGAAATTTCGTCAAAATTCCGAAACCCGAAACGCACATCCCTAATTAAAATCTCTTGTGGAGATAACGTGGCTGAGGGTTGTGTAGGTGGCTTCTAGACCATCAAGTCCATCATGGATGATCTATAGGGGACTATAGGCCACTTCTTTATTGTAGCTTGTGCCATAGTTTTCATCAGATAATACCTTGCGTAATTTAGCGGTAATTAAGGAAATAAGCAACTCTTTTGCAAGACAAACGGACACATCCATTTGCTAAAACCTATGCCTGTCTGAGGCTCTGCCTGTCCTTCTGTCTGTTTGTCCATCTCTATCCTCCGAATGCTTATGCTTCCTCCCCTGCCCCCTTCCCCGGTCATTTGCATCATCCCACCCTACAGCGATAGGAGTTGCAAGCTGTGCCGGGGATTTAGTGTACTGATCAGAACCCAATGACGGATTGAATGTTCAGCTCTGTAGGACAGGAGCCGGTGCTAGAGGAAGCATCGGCGTATGCAGCTCTGCTTCCTCCGCTGCCGCCTCACTTTCTCTGGCGCCGTTATTGCTCCCCTGCACAGCCATGCAATCCATCCCGCTGCACATCCATGCAATCCATCCCGCTGCACATCCATGCAATCCATCCCGCTGCACATCCATGCAATCCATCCCGCTGCACAGCCATGAGGGGAATCACATAATCCTGTTCAACATACATACGGTAATGCAGCCTCTGGCAACAGAAATTCTCCCCCGTGGCTCCTCAAGTTGGTCTCAACTAGGTCTTATTTTCGGGGGCAAGTCTTATATTTTTAGTAGATATCAAAAACCCACTAGGTCCTATTTTCAAGGTAGGTCCTATTTTTGGGGTAGGTCCTATTTTCGGGGAAACACAGTATATACGTGATACGTCTCTGTGTTTCAGGCCACCTGGGCAATATGGGACTTCTTAGTTATTTAATGCCTAATACTGGGATGGATCTTGGAAATACTAATGAGGAGAGAAATGCAAGTGTTGGGAAATTAGGGTACTATTAAATATCACACGCCCAATGATTATCAGCTAATTGTGGCTGGTTGAGCATCATGGATCATCAACTATGAAACATCTGAGATGCGATGAGATTGCTACCAGTTTTTCAACTGGGGTCGCAACCCATTGTATTATAGAGCGAATTTACAGGAAGGGTAAAAAAATGGAGAAAAGTATTAGGGGAATAAGAAACAGAAAATATGTGGTTGAGTTTGGAGGTAGTTGAAGGCAAAATGTGTTTTCCTGCCTGACTAAGAAGAGTTTACAACAAAACTCTTAAAGAGTTATACAGAACGGTCTTATGTTTGATCGGAAAGATGGGCTAACCTTCACTCCTAACGCACAGCTATATGCCTTGGGCACTCATGACCCTGACCATAGGCGTACGCACAGGGTGTGCCTGGTGTGCCCAGGCACACCCTACTGTTGGGCGAAGGGTTAATCTTTGACCCCCCCTACATGGATATTTTGGATGTTCCTTATCTGGTTCATGATAAATTACATGAACATTGACTGTATCACTCTATAAACATTGAATATTCCTAACTAGAAATAACTGTTCTCTACAAAATTATTATGCAAATATAGATATGTAATTAATAACTATTCCATTGGTGCACACCATTGACCCTGACACTGGTTCATGGGTTGTCCATCCTAGCACCACCTTTAGTCAGCACCAACCACTGCATACTGGGCACATAACCCACAAGACTTTCAGTTTTGGAGATGCTCTGGCCCAGTACTAACCATCACTATTTGGTCCTTGTCAAAGTCACTCAGATCTTTTTCTTTTTTCCTGCTTCCAACATAATGAAAACCAGGAACTGACTGTTCACTTGCTTCCCAATCTATCCCACCCAGCGACAGATGCCATCGTAACCATATAATTAATGATATTCACTTCACCTGTCAGTGGGTTCAATGTTACGGCTGATCAGTGCATAAATCAACCTCTATATCGGATTCTGTCCATTTGAAGATTAAAATCCTTTTTGGATCTCATACTGAAAAGATTATTATCTTAACCTGCTTTCACGGAGTCATTCGGCTTTAATGCTGCTCATTATTATTTAAACTCTTCCACTTATTGTGCATTAGTAATACCAGTCGTTACGAATATTCTGTGTACATTATCAGAGAGATGTTGAAGTCCTTTAAAGCTTTGGAATCTTTAAAAATGACATGTATTGTTTATTTATTTTTACGATAAAGAAGTTGGCTGCCTATACTTATAAAACTTTAAAGTTCAATACATACATTTTGTGGGGTGGATCCACCAAGCTAGCGAAACTTCAACGTGCACTTTTAAAGTACATCAACTCTTAGGCTAGGGTCAGACGAAAGCATTTTTCCCCGCGAACGTGAAAAAGTGCGTCCGAACGCATTGACGTATTTCTTCACGGAATGCGCAAACACGGTCAGACGAGGCGCATTTTCAGGCGTGATTTTGTACGGATTCTCAATAAAACTCTTTTTGCGTCTGGACGTTATCTAGGCTGGACATTAGCAGCGTCTGACATCTCCTAATCACGCAAACACGCCGCTATGCTACAGCTGCGCACTCAGTACGTCAGTACTAGCGGTTCAGCGTTCTCCAAAAAATGCATTCAAATTACACTTGCGTTGCACGGCCGGACTTTTGTGCGGCCGTACTTCGTATATTGGCCATCATTGCCCGTCATCTGCTGCTAGTGCGGCCGTAATTATGTGCGCCAGAACGCACGTTAAAAGTGCGCTGGTCTGACCCTAGCCTTAGAAATCTGCATAAAATACATACAAGGGATGTGGAGTCATAGGAGGCAAGTGAGATTGAGTTACACCTGTCACTTGGGCCCGGGGCATTTAGGGGTCCCCGACGAGGTTTGTTACCCCAAGCAGCCATGAGTGGTTTAGTGGTCTGATGAATTAAGGGTGCTTCAGGCGTACTGGAGCCGCCAAACCCTTGTAGCCAGTGATGTATCCCTACTAGTCCTGTAAGGAAAAATGCAGTCCGCACCTTCGTCTGGCAAAGACTGCATAATGCAGCTTTGAGCTAGCTGGCATGCAGCAGTGTGAGTCAGAGTGTGTACAAGGCTACGCACGGACTACCAAGAGGGAACATTTTGTAGTCTACTCCAGATGGAGGTGCAAACCGCATTGCTCCACCACAGTACCACCAGGGATATACAGTATATCAGCTGCCTGCAGGGGCCTAGTGGTTGCCACAGTGGATCACCATGGCCCTGCAGTAGCAGCTCTCTCAATTTACCAGAAGGAATTTAGCCCCCTCCCTGCAAGACTTGTAAGTATAGGAGTGGGAGGCAACATGTGCAGTTTTAGAAAAAAAAAATATTTATTTTTTAGGGGTGTGGGTGGGAACTTGGAGAGTGGGGCACTTCTCACCAGTGTGACAGGGTATCAAAGGGCAGAATGCTAAACAATCAGTATATAAGTAGGCTGATAGAAAAAGCCCTTGTTCCCTACTTATAGGGTTACCCATTGTCACAACTGCTACTACTTGATACTGCCCCGGCCCTATTGAGTGTTCTGTGGTTCCTCAGTAGCTGTCAGATGTCAGACACCAACACGGAGAGTGTGAACCTAAGAACTGGGGAAAATTAAGGAAAAACACTGACATTTGAGTTAATGTTTGGACTGGAAATCAGCTTAGCTGGCCAGTACTAATAGAGAAACATATCTGTGTTTAGTTAGTCTCCTGGGGAGGAGTAGGTTTTATTTTGTGTTTTGTTTTTTTTATGATTTGTAAGTCAAGAGAAACTGTAACTTGAAGGTGTTTATGTTAGAAAAAAGAAATACTTCAAAACATTGGCAAAGCGGTCTCTGCAGGGGCTATATCACCCCAACCACTGACCCCATCGCACATCACTAATTCAAGGGGATGATGTAGCAAATCTAGCAGAATTCATGTCAAGTTTTTTTTCTCATTATAGTAAGTGATGTTCACTTCTCAACTCATAGTGACAAGCCCTTTAACCGCCGAGAAAATATTACTTTCCTACGTTAGTAAAAAGCTATAAAAGGTGTAAGTTTTGTCACTTCTTAGGGTGTATGTTTCTACTATCTCTTACATTGCAGAAATAATATTTTTAAAACCATTCTGCAGTAGGTTGTTTATTTGGTCTAGTGCTCCCCCCCCCCAATTCTTTTAGATTACAGCTCACCTGAGCAGGGCCTTCTACACCTCGTGCTTCTGTTTTTTTCTGATTTGGGCATTTGACCTCTCCCATTTAATATTGTAAAGTTCAGCAGATAATGCTGGAACTCTGTATAAGTGATAACAAGAACAAAGGGGATTTAAGCCTTCGATTGCTTGTTACTCACATCAAATTTTTTATTCTTTTGGACTTTGTTTATTGCAAACTTGTAAGAGTTCCTTTTTTTTGTCAGGCTCCTTGAGAAGTTTAAATCCAAAAATAGACAATCATTCCAATTATGAAAAACGCCCCCCCCCCAATTTCTACCTCCTTCCTCCTCTACATTGTTTGGTACCTGACACCTTAGAAAAGAAAATTGCTTTATGTAAAGATGCCTCTTTTCGTATAACACACGTTCCTACACTAATTGAAACATAAGTAATTCTCACTTGCTTATTCTGAAACACAAATGATTCATGCTGGAGCTTCAAACAGAGCAGCATCTTGGTGTGCATTATCTCGATGATACATTTAACTAGTCAGCTGACAGAGATTTATTCACCAAGGAATACAATGTTGACATGCAGGAAGATACAATTACAGTCTTTGTGCAAAAGTCAAAGGTGTAACCCTTTGCTACGCCATTTATGTTAAATACCTTTAAGAAAACGTGAGAATCTGTCTAAATGTCTAAGCATGATTTTTTTTTTCTTCTTTGGAAGCACTGATGGCTACTTTAATAGACACCATTTGAAACTGGTAGCAATGATTAATTTGGAGTGTCATACAAACGGGTGGTCCTGGGAATGTGTGAAGAAACGCATTTTATCGAAACCTACTTCCTGCCTCTTTGTCACGGATCCCCCTTGGGTCTATGATGCTGGTCCCTGCACACCGTATACTATCTAATCTACCCCTCCGATCCTTTGATGGTCGATGACGATCTGATCCCTGAAGATAGCGTTAAATACCCAGCAAGGGTTAACAGTTAACAGAATATGAGGATATACTTGGTCGCGATAACAGGGGTTTTAGCACAAGGATGGTCAGTCGTATGCCAAGAGTGATACGTAGAGCAGGGTCGTCAGGAATAGCCAAGTGGGTAAACAGAGCAGGGTTGTTAGTAATAGCCGAGTTGGTACACAGAGCAGGGTTGTCAGGAACAGCAGAGTTGGTACACAGAGTAGGGTTGTTAGTAATAGCCGAGTCGGTACACAGAGCAGGGTTGTTAGTAATAGCTGAGTCGGTACACAAAGCAGGGTTGCAGGAGTAGCAAATTGGTACACAGAGCAGGGTCGTCAGAACTAGCCAAGTCGGTACACAGAGTGGGTTCGTTTGGAATAGCCAGAGTCATACACAAAGCTGGTTCGTTGGGAATAGCCAGAGTCATACACAGAATAGCAAAATACACAGAAAGCACTGAGGGATATGGCACCATGTCAAGTCAATGAGTCTGCCTGTGCAGATTGGCTTTAAATTTGGTGGTGGTTTGTCATCAGGCCAAGCTCCGTCCCTTGGCCACCCACGGGACCGCCACCGTGCATATCACTCGGGCGCCTGGCCAGCGAGAAGAGAGGACGGCGTTGCCGAGCGTCGTGTCAGATCCTCAACATGGGACGTGACACTCTTCTCAATGAAAAGGCGCCTCTCTCTCCTGGCGGCAAAATTCCACTGCAGGGGAAAAATTAGCAACATATTGATAGGATAGTCGGGTAACCCAACAGGCAGACATCAATATATATAAACACATAAAAGGAAATTCCTACACCAGTGTTTCCCAAACCTGTTCTCAGGACCCGTTGGCAGGCCAGGTTTTACAGATATCTGAAGCACGGGTGATATAATTTGCTGCTGAATGATTGCAGGACTCAGTCTACATTTTCCCAAGGTAATCTGTACAATCTAGCATGTTACACAGGGTCCTGAGGACAGGTTTGGGGCACAATGCCCTACTACGCTGATCAACCAATCCTTACAGTGGACTGATAGTTAACTAGAGAAAGAGTAACCAGAAACAACATGGAAACAAAAAATGTACACAGTATTGAGGAAAGCAATCTAAGGTGGGATACCAGAAATACACTATCAGCGTTATTCAGAGAAAGGTGAAAACCAGAAGAATTGGCAGGAAAAGAGAACAAGCTAGACCAAATAGCCGATTTGGAAAGTGAGATAAATGGGAGAATTTTTCTGGCTTGGCTATTTTGGCCTGGAATTTTAACTTCTCCAGTCATTCTCCTGAGTTTCACCTTTCTTTGAGTAGACCTGAATGTCTAGAAAAAAGAGTCAAGGTCTGTCACAGGAGAAATACGGGTAGTGAGGGAACAAAAGCAATGTTGGTACATGGGAGGTCATAAGAGGCAATAAAGAACATGTTGAAGGATAAAGAAACAACAACAGCATCTGCTCAGGCTGAGGTTAAATAGGCAACTAATGCCGCCATTGGAGTGTGCCAGGTCCCAGAGCCAGAATGAATGCTTGCATCGCAAATTAGATGACGCAGTGTCGTTACCATAAGGTTGTATCAACTCCGTATCAATCTCAGCACACAGAGAGTGTTCCATATCAATATGGCCAGTTGGATAACGTTGTGTCATTGGATAAGTGCACAACAGGAACCACGGCAAAGGAAAGATGCTCTCGAGTACTTATGCCATGAGAAGGACGCATACAGCCCATGTGCATAGAGGCAACAGATGACGGGAGATTGACGAGTACATTGACGTTAGTTAGGAAAGGGTCTATACGGAACAGAGCTATGTGGAATTCTGGCGTTAACCTGGACATATATGAGAAATCGACATAATGTACTGCTTAATGCTTATGTCAATGAAAGTACTTGGGTATGTCATGGTCAGGAAGGGGTGCTAATAGTAGCTCTATACCCTTAAGGATAAACAGAAATAATGACAACACGGGAAAGGAAGCACAATGGGCATGACAGGAAATCAGGAGGCAGGCAAGAAAATGGGCCTGGAATCACAGGGTATCTGGACACATGGCAAGGCAGGGGGTCTCTGGACATGATAGGTAGACAAACAGAGGAAAGCGGAGCCAAACCTGAGTGAAAGAGCGGTCAACCAGAAGAAGACACCAATAATCTGGCAGAGAAAGGAATGAAGCTAAATTATATAGAGGCCACGTAACAAGACAATAGCCAGGTATTTGGGTATTTGTTTGCATGTAGCACCACACATAGAAATGGAAGAATGAAGTACTGTACCTTGGATGAAAACGGTAAAACCCCTAAATTGCATTCTGTGGATTATGACAGTGTAATAGGGGTGAATCCAGACACGAGTTTCGGAAGGGGCTAAATTTGACTAAGAGTTTGTGTTCAGTTCACAGTGACAGGCATAGAGCGTGCTGTATCGCAGCCTTCGTCATCACACTCACTCTCTCCAGAACATTGCCATTCAGGGTCTGTACTCCTGAAGCTCAGGTGACACGTGACAGACTCTGCACAGCAATGCTCTGCATTTTGACACAAGCTCTGCCTGTCACCAAGAATCAAGCAATAACACGTTGCAGGTCTAGACACCCACTTTTACACATACATAACCATATAACTCAATATACAAACACATATACTGTATATAGCCAAACACACATACCATTTAGGCAAGTCACTAGACACAGGCTCAGAAACTAGGCTATTCCCATACTTCTTAATTGGCATCACAAACTACCGGGCCATTTTTGTCCATAAAACAAAATTTGTTTCTTAGAATTAGTTTTTCCTATGTACAGTGTGCATGGTCATGTTTGACACCATTTATTTATTTATTTGTTTATAAAGGATTTTACCAGGATGGATACATTGAGATTTCTCTCGTTTTCAAGTATGTCCTGGGTTCAAGAACATTAAAATGTTACAGTTGTTACAGAAATACAAAGTAATACAATGCAAGATATTAAAAAAACACAAATATACAGATTAACAGAAAATTAATATGTAGGAAATAGTCATTATGTTACATGTTTACAGGTGCATTCCATATTAAGGTATGTTAATAGGGAGCTCTTGAGTGACTTTAGACTGGGGGAAGATTTGATGGCATCTGGGAGGTTATTCCAGAACTGCTCTGTAGGAAAATGAGGACCGAGCCACTGTCTTTTTGTATAGTGGTATTGCAAGTAAGGTGCTGGTCCTGGATCGGAGGTTATAGGATGAGGGAGCTGCTGGGGGAAGCAGTCAATTCAGATTGGGTGGCAGCTTCCCAGAAAAGCTCTTAAACACCAGGTTGGAAAGGTGAAGAGTGCATTTAGACTCCAACGACGGCCAGTTTAGCTCGTTAACATGTCACAATGGTGGGTCATGTAGTTACATTGTAGCGCAAAGCGGCAGAATGAGTTATACAATGTAGTAAGTTTCTGAAGGTGTGTTTGTGGGGTCGCTGCATACACTACATCTCTGTAATCAATAGCCGGCATAAGCATTTGTTGTACAATCTGCTTTCTTACCTCGGGGCTCAGGCAGGATTTGTTTCTGTACAGGGCACCTAGTTTGGGGTAAAGTTTAGATGAGAGTTTTTCGATGAGGGGGCCAAAGGATAGATTTGGGTCTAACCACATACCTAGATATGAGAGAAGTGACTGTGGTTAGCGTGCCATTTGATTTTGTCCCCAAACATAGATGGGGATTTTGCAATTTATGTAGTTTAGGTGCTGTTCCAAAGAGCATCGTTACAGTTTTGTCAGTATTTAAAAAAAGTTTGTTGTGTTTGATCCACCTTTCTACCTCTGGGAATTGTTCTTGCAGCACGGCCTCCAGTTGTTTGGTTTTGGTTTGCTGGTATCATTGGAAAGGTCAGACTCTGGCCTTTCCAATAACACCTCAATAGACCATATAGGGTGAATGGAACCAGAGCGTTTAAAACGTTCAAAGGTCCTCTGCATCACCTGCAATGGGATTGCAGCTGGGGGGTGGCGCAAATGCCCCCTGTACCCCCCTTTGGATCCACCACGCAGTGTATTAGGTCAACAACCCTTAGCAGGTCCCTGTTACTGGTTCTCTTTGGCCGAGTTACTATATTAGTGGCTGAAGTCATAACATTAAGGAGCTGCTAACCAATACCGAAAGCGGCACTGCTTGCTGCCACCATCGGCTTCTGGTACCAGAGTCCATGGAGAGATACACCAACCTGTGCGAGCAATTTGTTCCCAGTGTTCTTCTGTATACAAGGAAGTGTCGGATCGTGCCACCCTTTGCATCATGGGATCAGAGGTAAGTAAAGAATCTTTTATGTCCGCGTCGACTGAGTTGCAATAGGATTCCTACTCACGGTGAAGCGGAGATCTGAAGAATATTTGAGATGTTATACCTATGAAGTAACTCTGTCCTAGGAATGACCTCTGCAGATTAAATCTGGAGGATGAAACCTCCACATTCAGAAGTTCCCTAATCTCTCATACTGTATGACGGCTAAACACAAACCGCTTTCTGACGATGGACAGGCCCTGCCAGAAATAATGCAACATAACTTATAAATAGAGTGTTTATTGAGCCTACAAAGTAGAAAGTTAGAGATAATAGGAGGATGACCAAGCAACAAATGCTTACTGCATCCAGATTTCCATTACAGACATCAATAAGTAATAACTTCCTGCCATTAGATTTTTTTTTCTTGCTACAAGGTTTCCCCATGTAGATTAATGCACGCTTGCGTCCACCATCACTGTAATCTTTGTAGCCAAGGACGTTTGATGCATGGAGAGAGAAATGGCAGCAGTAAGGAGCTCATTAATATTTCAGTGCTCCTGTCGCTGCAGCTCCCATGCTTTGGAGTCCTGGCTTCTTACGCTCCGTGCTGTAACCAGAGAGATTTGTTGACTCCCTGCTAAGAAACAGATTTGAAAATTCAGATGCTCCAGCTGGTCAATCTCTCCTAATGGAGACTGCGTGACAGCAACATATGAGGACAAGTCCATCTGCTGTCCCTCAACCAGGGGATTCGAGGGATGCCAGTTATGGTGATGCTTTTATTTAATCCACAAAATTCAGCACAATAATCTTTTTTCTTTTTTCTTTCCCCTCCCAAAGAGAAAGTGGAAAACAAAACTATAAGGTTTAATATGAGGCAGGAAATAAATCCATGTTATGATTCTGGATAGACATGTGCATTCGTTTTAGTACTAAAACGATTTAGTCCGAATTTTGGGATAATTTAGTTTTAGTATGACTCAAGAGAAACGAAACTGCTCAGTACAAAAAACGAAAGAAACTAAAATAAAATGCACTACATTTTAGTTTCAGTCTTTTATGTGATATTATATTGATGAGTGAAGGAGACCAGCAATGAAGAGCGCAACATCGCAACATCTGAAGTTCTGCACCCTCCACATGCCAATGCAGGAGGATGTTCTATACAGAGAGGGACATTAATTCAGGAGGATGTTCTATATATTATACAAAGAGGGGTATTAATTAATGCAGGTGGATGTTGTATACATTATACAGAGAGGGGTATTAATTAATGCAGGTGGATGTTGTATACATTATACAGAGAGGGGTATTAATTAATGCAGGAGGATGTTCTAAACATTATACAGAGAGGAGCCTTTTTTTTTAGCCCTTTAAATCCAGTGGCTGTGAGCGCTGAGATCGGCTGCTTGTTACATTATCTCTCAGTACAATGTATCAGGCTCAGCTGTTACAGTAACTGACTGCTGCTCATCACAGTGCTCAGAGTTTCAGTAAAACAAGGAAATATTGTTCTAACGTCTTATATATAAAAATATTATTTACTAGTTTTACTGAAACTCTGAGCGCTGTGATGAGCAGCAGTCAGTTACTGTAACAGCTTTGCCTGACACGGGGCAGTATTACAATGTTGGTGCTAACTTAACCAGAGCTGTTGTAACTGAAAACCTCCATAGGCTACAATAGCTCTGGGAAGTTTACAACAGCTCTGGTTAAATTAGCACCAGCTATGTAATATGGCCCACATTGTGCTGAGAGCGAGAGATACTGTAACAAGCAGCGATCTCAGCCCTCTGAGCCACCACTACAATAGTAATTGTATCCACTGGTTTTCGGATGAATGAAAATAGTTTTCATACTAAAGAACTGAAAACGAATTTCTTTAGCAACTAAATAAATTGCATTTTAGGACTAATCCATTAGTTCAAAACGAAATTTTGTGCTGTGCACATGTCTAATTCTGGATATTTACTTGTTCTAAGGCGGCTTGCACGTTTTTATATCAGTTTTATGACACAGATTGGAGTCAATCACATCACAAGTCATAATAGCCCATGTCATAAAATAACATGTCAACACAGGTCATGGTACATACTACTGTAATTCTTCAGAGATATGACTAGTACTTAAAGTCATAAGTCTACACCAGCACGGCCAACTCTTGCCTCCAAGACTTCTTAAGGGCAGCTCCGGTCCTGTGGAATGACTTGCCTCGCCCTATCAAGCTCCCCCCTGATCTTCGGACCTTCAAGAAATCCCTCAAAACACTAGGGATGTGCGTTTCGGGTTTGGGAATTTCGGAATTTTCACGAAATTTCCTGATTCGTGCATTCGGATTCGGCCGATTTTACGAAAATTTTTAGATCCGAAAACGTCAGATCCGAAAAAATTTACAAAACGAAACGGAAATTTGTTCGGAATTTTCGAATGGACTAGAAATGTGTAAAATCAAAATTCATTTTCGTTCCATTCGTAATTTCGGCTCCATTCCTGATTTCGGTTCCATTTCAGTAATTTCGGACAACATATTTTTTGGTTATATCGCTGATTCTGTAATTTTGTATCATTCCCATCTCAATGTTTCCTTCTTGTAAAACCAGAGAAATCTCAATGTATCCTTCCTGGAAAACCAGAGAAATCTCAATGTATCCTTCCTGGAAAACCAGAGAAACCTCAATGTATCCTTCTTGTGAAACCAGAGAAATCTCAATGTATCCTTCCTGGAAAACATAAGAAACCTCAATGGCAGAATTATCGTATCGACAGATATATCGGATCCGAAAAACCATTAGTTTACGTCAAAACGAATAGACACTTTGAAACGAGGAGAACAGACGTTCCGGAAAAAAAGAAAATTTCCGAAATTACGGAAAAAAGTCGATACGAAAAACGAAACGAAAACGAAACGAAACGAAACGGAAATTTGTTCGGAATTTTCGAATGGACTAGAAATGTGTAAAATTAAAATTCATTTTCGTTCCATTCGTAATTTCGGCTCCATTCCTGATTTCGGTTCCATTTCAGTAATTTCAGACAACATATTTTTTGGTTATATCGCTGATTCTGTAATTTTGTATCATTCCCATCTCAATGTTTCCTTCTTGGAAAACCAGAGAAATCTCAATGTATCCTTCCTGGAAAACCAGAGAAATCTCAATGTATCCTTCCTGGAAAACCAGAGAAACTTCAATGTATCCTTCTTGTGAAACCAGAGAAATCTCAATGTATCCTTCCTGGAAAACATAAGAAACCTCAATGGCAGAATTATCGTATCGACAGAAATATCGGATCCGAAAAACCATTAGTTTACGTCAAAACGAATAGACACTTTGAAACGAGGAGAACAGACGTTCCGGAAAAAACGAAAATTTCCGAAATTACGGAAAAAAGTCGATACGAAAAACGAAACGAAAACGAAACGAACCGAAACGGAAATCGGCCGAAACGAGCAGAAACGAAAACTTACAAAATACGAACAAACCGAACCGAATCGAACCGAAAAAAAAATCGGTGCACAAGCCTACAAAACACATCTCTTCAGATTAGCACCACATCACTGATGCAACTCTATCCTCTGCTCACCTACTCACACATGATTGAAGTCGCTTCCATTGCCCCACCATTCCCAAACCACTTGCACTAGTGATCCTGACATCCAGTAAAACTCCCCTTGTCTTCCTCAACCCCAATCTCGCTAGACTGTAAGCTCCAATGAGCAGGGCCCTCTACATTTCTTGTTTCCGTCCTATGTCCGTTTATCTGTATCTCATTCCCTTTGGTTATTGTAAAGCGCTGCGGAAACTGTTGGTGCTATATAAATGATGACAATAAAATAAAATTATCTCCTGCAAGGTCTTGAGCATGATGCAGAAGTGGGAAGGGTTACCGTCATCATAGTCATGCAGAAAACCAGATTCACGCTTCTAATGAATGGAACTATTTGTGACTGGGTCTGCAGGAACTGGCTACATACAGCTAGCCACAGCATAAGTGGAAATTAATTGCATATTTAAAGTACAGGGACAAGAAAAAGGATGGTTAGTCTTTACTGCATCAGGATATGTTAATTTAAAAAAGAATATAGATCTCCTTTAAATTTTACCTCTAGATAAACCTCAAGATATATAGCGCACCCATATGCAGAAATGCAGTTTGTCTGTTAGTACTGTCACTCATCCAGTACGGACACCTGATGGCTTGTAGATACATACAATAGGAACTCGATCATACGCTCCTGAAATTGATGAAGACCATACCAGGCACTCCTAAACAAAAAACTATGAGTGTGTGCAATATTATGCTATGAAATCTACAGAGTAATTTTGATAACATCATTTTCTCACATACACAGTACTAGGACAATTCAACTCTGTCTACATCAAGGTGTGGTTTGGGTCTAGAAGGGTTAATGCCCGTGATGTGACTTATGTCAATGGAGAAACCGAAAAAAGAAGGTCCACCTGGAAAACAGGTGCTTCAGTCCAGGTGTCAATGAAAGGTTGGAATGGGTCACGTTCCTGCACGGTATTATGTCTGATCCCTATTCGCAGCACAACTATCTTACACTTCCAACCCTTCCAATGGTCGGTGCGCCTACCTATATCAGAATCTGAGGAATTCGAAAGCAGAAACAACAGACCAGGGGATGATACAATACCGGAACGTCAGAGGAATGCCAAGGGTCATACGCCAAAGTGGGTTATCAGGAATGCCAGGGGTCGTATGCCAGAGCGGGTTATCAGGAATGACAGGGGTCGTATGCCAGAGTGGGTTATCAGGAATGCTAGAGGTTGTACGCCAGACTGGGTAGTCAAAACAGAAGCCAAGGAGTTAAGAGCCAGGAGAAACGAAATACAAGCCAAGTCGGTACACAGAATAGTAATCAGAAAATATGCTAGCACTGAGAGAAGTGAGAACCACTGTCAGGGCACCAGACTTGTCTCAGGCTACTGATTTTGAACCCGACGGGTGCCGCGTCATCACACCGCGCCCTGCCCATGGCCTTAACATGTGACCGCGTCTGTTCACTTCTTCACTCAGCGCCGGCCAGCGAGCAGCGTGGGAAACTGGGCTACATAGATGGCGTGGGACGTGACACTAAGACCAGAGCAGATTGCTTCCTCCAGTCCACAATTTGGGTCTATCCTGCCTAAAGCAGGACAATTGGTGATTAGGGATGAGACGAAAACCCCGAACAATTTCAAAAGTTCGAGTTCGGACGCAAACCGGATCTGAACTCAATGCAAGTCAATGGGACTCGAACGTTTGATTTTTAGAGTGCCCTCCAAGAGGGCATATATGCTAGATATTTACCATAAAAGGTGTATGGGGGTCCGGGTAGTGCCCTGGGGAACAGGAAACAAGGACAAAGTAAAACAAAAAACATTTTTAAAGGAACAGTGAGTTTTCCATGAAATAAAGGTTAAGAATAAAAAAAAAAAAATTCCTTCAAATGTCGTGCCTAGGAGGTCCCCATAACCTGCCCGTGAAGTGGCGGATTTGTAGGATGTATAGAAACATTTAAAAACAAAACAATGACATTTCAAAAGATGGTAAATTGTTTTCCTTTAATCTATTCATAAACAACTGCTTGGGGCGGCAGCCTGTATGAAAAGAGGAGACGTTTTAGAACACGCAGAGCAAGTTTAGTGATTTTTTTGGCTAATTTATGGTGAAATTTATGCAGGCTTTGGATGAAAGTAAGAATAGGTGCTTTAAAATTGGGCCTTTAGTGTCGGCAACAGTGCCGTCACACCGTAACCCCTCTGTGGTATTGTGGAAGAGTGCAGGGTTGGACCCTGCGGTCAAATATTAAAATGATATGAATCTGGTATAGGCATCAGTGGCATTGCACCCAAATATTTTGCCTTTGGTGGCAGCAAGTGCCTTCACACTGTAACCCTCTCTGTGGTATTGTGGAAGAGTGCAGTGGTGGACCCTGCGGTCCAATATTAAAATGATATGAATCTGGTATAGGGGTCAGTGGCAGTGCACCCAAATATTGGGCCTTTGGTGGCAGCAAGAGCCTTCACACCGTAACCCCTCTGAGGTATTGTGGAAGAGTGCAGGAGTGTACCCTGCATGCATTCAAATATTAAAATGATTGGAATCTGGTACACGCGTCAGTGCACCCAAATATTGGGCCTTTGGTGCCAGCTAGTGCCTTCACACCGTAACCCCTCTGAGGTATTGTGGAAGAGTGCAGGGGTGGACCTTGCATGCATTCAAATATTAAAATGATTGGAATCTGGCTACACGCATCAGTGCACCCAAATATTGTGCCTTTGGTGGCAGCAAGTGCCTTCACACCGTAATCCCTCTGTCGTATTGTGGAAGAGTGTAGGGTTGGACCCTGAGGTCAAATATTAAAATGATATGAATCTGGTATAGGCGTCAGTGGCAGTGCACCCAAATATTGGGCCTTTGGTGGCAGCAAGTGCCTTCACACCGTAACTCCTCTGAGGTATTGTGGAAGAGTGCAGGGGTGGACCCTGCATGCATTCAAATATTAAAATGATTGGAATCTGGTATAGGCGTCAGTGCACCCAAATATTGTGGAAGAGTGCAGTGGTGGAGGTTTTGGTAATGCAGAAGAGATCCCCGTTCTATTCAGTTACATCAGCATCAGGGGATTGATAGCTGCTGATCCAGGACTGATTCATTTTTATAAATGTCAGCCGGTCTACAGAGTTGGTGGACAGACGCACTCTTTTGTCTGTGCCAAAACCTCCAGCAGCACTGAACATGCTTTCAGAAAGCATGCTGGATGAAGGGCAACCTAGTAGCTGCATAGAATATTGGCTAAATTCTGGCCAGTGATCCACTCTCAACCCCCTGTAAGCCAGTGGATCATCTGCTGTAAAGGTATCCAGGTCTGCCCTTGCCCCTAGGTAGTCCTGCACCATACGGTGAAGATGCTGGCAATGGGTGCCTACATTTGACGTCCCTGGGCGTCATGGACTAAAAAAATTTAAAAAGGCATCAGTCAAGAGGCCCCAGCCTTCACCGCTCTTCCTCTGATCATCCGCATCCTCAGAAGCACCTGTGTCATCACTTGGTAACCTACCAGTGCCTGGAAAGGTGTTATACAAGTGTCGCTTTAGAGTGTCCTCAAGTTGTTTCATCATGTGCTCCCTCTGTGAGGGCAGGATGAGCTCTGCAACCTTACCCTTGTATCGTGGATCAAGAAGGGTTGCCAACCAGTAATGATCCCTCTCCTTGATAGCACGAATCCGGTGGTCCTTCACCAGGCTTTGCAGGATAAGGGAGCCCATGCAGCATAGGTTGGAGGTGGCATTAGCTTCAGAGTGTTCGTGGTCGCTGATGATGACCGTATCGTGCACTACCTCCTCCCAGCCTCACACTAGTACTTGGGTTTCTGGGGACACAAAACCCTCCCTTGAAGAATCCCCACCTTCAGTGCCCCCACAACTTAAATATTCCTCCTCATCCTCCTCCTGTCTGATCTGAGGACCCACAGGAATGCTGTCAGCGTAAAAACTGGGGCCTTGAGAGCTAGGGAAGTCCTCTTCTTCCTCCCCCTGCTCTGCCTTTAGTTTTCCTGCTGGAGCACACTCTGCGGGTAATTTTAGATGTGGCACTAAAGGAATTGTGTCACTGATGCATGCACTGTCCCTGCTCACCATCCTCGTTGCCTCCTCAAATGGTGACAGTACAGTGCATGCATCCTTGATCATCAGCCACTGCGGGGGGGAACCAAGTTGACCTGAACCTGTCCTTGTGCCATACTCACACAGGTACTCGTTGAAGGCCCTCTGCTGCTTGTGCAGATGCTGCAGCATTGCCAATGTTGAGTTCCACCTGCTGGGCATGTCACAGATCAGACGGTTTGTGGGAAGGTGGAATTCTCTTTGAATTTCTGCCAGGCGAACACTTGCTGGGAATGACCGTCTGAAGTGGCTGCAGACTTTTCTGGTATGGCTGAGAAGCTCTGCCAGCCATGGGTACCTGGTTAGGAAACGCTGTACCACCAGATTTAGGATGTGTGCTAGGCATGGTACATGCATCAACTTACCCAGGCATAGGGCGGAGAAAAAGTTGCTGCCATTATCACAGACGACCATTCCCAGCTCAAGCTGGCGTGGTGTTAACCATCTCTGCGCCTGCCCCTGCAGAGCTGACAGAATTTCTGGCCCGGTGTGGCTCCTGTCCCATAAACAAACCAGCTCAAGCACAGTATGGCATCTTTTTGCTTGAGCCATTGCGTAGCCCCTGCCACGCGTCGGTTTAACTGCCACTTCGCCAGAGACATTGAAGGAGGAGAAGAGGAAGAGGTGGTGGAGCAGACAGACCTCATATAAGCAGCTTTCTGGAGGCGTGGTGGATGAGCAAGCTGCAGCACAGAGCTCTGTCCTGGATCCCTCCCAGCTGCAAGCAGAGTTACCCAGTGTGCCGTGAAGGAAATGTAACGGCCCTGTCCATGCTTGCTGGACCACGTGTCTAAAGTAATGTGCACCTTGCTGCTGACTGCCTTTCACAATGACTCCATAACATGGTCTTCCACGTGCTGGTATAGTGCTGGAATGGCCTTCCGTGAAAAGAAATGGCATTTTGGAACCTGCCACTGTGGTACTGCACATTTGGCAAATTCACGGAAGGAAGCAGAGTCCACCAGCTGGAAAGGCAGCAGCTGTAATGCAAGTAGTTTTTCCAAGCTGGCATTTAGATGTTGTGCATGTGGATGGTTGGGACAATATTTTTTCTTCCGCTGTAGCAGCTGGGGCAGCGAAATCTGACTGCATAAAACTGCAGCTGATGGGATGCTGGCAGATTCAGAGGAAGAACGTGGTACACCCATTACTGTAGCATCATCCCTGTCAGTGGAGGTTGTAGGCAATGACATGGCAGAACATATAGTGGGGGTAGAGACAGATGAGGAGGAGGAGGACCTATGCAAAGTGTTGTGCCAACGGGATGCGTGGCAGGTGGTCATATGTCGCCTCAAGCACGTGGTACCCAAGTGTCTGATATCTTTCCCATGCTTGATCCTCTTCGACATAGCTTACAAATAGCAATGCTGCAGTCTGCTGCACCTGTCGTGAAGAACTCCCAGACAGCAGAGATCCTGGATGTGAGCTGCGAGACAACAGCGCTCTGCACCTGAGCAGCTCTGACATCTGATGCCTTGAACTGTCTAAGGTTGCTCATAGAGGACGTTCTGCCTCGTTTTTGTTGTGCCTCCTCCTCCTCCCTTGACTTCTCTGTTTGATCAGGCAAACAGGTGGAGTCAGTGACCTCATCATCATTGTCATCACCCCCTCTCTCTTTGTCACTGGAGCCAACCTCGCAATATGCTGCAGCTGCTGGGGGAACATGAGTGCCAGTTCTTTGTGTGTCACTGGCACCCCCTCCCTCTAGGCTGATTATACTCCCTTCCTCAACCTCAGAGTTTGAATCAGAGCACTGGAGTTGCTGCGCATCCTCAAGCAGCATGTCACTGTCATTGTAGTCAAACAATTCAGCTGACTCCTCCGTGTGTGATAGTGAGGCTACAGCAGGAGTAGCTGTGGACATGGAGGCTGAATTAGATGTTTTGGCAGCTGAGGTGGACTGTAAACCACTACAAGCTGGCAGAGGACTCGGAGGATGAGGATGGTCTGGTTAGCCAATCCTGCAAATCCACTGTATGTTGCTGCTGCTTAAGACGGCCAGCACCAGTTAGAAAGGACAAGCGTGCCCCTGCAGAGGATGCACCACGTCCACGACGACCAGGGGCACAGCCTTCCGACACAGAGGCTGCTTGCCCTCTTATCTGTGTCTGGGAGCGTCTGCCTGTCCTTTTTGGTCTTTCTGGCATGGTGAGTGATATATGGATTAAAGATATACAGATTTTACAGAACAATGCTATAAGTCAGTGATACACCCTGATAGCCATTGCAGTGGCAACACACAGATTCAAATTCACACAACTCTGGTATAAGTCAGTGATACAGCCTGATAGCCTTTGCAGTAGCAACACACAGATTCAAATTCATAAAACTCTGGTATAAGTCAGTGATAGAGCCTGATAGCCTGGCAGCAGCTGGCAGTGAGAAAACAGATTACAATTCCCAGATATCTGCTAGAAGAAAGTGAGACCCCAATAGCTGGCAGTGAGAAGACACAGATTACAATTCCCAGATATCTGCTAGAAGTATGTGGGACCCCCTGATAGCTGGCAGTGAGAAGACACAGATTACAATTCCCAGATATCTGCTAGAAAAAAGTGAGACCCCAATAGCTGGCAATGAGAAGACACAGATTACAATTCACATAAATCTGCTAGATGTCTGTGAGACACACATAAAAGAACACTCTCCTCTCACTCCTGCAAAAAAAAACACGTGATGGGGCTGCGGGGAACCCTTATATAGTGTGCTGCAGGACTTAGCTCTGTGAGCCCATGATTGGGAAAAATTTGCCCAATCAGGACTCTGAGCCGTGATTGCCATAGTCTTGCACTTGACCTGTGGTCAGGTGCAAGGCTGTAGCCAATTACAAGCTTCAGGCCAGTGGAAAAGGGCATTGTGGTCCATTGTGGGCGAACACGCGGCAAACACGCAGAAATGTTCGATGTACATCGAACGGGCAATGTTCGAATCAAACTCATGTTCGGATCGAACCGCCAGCTCATCCCTATTGGTGATAATGTGAGTGAATTTTCTATATTTTAAATCTGTATTTTATGTTATTTGTGCTAACTTTATCTCATGTTCATTTTCAACCAAGCAACAACAACAAGGGAATTTGCTCAATTAAAATATTTACATTTATTGAATCATCCCTTACAGAAATATTGAGGGTGGGGTGGATGTATTATACTTCTGTATGATATCCATTTACAATAAACAATATTTTATAGAGGGTCTGGTTTATTAGTGTAGACAAAAACACCTAGAAATAAGAACGTTAAAAACAAAACGTCTACGTTTTTGAAGACTCTTGAAAGCATTCTTAGTATTGCAAATTCAGCGCCCATGTATATCATTTATAATTAACAAATCAGGGCTGTGAAACCTTATTAATAGGAACCTGCAAACAATCCTAATGCTGGACTGTATAGCATCTGAACCTTCCTGTATCCACTATTAGAATGTCCCGCTACAGTTATTTAAAGTAAAGATTTCAATTTGCATAGTATTAGTTGCATACAGGTATAAAAGAATGACAGAATGGAACCCCGGTCAAGAAATTAGTTTTCCAATAAAAATCACTGCTGGAATGAAGGAAACTCATGAGATCTATTTTGAAGATTCTATTTTGCAGTGTGTTGTTCACACGTGATATGAAAGTGTTAAGATCATGCTAATCAAGTAAAACATTAAAGGAACACTCTAATCAAAAATCCCCCCCCTGTTTTTTTTACATTAAACTATACCTATTCCCTCAATAAGTAGGTAGGGATTTTTTTTTTCTCTGTAATACTTACCCTAATATCCTCTTGTTTCCAACGGCGTCTTTTTTTTATACTTACCTCCCTCCTCTTCCGCTCCTGTCCTTCTAATTATCACTTGGCTAATTG
The DNA here is from genome assembly GCA_009667805.1 of Leptobrachium leishanense. NCBI lineage: Eukaryota > Metazoa > Chordata > Amphibia > Anura > Megophryidae > Leptobrachium > Leptobrachium leishanense. The sequence continues at coordinate 121,176,287 of CM019071.1, forward strand.
TTTACTTGAGAAGCGCGCATGCGCGCCTCTCACGTAAGCCAGCCAATCAGCAGGCGTCCTCCCGGCTCCATCTTCTTGGATTAGTGTTGCGCGAAAGAGGATGTGCGCAACACTAATCCTCAGCCGCTGCCGCCAGCTACTGCGGCGAGTTGGAGACGTCATCGCGCTGAAAGCGCGATGATGTCTCGTACTCTGCAATAGTCGGCAGAAGCGGGAAATATGAATCCCGCTCTGCTGACTGACAGCTGGGAGGGCGGAGTAAAGCCCTCCGCGTCTCTCAGCTGTTTTCAGCTGGTTCAGCCGATCGGCTGAGCGTAGGGAGGGGGGACAGACAAGGGCATACTCAGGGCATCATGACCACCTAAAAAAGCTTAGGTGGTCATGTTGCCTAGAGTATCCCTTTAACACTTTTAGAAAAGACAAAAAAGGAAAGAAGGAGGAGGAAAAAATTCTATTAAGATCTCAAATTACTAACCAGTTAATTTCATGACAGTATACTGAAAAATGAATATTTACAAAGCTTTAGGGTGTAGTTTAGGTCTCTAGGCATACTCTTTGGCCGGCTGGGTGGAGTAGAGGTAACATCACTGTTCTGTGACTGTGGAGACACAGGTTTGAATCCCGGCAAGAGCACCTCTCCAGTAAGTGTCCTTGGGCAAGACACCTAACGGTACATACTCGCCACCCAGGACATACTTGAAAACAAGAGAAATCTCGTTGTATCCTTCCTGGTAAAATCCTTTCTCAGAAAAAAAAATAATAATTAGAATTTTAGCTTCTGCATCTTAGTGCTAACAAGGAAAATAAAACAGCACATATGAATAGTAAAAATCAGCCTATTGATATTATGAGTGAGAAGTCACAATTTCTTGTTTATGGAGGGAAATTGCATCGAAACGTTTGTGCATTCTGCTTTGGTGCACTTAGAAACATAGAAACATAGAAAAATGTCGGCAGATAAGAACCTTTCGGCCCATCTAGTCTGCCCAATTACATGGATACTTAACCTGGATTTATCTTTTGTTTAGGATAGCCTTATGCCTATCCCATGCTTGCTTAATTATTCATTATTCATTATTCACTGTAGGGTCACCGTAGTGCGGCGAGGATACAGTTGCTGAAGACGGATGAAAAAAATTGGCGAACGCAGGCAAAGAGCACCAAATACCGCCAAACTGGTCTTGGCAAAATCCACGAATTGCAAATAAAGAAAAAAAACAGGTCAATATATCCATGTGAGCTGGGGCAATACTGGGGGCAATATATCCATGTGAGCTGGGGCAATATATCCATGTGAGCTGGGGCAATACTAGGTGCAATATATCCATGTGAGCTAGGGGCAATATATCCATGTGAGCTGGGGCAATATATCCATGTGAGCTGGGGGCAATATATTCATGTGTGAGCTGGGGGCAATATATCCATGTGAGCGGGGGGGGCAATATATCCATGTGAGCTGGGGGCAATATATCCATGTGAGAGCTGGGGCAATATATCCATGTGAGAGCTGGGGGCAATATATCCATGTGAGAGCTGGGGCAATATATCCATGTGTGAGCTGGGGAAATATATTACATGTGAGCTGGGGGTAGTACCCTGGGCCCATTGTATGGAAAGGGTTCGAAGGGCTGCGCAGATGGGGTGCCACGTGTGTCCTGCCAGCATGGAAAGGGTGCACTGGGCAGCCCACACCTGGGTTACCCTACACTGCATATCTTCAAGGAGGTATGTGCTGGGAGGGGGGTACCCTGTGCCCCTTGTATGGAAAGGATTCGCAGAGCTCCTGAGCCACATGAGGACAGACCCTGTGCAACGTACTGAGGAGAGTGAGTGTAACGAGCACAGCTTGCGATTAGGAACATCTCTGCCTGTCTCTGCGAACCCAACACCAGCTCTTGGCCAAAACTGGTAGTATGCCCCCCCAAACCTGTGTCAGGATACGCCCCAGCACCGTATGTTGCCACTATTAGGAGAATTTACAGCTTTGTGAATGGACAAACTGCTGCCCCGAAATTACACCGTACGAACAACCCTTTAAAAATATTTTGTGGACAAAATAAGACTTGGTATAGGACAGTTAGCTCTCTGGTTAGAATATAAAGCTGATGTAGCCTTTTATACAATTTTTATTCTAAAGCTCTGCCTGGGAAGCATCATCAGAGATACACATGTAATGATTGATAATATGTCCAGTCGTTTAACATTTCAGCATAAAATCCATACCTTTCAGCCTTTACCAGCTTGACAGGTTTTCGAAAGTCAGACTTTCATGTACATCGTTTCGTGCACATAGCAAATGTAAAAATGATCTTTATACAACTATCATCAGCTTATTAATCATTTTCTAAATTCATGTGATGGATTGGTTGAAAATTTAGACTCTAAATATTCAGTTGGTCCATCACATGCAAAAGATTAATGTGTTAAAATATTTTTTTTTGCTTTGTCATTATGGGGTACTGAGTTTAGTTTGATCTGAAATAAAAATTTATATACCCGTATTTTCCAGTGTATAAGGTGACCGGGTGTATAAGACGACCCCCTGATTTTCCAGTTAAAACATAGGTTTTGGGCTATACTCGCCGTATAGGACTAACCCCCCTTCCGTGGCAACACCATTTAAAAACATCAGATTTGATTTAAATAATATTAATTAAAATGGTTATGACTTACCCGTACATAAAATCCTTTCCCCAATCTGTCAGCCCGCTGGACGTGCGGCAACACTGCATGTACAGCAGCCTCGGCCACATACAGTACAACGTGCTGAGCCAATCACGGAGAGCGTTGCATTCCACCGAATAGAAAGGTGCTCGAATTGGCGGGTTAATGATGTAGCAGGCTTTGTATTCACCAATAGAATACATCACTCGCTGTGACCAGCCCAGCGTGGCACACTGTATGCACCCGAAGCCCCCGCACACACAGTAGTGCCACACATCCAGCGGGCCGACAGACCAGGGACATCCCGAGCCAGCTTGGCAAAAAAAAATAAAAGTTCTTCACATTGTATACCCTGCGTATAAGACGACCCCTGATTTTTGGGGGATGTTTTTAAGTATAAAAAGTAATCTTATACGCCATAAAATACTGTAAAATCTTTTACAGATCTAAGTCAGGAGAATTGGCAGGAGAAGAGAACAATTTAGACCAATTAGCCGATTTGCAACGTGAGATAATGGGAGAATATTTCTTGTTTGGCTATTTTGACCTAGATTTTTCACTTCTGCCAATTCTCCTGACTTCACACTCTAGAACAGTGGTTCCCAACCACGGTCCTCAAGTACCCCCAGCAGGTCAGGTTTCCAGATATCTGAAGCACAGCACAGGTGACATAATTTGCTGATCAGTGATTGCAGAATTCAGTCTGAATTTCCAAGGAAATCCTTAATATCTGGCCTGTTAGGGGTTCTTGAGACCACGGTTGGGAACCACTGCTCTAGTGAATAGACCTGTAAGTGTAAAGGTGCAAAATAAAATGTGAAAAAATGCAGTCTGTATGTTTCATTGTATATGTTGATTTAAGACTTAATGTTCTGTGGCAAGTGTATGATAATGATGATCTAGAGATATATTAGGACAAGAGAAGCTTCATACTATGCAAATCATAAAGCAGAACTTGATCATTAAGCATAAGAAGGTACGACGAGGAATGTCACAGTCCACTCAAGCCTTGGCTTTAAGAGACCAGGCTTATTTGAACATGCAAACCAGCCCTTCCTAGTCAGGTTCTTTAGTCTGCATCCCACTGGGAATAGGTATCGGACTGATCTGTGTTGCTGTGGCCTATTCCCTGCATAGGTAGACTATCCTTCTCATCTGCAACATGTAACCAGGCCTCCCCTACATTGCCTAGATTACATAGGAGAATCTTGGAGGAGACCTTGAACTACTAAAGCCCTGAAGACCACAGGATTAGGGCTTGGTTAGTTTGTGGCTTGATGCAGGTCTCCTGGCTGTGTCTCCTGTTCCTGTGTGCTCCTTGGCATTTCCTGTCACCAGAATCTGCTCGCCAATCTCTTGATCTACCGCACCTTCGCTTGCTTGCCCATGAACCCCTGGCTTGTCTGACTATGATACTCTCATAGGGATTATTCCTCCCATATACCTGTGTTGTATTACTTTGCAAGTCCCCCCGCCAGCTCTGACCTCCAGTGATTCACTCTCTGGTGTCAGCAAAGATATAGGTTTGCAAGGGTGTGCTGTCTGCCTGCATAAAGTGCTCCAGCTTCACGAAACAGGCACTCACGTTGACAAGGAACACAATAAAATATTGATTGATCTTAAAATGATCTAGTTTAACAAAAAAGTATTGTGAAAAAAATACAGCTACACATACAAAACAATACAAAAACTATGGTAAAGGTCATGGGAGGGAGATTAGCTGGATTGATAAACCAGCTACGTTTAGGACAATGGTAACCAGTAATAATGAAAAATTAGCAAGGTCAATCTGAGAAAAACACTGTAAATCAACAGAAGAGCACAACCTTGCGGTTGTAACTATGTAGAGTGGCAAAACATCAAGTGACAATGTTTCAAATGGATATGCCAGCCTTTGTCAACTTGACAAAAACTAGTATGCCCAGTCGTAATGTTGACAACTTAACAAAGACTGGATGTTGAACAGTTGACGCTTCACTGTATATGGTGCTATATAGACTAAAGAGGAATGCTTATATTTGAGTGGTATAATAGACCACTCATTAAATGTTTGCATTCTGAATGTTGAAGTATGGATATGGAGTCTGGTGTACCCTCTGTGTACGCCAAGTGAGTACTCATATCTTTGCATTTGTAAGCATACATATATTGACAAGGGCTGTATGGCACAGTTGTCTACAGCAGCATTATAGACTTTCAACCAATAACATCAGGATATGAGCGTATCCATGTGGCCAAATATATATCCATGTGCAGGGGTCAAGTCCTAAGCTACTAGGCAGGCCAAAAACCTTACTCCGCACTTCTGATCCCATTCTCACCTGTTACCTTCCCCACACCACACCACCAATCCACAACTCTTCCCCATCTTTAAAGTCATACAGACTGGTCAAATATGGTATAAAGAGAAAGTTTTCACATTCACGCTGCTCACCCTGCTTAAAGTTCTACTCATCCTGGGCAAGCGGGCGAGTGGAAATTTTGAGCTCTGTTCACACATAAATAAGAAGCCTGAAGAGTAGCCATTCTCCTTTTGTGTTCATGCAGGTTGGATACTGGGCAGGCTCAGACAAACGGAGTTTGTATAAGGATAAATAAAAAGGGACACAACCACAAAATGTAGACCTACCAAACGGTGTAACACAAAGGAGGAACTGTTTAGAAACCTCAGAAATCATGGAAACACCTTTATTGGAATATCCCAATCGGTTTCATGCGTCAAGTTAGAGCACTAACCCTGAGGATTTCAAAGCAAATTATTTACAGAATGACTAACACATAACTAAAATGTAAGAAAAAACAAACCAACCAGATCAACCAGACATAAGTGAGGAGTTTCAGTTACAAATAGTTCGTTCATAAACTTTTAATTTTAGACAGTCGGAAACACTTCAGTTGAAAGGAACTGGGTCCCATCACAGATACACATCAGTAATTCTCAAACATTAATGGCCTTGGATACCTTTAGGAAGGTCTTGTCCTGCAATGACCATTATTTTACTATTTGAAATAATTACTGAAAATTAAAAACACATAATAAGCCAATTTTTTAAAAAAAATGTTATGGTCTTTCACATTTAATTTTATAATGCAGAGGATCAACTCAGAAGGTCTAAGGACCAGTGGCAAAGCAAGGAAAACAGATTTAGCATTTGTTAGCAGTACATTTGCTAAAACAGCACCAATCGTACCAGGTCAACAAATGTGACAGGAGTTGAAGTCATCCATGATTTTAGTGCTGTTCCAGCCTATTCCTGTCTATAGATTAGCGAGACAACGCGGAATAGAAAATATAAGTCATTCATAGATGATGACAGACCTACAAGCCCAGGGAGAATAGACTGTGCCAGCATTGTGACCAGGGGGCCCTGGAAGATGAGGTCCACTTCCTCCTACAGTGCCCCAAGTACTCAGCACTGAGGGAAACTCACTTCCAGAGACTCTCTGCTCTCATCCCGGACTTCACCTCTATAGAAGAGACGAGGAAACTCCACATCGTACTGGGAGAAGAGGAGCCAGCGGTGAAAATATCTGCCCAATACGTCACAGAATGTCACAGACTGAGAGGAACATGAGAGATCCTGGACTTATAAATCCCCAACACGGACTTGCCCCCATCCCCCTTCACATTATCCTTTACCCCTGATAATGTCCATGGACTTGACCATTCCCCCCATATATATGTCCCACTACCCCCCCTCCTCCCCATATGCTTTGGCAATGCTAAAATGTATTTGGTCCTGCCAATAAAGCTTATTTTGATTTGATTTGATTTGATACACGGACGACAATAAAATGACTCAGTATTTGTGCCAGATTTCTTCAGATATTTCCCATAACATCCTGTCACGCAGGCAGAACGCCAAAGAACAAGTTTTTCTCTACTCAAATTTTAATAAAAAGGTAAATCAATCTGTGACTTACCATGTTGTTACATTTTCTTGAAATGAAATTCTGCTTAGTTGGTGTCACTGGCAATCCGAAACCTCGGCATCAAGAGAATAGGAGAACTATAGTATTAATTAAAACCTGGGGAAATGTGAGGATGCTGCCTAGACTGATCTTCGGCAGCCCCTATCCTGCTTAGTGCTTGGGAAGCCAGGACTGATCTATGCTACAGGTGCTAGGAATCATCAGCCTGTACTCCCCTACTAAAGGGTGGAGCACCCATCATCCCTTGCTTCAATATATTTACTCAGTCTGTTAATCACCTTCAGAGAAGCAAGAAGCCTGTTCCGTTGTCAGATCCCAATATACCAGTTCCTGCTCAAGAACTCTCTGTTACAGTTCTGCTCAAGTACCCGTTCTGCTACAGTTCTGCTCAAGGATCCCACTGCTACAGTTCTCCTCATGGAACCCTCTGCTACAGTTCTTCTCAAGGACCCCTCTGCTACAGTTCTCCTCAAGGACCCCTCTGCTACAGCTCTTCTCAAGGACCCCTCTGCTACAGTTCTCCTCAAGGACCCCTCTGCTACAGTTCTCCTCAAGGACCCCTCTGCTACAGTTCTCCTCAAAGACCCCTCTGCTACAGTTCTACTCAAAGACCCCTCTGCTACAAGTTCCTTGTGCCCCTTTTGCCCTCCTGTGACACTAGTACCCAGTCTCCTGGGACCAGTTGATGAGTGTCGTTGATACTCTCAGGGTCTGGAATGCAAGAGAACACCTGACCATAGATATCAGTTAATGATTTTGAAACACTTGTGACATTCGTTACTAGGCTGTCAGATTGTAACTGTAGTTGTTGAATGATCTGTACGTCGCATCCTGTTAAGATTATTTCCAGACATCACATGGTCATCCAGGATGTAGAAGAACATCTAGAAGAACATCGCTGATTTTGCAATTTTATGAAATGTTACTTTGACCTTTGAAATAGCTGATATTTGATTTTCTTTAATTAATAAATAATATTAATAAATAAACCGTATATCCGCAATCGTATGCTGAAGTCATTCAAAATGTTAGGTTGCCTCCCATCTGCTTACGTATAAACGTACTATAAATGTATCGCACGGATTAAAGAGACTCAGAGAAGTCATTATCTTTGAAGTTATATAGACCGTTTTACATTGTCTGTGTCATTTCTTTATGCGCATATGTCCGATTTCTCCACCAGAATTAGAACAGAGGCTGGCATCCGAGGACGGACTAGCATTGTCCACTTCAGTCCTTCCTGTCTTCTATCCCTTTTGAATATTTAATTAGTACTGTGGCTAGCCCTTTTCCTGCTACGTTTCTCTGTCAGCCCTTTTTTTGTGTCTTCCCTGTCTCCTTTCCCCCTGTTTAATCGTTTGCCCCGTTTTTATTGATTTATTTAATAAATCCCTTGCACCGTGCCCCTGTTGTCAGTTTCCTTTGGTATCACCAGCATATTGGGCTCCGCACCTTGCTCAGATCCTTCAAGGTAATTTGTTTTGTTTTTTTAAGTGTAAAAATGTAAGTTGCCTTCAGCTAGTTCTGTAGGGCATTACACCAGTAATTCATATGGTGTGCAACACCCTTGGTCCATAATATCCCACAGGTATCCTGCCCCAGGATAATGGTAAGGACAAAAGTGAAGTGTCCACCAAAACCTACTGTAGAATTGGCCAGTCTATGGAGCCAAGAATAGTGAACTAGAGCTTTCCGGTTCTTTTTCTATTGCGAACGCTCTTCAGAATTCTATGCACAGGCGACTGTAGTTTATGAAATCATTCACCTTTTCTCAAATTTTATAAAACGCAAATGAAGGTGGGGGACACAGGTAAACTGCCACAGAAACCTACACAAGTAGTAGAAAACTTTGACCATCCAGCAGAGCCACCACCATCTCATTAAAATTATAAAGTATGGAAACCCGAAAAAGAGTGGGACTGTGAGCTGACCTACACAACGGCCAAAATGGAGTCACACTGAATCTTTCAATATAATCAGCCTATTGCAGTGAAACCAAAGCAAATAAAACATGGACAAACACCAATACGCCAACTACAAAGTGCCAAGCCTCGACCATGAGGCGGCCTCTTGGCAAGGTAAACGCAAAACAAACTAAGGGATGGTGCACACACTATTTGTTTGCAGACATGATGGGCCCTATTACATTCTTCGTGCACAATTGTGCACGCGCGCAAAACACATTAACACAAGGGGCAAAACCCTTTGTGCTGAACGTCGTATTATGACGTTCATGCACAAAATGCGCGTTAACTGGGAGCAGACGTGTCTCAACGGAGCTCTGGGTGCCGTTGCTGCTGGGGGAATCTTCTGCCTGGATCCCTCCTTAGTTTTACCCCTCTTGGGAGTCCCTGCATAGCTCTACATCAGGAGGAGTGCTCTGGAGCCTGATCTGTTCCCCCATCCAGAGCTTAGCTGAGTTTGGGACACTTCTTCCCGTCGACCACGTGCTCCCGGCAGCCATTTTGGGGCCTACCCTCTGACTCTTTTGGCCTTCTTGTTGCTCCTGCCCCCCCCGCTGTGTTCCAGGACCCGGTCGATTGGCTGTAGTGAGGTCGGTGAATGGAGGGCCCCCAACTTCCGGCTGCTGCGGCCATCACCTTAGCGGAGATGGAGGGGGATGGTGCAGACTGGTGGCGGCTGGCTCGCCCATACCCCGACAGGAACCTGGAAGCCTTGCTGGAGGGCCTTGAGGCTTGTCTCAAGAGGCTGCCTGAGGACGAAGATGAGCGCCCGTTGACACGCGGTACCTGGCGCCGGTTGATGGCGGTTCTGGGGTTCGCTCAACAGACGGAGGCTTCGGCTGGCGCTACGTTGGTGGATGAATCCCCTGCCGGCAGCACAAGAGACATCCACGACGCAATGGAGGCTGTATGCCCAGAGAGTGCCGAAGAAGAGGTGCGGCTGTCTGAGGACATAAGCGAGGAGGCGGAGGACCATGTGCAGATCACCGTCACTCCCCACGTGTCACCTGTGCTGAAGCCGCAACGGAACCCCGGGAGGCAGTCGGCCGGTGAGCTGAAGCGCCTACCTGGCCCCTGTGACGTGCTCTCGCTGTGGTGGAGTTGGCCCAGGGAATGTCGACCTGCCGTGCCATCCGTGGGATACTTCGGTATGAGGGGGCTGTTCTTGTGGTCTTTCTGCTGGACACTGGCTGAGGCGATCGGTATGATCACACTCACCATGCCGTTTTTGATGCCGATCCATGCATTCTTACAGAGATGAATCCCCCGTGCAGATTTTTTCCCTACCCCTCCCCTCCAGCCACGTATTTCGCTTTGGTCCCCTCCCCCTGATGGCTTTTTTTTATTTCATCCCTTTGGCCCCACTAGATGTGCTCCATTTTTCAGACTGTTTTAGCTCCCCTTTTATTTTGCGGTACACCCTGGACACTTTTGATCGTGCAGTAGATGTCCCTGGCTGGGGACATCCCAGCAATGACTGTGTTTTGTTATATGCTTGTTTAGATGACTTATTATGGCCCTGCGCGGACATTTTCCATTGATGGCTTTTCTTTGACTATGCAAAATTTCTAAAATAAAGAATTTAGAAAATGCGCGTTAACGTCTAACACGAGTGACCCTGCACGAACCCTTTGCGAGCGCAATTTAGTGCGCGCATCCTATACTTAACATTATGAGCGCAAATGCGTTTGTGCGCTGGTGCGCGCATGGTATTACAATCTTAGCGCAAAATTTAACGGACAACGTTTGCGCGCATAATTTTAACGTCTTTGAAAAGCTGGTGGTAACGGCAAATTGTAACAACCTGACTGTACCAAACTGCGGATTCACAGCGGAGAACGTCGATGTGCACGTTTTTTTTACTAGATCCGTCAATAATTACGGCCACTACCGTGTCTTCCATCAGAACGTATGTCTGTTGTGTGCAGTCTACACAAAATGATGGACTCGCGTTAAAAATTACATTGCGCTCACTGATTTCTGCGCGCAATGGTACTTTGCGCGCATTCTTGCGCGTCGGTTTTACGAGTGCAATTTCCCGAGGGATGAAAAAATGCACGAGGAATGTAATTCCAGCAGTGATTTTCGTGCGTTAACATTTAATGCTTTGCGCAAAAAAACACGCGTTTTGCGTTAAGAATGTAATAGGTATTGACCAGCGCCCGAAAGGAAAGCACAGAAAGGCAAAGGAAAGCAATGGGCACTCTGGGACCGCTCCTTTAGATTTACTGTGTGCAAATGAGCAATGTTTCAACCCTTAGGCTAGGGTCAGACTAACGCATTTTTCACGTTGTCCGTGAAAATGTGCGTTCGAAGAATGGACGTATTTTTTCACGGAATACGCAATAGCAGTCATACTATGCGCAGTTTCATCCGTGATTTTGTACGGATCATCAATAAAACACTTCTTGCATCTGGACGTTATGTTGGCCGGACATTAGCAGCGTCTGACATCTCCAATTCACGCACACACGCCGCTAGCGGACGCAGCGCACTCTGTACGTCAGTACTAGTGGTTTAACGTTCTCGAAAAAATGCGTTCATTTTCCACTTGCGTTGCGCAGCCGGACTTTTGTGCGACCGTACTTCGTATATTGGCCGTCATTGCCCGGCATCTGCTGCTAGCACGGCCGTGATTAAGTGCGCCAGAACGCGCGTTCGCACTGCCTCAGTCTGACCCTAGCCTTATAGAGCCTTTTTCAAGGCTCAAGAAAAGTTCTATAAAGGCTAAAATCTTCCGTCTTTTGCTTATCATAAATTTAAAAAGGAGGTCTGTAAGGGGCAAAAGGCACGCATTAATGAATATACACTCTGAAAGGGAGGCATATCGGCAGAAAAAAGTGGGCAGTGAACCTGCATCCATGAACCAGAATATAAAAATTGATGCGTGAAAAAGAGCACATCTCAAACGAACTTAAAACATTGTAAATGTCACTTTACAGTCCCCAAACGATAAAAGCAGTCTTTAAGAACATAAGAGTAAGTTTAACATAAGTACTAATGTTTAACTATACGTGAGATCCTGCATGCAGTCATCCAAAGTCTCATGGCTAGTGTTACGCTAGATTTTAACTGCCTTTTTCCCCCCCGTCAGTCATACCCATTAGCAATCATCTCGCAGGTTCACCATAGGAGTTGCATTGTGATTTTGTAGAGTTTCCTCGCACCCTCGCACTCTCACTGTGGCATAATGAACAGCAGAAATCTGAGCCATTTTCATCTTGAACTCAAGAGAAATGTCAGTTTATAGCAAAGTATGGCTGGTCTTTTTGATGGTTTTGAGTAGGGATGAGCTGTTCGGGTTCGGACGGTTCGGAGTTCGACCCGAACTTTGGCAGTTCGAAAGTTCGCGAATTTCGCACTTTTTGGGTGTGTTCGGTTCGAGTTCGAAAAAAAAAGAAATTTTGAAAAAAGTATAGAAAATGCTTAAAAAAATACAAAAAAATCTAGAAATAAAGAGACTCTTTACTGCAGAATATTATAAGCAACGGTTTATTAGATATTGAATTAAAAACTAATGTGTACTTGGAAAGATTATCAACTCTAAATGACCTCTGTTCACAAACGGGCATAACACCAGGTGTTTTTAGTCTGGTAATCAATTTGATACATTTTACACCATACTGAGGGTGGGGTGGTGTCTGCTTCTGATTGAGATTTGAAAATTTATTTCCCTAAAATATCCTAATATGCTGCATTTAACCCTTTCGCTGCTGAGGCTTTTTAGACCTCTGTGCTGAGGTCATTTTTACCGCTTTCGCTCATCATGTTTAACCGCATTTTGTAGCCATATTTTGATATATGACCCAGACATATTATATATCGTTCTTTCCAGCAGACTTGGCAGATTCATAATATGTCATTATTATATGTATACGTTATGTCATGTCTGTATATTATAACAAAAATGCAATAAAATTAGAATTTTCAATAATTTATTATGTGTAAAGTGTTTTTTTTCACATTTTAACATGCGATCGTTTGCAGTGATATTTTGTATGGGGTGCGCTTGTTAAAAAAATTAGAAATGGGGTCTCGTTACATTTTTTTTGGGGAAAATTTCGCTTTTTTTAACAAAAGCACCGCATATAAAAATCGTTAGTGCAGCATTATTGTTCACATTATAATTGAAATGGGAACAATATTGCTGCATTAACAAAACAAAAACAAAAAAAACTTTTTTTTTTTTTAGAATTTTTTAAAATATTTTTTTTTAATTTTTTTAAATTTTTTTAAAAACATTTTTCATGCTCATGTTTGGTATCCTTGGAAAGGCCATGCTCTGGCCGATCCAACGATATGAAACATTAACCCCTAGCTGCCACGGATCAGAAGATAGGGGGTTCATTGGAACCCCCTATCTTCACCATTGGTGGCAGCTAGGGGTTAACTCCAGGACTGGCGTCATCGTGCTATGCAAGATGTCGGCCAGCTCCAGGAGAGGATCACGATGTGGCGCTTTTCAGCGCCGATTCGTGATCCGGCTCCCCAGGGGTTAATCACAGCCACCGTTTGGAAGGGCAGGCTGTGCCCTTCCAAACGGTGCCTGGATTAACACTCTGCCCCCCGGCGATCGGGAGGGAGAGAGGTCCGAAGGACCTCCCCCGCCGGGGTCCCGTAGTGCTGGGCTGACATCCAAGATGTCAGCCCGCACCGGGGGGCGCAGCAATCCGCCGGAATCCGGCGGATTGCTGCCTCCTGTGTATGGACGCGCTCAGCACCGTCCATAGCACAGGAGAACCACTTGGTTGGACGCGCTGAGCGCGTCCACAGCAGCCAAGTGGTTAACTGGTGTTTGAAAAAAAATTCAAAATAACATCTAAGGCTAGGGTCAGATGAGCGCGTTTTGTACGGACTGTGCGTCCGTGCAGTACGGACGTACTTACTGACTGACAACAAGGTAGTGGCCAAACAGTCCGTTTTTTTCACTGACGTATTTTTTGACTGATCTAGCAGGGAAAATAAATTAAAATGAAAAAAACATTCTGTCCGTCAAAAATGCTGGACGTATAAATGCAGTCCATCTGACCTCGTTTCATCACTTACATACAAAGCTACACGGACGTTGCAGACGTGGCGCACTCCGCACGTCCGTTCTAGCAGTATTACGTTCTTGCCTAACCTGCGTCCGTTTGCTGCGTCCGCCATGCATCCGCACTTCCGTGCGGACGTACTTCGTGTGTGGGGCTCCATTGGTCAGAATGCTATGCCGCCACGGACGTACAAATGTGCGGCAACACGGACGTGATAACTGCGCTCGTCTGACCCCAGCCTTAAGCAATGTTATTTTTCACCTCGGGATTAAACATTCACAGGGTTATTCAGAGAGCGGTGAAAAGCAGGAGAATAACTGGAGAAGTGAAAATTCTAGGTCAAAATAGCCAAACCAGAAAAATTCTCCCATTTAACTCACTTTCCAAATTGGCTATTTGGTCTAGATTGTTCTCTTCTCCTGCCAGTTCTCCTGGCTTTCACCTCTCTCTCAGGGTTGTTCAGAGAAAGGTGAAAACCAGGAGAATGGCAGGAAAAGAAACCAATCTGGACCAAATAGCCGATTTGGAAAGTGAGATAAGGCTAGGGTCAGACTAATGCATTTTTCACAGCGACCGTCAAAAAGTGCGTCCGAACGCATTGCCTTATTTTTTCACGGAATGAGCGAAAACGGTCATACGATGTGCATTTTTGTGCGTGACTTTTTACGGATCCAAACCAGGAAACTTTGGGTGTCTGGACGTTATGTTGGCCGGACATGAGCAGGGTCTGACGTCTCCAAATCACGCACACACGCCGCTAGTGGACGCAGCGCACTCTGTACATCCGTACTAGCGGTTCTGCGTTCTCAAAAAAATGCGTTCATTTTCCACTTGCGTTGCGCAGCCGGACTTTCGGGCGACTGTACTTCGTATATTGGCCGTCATTGCCCGTCATTTGCTGCTAGTACGGCCGTGATTAAGTGCGCCTAAACGCATGTTAAAAATTCGCTAGTCTGACCCTAGCCTAAATGGGAGAATTTTTCTGGTTTGGCTATTTTGACCTAGAATTTTCCATTCTCCAGTCATTCTCCTGCTCTACACCGCTCTCTGAATAACCCTGACAGGGTTATTCAGAGAAAGGTGAAACTCAGGAGAATGACTGAAGAGAAAATTCTAGGTCAAGATAGCCAAACCAGAAAAATTCTTCCATTTTTCTCACTTTCCAAATCGGCTATTTGGTCTAGAATTTTCCATTCTCCAGTCATTCTCCTGCTTTTCACCGCCAAAAAGTCAGTAAACTTTTTCTGCGTGTCCGAAAATGTCTCCTCTTTTCATACAGACTGCCGCCCCAAGCAGTTGTTTATGGATAGATTAAAGGAAAAGCATTTACCGTAATTTGAAATGTCATTTTTTGGTTTTTACATATTTCTATACATCCTAGAAATCCGCCACTTCACGGGCAGGTTATGGGGACATCCTAGGCACGATATTTGAAGGAATTTTTGGTTTTTATTTTTAACCCTTATTTCATGGAAAACTCACTGTCCCTTTAAAAACGTTTTTTGTTTAACTTTTTGTCCTCGTTTCCTGTCCCCTAGGGCACTACCCAGACCCCCATACACTTTTTATGGCAAATATATAGCATATATGCCCTCTTGGAGGGCACTCTAAAAACCGAATTTTCAGCCCCATTGACTTGTATGGGGTTCGAGTTCGGGTTCGGATCCGAACATTTGGAAAGCTCGGGTTCGGCTTCGAACCGAACTCGGGGAGTGTTCGGCTCATCCCTAGTTTTGAGATGTCCTAGAGCTTGGCCTTGCAGCTGTTTCTCCCATGATGCTCAGGAACTCATTAGATTGGCAGAGCCTCACAGGTAATTAAGTACCAAAACATCAGGAAGAGCAAGGTTGCTGACTTTTGCACCAGAGGGTTTGGGATATCAGAACTGGTTTTCCCAGAATGTCCAAAAGTCTTAAATAAAAACAACTTGACTTGTGACGGTGACTTTTGGAAGAATGAAGTGTGCAAGATCGATGGGTGGTGGACCAGCACCAGTACCTTTGCCAACTCTTGATTTTGCTACTAGAGTTTTTTTAGAGTATGTAGCGCTCACTCCCGGAGGAGCCGCTGAAAATGAACCACGGGTCAGTCTCCCCGCACTAGGGAATAAATATACTCCAACACAGCTGTGGGTTTTTTATATTCAAATAGTTTACTAAAATGTTTGGCAGATATTAAGATACGGTATTCACAGATATTATTACAGTACTGTCGTATTGCGATAAAACGCGTAGCGGAAAAGAAACGAAACACGAGGCTTCGTATTTCGGAAAATAAAATATTCGTAACCGAACATAAAAGAAATTGCAATTGCACGAATATTCAGAAAAGGGACACGTAGCGGAACCCCAGAATATACAATCACTTCGTATCACGGTAAACGCGCAGCGGAAAAGAGAAAAATATATTCGGAACGTATCTTTAACCCCCGTTCCGATTCGTAACAAAATTGAGTCCTGCACAGGTTAAGTCCCGGAATGTAAAAGGTGTGTATGTGTGTAAGGTACCCGGGTACTGTTCAACTGGCCAGTGAATTTACTTAAGAGATGTCTTCGACTAGTCAAGTTGGGGCCCTGTGGACTTTAAAGAGAAAACAGCAGCGTGCTCTTTATATTATAAACGGCCTTGGAGGCCTCTCACCCATCCGCCCGTTGCTTTAGGCTCCGCTGACCCAGGACGTCTCTCCGCTGGATTTTGACTGGGGATACTAGCGGCCGGATCCGTTGTCTGACTTCCCGTAGCTTGTCCACGACTTTTCCTCAGCTCACCGCCTGCTCTCTGTACCCGATCAACTTGCGGTGACTCCTTACTCGAGGTCTTCGGTTGGTTCCCTCTGCAGCAACTCTGGAACTTGGAGGGCTCCTTCTCTTGAGGACTGAATGACCCGGTAACCGAACTGACAGGTCTCACTTGCTTTCCGCCCTAGGCCCTCTCACGAAATATGGCACTGCGTCTGCTCTCTCTCGTTCCCTGGCGCGCTCTGGAACCTTCTCCACGAGGCAGAGGATGTGAGTGTCCAGTCCCCACCCACTTCCTGTCCTCCTGCAAAGCATGCCGGGCATTGTAGTCCCAATGTCCAGTGTCTCTGATCGCGATAGTCTCCATCTTGTGGCCAAAAATAGGTACTGCCACAGCAAGATTTTTAACACAGCGCTACACTCTCCCCCTCCTAGAACTCTTGGGTCTCTCCAAGGAGGTACAACAGTTACATCACATTTCCACAATATTTGAATACAATTTACATAACATGTACAGGTTCAGCAGCATACATGCAGTGGGTTAGGAACACTTCCTCAAGTTGACTCATATTTTGGGCTACCTCAGCTAGCATAGCAGACACTTCGGGCAACCTCCGCACCGTGGTGATGGCCTCTTCAGTGCTATGTCCTGGTGAGTCGTAGGTGAGTCGTGGGGCGGTCGAACAGAGCGTTTTGGTTCTGGCTCAATCAGTTCCTCTTCAGGTGGAAGTACTATAGGCGTTGGCTCAATCCTTCTCTCTATCACTGGAGCAGACGTTTCTTCAGAGTATGATCCCTCCAGCGAAGGCATAGAACTATAATCACCTGAGTAAGCTTCCGGAGCTACCGGGATCCCCACAGCCTCAGGACTTCCAACTGAAATTCAAGAGGCTCAGGGATATCAACAGTCTCAGGGACTTCCAACAAGAATTCAGGAGCTTCAGGCCTCAAATTACTCTCCCATCGTTCAGGAACTGAGATAATCTCTTCAGGCTCCGGTGAACATATCCAGTCCAGACAGAAACTTTCTTCCTCACTGTCTCTTTCGCTCTCTTCGACAGCCCGGGTCTGTTGAGACCGAGTAACAGGAGGCAAACATGGAACAGGCGGATTTGGCAGAGGCGGTTCGTCCCCAACCGGCATCCTTACAGCCTCTCTCAAAGGCAACAAATGATTTCGGTGCCAGTTCTTAATAGGCCCAGCCTTTCCATCCGGCGAATCTGATACACTGGTAAACCCGGCAGTTGTTTGCAGACAATGTAAACCTGGGAACTCCACCTATCCGCCAACTTGTGTCTCGCAGCAGCACCCAAGTTCTTCAATAGAACCCTATCACCGGGTTGTAGATCTTGTATTCGAACTTTCAGGTCATAGTTCCTTTTGTTTCTTTGCTCCCTGTTTCCCGAGGTCAAACGGGCCTGTTCAAACGCAGAAGCCAGATTCTTTCGAGCCTATCCACGTAGTTTCTATGGGAAGCTACTGATGTCTGGTCTAGGGATAACGCAAATGCCAAATCAACCGGCAGTCGAGCCTCCCTTCCGAACATAAGACGGTACGGCGAGTATCCAGTTGCATCACTCTCCGTACTGTTATATGCATGCACCAGAGTAGCTATGTGCCGACTCCAACTCTGCTTCTCCACATTCGACAAGGTCCCCAGCATGTTTAGCAGTGTGCGATTAAACCTTTCAGGCTGAGCATCACCTTGAGGGTGATATGGTGTAGTTCGGGGCTTTTGGATTCCCAACAGCTCTAACAATTGCCCCACCAGTCTGCTTTCAAAGTCTCTACCCTGATCAGAGTGTATCCTCCTTGGCAGTCCGTAGTGAACAAAGAACTTTTCCATCAACACCTTGGCCACGGTCGGAGCGCGTTGATCTTTTGTGGAGAATGCTTGGGCGTAACGGGTGAAATGATCAGTCACTATTAGAATGTTCCCTTGCCCACTAGCATCCGGCTCTAAGCACAAGAAGTCAATGCACACCAAATCCATGGGTCCCTGGCTCTGCAGATGGCTCATTGGAGCAGTTCGGGTCGGTAGAGTCTTCCTCTGAATACACCTTAGACAGGAGTGACAATAGCTTTCCACTTCAGCTCTCATGCAAGGCCAATAGAACCTATCTCGCACCAGCTTAAAAGTTCTTTCAGCACCCAAATGTCCATGCTCATCATGTAGTGATCGCAACACACTCTCCCTATGTTTAGTAGGGAGGAATAACTGTTGAATCTCTTCAGCGCTAGTTGAGGGGCCCCTTCGGTAGACCACCCCATCCAACATCTTTAACCGCTCCCACTCTTTGTAGACCAATCTGCCACTCGGGGAGTTGGTTAACAAAATCTCTCGCTGGTTTACAGACAGGGCCTTTATGGTCAAGGCAATTAAAGGGTCTCTGGCCTGATCCGCTTTCAGGTCCTGTCTCGAAAAGGTAGGTAAATTTTCATTCCTTAACTGCGTAGGGTTACAGTAGAACTCAGGAACAGCCGCAGCCATAACTCCTATGGCCTCCGCTTCAATCCCTCCTTTGACCCGGCGCTCTGTTCCTTGACACAAAGCTTGCACCCCGTCTGGAGTCAACTGAGTCCATTCTGTAGTGTAGGGTCTTCTCGACAACGCATCAGCATCTCGATTATTCACCCCAGGGCGATACTTCAGGCTGAACCGAAACCCTGACAGAGCGCCAACCACCGATGTCCCGTTGCGTCCAGTTTTGCGGTAGTAAGGGTGTAGGTAAGAGGATTGTTATCCGTCTTGATCACGAACTCAGCTCCATACAGATAGTCTTTCAACTTGTCTACCACTGCCCACTTCAAGGCTAGGAACTCCAGCTTGTGAGTAGGATAGTTCTTCTCCGAAGGCGTAAGGCTCCGGCTCACGTACGCTACAGGCCTCAGCAATCCACCATACTCCTGATATAGGACTCCTCCCAGACCTTCTCGGCTGGCATCCACATGTAGTTCATACGGCTTGTGAGGGTCCGCATAGGCCAAAACAGGAGCTCGGGTTAGACTCTCTTTCAGCTTTACGAAAGCTCCTTCACATTGACTGGTCCATTCACCTTGTATAGACTCTCGAGCTTTCCTTGGCCCCGGAGCGGACGGGTTTTTGTCAGAGACCTTGCAGCCTTCTTCGGTGGTTTCCTTCTGCAGGAGTTTGTTCAGTGGTTGAGCTATTTTTGGCGAATCCTTCCAAATCTTCGATAATATGAAACAGAATCCCAAGAAAGATCTAAGCTCAGTGACGTTTCGGGGTCTAGGCCAAGAAGCTACGGCCTCCAACTTCCGAGGATCTGTCGAAACACCTTCTGCTGAGACCACATGTCCTAGATACGTAACAGACGGTAGACAGAATTGGCATTTCTCCAGAGACAGTTTCAACCCCTCTTCATGGAGCCTCTTCAAGACCTTCTCCAGACGTTGTTCATGTTCTTCCAGAGTCTTCCCAAACACAATTATGTCATCCAGGTACACTAATACTTCAATTAAATTCATATCCCCGACTGTCTTCTCCATCAACCGTTGGAACGTAGCTGGAGCCCCCGTAAGGCCTTGAGGCATTCTGTTGAATTCAAAGAACCCTAGTGGACAGATGAACGCAGTTTTCTCCTTGTCTTCAGGATGCATGGGTATCTGGTGATATCCACTTCGCAGGTCTAGTACACTAAACCACTTTGCTCCAGACAAACACTGTAGGGCATCTTCTATCCGAGGAGTGGCATATTGATCGGGGATGGTTCTCCGGTTCAATGTGCGGTAGTCTATACATAGGCGGACAGAACCATTTTTCTTCTGGACCAACACTATGGGAGATGCATATGGACTCCTGGACTCTTGAATCACCTCGGTTCTTTGCAATTCATTCAGTTGCTCTCGCAGATCATCCAAGTCTCCCAGCAGAACTCGCCTTGATCTTTCACGAAACGGCTTGTCTTCTTGTAACCGAATGCGGTGCTCAGTACTCTTAGCTAGGCCCACATCGAACTCATCTTTCGAGAACAATTCCTTCCACTTTAGGACTTGAGACTGAAGACGTTTCTTCCACTCAGGTGAAATGGGAGCGTCTTTGGGGTAGAATCTTTCATCTGGAATCTCTTTATCCACTCCCCCTCCTAAATCACTAGAGAGGGGTGTAGCAGACTCTACTTGCCCGATAGCATTCGTGCTTTAAGGACTACTGGAGAATCTGTCACATTGCACACACTGACCGAGACTCTTCCTCGTGTTCTCTTCAGGGCTTTGGTGGAAATTATTTCAGGAATTACTTCGACTCCGTTTCACTCCCATGATTAAAATCGGTTCCCAGCACCACATAGGGACCGGGTTGCGATCCGTTCAACTTGACTGAAGCCCGGAAGCTCGCTACTTCTCCTGCTTGCAGAACCTTCTCTGTTCCACCCAGTCTCCACAGTCTTCCCACCTCGGCAGGTGCCTTTCGTTCTTCGACCATCCTCTGATAGACCGGACGTAACATTGGGTGCACTCCTTGAGTTGAACCTTCTTCCAACACGATAGGCGTCAGGAGACGCCGCACTAGGTCAGTATTTGTCCCCACTATCAGGGAGCTTCTGTTCGCACCCGAGGGTCGAGGACACACAATAGCCAATGCATCACAACCCCCAGACTGCCCGATGACTTCAGATCCAATCTCCAACTTCACTTGCAGGTACCCGTCATAAGGGAGTTTCTCAGTGCCAATACCCCATATTTCCAAATCCTTCAATTCTTGCAAAGGAATGTGCTTTAAGTGTTTCTCATAGAAGTCTCTGTAGATCAATGTCACTTGAGCTCCTGAATCTAACAGGGCTTTGGTGTAGACTCCTTCCACTTGGATTGGCACAATAGGAGAAGGACCTATCAGTTGGTCAGGAAACTTGGTGGCGGCATCCGGACACTTAGACCCAGTTTGCTGTACCCTGGCCCTTTTCTTGGCCCATGTAGGTTTTGGGTGTGCATTGCTTCCCCATGACGTAGACCCGGATGCTAAGGGAGTGACTCTTTCAGTCCTGGCAGGCTCAGCAGTTGGCTCGGCTTTGGGCCTTCCCGCCCTCTTAGTCTTGACTTGGTTTCTGGAGCGGGGTTCAACCTTCGGGCACTTTGGCGTTTCCCGCCGGTGAGGTAGATAACAGTCCTTCTAGGGCTTTCAACAGTCCCTCGACTCTATCCTTCTCAGACTTTTGGCCTTTGCACTGTGCGCGGAAATGGCCCATTTCTCCACAACCAAAACATCTCTCTTAGAGAGCGGAGACGTAGTTGCTTGTTGGGATTTTGTTAAAGGACTTGGACCAGACGCCACAGCGGCTCCCGTCGTCTGCATGTCTGTGAGGAATTTCTGCATTTCTGCCTGCATTTCGGTCACCTTCATCAATACTCGGCACAATTCCGCGTGTGCTTGTTGCAATTCAGTTTGAGCTTCCTGTACCTTCTTGACGGTCTTGGACAATTCACCACGTTCAGAGGGGTTCGATTCTTTGGCAGCCCTCTCTGTAGATTTAAAAACGACTAGGTGCTCTTGTTCGTCCTCGTCCGATCCATAAGTATCTAGGGAGTCGCTTTCAGGCTGCAGACCGTCGCTATGTCTCACAGGTTGTGCATAAGCCCTTTCCCCCCGCCTGAAGGATTTCTCTTCCAGTAAAGCCTCTTCTTCTCGTACAACTCGGATCAGTTCCAGGTACTTCAATTCTTGGTTACCTGCTCCGCTTCTCAGCTGCATCATTACTGGATCTAGAGGTTGAGAGCCCCTCAGGATCTGTTTTATTCGGATCTTATCTACTTCGGCCGGTTCGGCCCCTTTCTTGAGAAGTATCTGGTGTAGAATCTTATCTAGGCGCCTCATGTACTCGGTCATCCTTTCACCTCTTCTCTGGTAGGTGTGTTCGTACTGATATACCAGTTCGGCCGCCTTTTCGGTTTGCCCAAAAACTTCTTCAAGAACGTTTAAGTAATCTAAAGCAGTACAATCTTTTCTGCTCAGTTTTAGGTTTCTCACCGCTTCTGACGCAGGTCCCTTTAAACTCTCGGTGATCCTTTGCTTTTTCTGGGCCTCAGGGACGTCCCACTCATCCAGAGCCTGCATCGCTTGTTCCACCCATTCTTCAAAGGTTTCTTCTCCCGCCGGAGTTGGTACGTTTCCTGTAAAATTTCTTAACCGTCGATAACCGAAGTTAGTGTGAGGAGGGCTTGTTTTCTGACATTTAGCCAGTAGATCTCCAATAGCCACGATAAATTCCGGCCCGATCATGGCCAACGGACTAGGCGCGGGAACACTTGCGGATTCACCACGTGGCACACTTGGCTGAATTAGTTGGACTTCCACCTCATCGGCCAGTTTCACGCTCACGCCCTGAAAACCTGGTGGAACACCCTTTCTCCACTCGAGAAGAACATACGTGTGAGAAGTATCTGGGTTTTTCTTAATGTCCAGTATTAACCCCCGATGATCTGGTGCTAGCGTGGCCACGGCCTGGCGGATCTGCTCTTCGGCCCAAGTGTCTGCGGGAATATCCATGACTATACAACATTCTAACTGACTACTGTGCTCCTCACACCATTCGGCAACAGTGTCTGGATCCATATTTAACCCTTTAGATGCGGTTTTTCCAGAGACTGAATCCCGGAAACGAGCCCCCACGTGTAGCGCTCACTCCCGGAGGAGCCGCTGAAAATGAACCACGGGTCAGTCTCCCCGCACTAGGGAATAAATATAAAAAACCCACAGCTGTGTTGGAGTATATTTAAATAGTTTACTAAAATGTTTGGCAGATATTAAGATACGGTATTCACAGATATTATTACAGTACTGTCGTATTGCGATAAAACGCGTAGCGGAAAAGAAACGAAACACGAGGCTTCGTATTTCGGAAAATAAAATATTCGTAACCGAACATAAAAGAAATTGCAATTGCACGAATATTCAGAAAAGGGACACGTAGCGGAACCCCAGAATATACAATCACTTCGTATCACGGTAAACGCGCAGCGGAAAAGAGAAAAATATATTCGGAACGTATCTTTAACCCCCGTTCCGATTCGTAACAAAATTGAGTCCTGCACAGGTTAAGTCCCGGAATGTAAAAGGTGTGTGTGTGTAAGGTACCCGGGTACTGTTCAACTGGCCAGTGAATTTACTTAAGAGATGTCTTCGACTAGTCAAGTTGGGGCCCTGTGGACTTTAAAGAGAAAACAGCAGCGTGCTCTTTATATTATAAACGGCCTTGGAGGCCTCTCACCCATCCGCCCGTTGCTTTAGGCTCCGCTGACCCAGGACGTCTCTCCGCTGGATTTTGACTGGGGATACTAGCGGCCGGATCCGTTGTCTGACTTCCCGTAGCTTGTTCATGACTTTTCCTCAGCTCACCGCCTGCTCTCTGTACCCGATCAACTTGCGGTGACTCCTTACTCGAGGTCTTCGGTTGGTTCCCTCTGCAGCAACTCTGGAACTTGGAGGGCTCCTTCTCTTGAGGACTGAATGACCCGGTAACCGAACTGACAGGTCTCACTTGCTTTCCGCCCTAGGCCCTCTCACGAAATATGGCACTGCGTCTGCTCTCTCTCGTTCCCTGGCGCGCTCTGGAACCTTCTCCACGAGGCAGAGGATGTGAGTGTCCAGTCCCCACCCACTTCCTGTCCTCCTGCAAAGCATGCCGGGCATTGTAGTCCCAATGTCCAGTGTCTCTGATCGCGATAGTCTCCATCTTGTGGCCAAAAATAGGTACTGCCACAGCAAGATTTTTAACACAGCGCTACAAGTATTTTTTCAGAGTTGTCTATTAGGTCTATTTTGCCATGTGGGCAAGAGTATATTCAGGCTTCATGTTGGCTTAGGCCCACCCTTTCTGATATCAAACACATTTGTCAATATTTATTTATTTATTTATTTATTAAAGTATTTTACCAGGAAGGATACATTGAGATTTCTCTCGTTTTCAAGTATGTCTTGGTGCCATTTACCTTTTCCCCATACTGCCAGGCGGTTTTTGCCCAGCTAGTGAGTCTGAAAGCTGGCGAGGCATGCTATTAATAGCACACCCTGCAGCTCTCTGGCGACTCCTTCGGCCCACATACCTAGCTGACGGGGTATGCCATGCCGTTCTGTGGCGTTCAGGCCCACCTGCCACTGGGATGGTATAGCACGCCCAGCAGTGTTAAGGGTTTAATAAAAATGTAATTTAGAACAGAAGCAACATATTACATCTACGGAGGATTTCTAAAAGGCATTATTAGTTTAGAGCAAGGTCTCAAACTCTGGCATTCCAGATGTTGATGGCCTACAATTCCCAGAATTCTTTGAATACAACCGATGGCCAGAGAATCACGGAGGTTGTAGTTCAGAAACAGAAACATGTGGGGGGGGAAGTGAGATTCTGGATTCTGAGGACTGTAATACTAGGGGAGGATCTTGGAACCCTAATACAGTATATGTGAGAGTGTGACGTGCGTCACTTTGGACTTAAAGTACATGGGCCTAGAAATGTATTTGAGAGGTACGAGCCTGATGTTTAATATTGTTTTCCTACTCTTTCCTTTGTTAAAGTCATCCTTTATCAACAGTCAGGTCCAGAAATATTGGGACATCGACACAATTCTAACATCTTTGGCTCTATACACCACCACAATGGAGTTGGAATGAAACAAACACAATGTGCTTTAACTGCAGACTGTCAGCTTTAATTTGAGGGTATGTACATCCAACTCACAGAACAGTTTGCAGATGTGCCTCCCACTTGTTAAGGGACCAAAAGTAATGGGACAGAATAATAATCATAAATCAAACTTTCCCTTCTTAATACTTGGTTGCAAATCCTTTGCAGTCAATCACAGCCTGAAGTCTGGAACGCATCGACATCACCAGACGCTGGGTTTCATCCCTGGTGATGCTCTGCCAGGCCTCTACTGCAACTGTCTTCAGTTCCTGCTTGTTCTTGGGGCATTTCCCTTCAGGTTTGTCTTCAGCAAGTGAAATGCAAGCTCAATGGGATTCAGGTCAGGTGATTGACTTGGCCATTGCATAACATTCCACTTCTGTCCCTTCAAAAACTCTTTGGTTGCTTTTGCAGTATGCTTTGGGTCATTGTCCATCTGCACTGTGAAGCGCCGTCCAATGAGTTCTGCAGCTTGTGGCTGAATGTGAGCAGATAATATTGGCCAAAACGCTTCAGAATTCATCCTGCTGCTTTTGTCAGCAGTCACATCATCAATAAATACAAGAGAACCAGTTCCATTGGCAGCCATACATGCCCACGCCATGACACTACCACCACCATGCTTCACTGATGAAGTGGTATGCTTAGGATCATGAGCAGTTCCTTTCCTTCTCCATACTCTTCTCTTCCCATCACTCTGGTACAAGTTGATCTTGGTCTCATCTGTCAATAGGATCTTGTTCCAGAACTGTGAAGGCTTTGTTAGGTGCTGTTTGGCAAACTCTA